>JBBMJY010000003.1:2835438-2867572 GCA_037833715.1 Toxotes lorentzi
CACACACACACACACACACACACACACACACACACACACACACACACACACACACACACACACACACACAGAGACAGCTGTTACCAGGCAGGTAAATGCTTCATCCTGTTTCCTGCTAAGGATTTAAGCCCACCTGGAGAGAAGGAGAAAGTGAGCATGTGTGATAATCAATGATCACATGCTGTCTATATGCTTCTCTGGCAGAGATTACAACTAGAAAGTTAAATTTAGAATTAGCTTCCGAGAGAGTTGGTGAATTTTATGGATGAGGACAAAACCAAGTTATAGTGACTCAAGTACACAGCTGCCATGCTTGTAGTTTTTTAATGGGAGCTGTAGTTTTTTCAGTGATCACAAAGTGATCGTTTAACTTGATTAATTTTTTTTTTTTTTTTGCCATCAATCTAAATTTTCTCCTCACCATCTGGTCAGTCAATAATATACAGTAGTAGTAGTACAGCAATTCAACACAGTGTATGTGTTAGTGTGTGTGCGAATGTGAACCTTGTTCTGGTCAGTCCAGTACAGGTAAAATCCATGTGGATCCACGTACAGAGTCACTGGAGTAACAGTAGACAGATCCTGAAGACAAAGACAAAAAGACAATGTAAAGAATCATGACAACAGCAAACAGTTTTCAAAGGCCAACATTTTTTACACTATATAATACACAAAAAAATCACAACAAAAAAATGCTGCATGTTTCATAGAAGGTAAAAATCACCTCCCATAATGCAGTGGATCATTGATTAAAACTGGTGTTTTGGTCACTTGGGGTACCCAGGTACCTAAAAACCAACCAGTACTCTAAAGCCAAAATGATTGGTGATTCTCCTAAGATGGAGTAATACGACCCGCTGAGGTTTGATGTGTGTTAATAACTTGACACAGAAAATCTCCTTGTGGATACTTTAGTTCAGTTTAGTTGTGTTTATAAAGTTCTGTATATTTCTTTGCAGAAGAAAAAGGTCATGGATTCTGCTGTCTGAGCTGCTTTCCTTATAACAGTGCAACCTGCATTCAGAAGAATAAAAACTAGAAGAAGAAGCTCAGAGGATGGTTAACTAGATCCCTGGTTGTCACTCGTTGGCATGGCAACCAATTCTATTTTTCATAAAGCTCAGCTCTACATGTTGGAGAAATTCAAGTATCAGAACACACACACACGCACACAAGCTCTAACCCTGGTGGATGGATTCAACAGTATATTGGATTAGTTCTTCCGTAAGTATGATTCATGATATTATATGGCTCAATACATTGATTTAAACACAGACACATACACACAGACACAGACACAGACACAGACACACACAGACACAGACACAGACACACACAGACACAGACACACACAGACACAGACACAGACACAGACACAGACACACACAGACACAGACACACACAGCCAAACAAACATCCATTCTTTCTCAAACACATCAGATCTGTTTAGGTGGTGGTGACCATGCCAGTTACCATGGCAACCGGACAGCACGTTTCTCATTGTCAGGGCTCTGTACTTCAGCATACCAACACACGCGTGGACCTTTGCACATGCACATACACACACACACATACCGACAATTATGCATTTGACTGTGACACATGAAGGCACTGGAGGAGTTGTGCATGTGTGTCTCTTATACACATTTAAAAGCACACACACACACACACACACACACACATACACACACACACATTACAGTAAATGTATACTAATTGAGTCAACACCAACAGGTGGTAGAGAATAGAGAAACTGATCACAATTGTGTCTCACACACACGCGCTCACACACACACACAGGGTCACTCTCCTCTCTGTCTTGCTGGCGTCTAATCCACAGGTACACACTGCCAAAGCTCAATCAACAAATTGAACAGTGAACACATCTGACAACATGGCACACTTCATCCTCTTCCTCCTCTTTATCTTTTTACCACTCCAATTCCCTTCAAGTGGACTCGATTCGATTAAGCATGATGATGATAATTTTCTTATATCGTCAAAACAAATTATAATAAGTATAAAATGCCAAATGTATAATTTGTAAAGCAAAATAATAAATGAAATAAAAAAAGATTTTTAACAAGATTTTAATTTAATTATTATATTTTTTTTTTTTGCATTAAGCACTTAAGGGAAATCAGTGTCCCTACCTCGTCCCATTTAATGAAGTTGCTTCCGTTCCTCAGTGTGAGAGAGATGGAGGGAGGCTGGAGTTTCAATGCATGGACCCCCGGCTGAGCACTCGCCATGGCTTCACACACATTAACACACACACTCTCTCACATACACAAACTGGAGATGCTCAGGCTCAGACACTCGGATGCTGCATCTCTGTCATGTCCGAGTCCAAACTCCACAGAAGTCAGGCGGAGATGCTCAGCTGCAGCACCATCCTCTCCTCGTCAGATTCTGTCCTGCCTTTTGGCTGTGCTTGTCTTTTCTTCCTCTCTGTTTACTCTTTTTAATTTCAGTCCTTCCCCTTCTCTCTCCTCTTCCTCTCTGCTATGTCTCCTTCCTCTCTCTTCTCTTTTCTTATCCCTCCCTCTTCTCCTCTTCCTCCCTCCCTCTGCTTGTCTCCCCCTCTCTCCTCTGTTGGTGCTGCATCTCACAGAGAGACAGACTGAAACAGATGCCTTCGTGGGAGACAGGATACGTGTGTGTGTATTAATGTGTGCCTGTGTGTGTGCGTGCGTGCACTGCCTCCACAAATTGACTCATAGGCGACATGCGCACAATGGCAGCTTCCCACAGATGGGGGAGGGATAAGAGGGAGAGCAGGAGCAACAGGGAGAGAGAGAGAGAGAGAAAGAAGAGAGTGGGAGAGATGGAGAGAACGAGAAGTGAAGAAGAAGAAGGAGGAAAGGGAGAGAGAGAGAGAATAAAGAGCAAGTGGGAGAAAAGGGAAAGAGAGTGGGCGATTTAGTGAAGGGTGAATCAAACCAAACCAGGATTAAGGTCAAATAAGGCCACTTTTGAATATACGCTACATTGCCACCAGTATGCGACTCTCATCCCTGATAGGAATTAGTCTGCTGCTGTAACAGCCTCTACTCTTTGGGTAAAGACCAAGTTTCAGACTTTTTTTTTTGGAACCTGGTTACAGGGATGTGCTCCTGGTCAGAGAGGATGGACACAATGCTAAGACCTGTCTCGCAGTCAGCATTGGTGATGGACGGGGTTGAGGTCAGGGCTTTGCTGAGTTCTTCTTTTACAAAAGGGTTTCATTTATTTAAGGTTTGGGGTATGATACTACTGACTGCTACTGACACTTTTACTAATAAACCACATTGATAATATTGTCTCTGGTCCTGGTATTACTTGGTGTCGGACTGAAACCAAATTTTGTGGTAAACCAAATATGTACAGGAGTGTCCACATTCTTTTGGCCACAGATTGCACATCAGTTTTCTAATGTTTACAAACACAACTGATTATAACAGAGGAAGGAAGAAAGAGGGCGAGACAGTGGAGATTTAATAACTGAATATTGGAACAAAAACGCAGAAAGCACTGAACAGTGTCTCTCTTCCGGTGAGTGAAAAGTCCAGTAAAGAAGAGAACATGGTTAAGAGAGTCACTTATGCGTAATGATCCAGAGGTGCAAGACACAGATTACGACATTTAAGGACACGGCCCTGTGAATGTCTGTAATATCTGAATTTCCTGTCAGCTGAATAATTGATTGTTTCAGAGAATCGTTTCATTTTCCAAAAGCACAAACAGCAATAATGAAATTTACTACTCTTCCTTTTTTGATCAATTAAATCATCTTCAAGTGCCATTAGTGTGTTTCCAATAAAACTCAAAAACACACAACTCTACTAACCAACACTAACAACTCTTTGCCATAGCACACGTGTCTTTGCACTTGCATGCAGGAAAATACCAATTTCCAAGTGAAGCAATACTAAGACACAAGAGCATCCAGCATTCTGCCAGTGCTTCAGTATGACCCTGTAACCTTCACACTGCCTTACACACAGATATAATGCAGCAAATATTCGATACACCTTTAAGGTTCATTTTACCAGCCTGCGGCCTCCTACACACTCACACTTATGTGCATGAAAAGACACGTGCAGAAACTCATGTTGCCATGATACTGTGAGTTCGTACCTGACACTGTTAGTCAGTGCCGGAGCCAAATTTATCAAATATCCAAATATTGTCAAATGTCCAAAATTAACATAATGTTTAATTCAAACGTGGCACTAGAGCAAAAGATGGATATATAGAAAAGACATGAGGTACGTGAGCAGTGTTATCCGTCGTCATCAGATCATAATTGTGGACAAATATGAAAAGGGATCTGGAATTTACACAACAAAAGCAGGGCAAATGCTGTTTGATTTAGATAACACTTTAGGATAGTTCACATAAACACAGCAGGTGCTCTGCTTCAGTAAACCCTGGGGAAGCATTGAACCGTTCTATGACTGTCAGCACAAAAGAGCAGTTAAGGTTCTCTGTGGTGCAGCTCGGTGAGATGAGTAGGAGGCATCGAGGAGCTCCCACAGCAGGGGTGGGAGGCTTGGTCTTAGATGGATTCAGTTCAGGATCTTTCTCTGAATTTGCATATAGAAAGTCCTATGAACGGGGTAAACATACATCACCATCGCATTGCCTGCGTATGGCAGTTTTGGAACAGGTTCCTCCTATGGATTCCTTTTCTACATACCCAGTTTAATCATATAATCAAGACTCAGTGCTTTAGGTCACCATAGCTTAGAGAAAGCAAGGTCATCCTGCAACACAGACAGCTGAGAATGCACCTCTGGAAATGCAAAGTGGATGGAAGTAAAAGAAACAAGTGGGTTTAATACATTTTTCATCTGGGTATATGATGCATTGGTTTATTTTTGGTAGGTGGTTTTCATCTGTTTTTTTTAATAAATAAAAAAATGCAGTTAAATTCTCAGATCTTTTGTCCAATAAAAGCCACAGATTTTTCAATACTACGGACAATTATAATAATATATAATTTAGTAAATATACAATTTTAAATTTGTGTGTTATCCATCCTTTCCAGTTCTGATAGATAATCGTCTCATACTCAGGGTTTGTTTGCAAACTCATCGTCTGAATAAATGTGTTGCTTTCCCTGAAGAGCTCCATACTAATGATATCACCAGATCTCAGCAGTATCAAATCAGACAATGGCTAAAACAAACAAACAAAAATAAATAAATAAATAACACCCAGACTGTTAAATAAAAACTCGAGTTTTCCTTCAGGATGCGGTTTATTAATTTGGCGCACAGCATTACCAGCACAAACCCACTGACAGAAACACATACAAATGTTTCCACACACAAACACGCACACAAACGACTCAAGACACTCCTACTGCCCACACACTGGCACTCGCACAGACAGAGGCACACACGTGCACACACATAAACACGCACATGCACTAACACACATGAATACACACAAACACACTTGCACACACCCTAGTCTTCACCAGCAGAGCTTATATAAGGGAGAGTGGGAGGCTGAGAGCTATTTCAGGACCAGAAAAGACGTAAGTGTGTGCGTGCGTGCGTGCATGTGTGTGTGTGTGCATGGCTATAGTACCCATATGGATTTGTATTGGTGCTGCCGTGTGTGTAGGCCTGCTGTAAGGACTATAAGGACTCTGATTCAGTGGGTTTCATAACCAGTCAAGTTTAAAGTGAAGTTTGGCTCAGAACCTCTGGCAGCTCAGCGAGTCTCTGTGCCTACGACGCGTTCAGTCACACCCCAGAGCTGCCTGCACACACATTTAAAAGCAAGCAATCCCACAGAGCTGCGTAGCAACTGGAAGATGCCAACATGTTTACTTGTTGTAACTACAGACATGTCAAGTGCACCCGGATGTTGTGGCAGCAGCATCCTTTCCCTGCCAGCTCTGATAAGAGCCTTTCCAAATCTTTCCTTTAATTGCAGTCTTCTTCCCAAAAAAGCTCACTGAATTTCCTGTGATCTCTGGGAAACATTTTAAAGGGCTGGCTCACGACTTTCTACTGAAGAGAGGGTGTCTATAAAAGCTGTCCACAGCATGTATTGTGTATTATATGGAAAGGGGGGTGGGGGGCACTGAGTCAGAAAAGACACATTGCTGAACCACAACTGAAAACGTATTCAACTCCACGGCAGAATCTCAGTTACTAATAATTCTGAATCTATAGATATCTCCTTCTTTAGCCATGCTAGCAGCGTGGCTGGGTCGGTCCACCACTTTGGTCCTCTGCTGCATCAGAAGCATCACATCACATGTCCTCCACTATGACACACCACACAGGATAAAGCGACAAGTTGAGGATTGAAACGTAGAAAGAAATGGTTCTTAAATCTGACAGGAAAAAAAAAAATCTTCCACACCATAAAGTCTTTACAGGTGCATAGGACCAAAAACTCAAGTGAAAAGGAACCAGATATCCCACACACTGTTAGACAGCAACAAGATAACCGATTAACAGAGGACAAAATTAGACTGGTTCAACTGGGGAAGTGCAGAGTCAGCTTTTTGGGTTATAAGCAGAGAAAAGGGCATAAATAATAGAGCAGAAGCACATGAAAAGCATTACTTAATGTACTACCAAGTACAACAGCAAAATAAGGCTTTTCTGCTGGTTTTGTAATTTGCATCCTCAACATCAAAGTAATCTAATTTCCTGCTCAGCAAAATAAGAGGGATAGCAAAGACATATTGTTGGGCAGAGATAAGGTCTCCTTGGCTCTGGAGGAGACAGGATCCCTCTCACTGACAGAAACAGTGAGCGGTAGCCGCAGGGCCGTGCTGACATAAGCATACAGATCCAAAGTTTGTCCTTGTTAGTGTGATTCATATGTCTGTGGGTTCTGCAGAGCTGGGCTGTGAAGTGTGAAGGCACATTTGACTGCTCTCGCCTCCATCACTAAATCATCTGTACCAGTGTTAGAGGGATTCTTTCACTGGTTGTTGCAGCAGCTTTAAAAACTATCCTCAAGTTCTCAAAATCTTTCTTCAAGTGTGTCTTGTGGAACCAACACTCACTGAAAGGAGAAGAAGGAGTGAAACAAAACACAAGTAACTGAACCACGATTCACAGAAATGTACAAAAATACATGAAAGGCATTTAAAACAATAGAAAACAAATAATACTCGTATGTTTCTGCAGAACTGTTTTGAATGCTGAGGATTTTGGTTATAGAAACATAATTTCCACCTTCATCTTCTCCCGATTTCTCTCTGCAGTCTCTTTGTGATAAAGCGAGTATGTTTGCCTGGCGTTTTGAGGCATTTCAGGAAGTCAATAAAGCATGTTATGCAATATTGACTTAGACCACAGCTGTTACTCTGATGCTGCCAGAAGCTGATATTTTGCAGATAATCAATGCCTTTAAATATGAACATTTCAGAACAAGTAAACATCCAGGGTTTCTCTGTTTCACTGTACTTCTGTCATGGTGGAAAAGTCTCTGAACAGAATTTGAACCAAACTATTTCAGAGAAATGAAATTATTTCTAAAATCTGCTGGTCTTTGAAGCAACCAAACAACATTTTGGAACAAATTAATTTGATGTTATTATTCACACATGGTTGAGTGATTGAAAAAAATATCACTTTGTGTGCTTTTCACTTGACCAACACTGATGACCCTCAAGAAAAACTGCAGAATCAGAAACATTAATGACCAAGATTTATGTGTCTGGAGTTAAGTCACTGTATTAAAAACCTGACAATAAATCTTCTGTTCTAAACTAAAATGAAAATAAAATCTTACTGCAAGTAAGTTTTGACTGTCCATGCAGCTATGATAAATACAGTAATACTCATAATAGAATGTAGGACGAAATCCAATATAAAATATGTTTCTAATATACATCAGTCAGTACATCAGTCATTACACATGATTTAATGCTGAGACATGTTGCCTTTTATTTTTCAAATGTATTATATCAGGATAAACCAGGATTGTTTTCAGTGGGGTTTTCAGCTGACACTGTCTCTGACTGAAAACAGTGACGAGGGTGAACACAGCCTCATTTCTATAACTGATGTAAAAGCACAATTTCAGTGTGTGAATGGTGAAGGAACAAGACTAATGTCAGGTTTAGAGTAGAGTTCTATAGAAATAAAATTTTTCTAAAGAAGGTTTTACTTTAACTGACATTTGGTTTTACTGCAACTCTGCAGGATTGTAACAACTGCAGTTTTGGACCAGCAGGTAGAAATTCATCCATTTTCCCTTCGATTTCACATTCAATCTACTCAAACATCAAAAGGCGTGTGGGATTCATTCCCTGAGATGAGGGCACAGATTCTGTTTTAAATATGACCAGAGAAGAACATTAATATTAACAGACCAATGTGGCTAACGGCCTCCTAACTACTACAGTCTAATAGGATTTTAGAATATGCAAGAATTTCTCAAGAATAACTGATGACTTTCCAAAGCGGCCAGAAGAACAAAAAAAATATGCAGTCACAGGTAAAACCTGTTTCCAGTTTGGTTCATGGTTTATTGCCATTTTTGCCCATAAAGAACTTTATTTTATGTTTTTTATTTTGCATCAAAGTTCTACAATAATAATAATAATAATAATAATAATAATAATAATAATAAGGACTCAGTCTTGAATGAGGTGAAGCTGTCAGCATTTCTCAATCGTGATCACGACTCCCAGTGAAAAGTTCCCCACTGTGAGCCTGAAAAGAGGTTAGATTTTTTCAAGCTTTCATCTCACTACTAATTAATGAGCTTTTAAAAAAAAAAAAAAACATTACATGAAAAGCCTGTGGGGCATAATCCAGCACTTCCAGATTACACACTTCCAATATGTGTTTTAACAAATATGGACTTAAGAAGTTACTATTCCCTGAGAAAAAAACAGAACTTCTTTTAACAGTCATTTAATGAGCGTAGGTATCAATTTGTTCCCAGTGATGGATATCTCATTTTAGAATGAGACTCTTTAAATTATTCAGTGAGGAGATAATGAGCAGACATCCCACACAAGGCCACAAAAACAACTCACGCAAGCCTGGCAGTCATCGGCACACAGTCGGTAATGAAACAGAAAATTGCTGGGAAATAAGTGGAGGAGTTGAAAAGGTTACACAGCTTCGTTTCCCTCACCGCACTAGTCTTCTTGTGGAGAAAATAAGCAGCGGAGTCAGATACAAGCGCCAGAGGAGTTCAGCAAAAAAGGTCCGGTAGTAGTTCATGTTCTCCCTGCGTCTCCACATAACCTCTGGCTTATTGGGCTTATTGATCCGGAGACTGGAACAACTTGAAAAGAGCACTGCAGCTCTTGTTCTTTTAATAATCATAGCAGCGAGCGGAGAAATAAGAGGATTCTCTTACCTCTTACCTGAGGAAGAGACACACAGCATTGCTAGAACAATCAACAATCAATTGGCTGAAAATTAACTGGCAATTGATTGTTTTTATCAAACATTCATGGTTTCAGCCTCTGAAAGATGATGCTCTGTTGATTTTGATTTCGGAGAGGAACTCAAGAGAACTCACTGCTTAACATTATTCTGAGCATCATGTAAATGAGCTTGGTTTAGCACAAAGGAACAGTTTGAACTGCAGCCACTGGGTAAGTTAATGTTACTGAGGGACATGTGGTGATAAATTAATACATTTAACAAGAGATTAATCACTAATAGGCCTACAACTAATGATTATTTTCACTATTGATTAATCTGTCGTTTGTCTATAAAGTGTCAGAAAATAAAATGATCCTCAGTTTCCCAGACTCCAAGGTGAGAAATTAAATTAAACTAGATTAATGGCATTAAGACGATATTATTGAGGACTCAGGACCACCTAACAGGATGTGCTCGTGCTGTGCAGCCCTGTTTGCATGTCAGCTCATTTTTGTACCGTACGTACGTACGTTTTTGATCCTCTGACTGACTTCAGATGGATCAGCTGTCAGATCTGTGTCTTTTTTTTTTTTTTTTTTTTTTTACAGCCCTGCTTTTGAAACACTCACATGCACATCAGCACACAAACCAAAGAGACAAACCAAAGCAGATTTTCTTTTTTAATCATAAATCATTGATTTACAAAACTGACACTGATGTGACACTGATTTGGTTGACATCACAACCTCTTGATTGGAAAAACTAAGAAAAAAATAGCTCTTGCCAGATCACGTGACATTTACTTGACATGTGTGTGTATAGGGGCCTGTGTGTGGGTGGATGGTCTACATTTGTGTTTATTGCCTCTATCTGTGTGTCTCTTATCCACAGACGGTCCAGTGGCAGAGCTGCTGTCAGGCGTTTCTGTAGTGTGCTGCAGTAAACCATCTGCGGCCTTGGTTGGTTTCCATGCATCATTGCCATGGAGACTCATAAATGGTTGTCACAGCTACTTGGTTTCAGTGCTCCTGGCCATCATCCATCTGTCTGTCCGACTTTTGCCACGGCTGATCAGAGTCTCTGCAGCGGCTGTTTGTTGCTTTTGTTCTTCCTTCTGGGTGTTTCCTGGTGTGGCTGCCACGGTGAACTGTTGTTCAGCACCTGGACAGTCTTGCGGCCGTAGTGCCAGTAGCTATAACCTGACACTGCTGTTGTCACTGCTGTTAAATACCTGCGATGTAATACAAAGTAGGGTATATACTGTGATTCAAACCGTTCCATTCAAGCTATGTGGTAAAATTTGTTTATTTTAAATGACTTTAACAGCATCACTTCCCCATTGTAGTAAATTTTTACTATTACATTTAAATATTTATTACATTTAAAAACAATGTCTTATGTAGCAGGCTCGAAAGAGACGGTTTTGCAGTTTTGTCATAAATCTTATATCATGTGTGTTAAGCATCATGAATGTGTAATTCTCATGGTGAAAATTAACTCTAAATGTACAACAACCACTTAAGACAATGTCAGTCAGTCAGTCAGTCAGTCAACAGTCTGCTGAAGTAGATTAGTATGAAAATGTGGGTTACTGTGACGACGGAAAATGTTTGTCCCGAGTCTGATATCTACTTGAACTCAGTCCGCGTTGTAGATTGAAATGAGTCAGTGCACTTAACCTGAATACTCTGCTGGAACAAACAGCATTTATGTGCTTGACTGAGATGAAACCATTTGCATTCAGAAACCCTCTGCACAATAAACAAAAACCTAACCACTGCGATGAAAAGTAAAGGACATTATGGATACTAAAGTCAAGTGAATGCCTCCAGTGTGTGTATGCATATGTAATAAGACTGTGGTTTACCATATGCACTGCAGCGCGATGCTGTCTGTATACTGGAAGACTGGAGCAGCCAGAGAAGCTGCAACCAGAAAGAGCTGGATGGCTGTGTTCACCTACAACAACAAAAAAAAGGAAACATAAAACACACAGAGACCTGTAAGTTGGAATAAACCTTTATGATGGCACAAAAAATGTTTCACATAAATGAAGTTTGGTTTATTATTTTTTTTTTTTTTTACAGCTAAAACAAAAACAAAACAAAACAAAAAGGAAGGTCTGTATTCTACAACTTCAAATGCATCAAAAATAAATCATACATCATTTGTGGTGGAGCCTTAAAAGAATATTTTTAATGTTCAGCATTCCTAGTACTGAGGACTCATTTTAAAGGTTAGAGTTAACTGAAGATTCAAAATTTTAAGAAACTACTTTGCACCAATATGATGATCGTTTCCACCAGTACTGTATGATCTGCTGGTATGGTTTCTTCCCTGACTAAAGTGCATCTGCATCTGGTGACTGTCCCGCACAAGTTGTAAGGAGACAGAAAAAATAGTAATAATAAAATAATTACGCACTCATTATATTCTGTGAGGTTCTAGAGTTGCCAAATCTGAACTTTAGAGGAGCAATGTACAAAACGTACAGAGTCTGCAGCACTGAGAAAGTGAGTGGTTCTTTGTAAGTATGTGTGTGTGTGTTTCTCACCTTGCTGAAAAGTGTGGGTTTGAGCTGAGCTGTGGCGTAGCAGGGGTTAAAAAATTTACCAAGTGTCACCTGCAGAAAAAAAATAAGGTTGTAAAGTACATGACACTGCTTTCACTTATTAATTTTGGCAGTTCTTGTAGCAAATACCTTGAAGTTTCAATGTTCAAATTCTATTAAATTACCACAAAAACTTGAAAGTGTGTAGTGAAATTCAATGTGTCTCAATGTGTCTCACCGGTGGAGGTACAGTCTTGTATCTGATCCAAAAGACAGCAGCTATCAAACCAATGTCTCTGAAAATCACTAGAGCCGTGAGTGGAGCTAGAACAGGGGAAAACAATAAATAATCTTGTCTGTGTTATCATCGCTACAACTGTCAGTGAAATCCAATAAGAAACTATTAAAATAAGAGCAGCTATTTCATCGCTCCTCTGCTGTCACTGATCATTAGCAAAAACAACAGACACACAGAGTTCAGTACCTGGTATGAGGTCAGCATAGGTGAGACTGACATATAAAATACTGACGAGAATTTTGTCAGCCAGTGGGTCGAGAGCGCTGCCCAACGCCGACTTCTGAGTGGGCCAGGTTCTGGCAATGTAACCATCCAACTGAGTCAGAGAAAGAGACAGACAAGAGATGAAGACATTTCGATCAATGATTTTTGAATAAAAAAGCAAACAAACAAAACAAACAAACAAAAAAACAGTAACTGTCCGTGTTGACTCTCTATAAGTAATATTGTAAAGAGTTTTAATTGCCCTGAAATGACTTTTACTTGAAATACAATCAGTCAGTTTAAACAGTAAGTGCTAATGGAAAACCAGTAATTGCCAAAATAACTTTAGTTTCCATGTGTAAAATGTCTCATGGTTAAAAATAAATAAATAAAAATAAAAATCCTCAACATATTAACAATCCTGAACACAAGAAGATAGACTGAGCTCAGCACTACAGTGAATAACTGTTTTAGTAGAAGTGTCTGTATCTATATTACCAGGTCAGTAGCTCCAGCCAGAGTAAACAGAGCCAGGCTGAGGTGAAAGTGCTGTTGGATGATCAGGTGACCCAGGAACGGAGCAAGCAAAATCCGACACATACACAGCATGTTGGGGATTGTCCATGGGTTCTCATACTGCAGAGAAACAGATTAGATACATGTTACTCTATATACCAACAGTGAGTTAACAAGCCAGTAACATCATAGCGCCAACAACACTGCAACGGGTAAATCAGGCTAAACCTAATCCAGCAACATTTCGCTGGTTGGTATAAATCAGTGAAATTCATGTGCAAGATGGAACAACTGACTTTACTAGAGACCGGTTCGGGCTTTGATTTCATTGATTATATGAGGATACACAGCAAGTTTTCCCCTCATCTTCACCATTAATGTTACCACATGAATCCTCACTATTGACAGAATCACTGGGACACATACAAGACACAAACATTTCTGATAAGGCTCTGTTATACTGACATATTTACAGAGCTGACATTTTACAGTTGAATACACAAACTTGTCAGTGCTCTCTGGTGGACAAATCAAGTAACAGCAACAGTTTCTAAATTCCCTATAAACATAACTTTTGCATATTGTCATGTCCTGTTACACAGAGTGGACTAATATCATCTGATAAATCAGCCAGGGGGATTTACTGATCTAAGCCTATGTACACTACAGTCCTGTTGTACTTTACTTGAGTATATCAATTTTTGAGGAAAAGTGAAACCAAAGCTTTGTAGGTCTTGAATGAGATTTGTTAAAGATAAATCTTTCCAGCTACAACATTAACATGCTTCAGATATTAGTAATGCCAATTCTACAGTATAACAATATACCAATAATAAAACTTTCAGCTGCAAAGGGAGATTTTCTAATGTCGATATTTTGAGTACATTATGTAGAACTTAGATAGTTTAAGTAAAATACCAGACAACATTTACTTTGTTGTACTGCTAAAGATCTGAAAGCTTCTTCTATCACTGACGGTGTGTTTACACCTGTGCAGACTTTAAACAGGTGTGTTACAAGTTAGTTTTCCTCTATCTACTGCACACACACACACTCCACGTTCATTCAGGTAACAGACAGACGGCTCTGTACTCACCAGCTCTTTGAACTTGAACAGTCCCTGTCCCGGTGCCGCACTGGCATCAGTCCGGTCCGCTGCCGGGGAGCCGTCCGGTGTCTCCTGCGTCTTTTCGCTGCAATATCCACGAGCGTTAAGGCAGAACAGAGACCGGAAGCTAGGCGCCGATCTATCGTGACCTCCCTGGTACAGAGGTACGGTTCCTTGATCGTACCAGGCTGTTGGTTTTACCTGCTGGAAGATCCCACTCCAGCACGCGACGCGGCTGTCCGTTTCTCTCGGTCTGATGGGCCACGAGCCGCTCACCTGTGACCGCTTCAACCTCACGCACTCGGTGATTGGTGTGTGTCTGTGAGGCCATGACGCTGGCTCGAGCCAACAGACACCCGCACACCGCGCGGACACCAGACAGCGAACATTTCCGATCCTCCGAAAACACATCATCATCATCATCATCCTCATTATTAACTTCCCGAGCCCTCCGTTACCGACCCTCTGGTCTCGCGCTGTCGGTCTCCGGCTTCATCATTGTTTAAAGTGCCTGCGAGAGGATCACAGCTCGAGCCAGCAGGCTGCCATGTTGCCGTAAACTGACACGGCAAGCGACGTCGTAAAATTGCCAATGACTTTCCTTTCCAAGGCTTTTATTTTGAAATTCACATTTAAAAAAAATATCAACAAGAGAATAAAAATCTGAAGACACTCTACATTCCTTTGATATGAAGATTGTGAAACGATCTGTTTTACATAACCAACTAGGAAGTTATTTAAAGATTAGGAAAATACAGACCTATAACATAAAGCTATGCCTAAATATTTAATGTTTTGTGGTAATTTTATTCTAAATTAAAAGCACTTTTAAAGTCTCTGCCAAACCCATTTTGTAACAAGAACAAAACAAAAAACTGTTATTTACAGAAAAAAAATAATTTATTAAATGAATGTTTCATGTTAACTAATAAAGTGCATAATACGCAGAAAGCAGCCAAAAACAGCAGACAATACAAAATATTTGAGAAAGCATTAAGAGAAAAACAGGAAGTAAGTATTGTACATGTGCAGCTTTTTATATCATATACTACTATACTATGACTCAACCAGTACTGGATTCTTCAAAGTCAATATCTGAGATAACTGAGGTAGCTGCTCTACAGACACAGGACAAGCCGCATCACTGGAAGCAACTGTTCCAATTAAAGTCATCTTTACCAAGCTACTGAACACCCTACATTTACATGTCATCCTATATACATAAAAATAACAGAACATTACTACTACTATATTACAAATATATTCAAAAAAGTGTTTCGAGTACACTCACCTGTGTGGAAAACAAAATGCTAATTCTCTCATAAGTGAAACAGTATAATCATGCATTATGTAGTTATCAAAGTACAATACCATTTCTCTCAAGATGCTCAGTGCATCATCAAACACTGACCTTACCTTGAAAATACTGGGAAGCTATAACTGTTGTTTGAAACAGTCACCACGTACTGTTAAAATGACACAAACGCATGTGTACCTCACAGTTAGGGTAAACCAGTGTAAGCCCAGATATATTTTTAAGTCCTGTAAAAAGTTTTATATCTTTACTTAGATAATGGTAAATGTGAAAGATTGAAGAGATGTCAGTGAAGATCAATGACGAGATGACCCAAATCACAAGTACGATGAGTCCTACATTTTCAGTTTGAAGCTTTTCGTGTAGAAAGAAATGCAGACTGTTTCAGCAGTGATGTGTGTGTACTCAAGTTAGTTTAGATTTGTTCCTCCTTTTAGCAGGAACTTTGTGCTCATCCAGGAAACTGAGAGATGCTGTCTCAGCAGGGAGAAGATTAGATTTGTCAGCTGGGGTTGTTACAGTCTCTTCAAAAGGTTATACTGTAGTCTGCCGGTTGGTAATTTAGTGAAAGTCGTCTGAATAATAGATCCCCCATTAAGTTTTCTTTTTCCTTTTTTATAGAGAGATACTCTTTTCATTGAGCCTAAACACTGACCTTGTAGTGAAGGTCTGCAGGTAGGAGCAGGTGCGTATTCTGTTACAGCTGTCTGCGATCAGACTGTCTGCAGCTGGTACAGCTTGGCTCCTTTCTTCAGCAGGAAACCCTGTTCATTCAGGGAACTCACTAGACCTTCAAAGTCCATCACCTAAAAGGTATAAATGTTTGAGTAAAAATAAATAAATAAACAAGCAAGCAAGCAACTTGAGACCTGAATTACTGATACTATGGAAATCTCTGAATACCAAATGTGACTGTGTGAGGGAGCCACCCTGCATTACTTTAAGAAGGAAATGATCTTATGAACAAAACAGCACAGTAGCCAATAATGTATTAACGTAACTTTTCTTTTTTTTCTAAAATGAAGGAGGTCACCAGTTTTGATGACACAGGGAAACATTACTCTGGTGAAACTGACCTGCAACCTTGTACAGTACGGGTATAGTCCTGTATCTTTATTTCATTAGGGTTATGAGGATAGGATATCAGGATGATAATATTTTCATTTTCTTTTCTGTCTTATCAGATATCAAGTCGACAGTCCCAGTCACCAACTGGACAAGTTGCTAATTTCTCACAGAGGGTGAGTGAAAATTACACGGGGTGTTTGAGGGGTTTTTATCTAGTGCATGTGCATTTCAGTGCATCTGAATGTCTTCACCTTGATGTTCATTCTCTCTGCCACAGTTCGAATCATCTGTAGGTCAAACTGCTTCTGATTTGTCCTCTGTGCATGAGAGTGCAGTGCGTTGATCAGTCGTTTTGCAGCGCTGCGCTGACTCATGCCTGACCCAAGCTGAGAGCGCTCAAAGTCCAGATTGCCCAGACCATCTGAATATGTATCAGCCAGACTGCAAAACACAACCACACGCAGAGAGAGAGAGAGATTTTCATCTGACAGTACATTCAAAGCCAGGGCTGCATGAGTAAGACAAAAAGCATAATTTTCTCGGTAGTTGCTGTTACAATTATCAGTTCTGCAATGGTTTTGGCTTCTGACATTAAAAGATTTGTAGCTTTTCTTTGTCGATCAACATACTGAGAAAAATAATCAGTAGATTAAATCAATAATAACCATATTAGTCAGCTGCAGCCCTATAACACGCAAAGACTGACCTGTGTTTCATGATCTCCACCACATCCTCAGCATCACTCTTGGTAGCCGTCTCTCTGAGATCCAACCTGGCTCTCGCCTACACAAAGACCCACAGACAACCACATACAGTAAGTACTGGAACACATGTTGCAAGTTTGGTGGGTGAACACACTGATAGCCACAGAGACAGAAACCCACCTCAGTGAGTCTAATTAAAGACTCCAGTTGTCGTGTGGTGATGGGTGTGGCATCAGCAGAATGTGCCTGAGCTCTTAGTGAAAGGTAGAAGTCCTGAAGTATTTGTGCTGCTTCAGGAGAGAGCGAGGGATGGACATACTGACGAGCATAGCTGATGTATTTCCTCAACAAGCAAGCTGGGATGGTGTCTACAGTTTCGCCTGCAGGGATCTTGAAACGTATACACACAACGTGTAAATACAAAGGATTTTTTGGACAGATAATAACCTCCTTCTTGTGTGCACAGTGCTTATACGGTCTGTTTTTACCTGCAAACGTTCAGACAGCGGCATGTCTGAGTGTTCTAGTAGGATGGAAGTGTCCAGCTGGTTTTTGGCCCTGGTAACTGTGGCACTGCTGATCCTGCCTCTTCCTGCCCTATTTGCCATGACATGCTCTGACAGGCGGCGGTCATTTGACTCATCTGGGATGTCCAGGAGGAGGAAGACGACGTCAAAGCGAGACAGGAGAGCTGAGCCCATTCTGAAGACATGCATACCCAACTGTAAATCCATGTCTATACACAGACATACAGTAATGTCATCCAGCAGTAGCTTTACTGAACCACTGATGATCTAACTTACTTCAGGTTTTCAGAGACAGTCTTGCCTCTGTTGTAATGTCCTCCAACTGGGTTCGCAGCAGCTATAACCGATGCTCTGGCAGGCAGAGAGGAAACTATTCCAGCCTTAGCCAGACTCACAGACTGCTGCTCCATGGCTTCCAGGAGAGCCTGCTGCTGGCTGCCCAGCTTATCAAACTCATCAATGCAGCACAGGCCTGAGGAGAACAGACAGAGAAAGAGGATAAAAAGGAAATGAGGCCAAGAGGGGGAGATAATAAGGTAAAGAAAGAAAGAGAAACAAGATGTGCAAAAATTAAGGAAAATGTTGTCTGTGCAGTTTCGGATGCTTTCAGCCCCTACAGGCAGTGAGAGCTAACACTGTGTGGAAAGAATGGATTCAAGGGTTTTTTCTTAGTCCTGTGTGAGCTGAGAAGTTTGTCAGACACCACTGGCCTTTTCAAAACTAGAGGAATCAAGAGAGAGTTCTGCAATAGATGAAAGACAAGAAGGAGTATTTTATATAGAGGCAAGACAACTTTGAAACCAAAAAAATGAAAAGCTTTTTAGCAATAAAGCTAGAGACCAAAGTGATTCATCATAGTCTTCATCAGAATGTGTGTTAAATTAAAAAATAAAATAAAAACAAACTAAATCAATTCAATCAGGGATATTAAAGCAGGTATTTGCCAAATGTCAAAAGGCATTTGTTACAAATACACTTTTAAATGAATGTTTGCACTCTTTCCTACCTTGGTCAGCCAGCACCAAGGCTCCAGCTTCCAGAGCGTAATCCCCTGTTCCTGCGTCTCGGGATAAAGTCACTGTTAGTCCTAAAAAGAAAAAAATTACATTCCCAACTTGATTATGTTGTAACAGATGTGAACAGCTGTTCAGAAAGTAAGAATACACAACATCTTACCTGTGGTGCTAGTACTGTTGCCACATATGTAAATTCCTCTGGGAGCCACATTACACACTGCCTACACAGAGGAAAAACACAAACACACAGCACACATGCATATCTAAGTATCAAATTTGATTTTAGCACACTGTGACCGATTCTAAGAACAAAATGTAACACCTTCAAAAAGTAGACAAATAACCAGTGTTACAATTACAACCTCAGCTAAAGAGTAACAAAACAACATTCCTAAAATCTCTCACAGATATTACTGCTCCATTCAAAGTGTTTAATGTACACTCAGTGTTACCTGTAACATCTGACTCTTTCCCAGTCCAGGGTCTCCCACCATCAGGATGTGTACGTCTCCTCTGACTGGAACGCTGTTCTTGTCTGTGTGTTTCTGTCTGCCTCCAAACAAAGCCAAGGCAAGGGCAGCCTTCACCAGCTAGGGACACACACAAGAAAACATTTTATGATTTTTAACACATCAAAAAAAAAAATGAAAATGCTTGTCTGAATCTGTTTATCAGGTGTGGATAACATTGCTGTAATCCACCAAATCATAAGTATTGCTTTAAAATGCTGATAAAAATGTTGTTGATGTTCTCAATTTTGTTTTAAGTGCAGTGCATTGAACAACTCACTAGATGGCCATAGATGACAGGACACAACGAGCTGAAGGAGACAAGAAAATAAATCAGTAAAATCAGTGTTTAGTCTTGATATGAGTTAACAGCACAGTGTTAAAATTGTAATTACAAAGGACTAAATGTTTTTCAATGTTTGTCATATTAAAAATATAAGTAGAAATGTAGGGAAATATACATATAATAAGTATCATACTGTACTAAGAGTCTCAGCAAGTCAGGCTGTGACTGGATCTCCTGGATGGCATACAGCTCCTTCAGGCTGAACTCCTCCCCTCCAGAATGGTCTTCGAGCGACTCTCTTGACCCCTGACCTAACTTGGACTGCTGACCTACACATTAAGAAGAAATAACTGGTCTGCATAATTCAAGTCCAACTTAGAAAGAAATAAAAATAAAAAACAGAACACAAGCTACAGTACCTTTGGTATTACTGACTGAAGTGGCTTCAAGGTAGAGGAGGAACATACACTGATCCTTATTCCCCCTGTAAATACCTGTAAACAATAAGTGTGTGATTTGTGTGTGCCATGTTTGTGGTCACTGTGATAGAGCTTGTGATGGCTGGAGTGCGCTTCGTATTAATTTCCTCCTCCCAGAATGTTCATCCTTAAATATAAATTGATAGTTTTTGAGTGTGTTTTTACCATCATTGGTAACTCTAACTATCCCTGTCACAGTAACAGTGTCTCCAGGGACGCAGCTGTCACAGAGGTCAGAGGTCAGGTGACACTCCACAGTACGTGGGATTCGTCCAGTCTCCCTCTGCTCTCCGCCCATCAACTCCTGCACCCTGAAGTAGCACACAAAAAAAGTATGTACATGGTAACTATGGGTTGGAGATGAAATCCATTTTTGCATTAGAATATGTTCTGAGAAAAGCAGGGACTTTCTCACCATGTTCCACTTTTTATTAGAGACAGCCTGCCACAACAATATTTTCTGCAGCTTTTGATAAAGTACAATTTCCAAAGTGCATTTTGCAGGATGACCAGGGGCAGTAGCTTCCACTCTGATAAAGGAGATATTTCTAAAAGTCACATAACTCCTGTAACTCAGCCAATGCCATCCCTGCTCGTGGTCTCTGGTTGAAAAAAACAGCTTAATATAAGCAAAGTTCCTCTGTTCTGATTTTTGTTTTTTCATGTCAGCCTTTTTTGGTACCTTTTTTAGTAACTAAATTTAAATGGTCCCTCCTCTTATGAAAGAAAAACCTCAAAATGTCTTTCCCAGACCACTGCTAGAACCAGTACAGCTCATTCTTTCTAGTCTACAACTAACGTATCTTAGTTGGCCACGTCTCAGCATTAGTTTGTCACTGCTGATTGTTCAGTTGCGCTCATGATGTACTTACTTGATGATCTGCCAGTCTACAGTGTGTGTAAGAGGAGAACTCCGACTGGGGGTGAAGGAACGACTGCGACAGTCAGGCTGGATACACTAGGTGACAGAGGACACATATAGATACACACAAATGTACCTTATGTTTCGCACTATAAGGCGCACCGGATTAATTAAACGAAACAAAACGGTCAGATCTACATGCGCCTTAAAATACGGTAAATCATAATAATAAAATGCTGTCAAAGATGATTTTATGCACAGAAAGGAAATTGTATGTATGTGTACTGTGTTACTTGTGTATAACAAGTTGTAGAAACATTAGAATACAGAAAAGATGCTGCAGGAACTATGTGTATGGGTATGCATACCTTGGTAGGTGTGGCATATTTCCCATGCTGCAGTGGCAGAGACTGTATTTGCGAGCAGCCCATGCATTTGAAGGCCATCCTGGTACAGAAAGGTCTGATGTTGCTAACTCTGACCACTGTTCCCCTCACACACACCAGCCGCCCAAACACACTGGCACGCAATGTCCGCAACGGAGTCAGTGGTTCATAGTTATACAGCCTGTGGATAATTTACACAAACAGAGTCATCTTCATTCACAGTCCGTAAACGTACAAGTGTCAAGCAAACAACTAACTGCGCATCACAGTGTGCATTACCTCGCACTAATGTGAGGGATGTTGATGATTGGTGTATTAACAGATAGTTCTTCCCCTTGAAGCTCAGCTGCCTGTTTCTCTAAATCTATAGTCAGCACCTGACCAAAAAAAAAACAAAAAAAAACACACACCCCATCAGTTTGACAGTTCATCTCTCAGCAGAGCAGTTCCATTTATCAAATGGTTTATGAGTATTTAATAAACTATAAACATCCCTGGCATGTATTTGTTCTGAAAGGCTGTAACTTGCAGATGACAACATACATGTAACAGCAATTTTTTGGTATGTACCTGGTGAATGGCCACTCCCAAACAGCTGAGTATCAACTCTGGCTGCTCCTTCAGCTCTGTGGTTAGGTCAGGAAGTGCTTTACGCACAGCCTTGTCTCCAGTCAAGTCTGCATAGTCCACCAGAACACTGCCCTGACGCTCAATCTCATCCTGTACACAAAAGAATACTCCTTTTAACTGGCAGGTAAAAATTCCCCTTCCCCTGTCATAAATACCTAGATAGATAGAGACTACAGTGAGAGATGATAAGCCTAACAGTCAGGTTACTAAACAGAAAGGTATAGGAGCACACAGACAGACTGACCTTGTCATATAGGTGAATCTTGGAAGTGAAATATTTCTCAAACACTTTGATCTTCTCCACACTAGGTGAGCTCTCTATGAAGCCTGCACATAAAAAGACAAATTAAGACACACACATCATAGACACTAAGAAAAGTCACATGATCATGACCATTACATGTAACACATACCATCATGTGAAACAAAGCTACACATGTACCTTCTGTGAAGTAGAGTGTCCATCCTTTGTAAGGACACAATGCATCTAGGGTAGTCTGACAAAGAGCTGAAGAGACAGAAGGTAGTCAGTCAGCAGCGTCATGAGATGAAATGTTGGAGGAATATTAGATGTTGTTGATGTGTACATTTGTTTTCATCTCATGCTAAATAAAAGCTTTTTTTTTTTTTTGCAGATTTACTGGATATATATAAAATGGAAAAGCAAACTCAAGTTACCTCTCTGAGTGTTACCTGATCCTCTTGAACCACCTCCACCTCTCCAACCTCCTCCTCCTCCTGAACCTCTTCCTCCTCCTGCTGATCCTCCTCCTCCCCATGGTCTACTCCTCCATCCTCCCCCTCTCCATCCTCCCCCGCCTCCCCTCCATCCTCCGCCACCACCACCTCTTCCTCCTCTCCATCCTCCACCACCACCACCACCACCTCCTCCTCTCCATCCTCTACTCCCACCCCTCCATGAGCCTCTCCTGGATTCCTCTCCACTCATTGTTTTCCTAAGACACGGAAAGAAGGAGCAACAGAGAAGTAGTGAGAGTGACAGCAAAAGCCCAACAAGTGCAGAACCAAAACAACAAATTCTAATTCTTCATATATGATTTTAATATTTGCATAAGGCACCACATAAAATGTGTCTCGTTGTCTTTCTGTTAATTCCAATTTACCCAAACAAACTGGCGTGAGACTGTCGCCCCTCCGAACTCCATTTAAAAAAACTAGGAATTTAGTGCCATCGTACTTGTCAGGAGACTCTTTACACAACACCGTTAACACTTAATCACAACTAACTGAAATATAGTAGTTTAGTAGAATTTAAACATTTTTATTCGAACAGTTCACCAGGTAACGGTAGCTCTCATTAACAGAGAAATGCTCCAGAAAACATAGTTCTGCGTGGTGCACTAAATTAACGCCGAACCACAGACATTATAAAAACGTCTTAATCATGTCTTCGGATTCAAGTCAAGCGTTAACTACGGTTCGTCAACGTTATCCTTGTTAGCTAACCTGTTAACTGTTACCGCTGGTTTTACGAAATGTTCTGGTGAAACCCTGTAAAAGTAACGGTGGTGTGATACAAACCGTTTCGTTAGGTCCCAAGTGAAATAGTCTGCCGATTAAAGAAAGCAAAAAGTTTGCTAAGTTAAATGAAAATGTGCTGGTACTACTGCACTGACGTTTATTTCCCAGACCGTCAAAGTTCCCTCCGTTCACCCTGAAGCTTCTTCTTCTTCTACCTTTTATTTGCAGCAGATCACGCTCTCAGGCGTTTTACTGCCCCCCGGAGGACACCAGAGATACTAGAAGCACAAATACTCTGAATTAAAAAAAACTAAACAAACAAAAAAACCTCATAAATATTCATGTTCTTTCTTCTCTAATGTTTTCTGGGAAACAATTTCAGTAATTCACTGAACAGCAGTAAACACTGAAAGTAAGTGGTTCAACTGAATGACTTTCACTGTGAAGAGAAACGTTTACGCACTTCTCTGCTGCCCTCTTCTGGACATCCTCTGTCATTACACAAGATAAGCTTGTGTAACACAACATCTGAGTTCTGAACTCACACAAACACACACTTAACAAAGGTATGATTAGTGACCTCATGTATATTTACACATGCCCACAAACACAGACGTGTATGTGAACATAAGGGTTTATGAGGCACAGGCCCAGGGCCCCCATGACCTCTTACACACATACACAACACAAAGAGACACGAAATTACTACAAAGTAAAGCAAAACAGCAAGAAAGATAAACAAAATAACTACAAAAAATACACAAAACAACCACAAAGAGACAAAAAGACCACAAAAACAACTTGAATCTGTGGCTCTTGTTCTTATTTAGGAATGGTGGGGGGCATTTTACATGTCTGTACCCTGCTGTCTCATAATCTGTCCATGCATGGGAGCCAGTACACAAAAATATACAAATACAACATAACTCACACTGTCCAGCACTGCAGGGACAAGTAGAAGAAGCATATTTAATCGCACACACACACACACACACACACACACACACACACACACACACACACACACACACACACACACACACACACACACGTATTTCTACACATGCCAGGACCATCATTCGCAGAAATAGATTCAAGATTAGTTTTATTGTCATTGCACAAAGTATAATGGGTGGCAGTAAAACAAAATGCAGTTTAGCATCTGACCAGAAAAGCACAAACATTTTTGAGCTTAAATTGGTTCACAAAGACAAGTGTTTGAGAGCACACACACACTCTCAAGGGAGTGGTTTGGAGGGGACAGAAAGACAGAACAAACAAGGAGAAAAATCAATATCCTAACTACTGTGGCCTAGTGTAGTTAGTGGTAATAGCAGAAGGCTGAGAGGAATGGATGTACACACACACACACACACACAAAGGAAGATGGATAGTGAAACAGGTTGCTGTAAGGTCAAAACAGCTCTTGTAAGGGAAGCAGACAAAGGAATAAATATGGAGTGAGAATTATGGTTCCTAATTCTCCCTATCATTATCGCCACAACGCTGCAAAATGAAATAATGCCTCTTCCGGTGATTTGAGCTTTGTGACGATAACTGGTGTTTTGTGTGGAGAGAGAGGAACTGAAGTGCTGGAAAGGAGCTGAAACACCAACAATCACCACAGAGAGATTGAAGCGTAGATGCTTAGAAGCTGTGCTACTCAGCAAGGCTTTTAATCTCCACTTGATCAATCAACTGCAAACGTCTCACAAAACCTGTGTAAATTCAAGGCGATTTAGCAAACAAGAACAGATCATTTTTCAACACCAGTTTGTTTTTCTGCCAGGTCCCAAAGTTAAGTAGGTGGTGAGTCACTGCTGCTGGGTTGTGACAAGACAAGAGTACCGATATATTTTAAATGAGTCTGGGTGTCAGGGTGAGACACTTCATTACTTGTGTGTGTGTGTTAAGGAGGGGACAAGTCAAACACAGTTGTTTTCACATCAGTGATCCTCTATTTTGGCTGATCTGCTACTTTCCTGAACTGCTTGGAGATGCTTCCTCTCGATGATTCAATCAGTTTCTCCCCTGGAGTTTTTACTCTGTCACAGTGCTAACCCACAGAGTGACCATGAATTTGTTTTTTCCCCCCCATTTAATGCCCCCAGTGACTCATAGGGTGATGATTTATATCAGATATTCAGTTTGGTTATGTGCTGAATGTCTGGCTGGTTCTGTCTGCAGGCATCAGCAACAGATCAGTGTTGAAGCGTCTACTCTTCAATGTCTCTCTCAGCTTGCTGCAGGAATGGCAAAGTCTGATACGTCTTTTACTTGGACCCCTAATCTCTGCAAAAAAAAAAAAAAAACTTAGGTAAAAAGATATGAAAACTGAAGATAAACATGTGTCTGATGATGATTAACTTTCCATTTCTGCTGCTATTTTTCTGCAATGAACAGCCCTCTGGTTTTTTGTGTATTGGTGTTCATTTGTACTTCATAACTAGTTACCTGCGAGGCATTATGGTGTGGAGTATTATTATATGGTGTATAATATCCTTGTAGCAGGTACAAGATGGCTCCCCAGAAGTATTGCACAGTGATCAATTGTGACTCCATGAGACCAGCACAGGTCAGTAGGTGCAGGCAGGTGGCTGTCACCTGTTTGCTGCAAAGAGAAATTGAACTGTCAAAACTTTGCAGGTGGATTTTCTCTTCTACATTTTTATGTCTCTATTAATAAAATAGACACCACATTTGATAGAGCTAAGCTAGCAGTTTCTTCTTGTTGCAGTCTAAATAGGCCCTGGACTGACCTCTATTCTTGAGCATATCATCCTTAGAAACATCAAGTTAAATGTGAAATAACTATCCATAAACCCAAAAACAAACTCTACTATCACACTCAAGAGTAAAAATACCAACCCAACCCACACACACAATTCGGAAAAAGCAGCTCTGGCAATTTGCTGCCGAGCCCTGCTGACATTTCTGTCTACTCTGCAGGCCACCAGGCTACAATTACAGATGGATGCATTTCAGCTGTTATCTGAGAGTAACATATGCATGAAGACACCAGCAGTGACTTCGAAACACAGCAACTGAAACCTGCCTCTCAAGGCCCTCTGTGAGCTGCAGGTCTTTTCTTAGCTTCACTCTGGTGGGAATGTCAAGGATCATGCAATCTAGTTTATTTTTCTTTCCCTCCAGCCCTGTGCAATTTGAACACAAAATTACTCATCAGACCCTCTGCTTCTCTCTCAGTGCCTGTGTTTAAAAAAGAGACGCATAATCATCTCACCTTTTCACTCCGAGCAACAAAAAAGAGCAATTAATAACCTCTGTGACTCCTCTCCACCTCCTGTCTCTCTGTCTCTCAGCGATGTAAAAATTGGAATATCTGTCAAATTTTCTCCCTTCTGTTATTTTGCATTTTCCTTTCACTGTCCTTCATCACTCTGTGGTACACACACACACACACACACACACAAATGCAAACTGTACATATTTATTCACCTGGACACATATAAAATATACCATAACCATTCCAAAACTAACACATACGAATAAAAAGATAGAGAAGAGCTTTTGAAAGAAAATTCAATGTTTAACATTGCTGTGCAAAGACTCAGTAATATTTCAGATGCCTTTACTGACACACTGCATGAGTGGGTGTGTAGGTTTGTGTGCGTGTGTGTGTGTGTGTGTGTGTGTGTGTGTGTGTGTGTGTGTGTGTGTGTGTGTGTGTGTTTTATGACTGCATATTAGCTCTGAACCCCAGAGGGTCTGTTTCTTCATCTCAACTAATTTGTGTTTTTATTGCACACTAATGGACTATTATGAAATACAGACACACACACACACACACACACACACACACACACACACACACACACACACACACACACACATAAAGTCACAGTAGTCATGGTTTGTGTGTACATGTATGTGTGGGTGGGTGGGGGAATGTATGTGTATGCGTGTGACAACTTAGCAAAAGAGTTTCTTTTAAATCTCCGGTTTCAAGCGGTGAGGATAGATTGGTTTTAACTGAATATACGAAACGAGCCCCTGCTAAACTCATTTAATCAGATTTTTAAATTTCCCAAGAGGCAACAATTAGCTCACAACAAGTGCCACATTACAAGACTGAGATTACAACCGCAGAGCTGGAATGAAATGTTCAATTAACATTACACTGTATAGATTTTGGAAAGAAATGTAAACATGTTACTCATGGTAATCATCTCCTGATAATGAGCTTGATATTCTTAACCGATTACGCTTCTAATTGAACGCTGTGTATGAAAAACAGCTTCATTAGAGAAAGTTGGCTAAAGAGAGTGGAAGGACTTTAATTTCAAAAGCTAAGTGTACTCTTCTCTCGCTATGTGATAAACATCAGGTAAGAAATAAACTGGGAAAGAAAGCAAATGAGTGTATTTCCCAAAATGCTGAACTACCTTCATAGTTAGAAGTGAATATCCATACCTCTCTCATATCTGTGTGTTAGCCTCGCTTAGTATAAAGCCTGGGAACAATGGGGAAAACAAACAATAGATAGTTTTGTTCTGTTTGTGTAACGATTAAACAAATGACATGCATACACGTCTCCTCCTGCCTCTAGCGTGCATGCTAAGCTAATTGCCTCCTGACTCTGTTGGTATTGTCTTTAAAAACATGTATACATGTGATACTGATGTTGCACGTTAAGCTTAATTAAAATGATAAACGCTGTTTATTTGCCCAGAGCATATAGTCAAAGCTTGAGCAGATGTTGCTCCAAGACCATTTCTGTGAATTGATGGTTTGTCTACTGCTGCAGTTCTGCCTTAATTCAGAGCGAGGGAGAGAACTCAGGAACCAACAAAATTAGCTCCTGCATCATTAGCAGCTGCAACAGCATGGAAGGTTTGAGTAGTGGCAGGTGTTTATATCTCTCTGGAGATTTTGTCAAGGTGATTGTGTCACAAACATGCAAGATGCAGTCACGAAACTTTACAGGTGTGTAGTTGAGATTACAACGAAGGCTGAGTTCAAAGGTAGGTGTGGTGTGAGCAAGGGCTCCGGAAGACCCTGTCCCACATTCGTTTTAAGTCGTCTGGTGTTGTGGCTGGTGTGATCACATCACAGGATGGTCTTTAATTTTCCCCTGTGTGGTCTGTCCATTTGCTATTGTTACACTGCAATCCAAAAAACATCTCAGACAGCAGCTGTCAGTAGCTGTCATGTTTACTATAGAAGCAATGGAGGCAGTGGAAAACTTTTACTGTTTGAAAGCAAAAAGATGCTCATGGACAACAAAAAGGGGAAAACTGGGTGTAAAGGGTTAAATAAAAGCATGTGAAGTGAAGAAATGTCAACATAGTCTTGTTTTGAAGAAAAATCTCATTCCCTTTCTTTCTCTCTCTGATCTTACTGTGAGACCATCGATGTGACAAAGTTTGTACAGTTTTGAGGGATTATTTCCTTTCATTTCCCCCTGTGGGTGTCAGGTAATTGACACTAAACAGAGTGTTATTTAATGCACGCACTGATTTGAAAATGCTCAACATGGGCACAATGAAGTAATAATGAAACAGAAAATCTGACAAAAATAAATTAGTACTTCATGTTTGGTGCGATGGATTATTGAGCTCAGGCAATTTTCAATGTGTGGAAGCTGTTTTTCACACTTTAGTAGAATAAATGACTTTCTTCTGAGGCTGGAAGAAATGAAGAAATGAATCTTGGGTTCTCACCTGCACAGATAACAGCAGGAGGAGTAAAAGGATAGAGGCAACAAACCTGAAATAACACATCAAGCCAAATGTTGACCAACGAGCATAAAAAAGTGTTAACTGCATTTTCTAATTAGGGCTCAGCTGTAATACCAGTAATTAAAACACCCGTTTAGTCAGAATTAAGCTCTTACTGTAAAATGATTGATGAGAGGCAAAGAGCCAGAATGTATCAAATGAACTGGACAGTCAGTGGTCAGTGGAAGTGAATGGATTTATGTTGCTGCTGCTCAAGGCGATGAAAAATTACGTTAAAAAACTCAGTGTCTCAGTTTCTCCAGTTAAACATTTAAATTTATCTCCCAGCATTTGTTATAAAGGCCAATTCATCTGGAGAAAGTGCCTCCATGAAAACTATGAAAAACAACCAAACATAATGACAGTTTGTTTGAAAATGCTGGCAGTAAGATGATGATCCAGAAGCTGTACGCACACAAGGAGTGAAATGAAGAGGACAAAAACACAATTTTCCGTCCATCCAGTCTCTTGAGTCCAACATGCAGTACAGTCCATCTGTCAGACCTCTCAGCCTTTACCAAATGACCCGTTCAATCACATCTCCTCACTCAGTACGTGGCAGCGTTCATCATTCCAGATCATTTCCTACCATGTCACAGTGTCACAAATGTCACAAAGTTAGTGCACTTATACGAGTATGATTAAAAAACAATGAAAATACATTACATTACATTTACATTACATTTACTCATTTGACAGATGCTTTCATCCACAGCAACTAACAAGTGAGGGACAAAACCAAAGCTTCAGTACAGTATACAAACAGTATGAAGCATCAGAAAGAGAAAGAAGAAGAAGAAGAGGGAAAGAAGGAAGATGGGCTATTCTAGAGGATGAGGATGTGCTTCTCTTTCCAAGGAGCCGTTTGTGTGTCTATACAAGTGAGTGAACACAGCGTGTGTGTATTTGTGTTGTGATTTCTAGAAGCCCTCTCTCGTCTCCTTCTTGACGGTCTAAACTTGTCAGCTCCCGCACTTTGGCGATGAAAGCCTTTGTTAAAACAAACACCAACTGCACACTATTTCTGCCTCTGGAAACCGTGCTGCCTGATAGTCGAAGATAAACACATTGTGGGTGTTTTGCACAAGGAACAAATGGAAGATTTCTCTGCTTAGGGCCTTGAAAGCAGCAGGTTTTTTTTGTCCTGGTGACAGAGAAGCAGACATCTCTTTTTGTTTTTTTGTGTCGGGGAATGGCAGGCACCAGCACTGTCACACTTAGTGACTGTCTCTGATACAACTAACCCCTATTTCCATTAAAAACACTGGTTGCTAAAAGCCTCCGTCTGTGCTAGCTAACCAGGCCAGGGATACCTCAAGGGATCAGTGTGTGTGTGCAAGTGTGAGCAGTTGCCTTTTTGTCTCTGGGACTTGAGAGTAACAGGAGTGCCACCTTCAGGGACCTTTTCCATTACAGCTAATAGGGCAGGATAGATGCTGGTTAATGAGCCCATGGACAGGCGCAGATCCCCGGCCTTTACCCAGAGAGTCCTTTGTTTTCATCTATGCTAACTGCTGAGGAAATTGACAGCATGGTTCACTTCTCTAGCACAGATTTCACTTAGAGCGATAAGCCATTAGCTTGGTAACATGTAGATGGTTATTTAATGTAAATCTGAATCCTTTGATGTGTGAGGCTGAGATGTTTGGCTACTGAGACGAGTTGTGAGTGAGTTTGACTGAGGATGTGTCATTTAGCCTCTACAGCTCAGCCTCTACAGTACCTCCTGGTATGAGCCTGAGATTACACCTGAGATTACTTTGTGTTGCTGTCATGAGCAGAAGCTTTTTATCTGGTGATCTGGTGCCAAAAGATTTGGAGCAGGGAGCGGACAGCTGTTCCATAAGAACAACCTTTTTAAGCACAGGTTTCATTGTTTTGTTTTCAGTGAGTCATAGAAATATTTGTTTCAGGACATGGCACCTGTGTTTGACAAAACATTGCCGAAGGCCAAATGCAGAAAAAAATCTCAAATGCATTGTTTTCTAAATTCTATTGTGCATCAGAAAGAAATTTGGAATTGATTTCTGTGTTTACACTCCATCTGTCCTTGAGTCAGTCTAACACTCTGTGAAAAGTTTCTTTGGTCTGAAATATTATAATCTTGTTTGCTCTCAAGAACTTTCCATCTACGGCCTTTAACTATGGATAAGGACTAAAACACACAGTCTACACAGGTTAGGTGACTGTCTTGCACTTTTAACTTTGGCACTTGTGATTTTGTCTGTTATCTGCACTTCAGCTGCTTAAACAGCTGATCAATGATAAAAAACAGCTACTGAAGCCATAGTGACACAAATCAATTAAATCTGGATTATGATCTTGAAAGAGGACATCAGTTCTCTATAGTTTCTTTTCTGTTTTTTTCTATATAATAATGTTTTACATGCCAAACTGTGTCAGCAGGGAATGCCATGGTTTCTCAACTGAGCATTTAAAGTCATGTATAATCCACGAATCCATCACTTAAAGGTACTGCCCTGTTTGTTGTAACATTTATACTGTGTTATACCCAACAGTGCTTCTAAATCCCCTATTTTTTCCCAGCTTACTGGTGAGGTTTTGAAACTTGTTCAGTTCAGTTCACAGTTGAATTTCAAAACATCAAGAGTGAACTTTGTGTGACGGCTGGGAATTGAGGCGCCATCGAGTGCTGTAGAGAAGCAAAGTGTTTCATTAGGTGTTCCTTTAAGCAAAAATCCACAAGTCTGCAAAGTCTACTTGAAAACATGTAAATAAATAATGACTTTACATAATGAGATACAAAGTATAATATTATACTGGTATAATAATCAATAAGTCATGAAAGTAAAGATACCAATCAGTTGTAACAAGAGGGAAATATGTGTATAGCACTAAAATTAGGACATGAGCTCTTTACCATCTCCTTTACTTGATATAATAAAGTTTGTAATCTTAAAATTTTGAACTACTCTTAGTGTTAAATGAAAAGTCTGGTGATATTTTACAAAGCTACAACCAGCGATGTCACGACTGAACGTGGACCTGAATCCAAATGCACGACTCGATGACAAAAGTTTCAAAATAAACAATTTTATTCTCAAAGTAACAACAGAAAATCACTCACAAAGGAGGAGGCTAACT
>JBBMJY010000003.1:2867672-2883191 GCA_037833715.1 Toxotes lorentzi
ACAAAACTTAACTAAACAAGACTGAAAATGTCCACAAAAGAGTTCTTAACAAAAAGTCTTCAAAAAACAGCCCCTCTTAGGGGCTAGTCATGACAAGCGATGAACTGGTCCTACCAGTTCATTACCACGAACACATACACTGCAGTTTATTTTAACTCACACACCGTCCTGATTCCCCCTTCTCACTGGAGCACCAAATGTGGACTAATCCGGTGTAGAAAATAGTCCCCAACACATGCACTCTTTACTAGAAACCACAGTTCCCAGCTGTTTTAAGATTTTCAGGAATATTGCCGAGGCGAATCCAGGCCAGTGTAAACCTCAGTGGTTTATGATGAGCAATATCTATAACAACAGCAACAATTAAAAGTGTAGATTAAGAGTCCCTGAAAACCTGAGTAAAACAAATGAGTACAATGAAAACTCTTCAACTTAATATCACAAAGAAGCAGATGATATTTCAAACATTCATTTGTATGACATTTCCCTTCTTCGTCTCCCTGTCTTAACATCAGAGCATTCAAATCTGTGAGGCCATAACCCCCCCCCCCTCTCTCCCAGTCCCGGTTTTGCTCTGCAGGCTTCCCCTCATTCCTCCTGTGATGGAGCAGAGGCGCAGCAGCTTGTTTCGGCAGCACGGTGAATCATGAATGCTGACTAAGTCTCTTCTTGTTCCGCATTAAGATTGTCAGATAAATGCAGGAATGCATAAATGTTAAACGCTTCTTCAGTGTGATCCTAAGTGCTGTAAAGCAAAAGAAGAGCGCACAGCCGGATAGCAGTATTTGAAATAACTTGTGCGGTTCCATTCTGTTTGTTTGTGGTTACAGCTTTGAACTGTACGCGGCTCCTACAGGCGCTTTCAGATACCACCAGTAATGTATTGTTTATGGCGCGGGCCCTCAGGCAGACAGAATGATGGATTGAGCCGTTCTGTTTTCTACTCACAATCCGTCTCCAAAGAAACCAATCGATCTGGAACGGAGAAGTAGGGAGAATGGGAAAAATCACAAAAATAGACTTTCTTTATAGTGTTTTGATGCCGTGATGTGTTATTTTGTCAGGAGCATTTTTAGAGTGAAATCAAAGTCTACCCTTTGGAGCAGAAAAGGGCAGAGGCTTATATGGGTATATGCATTTTTAAATGTGTGTGTGTGAGTCATGGTAGGTTGTTGTGTTTGTGTGTATCATTGTTGGTAAGCGGTGATAAGGAGCCATTAGTTACAAGAGCAGTGCTGCATTCAGGGCTCCTTTACAAAGCCTTTACAGAGAAAAACAGCTGTCAAAGGCTTTATCCTGTAACATATTAGAAACGGGGGAAAATACATTTAACAAAGTTCACCCCAATTTTTTACATTAACACTGATTTATATGTTGTTTCATGGCAATTTGTCATGCTCTGAACACATTTTTTTAGCAGCTGAAGTTCAGCTTCTTTCTGTACTTTATATGAATGACAGGCTTCTTAGACAGTGTTTTTAAAGCAAACTGCTGGGACCCAACAAATTCAAGTCAAGTATTTTCCTGGACAGAGTTTATTTATGCATTACTGTGTCTGTCAGCATGATTGACAGCTCACATAAAACAAATGTAAAACCTTTGGATGTTTTGGTTTCATAACCAATTGGTACCATGGAGAAAACTGTATGGTTAAAGTCTGACAGTAATAATGTTATAATACACATCCTCTGTTTGTTTCTGTGGTTTGTTCTCTGTGCTCCAAAACACAACGGTGGCTGCCAAGGTCTCTGTACATCTATGATAATCTGTGAAACCAGAACTCGTTAACACCTGTGTCACACAGCAGTCATGCCTCAGGTATTTTTTCAGCCCACATCATACAAATAATATCCAGTGTGTTTATTCCAAAGCTGCTTGCCCCAGAAAAGTAACACATTATTTACTGTGTGTATATTCCATAATAAAGCATCAGGAGAGAGTGTCATATTAATCATCTAATGTTCATTCACAGCAAAATGTCTAAACAAATTCGATGTGTGTCTATGTTCCTCTGATGACGACACCCACCCTAAACATCTGTTTTATTCAATACATTAAAAAGTGGAGGGGAAAGAAAGTGTTGCATCTTGTTTGTCTCCTGATGGACACGAAACATGGCGCAGTACGAGAAATCATCTGCGAGGTGCTCAAACACATGGTGATCAAAAATATTGAAATGAATGTGGTTGTAGGACGGATATGGCCTAGTATCATATTTATGTGTACATGTATTGTATGTGTATCTTTTGTCATACAGAGTTACATGGTTGGAGATTTTCAGAGTCAAAATCATCATCTGAATTGTTCTGTACACATGACATCACAATAAAATTTAACAAAACTGATGCTGTACCTCAATAACTCAGGACATAGACCAACATTATATTGCAATTACTATTAATTTGTTATTTTGTAGATATTTATTGTTTTGCACTAAGCCGTGGTCCATGAGAAACAACATTTCTCAGTTCCCTTGTGTGTTAGTCATGCATATGTGTGGAAATGGCAGTGAAACTGGAACTGAATCTGAACCTGGGTAGCCGACCCCAAATCCCAAACCAGTGCTCAGTGACATTAACAACCAATGGCAGCCAGCTTACCTTCATCATGTCAGTAAGCACACACTCTCAGTGCTGTTGTGGACGTTGTGGTTCAGCTGTGGGAGGTGCAGTTGCTTTCAACACCTCTTGAGGGCAGAATGACTCCACGTTGAGATAAATAAGAATCAACATTTTAGCCTTTTTCTCCTTCTCTTTCATTCCATCTGATTTCTTCTTTTATTCTTTACCTTCGACCTGCATCTATTGTTCTTTCTCTTTCTTTCTTGCTTGCTTTCTTGCCGTTGACCTCTCCAATGCTCTCTCCCTCTCTTCCTCTCTGTAGTGTGCCAGCTAACAGTGTCACAGGCTTCACTGCTTTACCAATTCCATCAAAAAGCTATTTAACAAACCGCAGACCCGGGCAGCCGTGCCTGCAATGCCTCCACTACGCCTTTATTTTCGGATCTCTCTCTAACCCTCAACTCTCGCTTTCTCTTACTGTCTTTCAATCAGCCTCCTTTTCTTTTTCTACCTCTCCCGTATCCCTCCACTTTTCCTCAGCATTCCCACCCTGTCTGTTTCTTGATTTCTCTTTTTGTGTTTTGTACTCTTTTCTTTCTCTACCTCCTCCATCTCCCTCTCTTTCTTCCATTTTCACCCCCCCTCTCCTGTTTACCTCTGTCGATTCACTCATTTTCAATTTTAATCTGTTGCCTTGAGAAGAAGGCAACTGATGTTTTCCGAACTAATATTCCGATACATAATGATGCATATCATGAACTACCTGCAGACAAATAATCAATTAAGAACAAACATTTTCAATAACAATATACTGAAACGCTACAGCCATCCTATTCTGTTAATGATAACACACTTACTGACATCAATACACAGGCTGAGCATGCAGGTGAGTTCGCTGCACATAGACACAGGAATCTGAGCTCGTTAAAAGGTATTTACAATTTATTTCTGTTGAATCACACACAGTCTACAGTCACAGTCTATAACACAAAACTGAGCTGCCCTAAAATGTTGCACACCGTGTTTATACCACACTAACTCCACATCACAGTTACATCATGTAGAACTTGTCACTCCTGTAATGGTTTATAAACAGCACCACAAATGTAACCTGGACTTGTATTTAATATAATATTAAATCAGATACTTGAAGGAATAATTTCTGGATGATCAAAGAACTTTGCATAAAAAAAGTGGATAAAAAAAAGATGCACTGTTTTAGGACTGCATTACTGTATTACTGTATGTCGACTGCAAAAAGACAAAGAATACAGTGAGAGACCAACTGGTAAACAGTTCAAAATTCAAGGATCAACCTCCTGAGATGAATCGTCAGAGGAGGAAACTGTTGATGGAATAGTTTGGCATTTGGGAGTTTTATCCTTGACTTATGTTTCTAATGCATCTGTGACCATATTACACTTTGCACAGCAGGTCTCTCTGTGTCTGTTGCAGTTGACATACATACAGTAATACAACAATGTTGTTGTACTGCAGGATAATTTCTGATGAAAAGCATCTCAAGACAAACAGCGGTCAGCCTCAAGGGGCTGTGCCTCTCAACTCTGCAGTGGCCCTTAAAGGAAGGAGCTGTTTTCCCCTGTGTCCTCGTCTTCCACCACTCGATTGAGTTTTTTTTTTATTTTGAACAATATTTGTTGATATATGTTTTGTTGACACAGCAGCTTGCTTGCGCTCACTGCTGGCTGCATGGTGCCAACATTTCCTTCTGCTTCAGGCTGAGCTCTCAGTTGTTTTCTGTTGCTCCGTTGGTCATTCTGGTCAGCAGCAGTTGCTTTGTCAGTTACATTTATGTATTAAAATATGAGAAAGACTGAAAATGCAAGAAGAGTGAGCTGTAAAGATCAATCTTTTCTTTGCCAGTCACATTTTTTGAAATTTCTAGGGCCTTCCTCTGCCTCTAGAAGACACAGTAGTGGGCTCTGCAGTCCACACAAATAATCAGTTTGGTTTTCTGTTTCCTTATTTTCTTATTGCTCTGGGTGCAGTTTACGTCCACATCAATCTTAAGGGGAGTTCAATGGTGGGGGGGGGGGCATTTACCTTCAGGGCTCCAGACTAAGAGCAGTACTGATGGTGGATGGTGAAATTAAATATGTTGATAAAATTAAATAGATTTTTACTTTACACAAGAATTTATCCCATGGAGAAACACATTTTATGTGTGTATCACCTGCTGAAGAAATTTTCACACAAAGCCTCACACATGAAAACATCAGCGTCACAGTGTCAGTGCAGGATGCAGAGCTTTCAGCCACATCACACAGTCATCAGCAGGTGGAGTTGGCTCAGTTGTCAGGTGACAGAGGAGGTTCAAACTTTCAGTCTATACGCACACAAAGCAGATGATGACTTTAGAGGTCTTGGATGTTTGGATGTTTCACCCTTGGGGTGTAACTCTCAACATGCTTTTGTGGGAATGTGTGTGCGTGTGTGATGGGGAGGAGCGGGTGTTATTCAGCAGGAGGCCTGAGATTTTGCTGAGACAAGGGGGAAACGTCAGGGGCACAGACAGTCTGGACATCGTGGCTGACAGCAGGGTGCAGTCTGTTTTTGGTGCTCATCAAAGTATTCTCTCCTTTACACTGATGCCTCTCCTCTCTTCTCTTCCTCTCCTCGCCTCCTTGTTTCCTCCCCTCACCTCTAACATCCATCACAAATTCCAATTCTCACTCTGTCGTCTGTATCTCTACCTTCCTCCCCCGCCCCCTTTCTTTTGTTTCTCTCCTGCTATCTCTCTCCTCTTCACCTACAGTGCTGGCTTCAACTAAGCAGCACTGGCAGTAATAGACATTGAATTACAATTAATCCTGCTTCGCTCAATTTGCCAATAGTCATCCTGCTGAGAAAAGAGGTGGAAGGGAAGGAGGCAAAGGAGGAGAAGGCGAAGACAGGAGATGAAAGTAGAGATAAGAGAAGTCAGGGAGAAATGAGAGAAAGAGATTAGAGTGAGAGGAGAATAGAGAAGAAGCAGTAAGTTTTTGTAAAAGTATTTTTATTCAATATTTTACTATGCTGGAATTCTGCTGTGAAATTATGCTCATTTGAATTTGGTAGAGAGGCGAGAGAAAGAAAGGGAGGAAAGAGAGGAGAGGAGGGAGCTCTACATCAGAAAAAAACTACAGCAGTTTGAAGAGAATTCAGTTTTTTAGTCTCATTTTGTGTGTGATGGAGCAAAACGCAAAAACAGTGCGTTATTTGCAGAGATAATAGAGATGGAGGACTTACGTTAAAATGACAGTGAGATTTAGAGAGCTAAAGAAAGATGAGGATTAAGATGTAACAGCTCTCTCCCGTCAGCAAGCTGGACTCCACCTGGCAAGGTGATGTGGGTAATTCCTTAAGCCTCAACCAAACAGCTGTGCACAAGCCAGTGCACAGCTGGCACGTAATCGAAGAGCAGAAAAAAAAACACTAGTTAGAAGACACAAAAAGAAGAAGAGGAGGAAGAGGAGGAGTGTAATCTGCTTCTGCTGTGTGTGAAGTCTGAGTGTTCGTCCTTAGCGGTCAGTCCCTTTCACTAAGGTAGTGGTTTCCTGTGGGTAAAGGCTTTAGCTGAAGCACAGGGAAGCATAGCGCTCTGCTTGCGGATGTCAGATTTGCAGCTTTAAACAGGTGGCACATTACTAGCTGGCATTTGGAGAGCAGCGCTGCAGGGCAGCTTTCGCAGGCTTCTGCATTTCCACGCTCCAGGCAAAGTTTCCTGGAATGGCGTTGGGCTTTTCCTGGAAGCCAATTCTCCATTGCTCCTTTTCTGTCCTGTTCTTTTTTGTTCCCGGAGGAGAGCAAACCCAGCACTGCCCTCACATTTAGCACCTCTATTGTCTAAAATCACGGGATATTTGTCAAATCATGTACAACAGGAGTGGGCTGAAAAGTAGCTGCTCTCCTCTGTTGTGTCATGATCAGTGTGTTGCTTTTTCCTGCCACAGAAAGGAGGTTTTGTAAGTGTATTTGCTGTTGTGTGCTTCCGAGGTAGTTAATACAAAAGGACCCTTCACACACACAATTAGATTAAATATGTGACCCCTTTCACAGAACTGATTTAAATCATCAGTGTAAAAAAATATTGATTATTGTACCTTTAAAGACTATAACACATGTTTATAATGAAATAAGAGCTGTTTAATTCCAAAGAGAACAAATACCTTCCAAGGTTTCCAAGGCTTTTTCCACTGTAGATTTGTTTTCTATCTGTTTATATAAACTAAAAAGCCAGTGAACCTGAAGGAGGAACACAACCTCACACTGTGCGAGTGAGGTCAGTGCCTGCATGCCTTATGTGATTGGATGTGGCAGCAGGCACCAGATATTGGAATAAACTGTGGGGACATGTTTAATATATGATTTCCTGTCAACTCTCTAAACTCAACCTGCTGCTTTCTTCTTCTTCTTCTCTTGACTTAGATGAAGATGAGATCACATTTTATAACACATTTATGCAGAAATCCAGGTAATTCCAAAGGGTTCCCATACTTTTTCTTGCAACTGTATCAATAAACAACGCTGCAAATTATTGAAGCTGGAACAAAAAAACGTTTTTTTTTTCCCCCCACATTTTTCCTGGATAAATAACCATAAAGATGAATTGATAATCAATATTGTTGGCTATCATCATTATTATTTTTTTTTGTTACTGACAAACACAAACCCTCCTTTAGTCTGGTCACATAGAGCCACCTCTTATCATGTGACCTTGAGTCAGTTACATTTGCTGAAGAAGTGAGTTAGTGGTTAAAAGCTCCAAAAAGATAGTAAGAGGGCCTTTGTTACACATTTTATATTTTGCAACAGAAATAAACTGATAGAACAGACTGATAATTGATCCAATAATGAGCACTGAGTGATTGTTTGATCATGTAAGAAAAATGCATCAGGCGACAGAGACAAACGTGTCATTTCTTACGAATGATTCATAAAAAGAGAAGAAGTGTCCACAACTTTTTTTTAAAACATTTTTTAAAAAAACCTGATTGATGAAATGGCAGCAATCAGGGAAAGATTATATAAATTATAGATTCTTTAGTGCACTTCAGTGTGAAGACAATTTTCTGTCTGCGTCTGGCTGCTTCCCACAAGGCCACTTGAGTTTCTCTCCTCTTTACTGCTGGATTTATATTTGCAGATGTTATCTGTTTGCACTTAAATAAAAGTTAAATGGATAAAGTTTGTGCAGGCCTGGTCGAAAGCTGAAAGCCTTTGAAGCACTGGCTGCTCTGATGAACAAAGCAGACACAGTAAGCAATAAAAAGTGACATCAAGTGGAGCCTTCATTCCTGGTTTGCAGCCAACGTTGTGCTCTCATAATCCAAGGTCCTGTCTGTTTTCTCTATTCTCTGCTAAAAGGGTCCTTATACTGTGGGTCAGTAAACAAAATGGGTTGTGGGCCAATAAATGGTCGCTACATGGCAGGAGTGGGACTATTTTTTCCACAAATTGCTCTGGGTGTCGGAGAAAGAAGGTTACACTTCTCATTTAGTTGCTGAGTTTTAAGTGAGTTTGGAAACCTTTTTAATTTGAGAAATCAAGTCTGTCCCTCACCACCATATAGAACACACTCAGTATCGCAGGTTTTTATCTAAATCACAGGCTTTAATTCACCCTGTGGTCAATGTGGAGTCACTGCAAGTTAAGACGGGAGGGTCTTCTGAGAGAGATTGTGTGACATGATTGAAAAGTCTAGAACCAGCCTGGTATCACAAAATAGAGTATAAATAACACATCAATTTTCTTAAATTACTTAATTAGTTATCATGTCGCATTTTTTTGCTTTTTGCATTTTAACTCGTGTCACGTAATTTCTCTACTCACATACCTCTAATTCCAATCCTAACAAAAATGCCATTAAATGACCCCTGAAGTTTAAAATACGTCGATACGACATAAGAAATGTCATTGAAAGTGGTGTGCAATTTACACATGAGATCATGTCGCTGGAACAGACAGTGAAAGGATCCACATCAACACACACACACACACACACACACACACACACACACACACACACACACACACACACACACACACACACACACACCCTCATGAGTGACAAAAGGGGACGAAATGACCAGTACAGTGGGACTGACTCCATTAACTTTGACTTAAACAAACTGGTCTTCACTCGTGACCCAGACAGGTATCAGCAATATGCTTGTTCAGGAGAGAGGGGGCGCCGCAGGAGACGTATCTGCCTCCTGCTGTTTAATCCGACGTGTCATGAATGGAAAAGTAGTCCCACAGCTAGTAAGTTTGAACTTGAGCAGATTTATGTTGAAGTCAAATGCTGATATATTGCTGAGCATTTAATATCTTGTTGTAATCAATGCCTGAATCTGCTGGAAGCTCCTGAAGGAAGACTGATGCTGATCTGATGATGTTTTCTGGCAGGACACGAAAACCTGGACTAACGTGAATAAACACTGCAGTAATTTTTCATTTGATTGTTAAATAAGTAGTTGTCAATTTCTGAAGTCGTACTTTCTCATGTCAAACTTGACTTTAATTTTATAACTGATGTTTAAAGATATTTCTACGGGCTTAAGATGAATTGTCTGAGGTAAGGAGAAAGAAGAGAGATGCTTTTTTTTTAAATTGTGACTCAAAAAACACATAATAATATGCAATCAGGTGTACATACAGTACATGAGGGAGGTTGGGAAACAAACCATAAAACAATATTTTCTAATAAACTGGTTTCTGGTTCCCTTTCAAAATCATGCCCCTGAAACAAAATTTAATGATTTTCTTCTTTAGCTCACTCGTTTTGGCCTGTGTCACATCCCACCTGTATATCGACTGTAGACAATCCAGTAAAACAAAGAAAATACCAAAAAACCCTGCGCAAACTTGATCAAACAATTTGCACAAAAGGTCAGGTCATGTTTTATTTTGGAAAAAGCATTTGTTGGGCAGAAAAACAGTAAATAGTGGTAAGAGATGAAATAAAGGCTCATCAGATTAAGTGCTGGCCTCTGGTTTCTTTCCAGCTTTCAGCTCCCTGTGCTCAAAGGCCTACCAGCATTTTGTTCTACTTCACTGAATCTTTAACTGTTGAACTTTGTTTTGCTGATGGGTTTTAACTGTGTTCATTCAGCGGCAGAGGGAAACCACGGCAAGTAAAGTGTCACTCCTGCTGAAATCAAATGAAAACATGTTATATCCACTTCAAAACAAAAACAGGTCCAAATAAAAAGGTCAGAAATCAGACGCGTTCATTGGACCAGTCTGTGATAGAATCAACCAGGAGCGAAAAAAGAGAGAATCGTGGAATCGAAACCAAAGTGCAGTACAAGGGGAAACACTAAACTGCAGTGAGCAGTGAAACTGGCGCCCAGTGTGGAAATGCCAGTTTATGGTGTCCGGCCAGTTTCATGCCTGCCTGCTGTTTGGCCACAGCTTATACTGTTTTCAACAAACATCACCAGTAGAGTCAGAAAAAGTTTAAAATGGAGTTAATGGAGAATGCGAAAGCCCAACGGGTAGCAACAGACTAACACTGTGATGCTGCCGCAGGACTGTCAAATAAAACGGATTAGGGTTCTCTCTTTTTATTTGGAAATCAAACTTCCATGTAGATGTGGGATTCTGCTGGTCTCACAAGTGTTTTTGCCAATTCTGTATTCCCATTTCAATTTTTTCTTAAAACGATATCTTAAATGTTACTGAACACAGACACATGGGGCTCTCTCAGATAATATGATGACTCTATAGGTCGCCAGGTCAAATTGTTTCAGCTTTGTTTCTGAGAAATCATGTTTTGCTCATCATTTTGGGCATGGTAGATGGGTCTAAATGCTACAATACCCATGAGCCAGAAAAACCAAAAATGTAACTCTACAACATTATTTAGGACTTGACTTTTCTGTCTGAAGACAACAGACATAGTTTAACAGAAATAAAACGAATGTATCACAAACCCTACCTATACATCAAATCTAATCTCAACTCTGTGCAAAAAAACCTACTAACAAGACTAAAGGCCATTGCCATCCCTATGGCTGTACATCCAGCATGGTTAAAAACTTAAAAATATAAAAAAACTAAATAACCACATAAATACAACCAAACAATTGTACTCTATCTATAAACATATCCCAGAATATATATTTACCTCTGCTGTATTAGCTCATATGTTTGGGGAAACTCTGACAAACTCAAGTCAAGATATTGACTGAGCTTAGAAATAAAACTTGCCATCGAACCACAATTAATGACCGATGTGAAGTGACACTTTCCTTTTCATACAAACAGGCCTGTTTATTTGGGAGAACCCAAAATAGGAGCTGCAGTAAGTGGCTCAAGTTGTAGTTACAACATCAGGTGGAAGAAAATCCATTTCATCTTCAAGGCTCGATTCATAACAACAGGCACAAACCTGCTGCTTCCTCAGTACTCAGGTTTGTTAACACAGTGATTCATAGCATTCGAGATCTTTAAGGAACACAGTATAATGTAACTGTTCCATGGTGCCCTATAATACCTTAAAACTGTACACACACACACACACACACACACACACACACACACACACACACACACACACACACACACACTTAGTTTCTCTACCATATCTTTCAGTTTCTCTCCCTCATTTTCTGTAACCCTTCTCCCCATCGCCTTCTATTGTCTCCCTCCATCACTCTTACCCCTCCACCCCTCTCCTTTCATTCCACATCTCTGTCCTCCTCTCTCCCTCTGCCTCTCGCTGGTACTTTGCCATCCGTCTGCCTCTGTGCCTGAGGTACCACTTGCTATTTGGATGATTTAGTCCAAGGGGGAGAGAGGGATTTCATTAGCTGTTTACCTGAGGGCCTCTGGTACCTGCGGTGCTATAAGGCTGCTTTATTAAAAAAAAAAAAAAAAAAAAGCCCACATTCATCTGCGGAGGAGCCCAGTAGCTCTGCAGGTTAAGGTTCACCCTGTGCATCTAGCCATTGGTTCGAGTCCTCGGAGTGAGTGTGCACCTTTGGGCTGTGATACCCGCCGCTCCATGAGAATGCTTTATTTATAATCCTAGAATTGGCAGTGATGAACACGGGGGCTCAGCAGGTAAGGGTGCACTGTGCGCTGTGGGTTCGATTCCTCTGAGTGGCGGTGTACCCATGGGCTTCTGGTATCTATGGTGCTATAACACTGGCTTATTAAAAATCTACACCACACAGGAAAGGTGTTCACTTCAGGTTACAGTGCACACCGTGTGTTCAGGTTGTGAGTTTGAGTCCTATATAAAAAGTGAGAAGAGCTGTTTCGTTTACCTGTTTACCTGAGGGCCTGTGCTGCAGTGGCACTTCAAGCCCTTTTTATGAGTTCTGTTCCAGGTTATTAAAGGAAAATTCCAGTTTATTAGTCTGGAGTCTTGCTTTCAGTATTTGTGTGATTATTTCTGTTGGTTTTGATTGTCAGTAACTGGAAAAGTGGCGACATCACTGGATCATTGTCCACCCTGTCTCATAAAAAGTACATTTCCACACCAGTGATGTGCTAAAGAGGATGTATTAGATAATGTTCTGAGTTCCGTTAGATAAGATTCCGTTTTGTTTGTTCATCAAATCAAGACAACAAGGAAACATTTTTAATTAATGTACAGTATTTGCAAAGTTGCACAGCTAACCTGTTTTTATAGTATATAAAAACAGGTTAGCTAAATATAGATACATATATAAAAATATATGTATCTATATTTTAAAGTTATGTTGGGAAACTCTACTTGGTTAAGATTGTTCTCTTGGTTAAGATTTAAAAGCTTTAGCACTGGCATGAAACATGGCCCAGAAGGATGTCGTGATTTTGTATCCAGTGCCAACGTTCAGTGCCACTTCAAGTTTTGGTGTGACCTTTTTCTAATGCAGTGAAAAGTACCTGTGTGGAACATCTTTTTAGCACAAAATTTACTTGAGGTTGAGCTTGAGGTTTTCTGAATCCTGTATGATCAGCCGACTGTGTTTTTCCCTGGAGGAGCTCTTTTTTTTAATAGTGTTACATAATTCCCACATTGCTGTTAACTACAATGTTACTATAACCAATAAGAATGACGGTCAAAACTACAAGTTGCATAAAACACACGTGCATGTCTGTGTTGACTCGGAATCCATGAGAAAACAGATTTCATTTACCTTGAGGATTTATGCTGTCAGTTGTTCATCATGTGTTTTTTAAAAGTTCTGCTCCACCTCATTAAGAAACTACATGTTGAAGTATTTCTCACGTACTGGTCCAAAGTTTAAGTCGAATGATATGAAAATGATTCTTTTAAAGACTGTTTTATCAGGAATCTACACCAGCAGAGCAAACTGCAAATGCAGTTTGCAAAATTATGGATCACTTTTTCTGAGCAGAATTAATCAAATATGGATCGGTGGTGGAGAGCTCTCCCTCTTGGCAGCGTTTCATAATGAACCAGCAGTATTTGTTCGGCTGTCAACCGGTAGTAGGTGGCAGAATTAATCAAGCTTATCTTTGTAACGTCAGCTTTAATCAACATTGCTTGGCATGTTCTGTGCCCTTTGACATCATTTGTATGCAGCAGTCAGCTCTCTGCGCTCAGAGACAGCTGTGGATATAATAGGTCACACACTAAACCCCTCACACTCACACAAACACATTTGCACCTGCAGCACATACGACTATGGAAATGGGGAGCTCACAAGAGCAAATGTGTATTTCCACATATTTTATACACCTGTACACACACACATAAACTCTCACACCTGCATCATGCTTAACTTACAGCTACAAAGAGAGATCCCTGAATCAAGCACGCAAGTCCTCACACATGTTATCTAAACATAGAAACACCCACACAAACCATGCCAACAGACAAAGTAGGGGTTAAAAGAGAAAAGCATGAGGGAGGGGTAAAGTCGAGGAGAGCTGGAGGAGGATGGTCACAGGGGAAGGAGGGAACCAGCAGAAATAAAGAGATGAGGATATAAAGGGAGAAGAGCAGGGAGAGAGGTGTGATGTTTATCTAGTGTGTGTTTTTATGGAGCCCACACTGAGACTGTGGTAAAACAGAAAAAAAAACCCTGTAAACTACCTGATGATGAAAAAGACAGCACAACTGACGGCTGTATGCACTGTATGTATGTACTGTCTGCAGCAGAGTCTGCAGCTCTCCCCCAGCAGTGGTGCAGTACTTACAATACAGATAAAACATTTCTCAGCAAACACACAAACCATTAGAATCTCACAAAGATCTTTGTAAAGTCTAAAAAGCAAAAGATGAATTTCTTTAATACAAAGTCATTTAATGAGCAAGAAGCAATAGCTGCTACTATGCATCAGCTAGTGTGCTTAAAAATAGACATCCCAGTAAACTAAGAGATCTCATTCAAATGACCAAAAATGATAATGTATACTTCCATTTGCAGAAAAACACATGATAAAAAGAAGGAAATGAGCCATTGTGAAGCCTGATGCTTAGTGATAATGATAGTGACAGTTAAAGTGGATGATCTTAAAATTTCAATGGACCATTTGAAATAAACAAAGGAACTGTACAAAAATATAGATATTTTAAATTCTGAAGATGAGGGCAACATGCAATACATACATACATACATACATACATACATACATACATACATACATACATACATACGTACATGCATAAATAATTAAATAAATAAAAATAAAAAAAGAAATAAAATCTGCAAGACTCATGAATACTAAAAATACTAAATACTGTCCTGACTTCAGACTCTCAGTATGGTTTTTCTCCCAGTTTAAAACCTCTTAAAAGAGAAGCAAAAACCTTACAAACTAAATACTCACACCTGGTGACATCACCTGGTCACCTGGTTGAGTCATCAGTGCTGGTTAAATGCCAACTGTGCTACCCTGAAGCCGAATCTCAGCGAGAACTGCCTATTCTTTGGCACTTGCCCCGTCTGAAACATCCCTGTTTGCTTTGGTGCAGCTCCAGAGATAAGAAAAAGAAAGAAAACCCTTTTTGCAGGCACCACGCTTGCACCATAAAAGAAGCTCACTGTTTCTGCGAGTCTTCCTCTTGGCATCAGTTGGAAGAGATAACGCTGACTGACAGGTGGCCTGGTGGAAAGGTTGCTTTGGAGGCCCATCACTCTGGGAGAGGCCTCCGAGCTCTACACCGCCTGAAAACCACCAGCGCTACAATAGGGCAAACGTCCTGGGAGGCCGTCCCTCCTCCCTGATGCAGCCAAACAAACACACACAAACCTGCCGGCTGAGGGAGAAACAGAGATCACAGGAGGTGAGTGGTGCCACAGCTGGAGCTGGAACATCATTCTTCCGTTTCCCTCTTTCTTTTTCTCTCCATCACTCTTGGTGTCATTGCTTACAGTTTCCCTCCCCCCTTTCCCTCCACCCTAACCTTATCCTGTGACCTTTTCTCCTGACTTCCTGTAATCCGCCCACCTGCTACTCTCTCTCTTTCTGCCTCCTTCCCCTCAGCTTCGTCCTCTGTCTCTCCCTCTTGCAGCTTCACCCCCTGTAGCCCCTTTCTGTCATTTTCTCCCTCCCTCACCCCTCATCCACTCTTGTCACCCCAAGTATTCCTGTCACCTTTCCATCTCCTCTGCCTTACTGCTGTCACCCCTCAAGGCCTTCTCTCTCAGCCTCTCCCCCTCCTTCCTATAATCCCTCTCTTATAGCCATGAAACACCCCTGCCTATCACTTCACCTTTCCTCCCCTCTCCCATTTCTTTGCCCCCTCCCCATCACCCCCACCTTTTCCTGTCAATCCACCTCGTTACATGACCCACTTAATCTAAATCCTGCAAACCCCCCTCCTCTCACCATCTCCAATCCTTCCTCTTTCTCCTCCACCTTTTTCAGTCAGCTGGTCAGCCAGCATATACTGTCATCCACACACACATACACACACACACACACACCTACACACACACACACACACACACACACACACACACACACACACACACACACACACACACACACA
>JBBMJY010000003.1:2900352-2913910 GCA_037833715.1 Toxotes lorentzi
CAAACAAACAAACAAACAAACAAACAAACAAACAAACAAACAAACAAACAAACAAACAAACAAACAAACAAACAAACGCTTCACTGTTTAAAATTATGTTCATTTTACCTACAATTTTATGCAAAAATAAGGTTTTGTGTATTTGTCACAGCTTGTCCTGAAATTCCTCTGTGGCCATTTTCTTCTTGCTCTTTTCATTCATGAGTGTATACAAGCACACCCCAGCAGCACCTATCCCCAGAACAGGAGCCTCTCACCTGTGCTTGTCCATAGAACAAGTGCTCCTGAGTGGTGCCTGTCAACAGAATAAGCACCCGACTGTATGGAGGTTACAGGCGACAAGTGCCTCTCAGAGGTGGCTGTGAAAAAATCAAGCCCTGCTCGGATGTATCTGTTTATCAAAGATGCAGGCCTACGCACTGCAGATACAACATAAAAAAATAAACAAGTGTCCCTCTGTGGTGTGAGTACATAAATCAAGCGTCCCTCACCAGTGATTGTGCACAACAATCACCCCTCAGCTGTCCCTGTCTAAAAATTAAATGCCTCTTAGAGGTTGTGCTTTTACAAGACAAGTGCACGTCTGTGCTCTCTCTCTGCACAAGTGCTCTTTTTTTCTGCTGATTCTATACATCAAGTGCTCCCTCAGTCCAACCTGTCCAAAGACTACAGTGATATTTCACTTTAATGGTGCAGTTTCGTTCTTTCTTTCCTTTCTTTGTTGCTATTGCACTCACCCCTCCGCAGGAATACAGACACAAAATGCCTCCAACACTGACTCCTGGGATTCACCGTCACCGACTCCACGGAATGAAACATTACCCAGTTCTTTTTTTTCCTTGTGAGTAAAAATGGATTACTTCTTTAAAATATAAAAACATGTACAGGTGCTAAGTTTGTTGGTCAACATGCAGAGATGATAAAAGTATATTCACTTACAATGTGTGTTCACTGTATTGAACTTTTTATTCCACTACATTTAGCTGAGAGCCACTATAAAGAAAACTAAACTTGACTTGTTATAGACTGAACAACCAAACTGAACCAACATTTCAAAAGTGAGGAGAAAAGAAAGTACATAGCACCTTTGGATTTATTTGTGCTTGTCAAGCATTGATTACTTTAGAAGGCAAACTTACACCTGAGCAAAGGAAGGATAACAAGCTCGAGAGAAAATCCTGAGGACCGACTTAGAAAACAATTCTTAATTATTACTTACACTTCTTTTATTTTATTCAGTCTTTCCCTGGTAAATGTGTATTATCTTTTGATTTATAAAGTCTGTATGTGGTTTGGGGTCAGCTGGACAGATTACCTATGTTGTACAGAGTATTTGTAATTAAATTATCATTAAAATTAAACAATAGATACCCAACATTGGAAAAAAGATAAAATTATAGTTCCATATTAACTGGCAACAACTTATTGTTAATGAGTAATAGAAAACTCTGAAAGGGGAAAAGTACTGAAAAGTACTCAGTAAGTACTTTTTACTTTTACCTAATCTGTTTAGCTGATAATGCGTTTGTACTTTTACTTGAATCAATAGGAGGAAGGAATTAACTGACAGATCTGATTATTTATTTATTTTTTTTGTCACTGTCAGCTGGTCACTGGCCTGTTCACAGTGAAGCTGTCCCGCTGTGGCTGTACAGCATAACATACCAGGTGTACCTGGTATGTAAGAAAACACACACCCCAACAGAGTGTTTTGTAAAACAAGTGCTCAACAGTGGTGCTTGTCAACAAAACAAGCACCCCTCTGCTGTTGAGGTTATAGATGACAAGTGCCCCTCAGGTGTGGCTGTCTGAAAATCAAGCACTCCTCAGTGGTGTGCCGGGGACTGTCTGTGTCTGTAATTGCTTTGAGCTGTCAACTCAGTGGTAAACTGAAAGGACCCAATTAAATCCCACAGACTGGTGTCTGTGAGTGGATGAGCGAGCATACGTGTTTGTGTGTGTGTGTGTGAGAGAGAGAGCTAGGTTGACATGGTAGAGCTTTCATATTGCTCCCAGCAGACTGTAAGCAGATTTGTAGTGGTGTCTTGTCACCATCTGAGGCCCTCGGTGTGTGTGTGTGTGTGTGTGTGTGTGTGTGTGTGTGTGTGTGTGTGTGTGTGTGTGTGTGTGAGTGAGTGGTAATCAGTGTTCACCATGTTTTTTTGCCCCATACCTTGGCAGCAGCTCGACAGCAGCACTCTCTCTCTCTTTTTCTCTCCATCACCTGCTCACCATTTTCTTTTGTGCTTTTTTGTCCCTCTTTTTATTTTTATTTCATCCACATCACAGCAAGTACAACAGTTTTCTTTAGACTCCAATTACACAGTTTATTAATATGTGATCTGGGTATCTTATCCAGAAAAGAAAAAACAGGTATTGATGCAGGTGGAAATACAAAATTAGCCCCTTCAGGCTGAAATGCTTTGGGTCTTGTTCACTCTGTGGTCAACATACTGTTGTCTCTGGTAAGCAAACAGCTACAGAAGACCCCTTCCTTTGCAAAAGAGAAATATGTAAGGTCTATACCACAGCATCTCTCCCACTGTCTCCTGACAAATCCGCCAGTTACACCTACCTAAGAAAACATTTCAGTATCAGGTATAAATGCAAAGGCCCATGACCACGTCATTTTGCTGACAGTGTCTTTATACAGATAATGTACATATACAGACAGCATGATAATATCAGGTGTAAATGGGCTCAGTCATTGAGACAAAGAGAATTCTTTTCTCAGTTTTTTTTTTTTTAATTTTGGTGAAACAAGAAGCAAAACTCTGCAGATTATCTACTGAAACTTTTTGAAGTAATAGTTTAAGTGTAGGTGGAGACCTTAACACACAAGTCACAGTACACAAACCTATCAAGGGACATGATCTTTGCTCAAAGGAAGGAAGGAGAAAATCTTCTGCTTGAGCCCAGTGACTTCTTTGAGCTCAAGATGTGCTGAAACTCCTATCAGAGTGACTTGGCAGATTCACACTGGATCAGCTATAACCGTCATCACAATAATGACAGGAGTAGTGCACCAGGCTGTGGACCTTAAAGTACATTTTTCACTGGAGCTGCTCCAAATATTGTGTGCCTATGTTTGGTTGTGTCATCTGTGTCTGGTTGAGGGATAAGGAGCCCTGCTCGTGTAGCAGCCTGTGGCCTGCAGGAGCAAACTCATTTGTATTTTAGATTGTAATTTGTATATTTGGAATGCTGTTTCTGTTTTTAGATTGTGACCATGTGTGTAAATGATTCGTCTTTGTTTGCAAACTTGTCTCCCTCAAATTGCCCCTTGAGGGACAAATAAAGTAATTTAAAACTGAAACTGAATTGAGGAGTCAGATGTCATTCCAGCTGTGTTAATGGGGGTCACACGAGTCACCACAAAGAAAAGGAGACAAACATACAGAAGCATGCAACCCAGCATGAGCAGGTAAACACTCTCACGTTCACATTCAATATGGAGACCTGTCTGTAGAACATCTCATGTAGAGAAAAACCAGACGAGCTTACATCCACAAAAGGTCAAGACTTGTCAGGGAATAAAACTCCAAACTTATTACAAAGTGCCAAAGCTCAAACTCAATCCTGAAAACTTTGTCCAAAAAAGGAAGAAAGAAAATGTCTGCAAAGGCCTAAAACTGAACAGCCATCAAAAAGGCAACCAAGAAAGAAGGTGAAAACAACATAGAACTTTCAGAGGAAATAAATTAAACAAGAAACAAACACACAAACCATGAAGAAATCAAACAGGCAAGAAACAAAGACAGCATCGCCACCTTGCCTGCAGAAATAGTTTTTTTCCTCCCTTCACATCTTTCCACAGCCTTGTTTCGGCTTAGTAAATAAACTATCCATCATCATTAACCATCTGGCATCTTAGCCTATCAGAAGCCTGGGAAAGCTGTTACCGAGTGCATAGGATGTGGTGGCTCGCCGGATAGGGCCAATTGCCTCTGAAAGATTACTGCTTAAAACAAGGCCGTACATGTGTATTACGTTAGCTGAGCGCGGCGAGCGAGCCACTGTGACACTGATACTGGAAAGGGGGAAAACATCTGAAGCAGCCGCGATGAATTAAACCATGAAATCTTGTATTCAAGCTTGGATTGATATTCCATTTCCCGAGTGGTGAAAAGAAGCTGTTTGGTTACCATGTTAGTGAGGCCGACTCAAGAGTGCTGAATGTGTGTGTGTGTGTGTGTGTGTGTGTGTGTGTGTGTGTGTGAGTTAATTCCCCAAGCTTTAGCCTGCTGTAAACAGGAAAGATTGAGTGTGCATTTAGTTTTGTTTGTGAGTGAGAGAGATTTACAACCTCATTGATGCTGTCGAGTGTTGCATGTTACATTATGTTTGTGCAACTGCACATGATATCTGCTGGGAGCGGTGGGGGCTTCACACACAAACACACACATACAACATATAGATATTTATAGACAGAAAAATGTACATAAAAAAATCAGTCAATAACTAGCTTCAAATGCTCCAGAACCTTTCTCTTTTTTCAATGTATAATTGGTCATTTGAAATTATGATTATGTTGTCAATACGTCCCCATAAATAGGCTGTTATTCCAGCTTCCATAACATCTTTTAGAGTCCACTTTGTATTCTGTATTGATTTTGGCCAGTGTGCAAATCTCATCCCCGGCTGAAATCCATCTTATTCTCTGTTTACATATCTCTGTGTGAGTGAGTTAATTCTCCAAGCCGTGGGCGCTGTGAAGGGAAAACAAGATTGATAACTTTTGTTTATCAGCGAGAGAGACACACGGCTTCATCGACGCTGTCACACACTGGGCGCAATATGTGTTACATTAGAGAGGCTGCATGCTGATTCCTTGGCTGTGCCTGACTCACAGACTACCCAGTGCTTGTTGAGGGAAAGTGGAGAAAGTGCCCTGTGAGTGGACAGTGGACTGTCTTTTGAGACAGGCTGGGTTCTGGTTTCAAAACATCAAGCTGTAAACAACAGTGACACATGGAACAAAGTGCAGATGCACTTAAACACTGCAGCCACTGAAACTGGCTAAAACAGACCTGGAAACTGTCGCTCTGACAGATAATAACAAACAGAACTTGACCAAGAAATAAAAGCTGTGTCTCTATAGAGCTCATGTAAATAACTGCAGACTAGGGAGGGGATGCATTCAACAAGCATATATAACTTTACAGTCAGGTCAAAATCAAAGATCATTGCCTGGTTGCAGTCCTGACACGACGATACATGAGTACCTGACGAAACAAGCCAAGAAAAAAAAAAGTGGGTTTTTTTTTGGTTCATATGACTTCAGCTTGAATACGTTGCTGTCACATGTAAAAATGCCCAGGCATTACTGAAGGAGCTCATAGGGAAATTAAGAAGTAACTGGATTTACTAGTTTTCAGTATGTGAATTTTCATCAACAAATTTATCCTTACAAGGCACTCAGCAGCCCTCGTGTTGGGAACTGAAACATTATGAATCACATTCAACAAGTTCCCGTGTGAGACACTGAGCGATAGAATGAAGTCAATCTAAATTCATCTTCAGGCCTCCCGGAGGCATCCGGCTCGGCTTTGCAAAAAGACAACATGGTGTGATACAGCAGTGTGCCATAAAAAGGAGAGATAGTTTTCATCATCTGGACATCGCAGCAACATCACGGCTTTTTGTCAGCACAGCCTCAATAAATTCAAGACAAGATGAGTCTGACGTGAAGCCTAACGTGTAATTGCACCGTGGCAACACCAGCTGAATCAAAATGATAGAATATGAGGGCTTAATGAGTCTCATATTTTGGATTGTGGAGGATTTGTTTGCTTTGGTGAGCTCATAAACAATGAAAACCAAACTTATTTTATATCCTTCTTCTCTGGAACAGATCAGACTCCTCTAAACCTGCCTCCTGCGCTGTTACCTCCTTCAACAAACACAAGAGATTAAACCAAGATTATCTTGTTTGGAGAAGCATTGTGCATGCTCCCTCAACGTGCACTGAGACAACTGAAAGCTTAAGGATTTCTGTTACAGTACATCTTATTAGTGAGAGAACAGCTTTGTTATTTTTTCTTTGCACGTGTAAAATGAATAGAGTCCTCCACTAATCAGGGATGCTCAGTGCTTTTGCACTTGCATCTATCCTGGGAGACTTTATGATTTACTCTCCTGCTGACAGGTCAGTTTGTTTGCTCTCATCTCTAAGTGATACTGTAGCCACGTGATGCTTGTAAACCTCACCTATGGAAATCTTCTATGTCAAATCAGGTTCTGGTTGGACTGAAATCAGACTGAAATCTGTGCAGAAAAAGAGATTAAAAAAAAAGAAAGGGATAATTTCTCTTTTCCTGCTGGGAATGGCAAAATGTGTGTTCTAGACTTCTTTAATTGGAAATCAGACTGAAAACACAGAGAGCTCTGGAGTACTTCAAAGTAATGAGGTACTACTGTAGTAACACACTCAAAGAAGTGAAAATGCCACAGGTTGAAATAGTATCATGTCTGTTAAATGTTAAATAACTTACCTTACCTACATTATACTCATTTTAATGTCACACAGTGTTTGTATGTTGGAAGAAGAAATTAAAATAGCTTTTGATAGAAGAACATAAACTTACACCAACCTTAATAAACAGTTTTTACTTAACTGAGGAATCCATTTCCAGTCTACATGAGTAACGCTCACAGTGTTTGTGGCAGCATTAAATTTATGCATCAAGAAATACTGAAGTGAATGAAACAGTGAAGTTTCCAAAGTAGAGTTTTGACACAGTTTGAGTTGTATATGGCAACATGTGGGAGGGGATATTATATTTGTGCCAGAGTGATGACAATAAATGTTTAAATTTAAACCGTCAAAGGAGGAAAAAAGACAAAGGTGGAAGCTGCAGAAACTCAGAAACTTGGATGTAGTTGTTTCTTAACAAAGATTGATTTTGTGCTCATCATAACTGCAGGTGTTCCTCATCTGCTTAAAAACAGAGTCAGAGACTTCAAATCACATCTTCAAAACAAATGAGCCATTTCTTATTCCCTCATGTATCTATGTATTGATCTAGAACAATTCCTGAACCTGGAAATATAATTCATAGCACAGTGTATTTTTTTTTAACACATGGTATCTGGACTGTTACCATGCAACTGCACTCATTTTTTTTTTTTTTGTTTATCATCCACTTCTACTTTTAACGTTTATATGCTGGGTAGAAACACATGAAGGGAGGCAGGCACCATTAATAATAATTAATCATAATAATGCATGCATTGAAACACATTGCAAAAGCAAGCATAAAAACAACAAAGAGATAATATATTGTAGAATCTAGTGTTTAATGCAAACACACTACATCTACCAGGTCTCTCTAAAACTGGTGGTTTGACTAAGGCCAGATCAACGTGTTTAAATTCTCAGTGAGCTTACTTTGGAGTCTTAATTAGGTTTAAAGGGCCGTTCTTTGTGTCCCTGCAGCATCAAAACAATATGCAACTCCACCGAAGGCAACAGTGTGTGTAAAGCTAATGAATCAACAATAATGGCTTCTAATGTAATAATGTACCGCGGAAGGCCAGAGACATGAAAAAAATACTGTCACAAACACTTTGAATCTGTGACTGGTTTCCCATGGATACAAAGCTGTGGGTGTAGACACACACATACACAATGAATTTTCTTTCTTTGGCTAACTTCACTCCACTTAATGTGTTGATGGTGTTTGGTCTGAGGATTTGTCCAGAGTGATGTCTCTAGTGGTCATAGGTAAAGTACGCGGGGAGGAAGGTATAAATTGAGGGATTGATAGAGAGACAGAGTGAGGTCTGATCAAGGTTAAAGTTAAGTAAGAGATCTTCCTGTGACTCAGTCACACCAGCAGCTGGATTTCTTTGCTTCAACTCAAAGGGGGAAGGTTTGCTGTATTTTTATACTTTGTCCCTTTAGGGTCACACTAACCGTTTACAAGTGAACCGGGCGTCGTAAACAAAGTTCACATGTTCTGCAACTCTCACAAGAAGGTCGTGTTATTGAACCTGTTTGTTTGCCTGGATATCTCAAAAATCTGTGAACAGATTTTAGTGATACAGAAAGTTCAGCCATGAGCCAATGAACACTTTATTTTTGGCACAGATTTTGTTTTTTCAAGGATTCCTTACCATTATCAAGAACAGGACAAAGGGTTAGGGTTAAAGTTTACCAGTGAAAGTTCAGGCGTCTTTGAACATTTTCTCTATTGCTGCAAAAATCTCTGAACCTATTTTAAGGGAAAGAAATGGAATAAACTGGGATATGTGTCTCATGATGTACCTATGTATCTGACTGTGTATGAGTGTGTATTGACTGTGAGTTTTCACTTTATAAATGCTTTTATTTCTGGACAGAGATTTTGTAGTTTTGTTCCCACTTGTTACACACAGTGGGAACAGTTTATATTCTCTACTCTTCTCACTAAAATGTTAATTAAGCAGTTCACCCATAATTTTGTTCTGTGTATGTTTTTGTGTGCATCTAAAGACTTCTTGCAGTTTGTTGGCCTGCCCAAACAAATCATGGTCATTTTAAAAAAAACCTTCTGAGCAGGTTCTTAGTTCAACATTTGGATCCAGTCCTCCCGTTCTTTCACTCTTCCTGTTCTTCAGTGTGAACTGGAGATGGACATGTTTCTCAGTGTGTAGAAGAGCGATCAAACCTGCGACCCTCCAGCCGAGTGGATGGTTGCTCAAACCACTTTAACGCTGTCAATTCATGAGGCTGATAAAGGGCCTGGGAGATGTTCTGGTGGTTCACTGGAATCTGTCTTCAGTGACGCAAAAGGTTCAAGAGAAGCTCATAATATTTCAGCGCATCATTTCCCTCTGTCTTATCTGCCACGCTGCTCTCTGTCGGAGCAGAAACACCATGAATAATCTCTTTAAAGAAATAAATAATGATCTTGGAAATGCCGTTATTGAGCTAAATAATGTCATCGACTCTTTAAAGATGTAACCTGAAAGTCAAGTAGAGATGTTGTTTTTGCGGCTTCCTGTTTTTATTCCCTTGCTATTACAGATATCTTGGACTCCAAATAGGAGATTGTTAAAAAAAAAATTGGAGGAAATTAAACTGTCAAGTTTTCCCATGATGGCATTTAAAGTTCTGTTTATCTGCTACGATGAATGTTTAACGATAATGTTTCTGAGCCTCCCTCAGTCCTCCCACCACTCCCTGTCTTTTTCTTCTGACCTCTATAAATATATTATGATGAGATTTGTTCACCAAATCTTTTTTTTTGTATCTTCAGCTCGCTCATCCTCATTTCCTTCAGTCTGTTCTTCTCTCTGTAATCTGACATTAATTCACATACTGCTGTCTTCCTCTTCCTCTTTCCCATCACTCTCTGTCATCTTTTGCTCCTGTCTTGCTCCCTCGCCTCTCTCGTAAAACTGACATCTAACTAAAACCAACAGTAAAACTGAGAAAGACTTTAATCTGCTCTTCTGTCTCTCCTCCTCTCTCTATATCCCTCGCTCCTTTTATTCTCTTCATATATTAAAATAAGTTTGATCTCTTATTTTATCCCTATATGAACTTAATTTATCTTTTTTCTCCTCTAGACTCTCTTTTAGCTCTTTTTTTTTAATTCATAAGAAGAAGCAGTCGTGCTTCCACACTGAATTTTAGTTGCCTTAGAAAAGGCTGTGAAAGAGTCACCTTGGATGTTGACCTTTTTTTTTTTTGGTATGAAATCTTCACCAGAGCACATTCAGTCGACACAGCTGCAAACAAAACGATAAAAATGATCAACAAATCACCTTTACAAAAAGATTCACATGACTGTTTTCTAAACTGAGTTAAGGGTTAGGGTTTGGGAAATGGCACGTTTTGGTGTAAAATAAGAGGTGGAAAAGTCGGTGCATCAATGAAAGCAAAATACAACAAAGTGCAATGAAAACAGACTTAGTGAATAAATTATAACGTACATGAAGCAACGTCCACTGAAGACACGAAAGATAGCGTCATGTGAAAACATCCAAACTTTTAATTATGTTATCTCGTTGCATCCACTTATTTTGCAACAATTTAATGGCAGCAGACAGCTGTTTATCTCGATGAGTCAGAACGGAAATGTTCATTCATTTGCATTTTCTTTTACCAACTCTCTTGTAATTTGCTTTGAATACATTCTGATGGAAACTTAGCACTTTACAAACACTGGCTCATTCACAGCCATGTGGCAATCACCTGACTAATAACACCTAATCAAATGGATGCAGGTGTACAACTCGGCCATTGTAACCATTTATGCACTAAGGTTTTGATTGTGCTGATTTGACTAGGATTTAATGTTCATGTAAGAGGGGAGTTGCCGCCTGTTTTGAGAGATCCTTCAAGGAACAGACTCTGTTCCACCAAATCTAACTGAATAACTGTTTGTTTAATTCCTCAGTGTCTCTGACTGAATACACAAGTTAATGCCTGAATTTCTCTTAGAAGATTTTAACGATATTCATTACTTCTACAAATCCATCGCTCCACCCCTTCCTCATCTCCTCCTCTTACACATCCTTCCCTCCTTTTCCTCCCTTGAACTCCAATTAAAAATCAAGTCATGTTTAGCCTCAAACAACTGAAAAACTGGAGAGTCTTAATTTATCTATCCATCCATTATTATTTGAAGTAACAGGAAACAAGCCAGCGTTATCCCTCAGCATGATGGACATGAATGAACTCTCCTCTTCTCTCTCTTCCTCTGTGTCTCTTAAATTAAATATCAGGTTGTGATCTTGACAAGCTTAGTTTACCTTCTTTCTGTTCTTGCTCCCTCTCCTTAAATTCATGTCCCGTCCAAAAGCAGCTAAAACATTTGAAGTCAGCCATTTTTTTAAGCTGCCTTGATATGCATTTCTATTGTTGCCATTTATATTTTCAAACCCTGCACGATCACTCTCTGACCCTGACTCTCTACATTAGGTCAATTTTATTTTTTGAGTTTGAAATTTGACTGATTCCTCTGCTCACAAGCTCTGGCACATCCAGCTGCCTTCATTAAAAGTAACTCAAACATTTTGCTTCCTTTATTTATCTCAAGATTTTTTGTATTAAACTGTTGTTTCAGAAACTCTTGAAAAGAGGAACAGTCTATAAAAGAAAAGGGATTATAGCCTTTATCACAGACAAATTTTCCACCTAGATGATCATATCTCATCCATTCCTGTCTTTCCTGTCATTAAATAAAGAATAAAAACTGGATAGTCTTATTTTTAATCCTCTCCTCCTCTCTGTCCCGTCCTATGTTCACATTCTCGTGGTCCTTCTTTATCAATATGTTGTAATCTCTCCCAGGTGGTCACTCTAGTTTGGTAGTTTGGGGAAACAATGTTATCCTTCTACATCCTTATTAGACATTAACTGACTCACCCTCCCATTTTCAGGTCTCCTATCTTGGCTTGATTAATTCATGTCTGCAGTGTGTTCCACGTCTGGGGAGAAATTTAAACTGCCTACTCCCACAGCCATGATTCACACCTGTCAGAGAGACTGAGACCGAGATAATCTCTGACATAGTGATTGTTTTTGGGATTGCATAATATTTGTTTATGCCGCGTTTGAATGTCTGATGGCATCTGATGATAGCAAATACATTTTAAAGGAAACTAACTGTGATCAGATTAAATTTTCTATTAATATACGGAGCTGTTTCTAATTTAGGTATTTAGCAAGTCACAAATATGTTGATACAGAAAGTAAAATGTTCAATGACATTATATATTTTTTCTGTCAATATATCCAAACTAGTACATTTAGAAACAACAGTATTATTAAACCTGTTTTATGGTTGAGTTTCATCTCTGGCAGCACCTGGTTAAGGTTAGGAAAAGATCGTGGTCTGATTTAATTCAGAAAAAGTGAATTCAGACGTGTTTTTGGACATTTCACCAAAACCATAATTTTTCCCTCTAAATCTTAACCACAGTGCTTTCGCCTTAACCTAACCTAATCACAGATGAGACTCTGGATGCAAACCCCAGTCTCTGGTGTGATATTCATGTTGCTTTGTACACCCACCATCCTCCCACATGAATGAAATCAAATACATCAATCTGTGGAAATTTGTGAGTTCTGTGTCTCCCTTGTTGTACAGCTTCTGTGTGTGTCTGAGAAGCACTCACGCTCACTCATATTCTGTGAAAGGGCGAATACTAAAATGTGGTAATGAGGTTTCCATGCTTACATGAGTATAAAGGAGGCAGGAACTTCCAATATCTGTTAAGACATGAAATCAGGTTCTCAGAAACAGAAAAGTAAAATAGCAAAATACAAACTTGCTGCTGAAACTTCATCAAACACCTGTTAGGACCTGATATCTAGACACATATTATGAGCTCAGGCAGCTCCAACGGGAATAAAACCTTTAACCTTGACAGTGTAAAAGCCCTTTAAACGCAGTGAGACACACAGGGGAAAGAACTCCTTAACCTTGGCAGTGATAAAGCAGCAATAAGGAAGATTTTTATGTGGAAATGCATCCGTCTTATCAGTTTAAATGATGGCTGTGGCACAGAGAAGTGCCCCATTTTCCTTTATTGAGATCCTGCAGATTTGCTCTTTCCGCACAAATGGAATTGCTCCATACTGTTCATTTCTGTTCATTTCTGTTCACTGACGTGAGATCTTCTCAGGAAGCACATTTACTCTGCTGTGATTTTTGACTGGGAGTTTTGACTGGCTTCTTGACTGTAGTCCTCATGCAAACAAAGCCAATGCAGGATTTTACAGACTGACACTTATATCTTATTTCTATCTGATACTTGTCTCTATATGATATATGTGGCAACAACAACCATCCAGCAAAGAGCACAAAAGTTCCACAGCAAAAGCAGAAACGGCATAAAAACGATTAGAAGCATGACCAGGTCATGTTCACTTAGATTTTTGCCACCTGTTCTAATTATATGTTGTGCAATCAATATCCGTTTGGGGATTTGGGCTTTAGTGTACTCTGGCCCCGTTAGAAATGTAATGGAGAACTGCACTCAGCCAAGCAACATGTCTTCACTCAAGCAAGTTATGAGATTTTGGCTAGAATCAATTAGTATGATGGACAGGATTGATAAAAGTGGGCCTGGGTCGGAAAAGGGCTGAAGTTAGCTTTTAAGAGAGAGGTACAAATCTTTCTCCTAAAAGGCAGCGAGTGACCTCTGCGCACAGTGAGCACTGGACTCACACATGTATTTGACTTTTGTTTTTTTACTGTTAGACTGTTAGCCTTTTGAAAGTCTTTAAGGACTAGTCTACACATAAATGGGTATTTTTTAAATTTAGCTTTTGTCCTCATGAAAAAAGGGGTTTTAGGTCACTGGTGAAGATGTTCACAAACTGTTTTCAGCGCTGACAGGGAAAACAGAGGTTTTGGCTTGTAAGAGCAGAGTGCACAGTTATCTCCTTTGTTTACATGAGGCTATTTGTGCAATGGCGGACATAGAAAAAAAAGTGCTGGACTGTGTTCATTTATACATCAATAAATGTGCAGTAACTCTTCCACTATACTGAGGAACGGAGACCAAAATGTGCTATAGAAGTAATAATAATAATAATAATAATAATACAGATTCGCTA
>JBBMJY010000003.1:2920317-2954559 GCA_037833715.1 Toxotes lorentzi
ACACACACACACACACACACACACACACACACACACACACACACACACACACACACACACACACACACAAAGCTGTAACAGCTGAACATGGCAGGTGTTCCAAACTGAAACAAGTGACTGCCCTTTCTCTGACCTCAAGACAACAGGAAAGGAAAAAAAAAAAAAAAAACAGCGAGAAAAAGAAAAGAAGAGGCTGGTGCTTCTGGTGAATTTATTCTTTCAGACAGGCAGAGACAGTAAAAGCTGTTTAATTCGAATCTGAATGCCCTTTTGACTACAGGTCAAAATCATGAGGCAAAAAAATCCTGTTCCCCTTTTTGTTGTTTGTGTAGAAGCTCACAGCAAATGCTCCAGCAGTGACACAATTTAAAAAAAAAATACACGTGTGTGTGTGTGTGTTCTTTTTTAAATTGCCTTATTAAGCCTTGTTAAGTTTCTTGCATGTGGAAGCATCCCTGTGTGAGTGTGACTGCCCTGTTTAAAACGCTTTATGGGGGAATGATGACAGCTGCTGCTGCTGTGCACAGATCTGCTGTGTAAAAAGTTTTGACTTTCAACTGCTGAGGACATGAGACTTTCAGGTGAAGTAATGTATTTTCTTTCACCCATACGAGAGGTTGAGCTCGTGGGCAACAGAGTGAGATACTCCTTACTCTGCTGTGCCAAGTTAGCCATCTCAGTATTATAAGATATAGACTTTTAATACCCTATGAGAAACTGTTAATGTTCACAAATAATTTAGAGTTTAATCATGCTGGAAAATTGGGTCTAATTTCGTCAGTGTTTTCTGTTTATCTGTTTAGAAATAATATAATAAATAAAAACAAATAAACTAATATATTTTGAAGCCTTTTAAATTCAGTTTATCTCCACCACTGTGGAATAAAGTCTTTTTACAGTCTCTAAATCAGACTTGACCACAGAAGGTTGGTAATGTTGATGAGTGTGCAATGGAAATTTTAAGCATGACTCATCAGCGGTGTGGGCACTGTACACATTTTACAAGCAGATGGGAGTCTCCTCCTTTTTTGTGTGTAATGAGTGCAGTCTTTAAAAGCAGATATGCTCTGCATGACAGGTAAGAGTGACATGCTGAATATTATTTGTGATTGGTCAGATAATAGGAACCGAGCGGATCTATGAAGACCTCTGCATAGAGGCTGTGCCTTCAGTGCACCCTGGGACGTGGTCGGAGAAGTTATTTTCACATCATTTGCAGTTAATGAATGTAAAATGTGACAAATTTGATGAGAACAGCAGGTAACTCTGTTTCAGGGTTTTGCTTTTTTCATATAATTAATGGCACCACGCAGTGACACGATGAGGGCCGACAGACATCACGGTGCCTTCTGGTCGTCAAACAACGAGAAGGGATCACACTAAACAACCAGTTGGTCACCTGAGATTCACACCGCTCCAGCAAATACTCTGTGGATGTTTCACCACTTTTACTCAGTGGATTTTCGTGCTGAAGAGGTATGGTAATAATGGAGTGCCATTATCATCTCCCTGTGTTTTGTTGTGTCTGCATGTGTGTATAAGTTGTGATACAGCACACATGCATCCACTATAATCTCTGAATTTAGGCTGTAATTATGTGAGTGTATGTGTGTGTCACATCTGCCGTATTTACCAAAAGTCTATTAACCAGATGGCTGTTATTTGTCCCTGTGTACACACAAACACACTCTTTCAGTCACACAGATTCACACAACATTGCTATAACAACATGAAATCATTCCTCTGACAGTTTTTGTACACTAGGTGTCTCTAGACTCTCTGATGTCTGTGTTTGGGGTTTACTGCAGGTCAACAGATTATCCAGAGATGCAACGAAGAAACGACAAACAATTCACAGTTTCCACAGTTTCATTTCTTTCTGAGGTCCTATCTCACTTCTCTGTTTTCTTCTCACTTTGTCACACTGTTTATTGAAATTCTGCCACCCTCTTTCACTCTCTTTATTAACACACACAAGCCTCACACAGAAATACACAAGCCTGCGAGCATGCAGAGAGTGGAACTGGGCAGGGGTGAGATTGAAAATCAGAACTTGGTTTATATATTGTAGAAATTCATTGAGAACTCCCTTGAGGCTGAACTCCTACATGCACACAACCACACACACTTATATACTTTTATTTATGCTTGTGTTTTTAAAATTAGCTGCAGAGAAATTCTGGATGATACAAACTGTGTCTGACAGAGCATTTTGTCCTGCTTCCAGTACCACCTACTGCGCAGTGGCTAATTAGAGCTACAGGACCGTACAGACACTGACAAATACAAACACTTTCTTTGAATGCAACGATTGCCAGTAACTGCAGACATACAACAACATTTTCTTTAGCATCTCTCACATCTACAAACCTCTTTGCTTCACCAGTCAAAGGATATAACCGATAATGACAAATATAAACACAAGCCATCAACTACAGGCTGATATTTTTGTGTGAGGAATGATTCCTCCAGACTGTAGTCACTGTAGCATGCCTCCAGAGCAGTCACTTTCTCACCTGCTGCTTTTATTCACAGCAGCACCTGGTGTACTAGCTGTAAAGGTCTGAGAACGTATGATACTTATAGTTTGAATACTGAATGTTAGTATAACAATGTTTGTTGGTTCTTGCAGTTGAAGAGGCAAAATATGTCCGTAAGTAGTAAACAAATGATGTGGGATTCCAAAATAAGGAGTGAATTTCATTAGATGAACCTGTAATCTGGTATGGTATAATTGGTATGGCCAGCAGTGGGAGATCAGTTCTACCTGTAACTTTAAACCAGTTTAATCCAGTATTCTGTTAGTGTAAACCTACTAAGAGCTTTTGTTGAGTAGCAGATGTTTACTGAAGTACAGAATTACAGTGAGCAGTAGAACATTGTCCAGGGTCACTCCAGTTTTTCGGACTGGTTTTGTGTCGTACCAAACTCCCTAACCAGCAGCCATTTTACTGTTGAGGTTTGTTTATAAGCCCAGAAAATCTGGCTCATTCCCTTTGGCCAATGGTATCACGTGTCCTCTCATGTCCAAAAGCTGAGAAGCTCTAGTCGAGCTTTCTGAACATCATTATTCAACATGTTCAGGAAATGGAATAACCTTGCAGCATTATATTTTTGGCACCCTAAAATGCAGTACTTGAGCAACAAGTTAAAACACATTTTTGCCCCAAAGCAACCAAAAAAAAAGCTACTTTTCCAAATGGAGCTCTGTATTGTGTATTCTTGTGTATTGGTGTAAATGAATATTTTGTAATAGCCACTGCATTTACCACACACATACAAACACACATAAACATGCATTAAAAACAGTATTATACCAAACTAAATACACACCGACACTTTTTTCTCCATAACATTATACACACTCACAGCCTATCACGGTTTAAGAACATCAAACATCAACACAGGTGAAGCATTTTGGTTTCATTGCCAAGAAGAAAAGTTGCCCAAAAGTCTAAAACCCCATTAACGGCCTCCAGGGGTTGCAGTGTTACTAAACTGGTGAACAAAGTGAAAAACCTACAGACAGTTTCAAAATGCTCAAAGGCTTTCCTGCAGTGAGGATAAAAAATGTACCAAAGTCAAAGTAAAGTCTGTCCTTCTGATGGAAGGACTACAGGGTTAACAGCTGTCGCTGCTCTGGACTGATGTGACTTTTAAGTGTCCATATGATTGGACAGCTTGATCTGCTGATTGCCTCAATGTATATTTGCATCATAAATAAATAATGTAGATTTAGGCTACAGTATTATGATAGGCAGATTTGGTGTTTGGGGGGAAGAACACAGTGTCTATATTGAAAAAAAAGAATGAAAATATATTTTTTTAGCCAATGGACATGCCGACCTCAAGCATCCATATTTGTTCATAATCTTCTCACACACTTACATATTATATTATTCGCTGCTAAATTGAAAGCATCAGAGTTTAATCATCCCTTATAGTGATGGATATTTATGTGCATGGTATTTCCATGTCAGGAAATAGTAATTACGGTTAAATTCTATGTGATTTAAACTCAGTACTAGGCAGCTGGTCCATTAGCAGAGAAACCTAATATTCAGTGGATATGAAGGAACTCTAATTTTAGCTGCACATTAGATTTGGTGTTGTGATGCAGCCCTTTTCTGTGCTTGTATTCACGTATTAGGTGGCACAGCATGTGGTGATGCAAGATATTTTATGGCATTAGAAGAGTCTTGTAGTATACCTGTCAGCGGAGCACTCAGACAGAGAATGACTTCAGTGCGGCTGTAAATACATCCCAGAATATTATAAACAGACAACAACTTCAGTGGAGCTGTAAATATATCTGTATAAGATAAACAACACTGGTTTTGTCTGTAGAAGCAAAGTGAGAGACACAGAGAGGGAGAGAGAGACAGACAGAAAGAGAAACCGAGTTGTCACAGTGTGTTAGCTTAGCTTTACGCCTGTTGGCTGGACTGAACACTCTGTTATGGAGCTGGCAGATTGAGGTCTGTGTGTCTCAGTGTGTGTGTTTGTGTGTGTGTGTGTCCTCCACGGTTTTCTGAGTCATAGATACTGTATGTAACCTGAAGCTATACAGAAAATGAAACAGATGGACAGTATGGAGCCAGCACCAGTCCTGACAACACATCAGCTCCTACATACTGTTGAGCTGGTCCACGACCAATCTGAAGAAAACCAAGGCTGCTGCATTTCTGTGCACACAAACCTGCTGCTCGCAGAAACACACTGGAAGTGTGAGACACTGGCCATTAGAAAATAAAAGAAGACATTAAGAGAGAAACTAATTAGAACTTTAACTGAAGAGCTTCTGTTCATAAATATAATACACTGTGTTTTACTTCACTTATGTTTTGAGTGAAGATTTGTCCTCATAAATTCACCTGCACTTCTGGCTCAGGTTTTCACCCCATGACACTGTTCAGTTCACACAAAGCCAGTACCAGGTCAGGTCTCAACAATCCAACTTGGAGAAAACCATCTACCAGGAATTAACAAGGAACTGGATACATGGGCCTTTACTCAAACTGCTACTATGGATAAATATACAACCGGGGCTTCACTAGACTGTTGACATTTATTATTAAGATCATGTTGTGCTAGTGTTGATGGTGTTACTGGATGTGTGGCCTCAACTGACTAAAAAAATGTTGTACTGTAAAATTTTGACAAGTCAATAAAAAAAATGAAAATGATAATGTACCTACTTTCATTCATATTCACACTGTCAATGCCATCTTCCATAAATGATTTGAGTGTTTGGGTTTAAAAGCAGAGCGAGAAATTCCAGTAAGAAAGGTTTAGAATAACTTAAAGGGAAAAGTTCTGAAGTTTTTGTGCAGAGTACTTGTTAAATTCCAGACACCGGACAGCCAGCTGTCACAGCAGCAAGTGGAATCAGTTCAGAAATAATAAAACCAATTTCTGAAGTGTTCAGCATCTTCAGCTGTGAGGTGTTCCAAACACACTGAAAATATAGGTTGAAGGATTATTGAGGACTAAAAACATGTTTTTGAAGAGGACTGTGGAGGTGAGTCAAGGATAAACCATGAAGTCAGAGTTAAGAGACAATGTGATGAGGTAATAATAAGAAAACCTTGTGAAGAAAGTTCCAGATTAATTAGCACTGTTTTGGGGTCAACTAAGCAAAGCTAATGGAAACTATTCACTCTTTCTTTCTTTCTCTCCCACATTATTTCTTCTCCACATCTCTCTCCACCCTCATGCCTCCCTTTTCCCTCCACTCTCCTCCTCCTTTCATTCTCTCTCACACATTCATCGTCTCTCCCCATGCATTTCATCTCAGCCTTTCTTTCTTCCTGCATTACTTTCTCCATCTTTGACCTCCCTTTTCTTCTTTCCCCTCTCTCTCCTCTGTCCTCCTTCCTTCTTTCTCTCCCATTAGAAATATATTGGGGTTTCTTGGACCATGAAATTAAAATATTAGTGAGTGACATCACTATATATTTCCAATTCTCTGGAATAAAGAATAAAAAAGAAATAATAAAAAAATTAAGTGCTGTTGTGGGAAAAGGTCAGGTAGAGGGCATAAACAGATTAACATTTGAAACTCTTCTAAAAATTTGAATGAAACAAAAAGTGATGTAAGATGCTTTCCATAAGATCTGAGAGAGGCTGAAAATACTGATATTCTTAAACGGAAAATAAAAACTCATCTATTGGATCTGATATTTATGTAGTGTTTCAAAATTTTATGGTTTTAGTATTTATACTTTATTTACTATCAATATTATTCTTTATTTTACTCTGTTTTATCAACATCTGTTTTATCAACTATTTTATTCCATTTTATTTTATTTATTTATTATTTATCAATAATTATCTGACCTACAGCTTGTTCTTTTATTCAATTAACTTGAATAACAACTAACTTGTTTATGTGTATGCTTGTCTCTATGTTTGGCCAGCAGTTTGTAAAGCTTTGAATTTTCACTCGATTTGTTTGAAAAGTGCTGCATGAAAAAAGTTTGATTGATTAATTGCTTGTTTACGTTGACACTTATGCAAACAGGTGTATACCAGCAAGATGTTTATTGTTTACTTTGTTGTAAATCCAAACAGTGCCTCTAAAGATGTCTCAGGAATATTAAAAGTGTCTGACTGTTTCAGCTTCCTCGTCCCCAGGGATCCTGGAAGTCTGTGAGTGACCACACCTAAAGGAAACGCTGCACATCTGCTTTAGGTTACAGGACTGTTTTCTTTTCTTCTTTTTCTTTCTGTCTTTATGCATGAGTTGGAGTGTGTTTCAGTGTGTTCATGGTTGCTATAAATGATGACCATAAAACCTGGATTTCCATCCAGTTTATCATCCATTCATTTCCTGGCTGGACCATCACCAAAGCAAATAACTTAAAATAGGGGGGAAAAAAAAGAAACAAGAGAAGGAAAGAAATACAAGACCTTTGTTGTCATGGTAACAATAATACAACTTGAAAGAAAGTATCAGAAATAAGGAAATAAGGGCATGAAAATACATAAAAATTAATAAACAATAACAAATAAAGTGAAGAAATGGAAGAAATCAGGACAAAGACTGAGAGTGTCGGGAGTGTGAGGCGAGTCAGGAGCTGTCTTTTCTGCAGACTCCCTTGGGGAGAATTTAGGGTGAACTGGCCAACACATGGAAACAGTTTCTCTCTCTCTTTCGTTCATTCGCTCTTTCCCCTCCTCTGGGGTCGGCTCATGTGAGAGTGACTGACAAGATACACTCACTCCTGTCTCTTCATTTCTGTCTCTTTGTCTGAGCTCCTCACTTCTTCTCTGTCTACCTTTCAACTTAGAGAACACAGTGCAGCCTCACTTCACAGACTTAACTGGTGGCCTTATGTCTGCACCGACTCCTCTGCTCACCAGGATTAAAAGTCTCAAACTCTGCTTGCAGCCCTTAAACGGTAGGAAGAACTGACTTAACAGCAATTAGCTAGTAAGCTGCTGTAGTACATTCCACTGTATACTTAAGGTAAATTTACCTGTTATTACAGTAATAATCACAGTACTGTAATTGTCATCACAGTAACAGGATGCTTTATGTTTTATTTTTTTAAAATCACAGTAAGTGTTAGACTTTAACAGACAATAATGCATTAACAAACATTTAATCAAGCAGCAGTTTGGGAAAGAAATTTTTGTAAAACCACATTGATGAATCTCCTTGGATTATGAGTGTGCACAGCATTGTCACTGTTTAGCCCAGAAAAGGTTGGGAAGCTACCCTGCCCAGGATCTTTACTTTGACACTTTAATCCAATATAAACTTGCTGTTTCATGTTTTCAGTCTCTTTTTTCTATTAAGAGTAGAAGTGAAAACTTGAGAAAGAGCTAGGTGTTCCATCATCATCATCACCCAGTCCAGCTCTTGTTAGTGGATTACAAACCAAAGAATCGCTCTTTCAGTTGGTCAGGGATGAGTAAAAGGCCCCTGCTCTGCTACTTATGTGACAGGAACAAGCCACACGGGACAAAAACTCAGTGGAGGTGAAAGTGAGAATTGGCTCCACATCGAGTTTCAGACAAAAACACTGGCTGAGTCAAATTCATACACGGGCTGTAGAAGTGATTAGACGGTAGCACATCTGGCACTTTATACTTACTCAGCTTCGGACTTTACTGTCTCACCCACTCTCTCCTCTGTGTGTCTCCACATCTACATGCTTCCATAACGTAGATACTATGACATATGTTCACTTCCCTCAGATGTGAGTGACCAGGGCAACTTAACTAATGCACAGATGATCAACAGATGATCTTATTTGCCAAGAAATGCTGTTAAATATTAGGCAACAGCCAGCAGCCAGTTAGCTTAGTACTGGGACCAGTAACTCTTGGAATCTCCACAGGTTAAGAAGTAGTCCCCAACAACCCCCAGCCTCCACCTCGCCTCAAATGGCAAATACCAGTTTTGATACTTCTGTTTTTGTACAGATTATGTAAATGAGATATAATGGATGACCAGCGGCCTTTAACCTTAACTGTTGGACAGAGCCAAGTGAGCTCTGCAAAGCTCTGATTGGCTCGATTGTGGGGAAACAGCCATCAACACCAGACCTGTTTGAATGCCAGCTACTAAGAGGTCTGAAATTGTGCTTTGTAGACAAAACTACAAAAGAGTTTCCATTCTGTTATCTCCAATAACCGCATTTCTCTTTTAGCCTCTCTAACTTCAGTTATTCCACTTCTCTTAATGTCTCCCTAACATCCCCCGTCCCAGCTCTCATCTCTCTTCTCTCTTTCCCCCTCTCTAACCCTCCACTTGTTTCTTGTCCTTTTGACCCTGATGAACGCCGTATGTCGCCACGCCCATATATGGGCAACAGTATCTGGCTGCCGTCCATGTAGCCAATTAGAGATGCCAGATGAGTTGGAGTCTGTCCTTTGGAGACCAAGGTCAATTCAGCTACTATCGCCATGGCAAACCTCATCAGAATGCGTGCTCAGCCAATCATCTCCTCTCACCTTCATTAGGGATTCGGTTAATGTCAAACCAGCATCCGATTGCACTCTAATTCGCCCTGCCATACTCTCGCTCTCTCTTTATAAGCACTCATCTGTACTCCCTCAATTGCAGGGCGTTATCCCTGATGCTCTCTCACACTTGTATGCACGACCCCCTTTTCTCTGCTTCCTCCATTTACTTATTCCCTTTGTCCCAGCTGATGAATGAATCCCCCTAGATGCAACAGGGATCTGCATCTACCCTCTTTGTCTTCCTCTTTCTTGTACTTTATCTCTTGACTTGTATTTTCTTCCTCCTTCTATGGTTTTTCACACATAATCAGTGGTATCTAATACCACTTATGTATCTAAGACCCTGTTTACACCTGGCATTAACTCGCAGTGATCCAGACACACTGCCGTTTAGTTACATATGTGTCTCAGTCTCCAAAGTTTATATTGTTCAGACTGTGTTGAAACTGTATTAAAGAGGTGTTACTTCAACTGTATGATCATTTGGAGGCTATAGTTTGTTGTGCTGTAGAACTACCTTTTGCCACAACGCTTACAAATTCACCATTAATACTGCTTCAACATCTACCTTCTGCACAAATTATTCATAATTGGTGAGACGAGATTAAAATGAAATTAGGGAAACCGGGGATAAAAGCAATAAAAAGGGTCAAAGACACGTTTTGAGACGCAGAGGGCGTTTTGTTCTACACAACCTTGATTCTCTTAATGCCTGCCTCTCATCTCTCTGAGGAGTGGAGTTACCAACAGACATTCATACACATGATGAAAAGAAACACACACTGTGTAATCTCGCAACCTTCAGTTGGTGCTTGACTCCCCATCTTTTCCCATGAGAAATCAAGCCTGTTATCTAAGGTTAACTTGACTCCTAGGTTTCCATTCTCCATAATAATGCAAAAACAAGGCACTTATTTTAGCTCTTATGACGCTGACTATAATAAAAACACAATTTGCATACACAAGATACACAATTCATTCACTTGATCACGAAAAATAAAATGAAACACAAAATTGGTGATTAAATTTTCAAATTACGTTGGTATTTTTATCCCTTACGGTCACTTTCAGGTTACATCAAGGACTGTTGCAATCGCACTGGTTGCACACTGAAGGTTTTATAAAAACAATGTAAAGGTTTAGACTGATTGACCTTTGAGTGAAATAGAGAGGTTATAACCCAGTGGCACAGGTTGGGCTGCAGTGAGGGTCGGCATCTTTGCGCTGTCTATAGGAAAACATTGGTTTACACTTGAACAACAGAGTCTGCCACTGATGATGACTTGAGACTCTCATTAAACTCTTCTTGTCTTCAGTTTTTGATTATTCCTCTCTTTTCATCCCTACCTTCTGTCTCCTCCTCTCTTCATCTCCTGCTGTTTACTTTGTTTTTTCCTTTCAGCTGAGACTTTTGTTGGAGGTGAATATTTGCATTTATGTGCAACAGTGTGTGTCACATTGTGTTAATGAAGGTGCACTTCTCTACGTTAGTCTAAGTTTGTGCATATGCATGTGTACCTATGTGGCTTTGACTGCAGTCCTCTTCTTAGCTCACAGCATGCCCACTGAGTTTTACTAGTCATTAAGCCAGCTATTTTCCACCCCATACACTTTGAAACGCTCTCACAAATGAAATTCAGAATACACAAGAATCCAGCAGCAACCTCTTGTTTTAGAACAGTAAACATCTCAGACACTGAGCTGGTTGATATTCATACTGGCACCCATTTGTGTTATTCACAGTGCATTATTAATGGGTGTTTCGGTCCCAGGGTCTTGAAATATTTTCAGTGTGTAGGCAGAAATATTAGCAGCGAAAAGGCGCTATTCAAGACGTATCACACACTTGCTGGCCAGAAAATGAACACACAGTGTTACTGCAAGAATTAGTTTTTCTTGGCCACATGTGAATACTCTTTATAGGCATTGTAAAATTACACATTAACTATATTTTTTGCATCTAGATAGTGGTAGTTCTAGAATAAAGTACAGTGCCAGAAATTTACATGCAACGTGGCTACAAGTGCTCACACATAAATAGGTCAGGCCTTTCACTGCTTTTCACACACAGCTGTTTGACTGCTCTGAATTCAAGTTGTAATCAGATGGTACAGTTAACGTCTGATTAAGTTTAGGCAACAAGTACTACTTTATTAATGTTGGTGAAATGCTGCCTTCACGGTTTAAAGAAATCATCTTTGACTAGTTGAAGGAAAAATGACATGATCCCTAATATGTTCTGTCCAAAGTACACATTGCATATGTGCCAAACCATCCACCCCAGCCCGCTACTGCGAAGTTTTGTGGAGGCCTAACTACATGATGCTAACTCTGCCTTTGGTACTGAGAGTCATTACTCACAAAGGCCTCTTGACAATCTGCACTCAAATAAATGATAATCAAAACTTTATTTTTTTCTGGTGAGGACCGTTTCAACATGCTTACTTCATCAAAATATTCTGAACTTTTGTTAACTTCCCATTCTGGACTTAAATGGACAAAAAGACAAAAGACTGCTTATGCACTTAAGTTTGTGATAAGCTCCATCCTCCACCTCCACCTGATACCCGATACCTTTAAATCAGTCTTTTATCTCAGAGGCATTGGGATTTATGGCCTTGCAAGAGATACATTCTGAAGAAATGTATTGTTAAAAGTGCTGATTAAAGGGAAGGAAAGGAAACTTAAATTCAAACTAAACTTTTTCCCTGGAGGTGTCTTTGCAAGGTGTTCAGGTGGCGGTCAGCTCCACTGCGGAAACTGAAGACAAAGAGTAAGACTGTATGTTCCAGGCCAAGATCCAAAACACAATCCCATAACCACAAAAAAGCGCCTACCTCACAAAAAATACATTACGAAAATAACTAAATAAATAAAATGTCCAAAGTAAACTTCAGCCCAATAGGGTACAGAAAACTTATCATAGCGTACCACTTTCCTACAAGGAGCAAAGTTCTACATGGCTAATAACTGCTCTGATCCCTGCAATAAGTCAAAAGAAAAAACTGTACCATTTAAACAATTTAACCTGATTACTTTATAGCTATGTTCTCTTTATGCATCCCCTCCAAATTGATGTAAATACATGGTGAGGGACATTTCTCCACTTCCCAAAACTGGTTGCATCCAAGTTGAACTGGTCCTCTGCAGAGTTACACAACTGTATGACCTATTCATCACTTTTGCACAAATGTAAACGAATGTGAAGCCCAGAGCATTTGAATCATATCCCGTGTCAACAGTTGATCCAAAATTCATACATTCTTATACTGAAATGATGTAAGTTAAACTTGTTTTTTTTTAAAATGTATGCATGTAGCTGCAGCTAGTGTGTCCAATAATAATTTGTGCAGTGATTTGGAAATTAATTATCTCATTGCAAAATTACATAGACAATTGAATGGTGATGATCATAATCATAAACTCTGAATAATAAACGCTAATTTAATAAATATGATCACAGCTTTGCACGGTCAAATAAGAACTAATACTGCTGAGCTCTCTGCGAACAACATGAACTGCCTCAATTTGCATAATAAGCACATTAATGAAATAGGTTTCATGTAAATTGGAAAAAGAACAAATATTAATCACTGGGCACATGCTCCTTGTTAAGCAGTGTCTGTGTTTGTGTATTTATGTATGTGTCTATCATACCATGTGAGTTTGTATGCATAAAAGGACCAATGCTTGATATCAGCTAAGCACTTGAAACATCATTTGGAAAGCCAAGCAACATCCAAACCAAGTCTGCACAGATAGTTGTGCTTTTTCAACGACTCCACAGTGTTTCTCACAGTGCTGCATCTTTATCCAGCATCTTGGTGTTTACTTCCCTTTTTGTTTCATCTATCCACCTTTTCTGTCTCTTTTCTCTCATTTTCTCTACCTCTCTCAGACTTGTTTTCTATCTGTTCTTGCAGGTTAAAGTCTGACATACAGTATATAAGTCAGCAGTACTGATGACTGAAGGAAGTGCAAGTATAGCATTACACAATGTAGAGCGATGGCTCCCATGGTGTGGTGGGGAGGAAAAAAGAGGAAAGAGATAAATAAAGATATGAGAAAAACCAGGGAGCGAGAAATCAGCAAGCAGGCACTAAAAAAGCAAGAAAGCAGAAAAGACAAGGAATACAATAGAGAAATCAGAAAAGCCTGAAAGGAAGCAGAAGGTAGAACGGAGGTATGGAACAGTGTAAGCCTCCTTTTCCTCTTTTTAGGCTGTGTAGTAAATCAGTTACTCAGCAGGATGCCTCCTCCACTTGAACATATTACTGATAGAGTTTTCTGAGCCAAAGATGAAGAGATGAACGCTAAGAAACGGGGATGGAGACAAACAGAGAGACAAAAGGGGGCGCCGAGGACTTATGAAAAGGCTCTGCTCAGCAGCCAATTTGAGCTGACAGAAAGCAACAACAGGGTTGAGGCAAAAGTGACATGACATACACAAGACGTGATTGACAGGCAGCACGTAGATAGAGAAGGTTATTAAAGTCTGACTGTAAACTATATTTGAGACTATAGACTAAAAGGAAGAGTGGAGATAAGTCTGGCTATGAGGCTATAATTTTTAACGTTAACGCAGTTACTATCTATGAACTTTGACATATTATTTTAATTACAACAAACAAAGGAGACCTTGACTGAAAATATCGGACGCCTTTACCTGCATCTGGACTAGACTGTGGTAATTTAGAGAACAATCCCAAGTGTAAAAGTAGTGGAGCATTAGTGGAATTAGTAAGTGGTGATGTAATTACTGAATTTTAAATTTTAATTCCTTACATGTTATTGAAAACCGTAATAACATTACTGTAATGCAATCTAGGTAATGTATTACTGCTTGACACCCCTGGCAGTAAGTTTAGGTGAACAACTATCTTCTAATTTGTAACTGAGTTTATGGGAAATGGTTTCAAGGCACAATCTTCCACACCATCACCTATATTAAAATGCAGTATTGCAGAGTTGTTTCTCTCCCTTGTCTTTTAAGATTCTTTTCATCTTTTCTGTTCCCCACCTGATCCGATTAGGCAGTACACACTTTCATATTATCCCTGTTCTGCTAGATCAGTTTCAGATGCTCAACAAATCAGTATTAAGCTGTTCATATGCATCACAAAAATCCTGTTTGAAATAGGAAAAACACCCTGTGAATGCATTTTTATTCATAGTTCAGTCCTTAAGTGTTATTATGAGATTATGTGTACTGAGGCAAGAAGTACAAAATTTCTTAAACCCCCTCTTCTGAGGGGCCAGTGGGATTTACTTTTCTGATGCTGCTAACAATACATTTACCAAGATAGTGACTCACTAACATACACAAAGTGTTTCGACATTCCATACTGGTGTGACATTTTTGAGTCTTTTTTCTATATCTTTTTTTTTTATTTATTTATTTTTTTAAAGCTCCTCATTTGTTCCTCTAGCTCACAGATTTCTTATTGATGCACTGGATACTTTGAGCCATGTATTCCTCCCTTTTTCAGAATGTGATTCTGTTATTATTTCCCACTTCCTCTACCTCTCACTAGACACATTCATGCTCTTTTTATTGGTAATTACCTGTCTTACATTTCATGGTGCAGCCTTTATAAATACCAAACCTTTCCAATATCTCCCAATGCCCACACACTCATAACCACGGATGTGGACTCATATGTTCATGCAACATAATATTCATCTTCACATTAAGTATGACGGAAGTGTCAAAACTGTTCATTATTTCCTGGGTAAACTTTGAGATGTTCAGGTTAAGATGCAAAACTAAACTCCATCTGGTCACATCATACTGCTGCTATTTGGAAAAATGTGTGGAAAAGACACTAATGAAAACAACATGTGCCTGTTTAGAACTGTTATATGCAAAATTTCAGCTAAAATGAAAGTGATAATTGATACAATACAGTGGCTTTGTGTAGTCAAAGCAATGTGTGTGCGTGCATGTTTGAAATGAAAACTAATTCTGCATAACTCAGATGCTTGTGTGTCTGCATGAGTCTTTTGTATATGCATAAAAAATGTGTATTTGTGTGTGTGTATCATCTGTTTCATATAGTGTATTGTTTCACAGTGTGTGAACTCTTTGTGTAGAACGGAGATGCCATTAGCCAGGAAACAGCTCCCACAAGACCCTTTTTAATCAACTGGTCCAATCATTGTTGTGGAAAATAATTATAAAAGAGAGAGCGATGTATGAGTGTGTGTGTGTGTGTGTGTGTGTGTGTGTGTGTGTGTGTGTGTGTGTGTGTGTGTGTGTGCGTGAAACAGGGAGAGAGAGAGAGAAATGGAGGGAGGAAGAACAAGGCAGATAATTATTCAGCTTTTCTCAACAGACGCTGCCTATGGAGCCAAAATGATGTGTGGACGGAGAAGACAACTCACACACACACACACACGCACACACACAGACACACACACAATTAACATCTGCACAAATAATGCAGTTTATTTGTTAGTGTGGAGGGTTTGGGATATGTTGTACATGTTTGAGCATACATACATGAAATGTGTGTTCACGTGTGTATGCACACTTTTTTTCTGCATGTACAGCTGTGTGTGTGTTGGTGTGTGTGTGCGAGTCACTGTGGGAGCTACTGTAATGTGATCCAGCAAGCACCATAGCCATTTCATAGAGGAATAACGTCATTGTTTAAGTCAAAAGTGGGCCACAACAGAGCTGTGTCCGTGTGTGTGTTTATACAATCTGTGCATGTTTGTGTGTGTCTGTGTGTATATGTGTGTATGTGCAGGATTAAGGTTATTTTGAAGGTTACTTACTGTAAAGGTTCACTGCATCTACTGTGTCAGATTGAATTTGAATCTTCAGAAACACATATTGGTTCGTGTAGTTTAAAAGTTAATTTGATTTTGTGTACCCATGTGCTTCACTTCATTCCTAAATAATCCCCAAAACATTTGTGTGTGTTTGTACCAAACTGCTGAATTTTCCATCTGTCCTGTGTATAGTTTATAAGAATAGTGTGAGACTGAAGCAGTGAACCGATTACTTGAGTTCATACTTTTTGCCCTACATCACAGAGAGCATTGGATATGTGTTTGTGTTTGCCTGGATGTGTGTTTGTGTATTCACAGCTACAACTACACACATGAACCTTCTACTGTAGCAGCAGACAGACTTTGTGTCAGGAAAATGATGCCCTGCGGCTAAAACTGTCATAGTCACCTTCAGCCATGTAAACCGGCATTTTTTTCCCCCACTGTAGTTACACACACACACACACAAACACACACACACACACACACACACACACACACACACACACACGCACGCACACACGAAAAAATACTGTCTGCTTTTCGTACACCACTGTGCCCAATGACCACAGCTGCATGTTAACACCTTTTCAACGGCTGAACAGTTGTTTTGTTTCATGATTTATTGGGACGGGTATAGCTCCAGGTAATGGTGGTCCTCGTGTGTCGTCAGGCTAATGGAGATTTCTTTTTACTATATAAGCATGTTTACATTTTCAGTCAGAGCAGCCACAAGGTGGAGCACAGAAAGGCATCATGTGTATTTCAGATGAGAGGTCAAATAGAACAATTTCACCTCAAAACAGCTGTTGTTGATGGATGTCATATTTCTAGTCCCTCACAGGGCAGCATGCAGATGCAAATGTAGAAATTGATATCATTTTAAAGTCCCCTTCTTGTCTCTTATTCCTTCCCCTGGTGCTCTGTTTTACTTTTTTTGGTCTTTCCCTCCCCTTTCTTTCACTGTTTCCCTTTTTTCTCAATCATACTGTTTCTTCCAAACCATCCTCACAGTGAGACCTTTGATGCTGAGATGTGACCTTTGAACATGGCTTCTGTAGCATACAGGACATAAAGGAAGGGGAGACAGAGAAAAGGAAGGAAGGACGAGCTTCACTGACCCTTTAGAAAATCTGATTTTTTGCCGCTTGTTAAACTGTCCACACCTACTGTGCTCCCCTACATCTTTTTTTTCCTCGCACATGCAAGTGTAGTTTCTTCGTCTTTTTTCTTCCTCTGGGCCACCTCAAATCATTTTTTCACCTTGTTAGAGCAGCTTTTTTTCAGTCCAAGACAGGAAGGAGAGAGAAAAGCGAGATAGAAACTGGAGATGTAAAAGCACATAAGGCACATATATAAAATAATCATTTGCCAACAACCAGTCGGGTGTGAAGAAGCTGCAGTACATCACTAACACCTCTCTTCTCTCTGCCATAAAAGCAAACCTGCAACAAACTGAGAACACTGTGGACTGTGTTCCTGAGTCCTATATGATTTCTCTTTCATGCCCACAAAATATGACCTCTGTCTCTCACAGCTGAGGTATAGTACATGTGATATTGATGCATTTGAGCTGAACTGAGCCATATGCACAAGCACAAACAACCCGCATTTTCCATTTCCCTGCCTTTTGTTCTCTCCCTCTCTGTACCCATCATTCTCTGCTTCCTCTCAAGTCTGTGAGTTCTGAATATGCAGGCAAACATACTGTCAAACATTCAGAATGCTTCCTTTGTGATAACCTGCAGGCACATTTCACACTATAAACAATATCCCGGAGTCTGGGTTTCCTATATTAACAATATACTGCAAAAAGGTATGTGTCTACAAAGTCAGTTTTCTTGGGGATTAAGGAAGAAGTTAGTTGAATTTTACATGAAGTTTTGTGCCTGCTATGAGATGCCGTTCCTCCATGACTCACAAATTCAGTCAGCCAGTTTAAAAAAAAAAATTGCTTTAGTTGGATGAAGCAGCACAACCTCTATGGGCTGCTACTAGGGATTTTTAACCTTCAGGAACTGATGACTGAGGAAACTTCAGCAGTGGAACAATTCTGTGACTCTGCATAGTCCTTAAAAATCAACGATTTACTCCCACAGCGAATATTTTGCACACATTCAGTATCAACATTTTGCAACTCGGCAAATACCTTAATTAAAGTTTGTCATTATATTGATTTAAAAAAAGTGAAAAATTGAAATTCAGGTGTAATTAATTTTCTTTCAAAATGTTTTTGCTGTAGCAAATGAGTAGTATAGCAATGTACTTGCCACACATGGTGGCTTTTTATAGATTCTTTTATTTCTTTTGTTTTCCTAGCTATTATTGGAGCCACCATAGATATTTTTTTAATTGTCTGTCAGTCGTCAATAGCTCATACATTTTGTTTGATTTTCCTCTATTTAACAAGGAAAGTCTTAACGAGATTAAAAGTGTTTAAGAGTGTTTTTCAATATTAAACAACACAAAATTTATTTTCATCCGACTGCTGTGTCCTTTTTGTTTGTATCACTCCAAATGATACAAACAAAAATTAGTAGTATTATAAAAAATATGTATCTATCTATCTAAATCTAAATATCTATATTTATATTTAGCTATATCTCTATAACTATATATAAAAACACGGTATACTTTATTTGATGATTGTGCTAAGTTGTAGTTCCATACTAGTCGGGATAGTGAACCAGTTGTCTCTCTTGTACACAGAATCATTAAATGTTTTCACACTCACTGCTATAATGTCAGAAACAAACACCAAATTTTCTGCAGGGCACTGATAACATGCAAGTCAATTAGAAATCCATTCATGTTGGCAGCTTGCTCATATTTGCAGGAGGCAGGACAGCTGAGCAGTGAGAGCGACTGCTGTGTAAACAAAAGGTCACCGGCTTGTGGGCATTAACAGTCATGTATCCTGCCTCTGATTAAAAGGGCAAGAATCACTGCAAAGTGCAATGTCAGCCAAATTTGTACAGTATTAAATTATGTAAATTGAAATTACCTGTCACAACATGAGCAGTACAAGCAAATGTGTACAGAGTCTTATGGAGTCGAAATTATTATTATTGTGGCAAACAGTGTAAGACATTGAAACACAAACAGCATCAACATATAATCAGTAATTTCACAGCGATTCTAACACTGTTCACTGTTTACGTGTAGAGAGAAAACAGGCACACACACACACACACACACACACACACACACACACACACACACACACACACACACACACACACACACACACACGCCTCAGTCCACAACACTTCTCTGTCATTCCTCTCTCCCTCCACCTTCTGTGATAAAGTACATTGAAGGACTGAGTCGACACGTTTCGTCTTCCTCTCTCGCTCCACCCTTCACTTCCTGCTAAGTCCTCTCCCTGTCGCCAACTCAAAGGCAGCCAAGGTCTTTACAAGTGTAGATGTGACACAACTTTTACAGAAACCAGCACCTAAGTTAGGTAAATTGGATGAGGTCAGCAAAACTGAAACTATTGTAATGTGTGTGTGAAGTGCCACTCCCCTGAACATGAATTTAGTAACCCAGTGACTTTGAGTTCATATTAGATTTTGATAATAATCTTCATGCCTTCTAAGATGAGCCATTGCAAGTTTGCAGTTGCACAGTGGTATCACAATTACTGATGGTATTTGTTTCTGACCTCTGGACCTCTTTAAAAGGAGGTCCAGAGGTCAGGGAGGAGTATTTAAAAAGGAGGGGAAGTAAAGTGTGACTGTGCAATGGAAAGAGCATGGACCAAAGAAAAAAGGTCCTGAAAAAAATGGAAAGATGTTTTAAATTGTTGTTTACATGCCTGTGGTTTAGCTGATGTAAAACAACATGGCATCTCTCCTCTGTGGCAACTACTGACTGCTATGACCACATTACTTTCAAAGTCTTCCTCTCCATAGGCAAGGTCAACCGCCTCCTGGGCTTCATTCTTGCTCGAATCCATCCATCCATACATTCATCCATCTTTTCCCAGCTGTATTCCATCTGTGACCTTGCCACAGTGCACAACCTGTCAGCTTTTCAGCTTTACACTAGCCTCTCTCTCTCTCTCTCTCTCAAACACACATACACACACACACACAGACACAAACACACACACACTGAAAAAGTATTGATCTCACACATACACACCCAGTGACCTTTAGGAGACGAACACGTGCACAGTGACAAACAATCACATGCTGTCATATGTGCTGTACTCTCTCTCTTACACACACAAACGCACGCACAAACACAATGACCTGTTTCTCTGTCCAACAGGAATACGGAGTGTTTGCCTCTCGCACTGTTGAGCTTTCTTCGACTGAACAGGAAGTAGAGTGAGAGATGAAGGGCGGTGTGGTTGATTGAGAGGTGGATATTTTTTTTCTATAATCTTTTCCTCAACCAGTAACAAAGCAGGTAGGTTATTGTAGGTCAGTGCTAGTACAAGACCTGCTGGGGGCGATGATGTATAAAAAGGTTATGATTCCAAGAGTGTTCACCCAGTACAAGTGCTACCACTCAAAAATGCCTTTAAAGCTTAAAGTCAGAACGTCACTCTCATTTTATATCCAACATGTTGAATCTGTGAGAAAACTCAATAAAAGAAATTGTAGTAGTGAGTAAAACTGAATGTAGCCAACCAAAACCAGCTGATCACAACACGTAGTGCCACAAATCCAAACACTGACTCCCACACACCAAAAGATACCACCACCAGTCACAACATTCTTCCTTTTAAATATATATATTTTTAAAAAAGGAGGCAGAGGAAGCAGAGGAATAGTGTACTTTTTGCACACATTTTGACATGTTATAGAAGGAAAAGCACAGGTATTGGAACCATATAATGAATTCATAGCATTTACTTCCTGTTCCAGTGCTCTTGAACTGTGCATGATGGCCCAGTGTTATGGCTTCCTGGGACACTGAGCCCCTGTTGTTGGTTCCACCTGTGCTTTTCCTGCTCTGACAGGCCAAATTGTTTACCATTAAAAAAAAAAAAAAAAGAAAAAAAGAAATAAAGAGTCTGTTCCTCACTTCCCCCAAACTATGCATCACTCATGTTTCCAAATCCCTATGTCAATAAAGGAAGCCATAACAAAACAAACAAACAAACAAACAAGCAAAGAAAAAACATTAAAACACACATAAAAAGCAGGTATCAGTACCAAGCATCTAAATCTGTGAAATGGAACATTGCAGACTCTCATGCTTCTGAGTGTAAAACATGCTGAGGTGGTTGTTTAATGGAAAGACTAAAGAATAAGTCTCCTGTGTTCAGGTGATCTGCAGAGCCACACTGTCAGGGCAGACACACCAGCAATCCACACCTGTGTTCAATAGAACTGACTGTATAGGCCTTTTGTTTAGTCATACGTCTGGCTGCACTGGGTCCTAGTGCCCTCCTGCTAAGGACATACTGTAGATAGCATACAGCACAGTGGAATAGCACTGTCCATACTGTATGTCAGTGTCTAAAATGAGGCATGTACTGGTCCAATTAACATTTATAATCAGTCCCTGGTAATTAAAGATCTGACTTTGAGTCTGTGCTCTGACTTATTCAGATTTTTTATTTTTATTTTTACATTTTTTTTTACACAGCTTTAATCATTTTAGAAAATAGTTTACACTTAAAATTATAACCATGCCCCTCAAGGAACATTTGTTAAGAGACTGATGGTTATTGTTCTGTCTCCTTTGTTCACAACATTAAAATCCAAATCAGTGTGCTGCTGGTTAATAATAAGTCTAATAATGAGGCAACCTGTATGAAACCTTATAACAGAGCAGCTTCAATCACCAGTCGTCTAACCAGGGGCGATGCCTTTCAACTTCCTCAGAGGTGAATTCTTACATAATCCTGCTTCCAGCAAAATCCACCAGTCCTCATTACGGTCAAAAGGAGCAGAAGGGCGGAGAGAAAAACTGGATCATTTGTTGATCGCCACTCATGCATTTTTGCAGAATGATAGTTGTACACATGCTTGATGATGACAAACAGATAAATGTTCCAGGTCTGCCTAAGAAGTTTCAGATTTCAGAAGTGATAACTTCACTTCAAATTGCTTTATTTCTCCTTAACTGTTAAATTCTTGCCCTGTTTTACTTGTTCTTGTTCTGGTTTACTTGTTTTTATGAGTATGCTCTGCACCCATCTGTGCGAGCAGCTGGTGTTCTTACAGGACGACACTGCCCTCTGAGCAGCTCTGAGCTCCTCAGTAGCACTTTTTCAAGATGTTTTTCACATGTTCAGCCCACCCACTGTGGTTGGACAGTGTCCTTGAGTCTGAAAAATATACTTCTTAAACTTGTTTACTCTATCTGTCTGTTGGATTACATGATCTTTGGTGTATAGAAGGTGTTATTTTTTAAATGTCATCTCTCACTGCCATTTTGCAGCTACCAAACATATTAAATATCCTTTCCACTTTGTGGTTGTAACACATATCCAGTTTGAAAACAAAAAGCCCACTGTATTTTAAATTGACACAAATGATTTGTGAGCATGTATTCACATAGCTTTGAGAATATGAGGCTTTCATCGCCCGGCAAAAAAAAAAATCATTCCCACAGGGTTTAAGACGTATATGCCAGAATCAAGCAGCATTCTCTTCTCAAAAGAGATCTGCTGGAAGTTACATGTTCAATCCAAAAGCAGTCAAAGCTGGCACTAGTGTCAACCAGTACAACTGTTGGTAGTGATACCACAGACTGAAGTGACAGGACTGTCACACCTTATCAAAAGACACAGGTGGTCACAGCTTGTCATGAATTCTGCTTTTTTTTAGAAGAAAGCCTGGAAGTTTGCCTCTTTGTTAAACCCAACAAGTCCTACAGCCTTAAGAGCCTTATACGTTGTTCGTCCCTATTCTAGGATGCAACTCACTGGAGCGTACCAGCGGCAGGCAAACGAGAACATGGCAGAAATGATACCACTCGTAAGAGTGTACCTGCGATAGGTGTATTTTGTCCACAAAGGGACCTAAAAACTCCACAACAACTAAGCAGCCACACAGCCCTGACGTACTTTATTTGTTGCCCTGTAAAGTTTGTATGACTATTTTGCTTGCAAGCCACTGCCTACTCAGGGAAATATCACGCTGTGTATTTGGTAGTGGAGGATGCCTTTTTTGATTTCATTCCAAATCGTTTGAATTGTTTTGCATGCTGCTTCTGCCCTTTGGGCTTTTTTGTTTCATCTACCGAGCGCATTTTGTGTTTTGGGAAGAAAAAAAGAAACAAAAAAAAACAAGCTCTAAACCATGCAGTAAATGAAACCACAACCATAAACTAAAAGGGGTGATAATTCTCTGGTTTCTCTTTAAAGTCTGCTTTTGATGCTTGTTTTTTTTTCTTAGATCCTGTAGATGCACTATATAAAGGACAAATACCTCAGCCAGTTCACTGAATCTGTTGGATTCTGGTCAGTATGGGGCCTTCAGATGCTTATAGCCATTAGTATGTTGGATTTGAAAAAGTATGTTGACCATCCTTAACAATCTGTTAACAAATCTTCAGGCACTCCTTAGACTTCTGTCTCCTTCAGCAGCTTCCATCATGCCTGTCCTAACATTTACTTTCACTACCAGTGTCAAACTCCTTGCTCCTGAATGTACCAGGTTCACATACAGAGCTTTCATGTGGGCTGCGCTGATCTGCTCGGAATTAATTTCAAATGCAAATCCCTGGGCATTTTAAGAGCTAAAATGGATCCGTGTGGGCAACTGTTCAAATGTACAGTTTTCTTTTTTTTTTTTTGAGAGATGTTGCGTATTTAATGTGTTTAAAAGCCTTTTATGCTCCTGTTATGCTGACACTTTGACCTGGATCCTCTTGAAAAGAAACATTTTTAGGTCAAATAAATAAAAATAATAGTGAAGTTCATGGAGCGATATGGATTTGTAACACGGCTTGAAAAAACAGCATAGTACAATACAAAACTTAATTAAACTGAGCACCTTGTCACACAATGTTTGACTTTTCAAACTCTTTCATACCCAGGAATAGCACTGTGACCTTGTTAAACTGAAGATAATAATTAGATGTCACTGCCTGGTACTCTTTCAGTAAAAACCTCAATACAGATTCACAGGATCCTCTGAGGTCGGCTTTATTTAAACTCCCAAGGCATTAGAGGAGCTTCCTGCAGAGCAACATCAGAAATATTCTAGTTGGCTCCGTGGGTACAGTGCCAGCCTTGCCCTTACAAAACTGTGATTTTGAGTCTGGCTTGATTTTTGCAGCATACCATCTTCTCTCTTCCCTACTTCTCATTATCCCTGTGTGACTGTTTCTAACTTGTCTTTTCTATGTTTCTTTGTTTTGTTAACTTACTTCTTCCCCTTTCTTCCTTCTGTGTCTATTTCTTTTAAACCCAAGAACATCACATCCTATTAAATATAGTCTTAAATATAGTACCATCTATAAGTATTTCTTTGCCACTGATCTACAACTATTTTTTTTTTTGCTATTTTGATTAAGAATCTTCTGAGACTGAAAGATGGCACCACAAATAGAGCTGCTGTGCTCTGCTCTTTCGGCCTCTAGCTGAGGAACTTTCTGACCTTAATCACTTTGTGACACTTTAATTAATAAAAGCACACGACTCCACATGGCTGTTTGCCTGTCTGTCTGCCTGTCTGTCTGACTGCACTAGAAAAAACAGTTGTTTTAAAGCCATTATTTAACCACAGAGTGAGGCTTTTCTCTGCCAGTTATCAAATACTTGAACCATGACCATGAAGCAATATTTCTGCCTGCAATTAGAAAAATCATTAGTCATGCAAGAAAAGAATAACGGCTCTTTGATTTGCTGGATTAATGACACTGAACCCAACAAAGTGCAAAGACTCTTAGACTCTTAAAGTATTGATTCTCCAACTGAAGCAGCAACAGGAAGGGTCACTTCTAGATTTGGCTCAAAATACATGACATGCTTAAAAACATATGTGTTTGTCCTTAATGTCCGTTTTTCATTCAAATACAATATTTAATTTTAAGAAATTTGGTACAAGTTTATATGCATTTAAGATGCATTTGAAACTGGTGTTTCCAAAACAGGTGTTTCTAAAACAAGACGTGACAAACAACAGGTATACATTATGTAACTCCTCATTATCTCAGTATTGTTTTTCCATTTTTCACATTTGACAGTGCTTTTTTGAAATTAACCAGTAAACAGTAGGACTAGGTCATCGGTGTGCAGGTTAGACTTAACCCTCCTCTGACACCCTGAAATATTCCTGCACATTTTACTTTTAACCAAGCACAGTTTTGTTAGTTTAATGGAAAAATAACTATTTACTAGATACTAATCTAGATTTCTGGGCATTCAAACACAATATTTGAGAACAATAGACTGTGTGGACCAGGCTTTTACAGAGTGACAGCGTTTCAACAGTTGGCCCCATATGCACAAACAAGCCGACACTTTAAGGTGCTCTTACTTCACCTTCGCAGACAGTTGACAGCTTCAGAAGAGTCGGATGGAGAGGCCATAACCTCTGGAACGCTCTCCAGCTGAGCAGCGCCCTGACCTTGGTCACTTTTAGACGGTAATTAATTAAACCACATGATTCCTGACTTTCTGCTCAGCGTCTACTTGGCTGTATGTGCGTGTGTGTGTGTGTGTGTGTGTGTGCATGCGTGTGAAAGGAAGAATACTGCTGTTTGAACTTGAGCCGATGTGTGAGAAAGTGTTTGAGATAAATTGTGTGTTTGTGTGTGTGTTGCATCAGACTGAGTGATATATGAGGATGTCGGAGTACAGCGGGGTATCATCCGACAACTAGGTCTCATCCTCCCACCCACTCACACACACACACACACACACACACACACACACACACACACACACACACACACACACACACACAGATGCTCACTGAGAGCTAGGTCAGCAGCGAGGGGCCTCTGAGCCAGCAGTAGGTTAAAGTCTTAATGACGGACACTTCTCTCCGGAAACTTCTTTCCATATGTTACAGGGAGACTCCCTCAAATCATCATTTTTCACCTTGTTAGAGAAGCTGCTTTGGCTTAAGACTGCAAGAAACAGATATGATGGAAGAGGAGAGGGAAGAGGAATGAGGAGGAGAGGAGATGAGACAACAGATGGGGTGAGTAACGAGTACAGAGGAAGGGAAGAGAGGACAGAAGAGCTCAATTGACAGGAGGAATGATAAAAGATAGCAGATTTTCATAATTCACTGAAACCCATATTTTCTTGATCCTCACTGGATTAGAGGTATGAACAAAAATGTCAGAGAACAGAGGAAGAAGGAAATAGAACAATCAGAGAGATGAGGTGGGAGGAGAGGGACTGGAACTAAAGGCAGGACAGTTTCTCTGTGTTTTAATATTTTAATCTATATTTTAAGTTGTATTTCTGTTTGGTGTAGCTCCCAAGCAATGCTACATTTCCCTGCACCTCAGCCAGGATTATTCTGATGGATGACGCATCAGAGCATAACACCTGTCACAGAAACAGCTCATCTGACAAAAGCTCATCTGTGCCACAAGAGAAAGAACACAGAGACAGTATCTAACCTGCTGCAGGCTCATCTGCTGCACACTAGAAAGAAAGAAATAAAAAAAAACACACTTTCCAACTTATTTGCATTAGTTCACTGAAATTGTCAGTATTCACTGCATCTGGTTGGCAGGTTTTATTCATCCCCAAAATCCTGTGCTTGATGATGCAAGCAGGGCCAAAAAGTGGCAAGAAAGACTCGTTTCAGCCCCAAGACGTCTAATCGTTCTCTTAACCACATAACACTGTGTCACTCTGAAACGACGAAAAAATGTTATTAACTTGACTTTCTGCTTTTTGCGTCTCCCTGTCCTGTGACACCATCCAATAAATATGTAATGCTGAAAACCAGTAATGTCATGCTTTGAAAATGAAAAGCTGCAGAGAGTAATGTAGAGGTTTGCTCCTGACAGTCGTCACATACAGGTATCTAGGGTCACATCACTGAAAATGAGTGTTAATTTTACGTGTTACGTGTTAATTTAAATTTCTTGTTTGTAACTCAGCACGAAAATGAGCAGGACGGGCAGAGAGATAACAGAAGAATGAACAGGTGGTAAAGCTGCCAAGCAAGTGTTTTGTTTATTCACACAATCTTCTCGCAGGGTGACCTCTCTTAAGGTCAAATCCTGCAATAACCCTTCAGAGGATGAGAAGGTGGAGAAAAATACAGATTAGTGGTATAAATAGGCAAACAGTACCTACAAATGGTCCTGTGGCTTCTACAGCAGCACTGAGTGAGAGAGACAAAGTGAGGGGAAAGAATTATTTTGATGAATTGCTGGTGTTTAATTCCAGAGCACCCTGGTCATCCTTTATTCTACTCAGAGATTTCTGGGATATGTATGGCCCTCATACAGAGCAAAAATAAATAAATAGAACAAATAAACCAAGACTCAGCCAGAAAACTGTGCAAATTGTGTCTCTGTGTGTACGTATGTGTGTGTCAGCACACTTAAATCCCAGACATGAGCATCATCCAAAAGACTACGGTGCCATATGTGTGACACAACAAACAATTTCTATAGATCACAGTTGAATGGTGGCAGTAAACGCCACTCAAGAAAGAAAAAAAAACATCTTTATTGGATTCTGAATAGAGTTTGATTGCACTATATGCAAATGGAGAGAACAAGAGCAGAGATGAGAGCAATTCATAATTCAGAGCTCCATCAGACATCCTGATGATTGATTCTGCCTGTTGGATTCTTGTTTGTTTCAGTTCTGACCAGAGTTCAATTATCCCCCATTCCTTGAAGCTGTGACAGTCTTCTCTTGGACTTGTTTACTTTTCAGGCTTGCATTGTCCTTTAGATGATGAAGTGTGTGAAATCAGTTTGATTTACGTACGCAGGTAAAATGCAAAAAAATTTAAATTAACCACATGAGATTGACTGAAGGAAGCACAGCCACCTGTAGGACTTGAAAGCGAGCGCCCCTTGATCATTACCTTTGTAAGAAAAAAAGCATATTGTGTAGTTAAGGAGGTTTTTCTCTGCTCAGACTCAGGTCTTTTATCACTCCTGCTTTCATAAATACTGTCATGAATTTTCTTATTGTAGGAGAATGGATTGCTCACTGACTTGTGAGTTGTGCTGCACTTTGCCTGGAACCAAATCTCTTCATCTGTTTATTGCGATGAACTTACTATAATCAGTGGTTTCACTGGTGGATGCTTTTGCTTAGCTTTTAACTTGGCTTTGATGTGAATTTGCCATTGACCAGTTGCAAACTGCCTTAGCAGAGGTGACTTTTTTAGGGGCTGAGAGCACTGCAGAGTTTAAAATAGAAGAAGCTAACATATTAGCTGTGATGAAGCATCAAATTTTGTATAACCCTGCCATCCATGTTTCCAGCACTTACAGCACTATCTGTTTAATGAGGATGTGCAAATCAGTTTCACCGTGCCACTTTCTGGTGTTTCTGGGCATGAAAAGACAAGCCTGTTGCTCTGAAACCGTACAGGAAGAAAAGGAAAGGACTCCAGGAAACCGGCTAAACCTTCCTTACAACAGTTAGAAGCCAAACAACAGTTGTGAAAATGAATTTATAAAATAATGACTTGCAGTAGCTTCATAACATGAGTGGGATTTTTGGTTGCACATGCAAGTAAATGGTTTTTTGAGCTGTTTCTTGTATTCTGCAGAGCATAAAATCCCCTTTAATGTCCTCCTTGCTCATCATCTCTCCACTCATCCTCTCTCCTCCCCTCCTGCTCCCTCTTCCTCCAGCACTCTCTCCCAACTGAACCGATCCATTGATCTCTATTTGTCTAATCAGAGAAACCACACACACCACTCCGCTCTCACATACACACATTCACCCTCTGGTGTACAGCAGTGATAAATTAACACAATTGTACAATCAACATTATTGAACCATTTGTGTGTGTGTGTGTGTGTGTGTGTGTGTGTGTGTGTGTGTGTGCAGTTGTATTTGCATATAAACATGGTGGGATAATGTCTTTTGATCAATGTCTTTATGCCAACATAATGCATACAGGTATGAAAGTGTGCATGTGTGTGTCATGTAACTAATAAGTGTTTTGCAGCTACAGGTTATGTTGCAGTGATGAGCGTAGAGTCACATAGTTTAATATGCACAGGCACACCTACACTCAGACAGCCAATTTAATCCATGTAGCAACATAGTCAGTCAGGCATCTGTAATTTATTTAAATTTATGACAGCAAGTTGTTGTTTTTTTTTTGTTTACAGGTTGCCTTTGTTCCATCTGTCACTTCTGTTGCCTTTTGCAGCTTATCTGCAATGGAACGAATCAACAAAGGAAATAAAAAAACAAACTAATAAAATGTTCTGTCTGTACAAATGGGCCACGACTGACCTTTTCGTTTGATGAAATATAATAAATGTTCTCAAGGCTGCAAGATATTTAAAACGTATCAACCAGCAGAACTGATGTATGTCTGCAAAAATGTTCTGTTTCGATGTCTGTGCAGAAATATAATGAGTTCAATATTATGCAACACCTGCTATATGTTGTGATGGTGACTGAAGAGGAACCTCAGGTGTGTTTGCCTTCTGACTGTACACATCATGATGAATGTTAATGTATATGCACTGTTCCTGATAAATATCTACATAAAATCAAACAGTGACCAAACAGAAAATCTAACTGGTCAGTCAGAGGCATTTTTCATTGTTGTATGAATGTGAGTGTGTGCACGTCTGCATGTTTCCATATTTTGGTGATGATTTTGTGTTATGTTTTTTTTTTTTGTAAAATGTTTGTTACTACATTATGTATTTGTCTGTTTCACTTAGCATTGGAAAAATACATGACTGTAAATTCTTGAAAATTGAATCTGAATCTTGATCCTGATGTGTTGATGCTGATTATGTAGAAATGAATCAGCCTCAGAGGCCAAGAGTTAAAGATGGATATTTATGGTGTGTTTGAGTTAGGTGGGGGATTTATTGTACATCAGAGCCCACAGGTGTCTAATTCAGTGAGCTTGTAGGTTGTGTTGTATAAAATATACACAGGCAATATTTCTTTTCATGTATGGAAAATCTTAAGTCTTCTAATTTTGCTATTGGGCCAAAATTTGCATGTCCTGTGTTGTTCTTCACAGTAGATGGGGTTTATACTGTATATGGGTTGTTTCTCCTTGGACTTGAGGCTCCAAAAATCCTCCCAAGGCTGCTCACACAGAAATGCTACATCCAGGATGAATCCAGATGGTAGATGGTTTCATTAATATGAAGATATTGCGTTGATTGTGTACATCTGTTACTGACATATTAATGGTGCTAGACTCAAATAAATTACATCTCTTTTTTTCAGAATCTCAAGGAAAATGAGGCTGTACGTGTGAGCTTTAGTCTTCAGAGCTTCATGTTGATGATATTGCTTTAAGTGCACCTATCAGCATGGGTGAAAATGCACAGCTGTCTTATCCCTGGCTTATAATGAATTATGTAAATCTCTGCCTTTTGGGCACCTAATGGTATCATCAGAGATGAACTCTGACATATCACAAGTAGTATCAGGAGTGGCAGGTCCCAGTCGCACAATTCTAATCTGCTTGAAGGCGGTATTTAGTTGATCACTGACCAGAAACGAGGCCACCATTCATCCTTCGTCAAAAGGACCCGGCAAGAGCTGTTGTGTCAACTAGCATCAGCCATGTGCCTGATATCATGGCAACAGGAAGTAAAAACTTTACTTCTGAGATCAAATAAGTAAAACACGAGTAGATTTTCTTCTACACCATGTCCTGCAGAAGCTTAAATCATTTGTTAATCTCTCCCAGGAATATTTAAAGCAAATGCTGCCTTGTGCCTCTTTAGTTCTGGCAATCAGTATTCATGAAGAGTAGGCCTTCCCTTTCCTTTCTTTACTGTCAGTTTAAAAATTCACATAAATGTCTTGGTGAGCGTTTGACATCTCCCGCTGTACACTGTGTTTGGAACATGCCACCAATGGCAACTGTGTACTGGACATAATCTCCCAAAGTCACTCCCAATAGACTCCTGTGATGGAACACAACTATTCAAAAGATTGTTCATTCTAAAGTGATTAAGCCAAGTGGGAAAAGGAGGCAGCTGCTAAATGTTGGACAGATTGGACAAGTGACTGTGCATCAGCATGTAATGAACAAAAGCCTGATTTTCATGGGCTGATTCTAAACAAAAGCTAAATCTACCTTCAGTTTAGGACTCAGGATGCATTAACCAAACGGTGGAATCAATCAACCATTCTTTTAAAATTTGATGTTACTTACATGTTATTCTAAGTCCAAGTCTAACAGCTGTTAATGCATTCTCAAATTTTAAAATAGAAGATCTCTAATTGCAGCAGAGAAGTGGAAACTGTCATCTTCATTCTGTCGCTACCTGCACCACTTCTGCTTCCCTGCGTTTCAGCTCAGGTGATTAAATCCACCTTCTTTTTGGGAGAAATGGAAATGTGAGGGCAGAAATTAATTCAGCATCCCACCATTTCTTGTATTCATGATTAATGTGAGAGTGAACATTTCATTTACTTGCCATCCTCCTTCTTAATTTCACCAAAGTTGCCACTGGTCTCAGCTTTGATATCCAAAGAAATGTAATATCCCACTGTGCTATTCCCTGCTGTGCTCTGAGCCTGAGTCTGTGTCCATATGTATGTATGCAGATGTGTGAATGTATGTGTCTATCTGTGGGTGTGCATATGTGTATGTGTGTGTCTGTTCAGTGCAATGTCCTGAGGAATAAGTCACCATGCTTTCCGATCTCCTGTTTATGTCAATAAGAGCAGAACGGGAAAGAGGAAGGAAAGAGAGAGAAGCCTGGAGGAAAGAGGGACATAGGAACACTTTAAGACTGTTAGATATTGGCATGGATTCTTTTTTTTTTCAAGGAATGGTCCGATGATCCCAGCAACATTTGGGTGGAAATATTAAGTTCAAGGAAAAATGAGCATCATTAAATACAGGCAACCTTGGTGGCCTTCAGTAAAAATCTGGATTAAAATCAATTCACTGAGAAAATATAATCTTGAGGAAATGCTGTTTCAATAGCCAAAGTGGACAACATTTAAGAATCCGCATTGTACAATGTCTCTTATCTCAAAGCAATATGAAATGAAATGTCAGATCCCGATGGTATTTAAAGTCACTTTAGCTACTGACAAACGAACAAATAGGTAAACATGATAAATGGCAGATAATATGTTTTATTTTTACTGTATGAGTAAATACAAAGTATTAATCTTCAAAGAAGAGAGACCAAACTAATGAAATATACATCAGCTCCACTGGTCTGAAGCTTTGCAGACAATGTGCTTTAGATGAAAATGTGCAACTCATGAGCAGGCAAGAAGGTGGAATTGCTGCATATCCCTGGATCTCAGGTCTTACACTGAGATGAATCTTCCACCCTTATCATTAGACACAGAAACAAGTAAAAAGCCAGATACTCAGCATGATACCCGACAGACTCATGGCTCTACTGACAATGGTGAGAGTCAAATTTGCATTCATGTTATTCCAATACTCTGTGTTATCACAGCTTCAGTCTTAACCTTAGTTTCACACTACGTATTGTGAGGGGACAAGTTTGTGTGTTTGTGTGTGTGTGTGTGTGCGTGTGCTTAAGTGGGGGTTGGCAGACTGTCAGAGCAGGAAAACGTGGCAAGATAAATGAGGGGATCGTGGGTTCGAGCCCTGGGCAGCACACAAGCCTGATAGATGGGTGAAGACTGACTCCAAACGTCGGGGTTATTGATGGTTGCCCGCCGGCGCTAAAAATACAGTACATCGTAGAACTGACCTGAACACACGCACCAGAAAACACACAGAAAACTCCACTGACCTGCTTTTTTGCCTTTTTGTCTCACAAACTGAACTTTAAAATGTTTTGAACCCAGTGATGTGATTTTTTTCTCACTTTTCACTTTTAAGTGTGTCTCCCCTTCACTGTGTGACAGGCAGTCATGAAGCAAAAACTCAGCAGGCCACAGAATTCAATGCTACCTTTTCATCAATAACAGGAAAGTTATGATCCTTAACATTTTCATTTCATCATTTCATGTTAATGTTCATGCTGTAATTAACTGTCTGTAGAGTACTTTTAGTTTTCCTTTCCCCAACACGATTCACTGTGTAAGGGTTAAGTTCTACCACATGGGACAATGTTAACTACCCTCCTTAATCCTTGAGCTGTGTTTGTTTCACAAATTTAACTTTTTGTGTCTCCATCCAAAACTGGACACTTCGCTTTTAAGTGAACCTGAAATAAACTTGGATTGCCATCGAGTGTTGTTTAACACTATCTTATCAACTTCATTACCACTCATGACGTTTAAGCAACAATTACTTTTAAGTAAAAGACCCACAATTTATTCAGTACTTTGATTTTAGTTACGAACAGAGAAGAAAACCTGTTGATTTGGACACAGTTGGATAGATGTGATTACTCAGTTCATTAATCGAAAACCCAAATAATATTTAAGATCATGGATTAGTGAAAAAAATACAGTCCTTCAAAAGGCTCCAAAGAAGAATGATGCGGTGTGAAAAAGTAAAATTTAAGTCTGATATCATCAGAAGCAGAACTGACACAAGCTTTTCATCTCAGAACTGATGCTGTACTGATGCTAACACAGATGATGGAATTAACTGAAGTTTTCCACATAACATTCCATATAAAACAGAAAAAATGAAAATTAGTAACTCCAACAAGACAGACGGAAAAATATAAAGTGAACAGAAAGACAAAGAACGGCTTCTCTGAGCGTAAAAGATTGGAAATGATGGAAAGAAAAATAAAGCTCAGAGCAACAAGAACATTAGTTTGCTTTGACTCCACAAACTCGCAACATGCCATGACATGAATAGAAATGACAGTTGTTCAGGTGAGACAAAAGAAAGGTAATTATAAGAAAAAATAATTAAAACAGAGCTGAACGATATATAAAGTGAATCACAGAGAAAAAGGAAGTGTTCGAAATAATTCATGTAAAAAGCACATTTGCCAAGCCTGCCCTGATATACTGTACGTATGATATATGTTTTTCAATGTTACCACGTCCCACAGAGCCACAACACACATCTGTAATTTGATGATTTTTGATCATTTGATTTGGATGATTTATTCAAAAAAGAAAGAAATTCAAAGTTAGTGTTATCCAGAGTTTTTGAATTAAATACTTTTGACCTTGGCTGTGACACACACACACACACACACACACGCTCACACACACACACACACACACACACACACAAATGAAAGCAAAGATAATAAAGATGTACAAAAACAAAACATGTACTTACAGCACACAGGCTTGCACACATTCTCATGTATCTTGCAACTCACATAAATGATGTTAAGTCCAACTTAGTCACAAACACACAATGTGCACAGGAGCACAAATGACACACACACACACACACACACACACACACACACACACACACACACACACACACACACACACACACACACACA
>JBBMJY010000003.1:2954659-2965773 GCA_037833715.1 Toxotes lorentzi
CACACACACACACACACACACACACACACACACACACACACACACACACACACACACACACACACACACAGGGAGCATGGGTTAGCTGCTGAACTGTAGAAAGGTTCAGTGAACTCTGACCGTTAATAACAAGAGTCCATGTCAGATTTCATTTCCTGTGTGACTCTTTGCCCTTCCTCTGTCACTTTTTCATTTTCTCTCCTTTTCTTTATGATTTCTCCTCTTTGCCTTTGCACTACTCACAGTAAAACCCACCATCTGCATCTACTGTGTGTTTTTTCACAGAGTTATTTAGATACAAAGACAAAATCTCATACCTTCTTCACCTGCCCTAAGCCATCTTAATTTAAATAAAAACCTGCAAATGTCCTTGTGGTTAAAAATTTGCAAACAGAATTTTACAAATTTTGCAAACAACAATCAACTTTAGTGCTGTTAATCACTTTAGTGCTGTTAATCACTTTAATGTGAATGAGCTAATAATTTGGCACAACAGTCATGATTATTAGCTTTACTTTAGCATCGACATCTCTGTTCATGCATTTCTGAGCCAGGCTTTTAAGAGAGGGAGAAAAACTAATAGTTAAATAAAAAATAAGAAAAATATTGAATCATAATTTAACAGTATGAACAGTGTGACTGTTGGGCTTTTTACTTAAAATTAATGAAAGCCAAGTGTTTCTGGGGCACCTGGGTCATGGTGCGAAGCAAGCAAGCACACACACACACACACACACACACACACACACACACACACACACACACACACACACACACACACACACACACGCACAGTCACCTATTAATGGAATCTTTTCGAAGTCACAAGAAAGATGTTATTGTGTGATTTCTCCATCTGACTCCGAGCCTTATTAAGTTATTGGTATTAAGTGGGTCGAAGTGTCGTGGCTAAGAAAGCCAATTATCTCTTCCCGTCCTTGGAGGCCTGTCTTTAATTATCAACTTTTTATAACTCCGGTCTTAGCAATATAGCCGACGGTGTCTCTGTCTCACCATTGTCTCTCTGTCTGTGGTTTGATAACTCTGTTTTATGAAACAGCCAGTGTCTGTCTCTGAGTCTGACACTCTAACCTTATTTTGACATCCTGTTTCAGTATGTGTCTCTACTTCTGTCTGTCTGTGCCCAAAAAAAATGAAAACCATTGCCCCTTAAACACTAAAATTACCCTGATAAATAACCACATTTCTTTTTGACAAATGAGACAAAGGAAATGCAAACAATAACATTTCTGAAATATCTGCGTACAACTGTATGTCATATGTGTCATAAATCCATCTTCCATAAGAAGCTGCTTTTTACAAAGATGCATTTTCTTTTTAAAATGAATGATCTGTTTAGAAAAACACAGACACAGTCAGACAAGAAGAGACACAGGGAAAGCAACAACATTAAAACACTTCTCACCTCTATGATTTGTGCACTGTTTAGACTGTTTATCTACTCCAGATAATCTGATCATAAACTGGAAAACGAACTGCCATCAGAAATACCATGTGCATGTAAAAACTCAGTGGAGAGTGCTAACAAAGTTAACATTCATCCCAACGCACCCAAGACTGTGTGATGACAGCCGTTCCCTCATCTGACAATATACTGCTGGTACACTGAGTAACACGCACGGGTGCATGCACACATACAAACTGAGATATTAAACAGGAACCCAGAGAAGGGCCCACAGCAGACCAGATGACCTGTCAATTTCACATCATGAAGCAGGAGTTGATGTAAAAATTTTTTGGATGATTTTCTGTCGTCGTAAAAACCTCTCCATCTTTCTTAAGTTGCTCTCAGGATCCCACATGACAGATGACTGTAACTGGCCTTTGCTATTTAGAAATCAGCCAACCAAACAGCAGAAGGATTCATATCTTGCCAATAAGAGTGGCGAATGACCCATGCAGACACAAAGTGAGAAGAGATGTTATGATGATTCAGAGCTCAATCTGTGTTAAAAATGAACGACTGTGATCCATATGACCAGGAAACACTTTTCAGTGTCACACCCAAATACAGAAACACATATGAACATTTGAAAAAGTTTGAGAGGTCAGGAGACAGCAGGCAGAATTTACAGTTTGCAGTTTTAAAGGCCTATTTAGGCATCTTCATCAGTGTAAGAAACCAAAGTAGCACGCTTGGACAACCACTAATTTAAATGTTTCAAGACAATGAAATGTTGTGGTTAATAAAGAAGGCATGCTCAAATCGTCCCTTGGACTCTGTCACCGAGACAGCTAGAGGCACCTAAGAAGCAGCCTTCCATTATACTGCCTCATTCCTGGCAACTGGGGCTAAATCCGTCTTGGCAACAAGCAGTGGCAATGTAATCAAAGTATACTTAGACATCTGGACCACTGGCAACAGCTAGAGACAACACACGGAGAACAGTCACTTAACCAGTGTTTGATTTGTCATTATCCTTCTGACGCTGATCAGCTATTTTGTGATTCACAGTGATCTGTCCTGTTTGTTACTGTTAGTGTCTGCCTGAAAAGCAATTTTGCTTCCAGAATACTTCCTTGAATGTTGCCCACATTCTGTACCTTTAGGTTCAGAATGTACCAGTACCAGTACCAAACTGCCTCTAGGCTTAAAAGGAGTATACAAATTTGATCTCTGATCGCTCTCTGCCTTGGGGAAAATGCAAAGAATCAGAACAACAAAATAGGAAAACTATCCGAAATATCATCAAGTTGGCAATGGCTTTAGGATAATTCTAGTTCATTTTACTATCTAACCCTATTTCATATTTATATTTAATGTTTATATATATTTATGTTTAGATACATTTAAAAAGTAATGTAATAGCTCTTTATTATTTTTGTAATATATTACGTGAAATGGTCCAATAGCATTTTAGTCCCATAAAGTTAAACTTACAGGGGATTTCCAGTTCTGTGATAAGAGGTTAATGTGTTTCTTTGGAGCCTATGGTTGTGATCAAGCCCAGATGTTGTCTCCTTTAAAATAAGACATATCAAGCAAAGCCGTCACCGATGCAAGCCTGCTCACCACGATTGCCCTGCACTGTAACACCTGAATGAAACAGTGTTCTCCGCCTATTTAAACTTGGCTAAACTGGAGCTACCAGGATGTAACTCCAGCTCTACTAGTATATGTATATCCCACAAAGTAATATATCACAAAATGAATGAAACAGTGTGACACAGTTATTATAGGGAATATAATTAAAGCACGAAATAGTCTGATCATGTACGACACATCCATCAAGTGGTGCATTGGCATTAAGGGAGGAAATTTGACACTGAATTATAAATCAAAACCTGTCTCCGGCAGGACTGCTGTTAAACCTTTGCATCATGTATAAAAACCAGCATAAATGTTCTATTAAGTTCTGACCTCATATCATTAGCAGCGAATAGTCTCAGTGAAGGTTCCACAAAAAATGAGACCATTTTATAAAACCTGTATTTCTTTATATTCTATTTCGCTGTATTCTTACAAAGTTGAACTTGAATTTTAACCGAACCTAAAATGAGGGAAATTTGGCTTCAGTCTTGACTTGTCTGTACATTTCTCTCCCTGCTCATTGCTGTCTAATGGCATCCAGCTGCTCTCATAGTTTTCAGTTCAAGTTGCTACCGGTGGAGTCACAGGCTCTCAGACACCCTTGAGGAAGCTCTGTGGCCCTGCAGCTTGACATTACATGATGATATGTGTCAGTCTCTATGTCGTCCTGACTGCCTCTCCCCGGCTCCTTGGCTGTGTCCCGTACAAGGAAATGACTGAGAGATTATTCATTGCGGGATAATGACGCTACAACAGCACAAGTGCCAAAGGCTCCTGATAGACTGCCAGACAGAGCAGTCTGCATCTGTGTGTGTGTATGTGTGTGTTGATGATAGTTTACCAAGCAGAATGACTGCCTGAAAGAGTTGGAAGTGTCTCTGGCTGCACTTGAACATGATTTGGAGCTCATTCAGACTCAATTTGCCCCTGAGGCGAGACAAGGAGAGATAGAGAAAGAGTAAGACAAAATGTCAGATGAAAAGAAGAGAGAGGGAAAGGTAGACTAAAAAAGAGAGTGAGAAAGAGAAAGAAAAACATATATACACTGTTTGAAAGTGCCCACAGAAAGTAAAGTGATAAAGCACATTACATCAGGTTGATAAAGCATCCAGGCTCCATTTAAATTAAAATGTGGAATTTATATATAAACAAGTACATCTTCTAACAAGGTATTCTCCTTTACGTTGGATATTTCCAGCCAGGCTGTGACTATTTTATTTGATTTTTTTTCAAAAATTGTGTCACGGTAACGTAGTTATACAGCCCTTAGTACAGCACATAAAACTTCTATTCTCTTCTTCTTTGCAGTCCAGTGCTGTTCTTCCAATAATTCCTGCCAATGCTGAAATGCCACTGGACACACCTTGCAGAGGTCAGTGTACTTGGATATTATGGTTTAATGAAGTCGAACTTTCGGCCAAAACCTGTGAAATATCAAGGTTGTGTGCTGTCTCTCACACACATATTTAGGAGAACAGAACTTCAACAATGGCCTTGTAGTCTTCCGTTCCCTACAAAAAGTCAGAGATGACAATCGTGTGCTCCTATCTGATGCTGGGTGGTGCAAATCTCAGAAGAATCTAATGTAAACTCTAATTTTATCTATGTGAGAGGTTCTGATCGTACTATCTTTACTTACTCTTTGTTCTTTGTTTTTAACAGAGAAGTCAATGGAATAGTTCTTTGTACTGTACTTGTGAGGTCTGTTAGCCATAATACATTCCCTGCTTCTCAATCTGAATTTATAGCTTTTGCATCCACATGGCCCCATCTGTGTCCATCTGTGTCATAAATTTCATCATTTGTTCATGTCTGTGAGGGTCTGTACAGACCCCTCACCTGTAGCAGAAGCATGTGGGAATACTTTCATGCATGCAGACGCCCAGTATTGTACAAACGCACATCCTTTGTCCATTTTTGAACAAAGGTCTGTGAGAATGTCAGTGCTGACCTTAATGTAAAACTAATTCTGACCATAACCCCAACACCAAATCCTAAACCTATCTGAAAGTGTGAGGACTGGACAAATTGTCCGCACTGTCCAAATATGTCCATGCTCCCCACGTCAGAACTGGCCCTTGCAAACATACAAGCACAAGAAGACACGGACATACAGATCTAACACTAACACACGTTCAAAGACAGCAGAAAGAGAGATAGCATGCACACAACCACACACACTGCATGAAAATAACAAAAAAGACACTTCAATGCAGACACACAGACATGTAGCTTGTAGGTTAATTAGTCACAGCACATATTCATGAGCGCGCACCGTAAACATTTGCGTGTAAACACACACACTTGCACATAAACACTCATCTTTGCCACAAAATTTTCTCATTTTGTATCAGTCACTTGTTAAGATGTATGAAAACATGCACACACACACACCGTCACACACACTGCCCTTGACATGAAGGTCAGGACAGCCACCCTGCTGTGTGTATGAAAAGTATAAATAATAAACAGGGGATAATATACGGTAAGTAAAACATCTGACCAGGCCAACGACAGCCTTTCCACCTTCTCTCTCAATTCTCGTTTTTTTCTCTTTATCTCTCTTTGTCTGACATGGCCTCTCTGCCTCTATCTCTCTCCAGCTCCTTTCATATTCTTTCTTCATCCTCTCACCTTTATCTTTATCTATTTTTCCTTCCTCTCTGTCCCCTCTCGCTGTGAGGGTAGAGGGTGAATGTAGTGACATCACCTCCTTCAACCTCTAAGCAACCCCATGTTGCCTCCTTATCTTTTCATACAACACACACTGCATTATTTATTATACTACACACACACACACACACACACACACACACACACACACACACACACACACACACACACTGGGAGTGGAAACAAGAACAAGAAGCAGATGGGAGGAAGAGGAAGGGAAAGAAGAAGAAGAGAGGGAAATGTGGCTTAGGTTTATACACTAAGTGTTCAGCTCTGCTGCTTGTTCATTGTGGTATGAACATCAGCTGTACTCTTCAACACACAAAGAAGAAAGAACGGGGATTCTCTGTCCCTGATTGCAGTGATTAATAATGCAACACATACATGACTTTTGTGGCTTTAACCACATTGTGTGCATTAAAAAAATATTTTGCTCTAACTCATTCATTACTGCACACAGGGCTGGGAAGTCAAGGGTTAGAGACAACATCATTAATTAACAAAAAAGAAAATGCAACCTAACTATTTAGATACTTGTCTGTTTAATTGTCTGTTTCTTTTCTTTAGAAAAGAAACAGACAATTATAATAAAGAAAAATAATGATCTTTATTTCTTGCAGTTAGAAATTATTATTGGTAAATTGCTGAGTTGAAGCCTCGTTCATTCATTTACTAATGGTGAATTATCAGCTATCACAGAGTCTGTACAAAGCCCCAAAGCTGCGTAGTGAATAATTGATTTTGTTTTTATATGTTTGTGTTTCTCAATGTAGGATTCTCTGTCTTGGTTGTGTGGTGCTGCCGGATTTTCATTTCATGTGATTATCATCGGATATTTTGGCACCTTCCATAATAAATTATTTGCTTCTTGGCTTTTGTTTTCTTCATGAGTCTGGCCCTGAGTCTGAGCCAAACCTGTTTGTCTGGGGGGCTTATTGTTGATTTTGGTTTATACCAAGTGGAGTCTGGGTGTCAGAATGTATCTCTGAAACCAACAAGGAACGTCCAGTTGTTTTTTATATGCATCCTGAAGATTAACTGTGTGTGTAAATAGTAAAAAAACTTTATTATTTGATTATTATTATTTGATACTTGTCTTTATCGTGAATGCACATCATGCATGCAGTTATGTATTGTACAGAGGTTACAGAGGTTATGCAAGGCAGACTCAACCTCCAGTGTCTTGAAGTAACCCACTATCTGTTGATCTATAGTATGACTGCTCAGAGAGGCCGTGTGGTCGATACGGAATAATATGGTCCCTTCATGTATATTTACTTCTAAATTAAAATAGTTCCTTCTCAGCAACTGAACAGGATCCTTTTCAGGCTGCAGATCAGATAAGACTCACATGTGAGCAGAGGGTTTGTGGTCAGAGTCTAGCTGAGGAGCAGCTGCTGCATGTTAAGTCTCTGCCTGTGGAAAGTGACCACTGGTTACATCAGTGCCCATATTATTCTGTGTTAAACTGAATAACACAGTGTTAAATTGGATAATGTGGTCAAGGCTGCATCCACATGGGGTCACTGTAGCGTGTGGAGTCGAACATGGCTGCTATGGTGAGAGCCAGCTTTTATTGGTTGGCTTTGATCTTTCTGTCCTGGTGGAAACCATATAATGGTGCAGATTAAATTCTGTAGTCAAGTTGTGTTTGTGAGTACTGACTTGCATTATTGTGAAACAGAATATCAATGTGTGCAGTTTCATGTCGTATGAAGACCCTCTCAGATGAGGATGATCAGAAGGTGCCAACCTTCAACTATGTTATTTAAAACAAACATTACCAAAAAACTGAACAAGTCAAGTGTCACAAAGACAGTAGTTTCAGCCTGGCCTATGGAAGAACAAAAACACCACATGTAAACTACCAGTGAAAGCAAAGAAGGTTCAGCCCTGTAAGAGAAACCAGCCACCTCATTCATCTGAATAAGACCACTGGGATAGCTCAGCAGGAGTGCAGAGGACTGTCCAGCAAAGAGGCTGAACCTGACTTAACTCTCTGCTTCACTGGCCAGTCAGATCCATGCACATTGCTGGTGGAATACTTTGTAACTTGCAATCATCATGATGAAGGATAAAATAGTTGCTGCTATGATAACTGATACAGTTTTTTTCTTGCAGAGTTCTGGTTTCTGAGAAACCTTAGAATTCATGGATGTTACTCTGGACTTTCTGGATCCCATTTCATGTCTCACTGGTGCCTGATACACCACTTCCCCAACAATACATCCACTTGCGTTGTTGTGATGCGGCAATGTAACCTAAACGTAGTATTTCCTAAACGTAGTATTTCCTAAGGCCAAACTGTGACCTTCATGGTTGTGGAGGACTTCTTGTTGTTTTTAGTTATTCTGGCTGATTAGATCTTTACTCAGGTTAAAGTTAAGCAGAACTGTGGGTCAAGATACCAACAAGAATGAAAAGGTACCATCTTAACAGGTGCAGAGAGAGAGTGAGGGAGATGCCAATTAAACTCAGTCCGTGCAGTCCTGAGAATAGGTCTAATCAGTAAAAACACCTGTGCGAGGGTTCAATTGCTGTGTAGGATCGTTACACATACCAGTGGTATGGATGCATCCTGGAGGGATCACACACTCTCTCTGGGTTAGAAAATACCTGGTGGGCAGCACAACAACAACTGGCAGAGTATTCAAATGATTTTAAACATGGACAAAAATATAGTAAACATCCACAAGCTTCCGGGATTTAGGTGCTTTAGTACTAATGGGAACACATGGCTAGAAGTCATGGAAGTCAACCTATAAATAGATCACAGACAGAAAAAGATGAATAAATGTTGCTATTACAAATGTGTGCAGGGGAGATAAAACAGCTGCACCAACACAGAACATCAACACAAGTCCAGATACAAGCTCCTTTCCTCCAGGGACCAAAGGATATTCTAAATTTCACTGTTACTGGTCAAGTTCCTTCCCCTACACTTGTCAGTCAGTTTGATGAAGAGAATTGAGCCTGAGGCAACTGCTCTGCCATAAATTAAGCAATACTAAATATAAGTTTGACTATTTCTACATTATAGTGAATGATTAGCTGTAAAATAACTTTCCTCTTACTGATGCTCTGACTTCTTTGAGTTTTATTGCCAAAATCAGATTCACTACTGGCCATGCCCCTATGAAATATTTAATACATCCAAATGTCTCAAACATCAGAAAGGCCAGTCAAACAGGAGGATTAAAGCAAGAAAACACAAAAACAGTGTATGTAGTACAATGCCATTATTCACGAGTTTAATGCCAAAAGTTACATATTTCAGCTTCAGATGTCTGTTCGGATGAAAGCCTATGATCGATGCTTGTGATATTTTAAAAGGCCAGTACTTAAAAGTCAGTCTCAGTCCCATTTTTAATGGATATACACCATGATAACATGGATTAGAGCTGAGTCCAGAGATTTGAGCTCAGACAGAGAGCATGTTGTGTTCACACTGATTAAACTGTGCCTTGCCAAGTGACCCCTGTACATGAGTATGAAGCTTATATTTAGCATGAATCCCTCTGATTCAAAGTGTGTATCACTACTGAAAAGAAACCGATATTTTAACAGAACAATCTTGCTTGGTGCAACTTTACGTCCGGGTTTCTCACAGATACTGTTTATTGGTGAAAGGCCCATGACCAGAGCAGATTTTTGAAACGAGGAATTCAACGTGTCCCTCTAAACTTACCACATTACTTTTAGCAGAGAGCCAATGAAAAGACCAAAAAGACACAAATCCCACTGCAGTGTTTCTCCCTGCAGATCCAACCCTCACACGCTCCATCTACAGCAAGATCCAAGATGGATCAAACGGCAGCAGAACACAGAGACACTCCCACCCTGTGTAACTAATGAAAGCACTGTCATCCTGTTTCTTCTTTTTCTTTTTTCTTTTTTTTTGGATGCAATGAGCCACCATAAAGCAGGAGACAATGCAGCTATATGTGTGTGGTGTTTTATTACATGTACATTTCTGTGTGTGTTCCACTTAATGCCACAGCAGCAGCAGGTTGTTCAACTTAAAGTGGCTTAACTGTCAAGTCACAACAACTGCATGCCTGAGCAGAAGGACCCAACTGTGTATGTGTGTGAGTGTATTTGTTAAGTGATGATGAAACATGGGTAGGGTGCTGTAGTGGGCTGCTCCCTACCTTTCAAAACCCCTGAAACCCAGCTGGATTCATGACAATCCCCGCCTACACACTCCTACACACACACACACACACAGCAATCCTAATTGCTGTCTCTGTCCTGCAGGGTGAGAAAATAGGCTACCTGAAGGCATCTCTCACCCACTCATTTCCTCCCACCTCTTCTTCTTCTTCCACATTCCCTCTCTTTCCTCTCTCCCCTCTCCTCTTGCATCTCCTCTTGTCTCATTACTCTGCTCTTTTCTGGTTTCATTTCATACTCTCTCCTCCGTCAGGTTTGTTCCATTTGTCTTGCCTCCTTCTCTATGCCTCACCCTCCCTCACTACCACGTGTCTTCTACCAGAGGATAAATTGGAAAGGATGTAAGGAAAGGAAGGGAGACCAGCGAACAAGAGGACGCATAAGCCATGTATGACTGAAAATGCAATTTTGAGTCACCTGTCAGTCACATAGGAAGATCACATAGGAAACAAGGATATAAGGGAAGAAAGAAGGAGGTAATCTAAGAGGAGTTACAGCATCCTTTGTATTCTCTCCACGTGTGTCATCATATTTCCTCTCTCCTAGCCTCTACCTCCTCTTTCCTTTCCTACCTCCTCTTATTAAAATTGTTTCAGAAAACATGACTATGAAGAGATGTTTGTTTTTTTTTTTGTTTGAAAGCAAAAAAGGCATCGGCAGCTATTAAATTACATTACAGTGTGTACTCAGAATATTCTTTGATTAGCTTTTTGTTGCTTTATATCACCCACTGAACCACTGCAGTGTGCTGAAGTGCTACAGACCACATTAGGAAACTGAACACAGAGATAAAACTGGCATCAGCGTTCCCTCACATGTTATTGAGGTGATTAAGGATTTTTTTTTTAGTATCATCATCAGTTTCATTAGGGATAGAAGTGTTTCACATCAACATGTCTCCACTGAATCATACCCTGTCTCTTATTCATTGCTAACCTGCTCATATTTTAATAAAATCTTTTCTTCTGCCAATTTTTCTTTTTTTTTATTTGCCAGTGCATCTCTTTTATAATCCTGTGGGAAGACAGGGGTGTTTTCAGAGCACTTTGATGGGCCTTGACAGAACAGGAATTAAACAGGAAAGTGACGTGACTCAAGAATTGAAGTTAATTCTTCCATTTTGTCAGTCTGGATAGAGATTTCCATCCATCCATCCATCCATCCATCCATCCATCCATCCATCCATCCATCCATCCATCCATCCATCCATCCATCC
>JBBMJY010000003.1:2965873-2980343 GCA_037833715.1 Toxotes lorentzi
CCATCCATCCATCCATCCATCCATCCATCCATCCATCCATCCATCCATCCATCCATCCATCCATCCATCCATCCAGCCACTTGTCCAGTTCTGGGTTGTGGTGACAGTGCAATTTCATTGGTATGGTCACTGAACAAACCTGCTGAACACAGGTGAGGTTTGAACAACCTTCTTCACCATGACGATACAAAGCTGGTGATGATCAACACCAACTAAGATTTTCAGACTCATGTGAAACCTGAGCAGTGGATATGACAGAGTTATGATGCTGATTGTAATAAACTGCCCACCGTTAATAAGGCCAACTCTTCAACATGACAGGAGTAAATCCAGTGTGCAGCGGTGTTCGCTCCTCTCTCTGCTTTGTATTCAGCTCACATTGTCTGTAAACCGAGTGTATCGCTTTCTCTCCTGTCCCACCCTGCTCTACATTATTTTTATACTCTGTGAGAAAGGGAGAGATAGAGGGTTCAGAGGGCTTCCCTCAGGCGTACACACACAACACACACATTCACACACAGACATACACACAGGTTATCTCAACTCCCATGCTGGTTTATTTGCTTTATTCACTTTATTCACAGCTTGCCATATTGCTTGACTGACGCAACAAGACGGCAGGAATGAGGGTAATTTTCGAACTTTTGCTTTAAGTACACCATGTAAAAGAAAAAAAGTGAATTCATTATGATTATTCCAAAAGAAAAAAAACACAATAGATAGATTACACTGAGGTAGCTAAATGGAGCAGTACTCCACTCGTCCCTTTCACAGTCTGAGCAGCACAATCTGCAGCAGCCCGATTTCTGTTTACCGGCCACGCATCCATGACATGGCTGAAACAGTGACACTCATACTCACAATGTAGAGTCTCAGATCAACCCACTTGAATTGTGAGAATACTCTAGAGCACTGAGTGCTAATTATCATTCACAGGTAGGCGAATCTCACTGGGCAGAGATGCCTTTCCAGCAGCGGAGGACCAATTGTGAACTGGCTCTGGCCCAAATATGGCTACCAGATTTGGCCGAGTTTTTGCGAGTTGGGCACAAATCCACACGGCCTGTGCAAATCCGCTTCAGTGCTGATGACCAATTCAGTGCAATTCAAAATTCAGCCAAAGGCTTCTCCTCTTGTATCTTATGAAGTTACAATTTGTTTATTAATTTAGCAGCTCTGGATAAAGCCTAAAAGTTGTCTTCCTTTTTATTTTTTCTTCTTAATATTTATTTGTTGTGATGTCTGCATTAGATACAACCCATTTCCCATGTTTAAGAGGTTTTGGGTCAGTGTGTGTAAACCTAAATTAGTTAGCGATATTTTGACCATCACACTAAACATGAGTGCTTGATTTTTTTTACACACGTCAGATTTGGTGACTTTGTTGCATGGATGTATGAGAGAGAGAATGAAGGAAATATGCTTTCAGTTGATTTATTCATGCCAAGAGGGAGCCCCAATCCCAGTGGTGCACATATACATCTTAACAGGAATAAACTCTCAGTGGGATTAGGGTTAGTAGCTGAGTAACTCTGTGGGCCAATGATTAAACATGAGCAAAAAATATGAGGAAAAAAGAGACTGAGAGACGTGGAGGCGTGCAAAGATACGTCTTTATGCCAGCGCTCACTTCAGACCTTGTCAACATGCATTACACCTAGTCAAAAAGAGGACAATTTCACATGCTTGTAAAGAATTTACACTAAATGTAAATGTAAGGTTATGACAGTAAATCCTTGAGAAGAGGAGGAGGATGGAAAAGAGAGGAGGAGGAAGAAAGAGCGAGGCAGAAAGTCACAGAAGAAAAAGATGAAGAATGACTCAATGTGCTTTTTCTGTGACTCATCACATTGGATGGCAGATCCTGCTGTGGGATCCAATCAAAGGCTGCAAAACCAAAATAAACACAGTTGTCACTGAAAAACAGGATTTTACCACATCAGTGCTCCATGACAGCTGTCAATATCAAGAAGGAGGAGGAGGAGGAGCAGGAGGAGAGAAGGTGTGGAGTTTGGTGAAGGGAGGGTAAGGACAGATGGTTGGAGACGGTTACATCACTGATGCTATGGGACAGCTGTCAATAAAAAAGGAGAGAGAAGTAGAAATAGGGATGACTGTGGGGAAACAGCAGTGGGTAGAGTGGTAAGGTGACAAAGACAAAGTGTCAGTTACCAAGAGGCAGAAAAGAAAGTGGTGAAAGACAAAGAGGAGAAAGAGAAAGAAAATAACAAAGTAGAGAAAGTCAGTGAAACATAGTGCTGTTGTCTCTCTCAGCGAGAGGGAAGGGAGGAAGACAGAGAGGGAGTGACGTATTTGTCAGATGGAGTCAGTTTTCTGCTCTAACGGCAGCAGGCACACTTGTTCAGTTCTGCAAAGAGGCAATAACAGGAGGAAAGTACACTCCAACAAAGTGGAGAGGGAGAAGACGTCATAGAAAACATTTTTGTGTTTTTTTTTTACTTGTCTTCCTTCCAGAGAGCACCACTTTTGACAGCTGGACACTTCTTCATATCACTGTTTTTTCAAAGGTACGCACTTGGAAAGCACGACTGAACAATGATCATTTTGTCACAAATGAGAGATTTACAGTCAGGATACCCCCAAAAGGTTGTAAAGTAAGTTCATGTCCTGCTGTTAGGTTTGTTATCATGTCAGAACATCAGCCTCTCTGGACTGAAGGCCTGTTCTACATCCTGGCCAATGTTATTCTCACACTTTTATCACGAGAGGGGAGAAGACCATCTGGCAGCTCCTGGAAATTTCTGACCCACCATGTTATGTCCTCAACAGGGTGGGTGTCCTCACTACATTAATATAAATAATACGGATTAGTAGAGCCTCTAAACCAGTTGTGTAAGTTTTATATACTTGATGCTCTTTTACTTGCTTCTTCAGTTATTTCTGTTCATGCTAACTACCCACTCTTTTTACATTGATTCCAAACCCACAGATATAACTATATTATAGGTACAGCTGTAATAGCTAACATTAGTAAATATCTAATTTGCCAACATTTGTCACTAAGCATTTACTGTTTTTACACTCATGATAAATGAGTGATTTCAATGGTTGATACGAGGTTGTCAGAGAGTACCAGAAGACAGAAAACAACTGAAAGAGAGCCAGTGCCTGTCAAGAGTCCTTTCAAATCAAGATGAATCCAGCTCTCTGAACTCTGAATGTACTGAACCAGCATTTTGCCAGTTTTCTCTTAGGGGGACACTAAAATAGATTGATTTGTAGCCCAGTTGTGGCCTGGCTCTCACATAATAAAGTACAATGTGGTGCTGTGCAGACCACCTCCAACCCTGCATCCACACACCCCTTCTTACCACCAACCCCTATACTTTCCCCTCTATGCCCCTCTCTAGGGATGAGAGCCTTCATTTTAATAAAAGCTGCTGCGACATTACTGGAAGTCTACAGAGAGGTAGAGAGAGTGGGTTCAGTGGGGTCTGGATAAACCTGCAGAAACTGGGTCACCTCCCATGACCCTCCACATGCACAATTCATTCACACACATATGCCCACACAAAAAATGTGTTTGATTCATTCAGATGTTTTCTTCATTTTCACAATGAGATGTGAGCATGTTCATCAACTAATTTAAGTTATATAAGTGGATGTTCCATCTCACCACTTCCTATTATCAACGTTTTTCACTCAACTCAACTAATGGGATGGCATTTGAATGTCTCCATTAAGCCATCATGGAGCACAATGAGCAATGGGAATGAAATGAGAAGTAACTGTGCAGTGGTGTAAAGGGTGACTGTTTATCATAGAGTATGTTTGTGCAGATCTTGGTGTTGAGAGAGGAAGAATCACTGCATGTGCATGTGTATATGTGTGTGTGTGTGTGTGTGTGTGTGTGTGTGTGTGTGTGTGTGTGTGTGTGTGTGTGTGTGTGTGTGTGTGTCTCCTAAATGTGTCTACAGTGTAAATTAACCCAAGATCCAATTAAATTGATTGCAATCCAATTACCAATCTGTGTGTGGGGTTGATCACATTTAACAAGGTAAGCTGTTCTAATCAAAACATGGCAACTTTGTTAACAGAAATGAAATCTCGGTTGCACAGTCCCTGCTATGTGATTGGCTCTGCAGCCCAGTTGTGCTGTATTTATCCTCTTTTCAGGGAAAGTGATTCAGACTTGCAGAAAATGTGATGATGTGGACGTGGCTTCTAGCTTCATTACAAGTAACATCAGAACACAGAAGAGCAGCTGTTGCCTGCAGGAAGCCTGATGGCTGACTGAGGTAAAAGCGACGATGAGATTACCTCATAAAGCGCAAAGAGGAAGCAGCTTATGGTTAAATCAAGCAGAATCAGTGCTGCAGAAGATTTCAGCCTCTCTTACAAGACTTTGCTTTAGAAGTGCCTGGTTCATCGACTCCAACACAGAAAGAGTCTGTGTTTTTTCTGTGAAAAATATGTGTTATTATCTTATCACTAGAGCTGTGGACAAGACTTCAATTAGAGTCAGAATTAATTAGCAAAAATAAGAACTTTTACGTCATCTCAGGTTTTCACTTGGTAAAATCTCAGGAAAATAAGTACATGTATGATAATCTGTTTATGGAGACCTGAAATGCACTCTGTCAAGATTTGAGTCTTGACTTGCACACACAAAAACAGGCCTTGGTGGAGCCTGATTGTCTTACCTAAGCCACATTCAGCCTCCCCACCCACTGAAATTTGGATAGCAACACGATGGTAAATGTAAAAGACAAATCCACGTTTCAGAATCTCCCTTCAGAAAACTTTTGTTGACTTACAGTAAGTTCTGCAGTTTACAACTATGATTGATGTTAACTGAGATTTCAGAGCTTTGTACTGTAGAGGTGAACAGGGATTAATATGAAAAACAAACACAGCACAGCAACATCGGCATAATTTTCTTTCTTTTTTTGAAACACTTTTAGTCTCTTCTTCGCTTTCTGCCTCTGTTTCCACTTTCTTCCAAATGAGCTGTCTTGAAACCCTCCAAACACTTTTCATTCCATGTCAAATTTCATATGAAACAAGCTGAGAGAATAGAGTGCACACTGTGTGTATATGCGTGTGTGTTTGTGTGCGTGCGAGTGAGAGAGACAGAGAGATCATGTGTGCATGTGAGAGGCACAACACTGTGGGTTAGAAATAGCAGAATATGCCCTGAGAGCTCTTTCATCCTGAGGCATGTGTCTAGTTTGGGCAATTCTTCTTCTGATTGACTCCGGAGGTGGTGTGTGTGTGTGTTTGTGTGTTGGTGTGTGTGTGTGTTGCACTTATTTATTCTAGCCTTTGACTCCGTAGGTGAAAGCACATACTGTGAGTGTGAATATCAGCCTGTGTGTGTGACCTATTTTACAGCCATTTCCCTGTTTTTGAATGTTTTGTCAGGTGGCACAGCAGCAATTTAAACTGGTTTAATAGCTGCTGCTGCTGCTGAAATGACAGCAACTACCATCGGGTGTCTCTATTTCTCTCTCTCAGTCTGTATTTTTCTTTCTTTACCTTTATCCGTCCTGCTCCTTCACTATCTGCCAGCTGTTTTCTTTCTGTTTACAGTTTGTCTGGCTATATCCATTTTTTCCTCTTAACTTTCTGCCTCCCACTCTCAATCTCAGGTTTCCTTTAACATAAATTCATGGCTGTACCTGTCAAACACAAGCTGAAAGGAATTTGTAAAATGTGGTATTTCACTACATTTATATCAGACAGTGTCAGCAATCATATAATTATTTTGACTGGCTGTGTACTGTACATACATGAAATAAAGATAAACCAAGATGTTTACATTATATCATGATCTATATACCAGTGAGGGTAAATGTTTGTTTTTACAGTTTTAATCAATATATCAAGACAGAATTGATCTTATCATGTTTATGACCCTTGGATTTATTGTAAGAATTTGGGAATCTGTCTTTGATTGATGCTCATTGTTTCCCTCTGCTTTCAGTATTTATCCAAATTATTGAATTATCCAAAACGACAACAGCCACAGGCATACATGGACAATTCACTAGAAATTCAAGGCTTATTTTGCACCAGAAAGACTTTGATTTTAGTCCTCTGTGTTTTACTTCCTTCGTTGTCATCAACAAAGTGTTATCTTTTTCTTTTAGTGTGTGGCTGAAGTGTAACTGTTAACAGAGGCAAGTGTGCGAAGGTGAAATCACTTGGTTGTGGTTGGAAAGTCAGTAAAGGGGCACAAGAGTGCGAGAGACTACTACAACCTGTTGTAGTGTTCAGGTGAGGTTTTAAAACTACGAATGCATGTTCAGCAAATACTCTCCATGTCAACAAAGTTTAAAAAAGAGTCAAGATGCTGGTTTTGTTAAAGTAGGTTGGAAACTCAACATGCAGTGCCTCTTTTGATTTGTGTTGGCATAAATAGGCCCTACAAGAAATTCATTTTAGCTGAATCCCATGAGATAATTGTCCTCAACCACTTATTTCTCATGTATGACATCTTTTACTTCTAAATGAATAAACAACACATGTATTTGGGGTAATAATTATGAGTTTCCGCACATCGTCAGTAGTCGCTGAGATGCCGTGCTGCCCTGTGGAAACTCTAGCCGTCAGCTAGATGGAGGTGAAAAATGTGTCCAGACAAGAACTAAATTAGCTAATCTAATTCTGTGTGTGTGCATGTGCTTGCATGTGTGTGCCTTGTCCATGTGCATTTACTGCTGTGTATTTTTGCCTGTGTATCAGCCAAAGTGTGCTTGTGCCTCGGCATACACCCGTTTTGGCACTTTGTGTGTTGTAATTGAGCCATCGCTTGGCGGATGTTGCTTGAGCACACAACAGCTTTCTAGCTAGCTAAACAGCTGCTATAATTGAAATTAAAAGGTAACCACATTCATCATGCTGAGCCTGGATTTAATTGAAATACATGTTTGTTTGTGTGTGTGTGTGCATCTGAGAGAGAGAGAGAGAGAGAGAGAGGAAGGGTTAGAGAGACAGTGAAGAACAAAAGCGAGTGAAGATGGAGGAAGGCAAAGTCTGTGTGAATGTGTATGAAAATGTGTGTGTGCGCTTGAAAAGGAGAGTGAATGTGTAATGAGGCTGGGAAGCTAAGACTCCATATCTGTACCTGTCTTGGTGATAAATAACATAGGAGACAGATAGCATCCACAAACACCTTGCCTCCTCCTCTCCCTTCTCCTCCACACTTTCTTTAACTCTTTCACACGTTTCTTTGTATTTCAAACTTTTCTCTCTCTGCTCTTATATACTTTCACTCTCTCACCTTATGCTACAAATACGATTCAACATGTTAAAGGTATCAAGGTCAACATTTTGGAAAAATGCTTATTTGTCTCCTGAAGGCACAGAAGTATTTATTTTAATCCATACCATGATCGTTTCCTCAATCTAACCCCGAACGTCAAGTATGCCTTCCACTGTAGAAGCAATATTTCAGGAGACACTCATACATTCTATCAGAGGGTCAAACAACCTGTTCAGCTTGAGGACTTACAGACATGAGCCTATGATAAAACAGTGACGTTACTGCTTTAGCTGGGATATGAGTTCTTTAACTTTTGCAACACAAAAGATTCACACCATGCTCTTATTAATCCAAGGTTAAATTCCCTTTGCAACATGAAGTCAGTATTACACTATAATATTAAGCATGCCATGACCCCTGATGCACATTAAACAGAATTTAAGCACCCCTTTAAACTAATAGCAATACAGTTTATTTCCTCCTGGTTATAATGAGGGGAGAGAGACGCAAAGCAGAGCGTGAAGAGGTGGGATGGGGTCATTCAAAAGATCAGTTCACACAAATTACAAAGCAAAAACATTTTTAATGCAGAGCTGCTTTCTTCCAAAGAAGAAGAAAGCAGGTCATTGTGAGCTGGATGGATTATTCTGTTGACTTTTAAATTTACTTTGACAATGATATGAACACTAGAAAGGCAAGATACCACTTCAAGTAGTAGTAGTAAGTAGAAACACTATGTCCCCTGTGATTTTTACTTTATTGTACTTTTAAAGAACCTCAAGCTTGATTTTCCAAGAGCTATTAAAGCTAAATGTTCACTTTTGTGGAACTGTGTGATTATAGTACCTAACACTTATATAAAGCAGGCTGGTACAAAGCCTTAACCTGCACCAGTGCTCAGTCACATTCAACCGCAGGAACTTGAAAATTTAAAATAGAGACTGCAAGGTGCTTCAGAGCACCGTATAGTGATGTTCAATTTATCACTCACTGTCACAGTGCTCTCCTGGCTCAGGGCTGCTGCTGCTTCTTGACAGGATGCCATTCTCAACTTCACTGACCTTACCTCTGCTTTCCAAGGCCTCTGACAGCTGCCGCTTAATTTACTGCTTTTCTCTTCAGAACCTTGCTATAATATAACCACAAGTTTATGGGCTTTCATATAGAAAGAATATTATGCAGTGAAATACCACAGACACTGCAGCCATGGTTAGCTCCCACATCATTCAGTGTGGCAGATAAATGGCTGAAACTAGAAACAGACCTTTTGTACAGATGAAGTTAAACGCATCATGAAGTTAAAGTTTTTACACTTGATGTAACTTGATTAGTGTTTTTGGTTTGTTTCATACAGTATATTGGATTAAGTGGCATTAACTTGCTACTTGCCTTGTACTTTAGTAGAAATTATTTCCAGCATACAGTATACAGCAAAACTGAGTACACTCTTGGTAAGTATCTCTAGAATGTAAAGTTAATACAAATCCTGTCCATTTAATGTAGTTTAACCAGCTGGAACAAAAGTCAGTACACCCTTCATTAGACTCCATTCTTTATTTTTTATTAAATATATATTTTGTGGGTCAGCCTTTATTTTTGATGATAAATCCGATCTTCCTGGGCTTGGATGGTACTGGTCTAAAACACATCTCTGGTGAGATTTTCAGCCATTTTTCACATATGACTCTTTTAAGCTGCTCTTTGCTGGAGAGGTTTTGTTGCTCTGCCTTCATCTTTAAAGTACTCCAGAGGTGTTCCATCTGATTCAAGTCAGGGGACACACTTGGTGAGGTCGGGGTTTTCACTTTTTCTTCTTTAAAAAGTCTTGTATTGTTTTTTCAGTGTGTTTGGGATCATTGTCATGTTGGAAAATTCCCCTTCTGCTAAGGTTCTTGAGACCAGGAGTCATGTCTTCATTCAGTATTCGGGTATACAAACTTGAATTCCACTCCATTACATTTACTCTCTATGCAACCCCATATCAGCACACTCCTTCCTCCACGTTTCAAGGTCGTCACTGTGGTAGTGCAGTCCAGGTCCACACCAGATATACTGGAACCCAACTGATCCAAACAAACTTCTTTTGGTTTCATCAGACCACAGAATGTTCTGCCAACATTCGTCAGACTTCTTTTGTGTTCTTTGGCAAACTTTAATCTTGCAGTTTTGTGTCGTTTTGTGAGCCATGGTCGTCTTCTTGGATGCCATCCACGGAGGTCGACTTCAAGCAGTGTCCTTCACGCTGTGTGATTCGTCACTGAAACACCAATTTCTACAGCTCATCCTTGTGCCAAGACAGAGACACTTACCCATCTATTTTTCAATGCAGGGTTGTGTAATTAGCGATGTGTGTGCAGCGTTATTTTTCGAGGACGAATCACAGGTGTGGTGCTGTTTTGGTCACACTTCTTTTGTGATATTATACAGTATTATACAAATACATTATACATATAATAATGTATAAATAATGTATAGACATTTATTTTTAGTTCCAACACACGCAAACACAAATGCATGCACTGGCTGGGTGGAGGGCACTCAGTCAGTTGCACGGCAGAGAGTGCATGTCCAGTTCACTTCCTCCATGAGCCACATCACTGACCCGATCGCTATTATGCTCAAGATTGATCTTTGTCACTGTGTATTTGTGAAGAAGGGCAGGGAAGAAGAAGTAATTCTGAAACACCTATTACCATGCATGGGTTGTTATAGGAAAGTTTCTCATCCTAATTTTCATGCACACTCACCCTTTCTAATTATATTTAGGATTAATCCACTGACAAACTCTGTAAAATCCACTTTAGGCAATGACATACAAGTTTTAAATTTCTAACATGGTCCTAAACGGTAAAGACAGATTGTGTTTTCTGTGTTGTGCTTCCAAGGGACCTGGATGTGCTTACATTACTTTCATCTCTGCTGTTTAGTCATCAGTTTTCTAATCTCTTGGTAAACTGCCAGCATGTAATGAAGAACAGGAGGGAATGGAATTGTTTAAATTAAATTATATTCAATCTAAAAACCCTCATCTTCTAAGCTGAATGACTTTTCTTTCATTTACAGTCTCATGAATACTGATGAGAAACAAAGCCATCAAGTAAAATGATTTGACAATGACTATACTTTTGTCTGCCAGTTCTTCACAGACTTTACAAATTAGAAGTTCAAGAAAAATGCTGACATTTGACTTTGCACATACAGTATTCTGCATTTTGTTACTTCTTGACTTCTTGCACAGTCATATTTACTCATTTTTTAATGCAATATGATTTTACTGTGTACCGTTTTTTTTTTACTTATTGAATGAATGAATCTGAAAGTATTGCATCGACAAGTCCTGAGAGTCCAGGTATTTATGGGTGCAAAGGATGAGGTTTCATTTTTAGATCATCAACATAATATACCAACAAATGATGCAAGTTGCAGTACCATGCCAGGTGCCGGTAATAAAACATTACGGCCACCATCAAGTAGTGACAAACAGTTTACTGATGAGGGAAAAATTCATGTCATTTAACAAAATGACCAACAGTAAACCCATAAAGTAGTCTATGGACATCACAGTGGTTGCTGCATGTTCAGTAAACACTTCATGTGTCTGAGTGAGTAGAGTATGTGCAAGAGGTGAGAGAAGGAAAGCAAATATGCAAAAATAATGTTCCTTAATAATGATTCCTTAATATTTCTTAATATTACTGTTTTATAGTACACATAATGTATTGCTTTAAGAGCAGGTAGATGCACAAATCATTTTCTATTGAACTGCTGATGAAGGCCTGCAGACCTTCAGACCCTAAAGGTCTGCATCTAGGGCTTAGGGTGTAGCTGGTGTAGCTCTTGTGCGCTGTCACTACACAGTGAGGCTATGGCAGCTATGGAGATACCATGTGGGATACATAATTACCCCGTAGCCTTATCATGTACAATACATCTGTTTAGTGTTTCAGTGATGCTGTTAATGGAAATCTAATACTGAACTACTGAAGTAAAAACATAAGCATATCTATACATATCTACAAGGGACTGATGATAACCCCTTGTATCGATTATAATTCCACCTTTTTGCCCCACCTTTGTGCAGAGCCCAGGACAAAAGATCAGTATCTTTTTTAAGTTTTTACTTTTTTCACTTTAAACCAGGAGCACATGAAAGCACACTGCAGAGGGAGGTAAAGGAGGGAAAAGGTGTGAGGGGTCACAGAAATATGTGGCAGGCTCTCAGATGTCTCAAGAGCAGCATTTCAGTGTGGCTTCTGCAGGGGCCTGAGGATAAAAAGGAGTCTGAAAAAAATTGCTGATGCAGTTGATGGTATCTTCAGCCGAGATGATATTTTGATGTGAAATCCTTTTTCAGGGTGTGTAACACTGAACATGAGCGGCTGGTGGTTTTAGATTGGAGCTCACATATGACATGCAGACAAGATAAAAATCAAAGCATCTTTGTTGCATTTCAAAAAGACATAAAATGTGAGGTGATATTTAAAATGTTTTCAACATTCCTTTTTTTTTTACAGGGTAAAAACTTTCTTTTGTGAAACTTTATGTGTGATAAAATTATGCACAAATTCAGGGTCGATGCCTTGTAACCAAAGCTCCTTGCAATATCGAGGTGACATTGTGAGTGCCTGTGCTCAAGGTGAAAATCAGGATAGCAATACCACAATCTACCACCTATAAAATGACCATAGCGTTTCTTCATCTTCTTTTTGCTTCCTTTTGTCTATTGAATTGGCCTTTATTACATTGTAAGAAATGCAAACTCAACTCAAAATAAAACCCTGACTCCAAAGTGTAAATATCTTGTTGCGTCCAATGAGTTATGAGGGGAGTTATGAGATTACACATATCCAAACTAATTAATTACTAATGGCTTTATTGAATGGTGGTTTTACTAATGGTTAACGGTTTGTAGATAACAATGTTACCAAAGCTGTTCATAGAAGGGACAACGATCTACGCTTCCATCCTGCTAACTTCCAGATGATGAATTGAAATGTCAGTTTCCCTTTAATCGGTGCCACAAATTCCTATTGATTGTGGCAGCTGCACTTTAAGCGAATGAAATCCATCACTCTTTGAACTGTGATTGTTTTTCTTTTCGTCCTTTTTAAGTCAGAACCACGTTTACCATTTTCTCCCTCAGGATATTGCCCTGAGACACACATATACATACCGATGTAGAGAATAATCACATGACAGACAGACACATCCACAGACACGCAAACGTGTACGAACCCACAGATGTGCAAAAGAACACGCAAACAAACCTAAAAGAGACATTAACTTGTTTCTTTTGGCTCTGTGAGTCACAGGGCGGCAAAAACAGCAGAAGGACAGAATTCAATAAGGAATAAAAGCAACACTGACAGGTAATGCCCTCACTACACTTCACAGCCATTTGTCAATAAAGAAGCAATTACCAAAATGTAGCAGCCATTTGTATCTGCCTGGGGATAAGGAGGGGAGAGAGGACTCTATAGATTTGTTATGCCTGCCAGAGAGAAAACGCACAAAAACGCACATCAAAGGACACCAATTTGCATACTGTATGTCTGCCTACATTTGTCTCCTTACATTTGCTCTGTGCTTGAAGGACATACATTGGGTTGAAAAAAAAAAACAAGATTCAGTTCTTACTGCTTTTTGCTCACAATATAAAACCATAAGAAAACAATTATCTCTAACTTAATGTTTGTTACCAAGCACCTATGTACTTTCATGGGCATATTGATGTATGTGTGTTCTTCTGTGAAAGTGTAAAATATCATAACACACATAAACACACATCAAACAAAGCAATTTCCAGCCAATTATGAGAGTCAAACAGAAATCAAAACTCATTTGAACTCACAGTTGTACCGCGCTTTTTCTTGCCTGCCTGTTGCACCATTCTATCTCCTGATGCTGACAGCCTCTGTTTTTTCTGTTGTTTTTCTCGTATCATTCTCATTAAACCAAAAACACCGTTCTGCATGACCGAGTCAGGACAGCAGTTATTTAAGAGAACCTACGTCTGGCACCGCTGCCACCGGCGCCCAAACTGAGACTTTTTCTTGCCTGTTTTACCCTTTCTGACATAAATTTTAACTCAAGTTCATAATGTCTGTTTACTTGTTTCATATAGAATACAGAAGAAATTTATCCTCACAAACAGGATAAAACTGCCCAATAAAAACAGTGTTGTGAGGTAAATTTAATTCAGGTTAATTTGCAATTGGAACCTTATTGCTTTATTTACAGGTAGTGTTTTTATAAGTGTCATGGTATAATATGTTTTTTTAAGCTGCAATGTTCACAATTTACAACTTTATGCAGTATTAATGTTTGTGAATGTGCTGCACAGCTTCTGTCCTCGAGTGGTGCCCTGCTGTAAGTCAAGCAGGTTTTGACACAGAAATAGTAGAAGAGGAACACTGCTTTTGGTTGTCATTGTTTATTGCAGCAGATAGAAAAGGGGCGAGCATTTTTCAGCAGCAGAGGAGATGTATTGGCGGGCTGTAGAGCAAACATACGCTGCTTTGTTTTTGTTGTAAAGCACAAAAATCTGTAAAGAGCTTCTATGTCAAAAACACATTCACTCCATTTGATCGGAGCAAGTGCATCAACATCACTGTCAAAAAAAAGGACGATTGACACTTAAACTCCAAATGTCCAACTACTCACTGAGAAACTGTTGAACTGACAAATACAGAGAAGGTAGAGTTACCAAAGTGGAGGTAGACAAATGTGAGGGGAAGTTTCCATGGATACATAACATAGCTTGTGATGAAGAATGATTTGAATTTGATTTGAGCTTCATTATAAATATGAAGCAAACATTTTAAAGAAGGTTTCATCTGATTTTTAAGGTTTTGAAATTAAATGTTTTTCAGGAGGATAAATTTTTCATCCTATCCTTGAGTGACAGATGTTGAGAGTGAAAGCGTGTGTGTTTGTTTGTGCGCATCTGTGATGGTGGGGGATTGACATGTGTGTGTGTGTGTTTACTGATTGATGCTTCATTGACAGTGTTCAGGGGGGGCTCTCTGGCTGATTGGAAACAAACAGACAAACAACAACGCACACACAAACATACTCACATGCTCACAGTGTCCATGGGGGTTCTCTGCATGATTAGAGACAAAGACACCCTCCACTGATTGCTCCTTTCTTGATGATTACTCCCCTCACACACACAAACACACACACACACACACACACACACACACACACACACACACACACACACACACACACACACAC
>JBBMJY010000003.1:2981741-2999241 GCA_037833715.1 Toxotes lorentzi
ATATATTTAAAATCAGTTGTTTTATGATGAACTGGATTCAATTAGTTAGTTAGTCAGGCCTCTGGAATACACACAGTGAATTGGTGAGTAATGCTGAAAACATTATGTTTGTGTACATGGTAAGCTCACAGATTACACTTGAAGAGTTACTGATACAGCGATCACTTTTCCATTGTGTAATAATGGCATTTTCCCAGCTGAAAAGTTCATATACAAAAACTGAAAATCCCTGTGTTGTTATACATCATGATGGATAAATCTTCCTTAGCAGTGAGGTATGTACGTTCTTATCCTCTCTGACTGAATCTTATCACATTGAAACATTCCTCTGTGGTACCGCTGTGTGACTGTATATGTATATGCTTATTATAGCTCTTTTGTCTGTGTGTGTCTGTGTGTGTCTGTGTGTGTCTGTGTGTGTGTATATATATATATATATATATATATATATATATAAAACCACTCAGCTGGATTTAGTAAATTATCATGATTTGCATAACCTTCCATGTGAATTTTTACGATTCAGTGAGACAAATTAACCACAAGTAGCTCTGCGTGAAGAGTGAAGGTCAGTCATGAAATCTCTTTTAATCTTCTACACCTGAGGTTTTTGAGCTTTGACGGTTTTTATCACTGATGTAGACACATTACATGATTTGACATGATTGGGGCAAATTGCAATATGTTTTATGCACAGCGCATCTGCAGTGCATGAATAACAAGATGTTAATCTTCTGAACCACTTTCCAACCAAACATATATTCAACCAAGACATATTAAGTTTTTATCATTTCCTTGAATCATGTATTGACTGACAGTCACTTGCTTCATTCACTTGCTGCTTTCACATGAACTGAGCAGGTTCATCCCATTAGGTAGACAGTGTGGTCTATGTGAATTAGATTTTGAAATATATTCTCTGGTGTGAGGAGTGGATCTGTGAGTGTCTGAAATAGCTAACAAAAGAAAACCAGTAAAAAGAATTAAGAGATAGAGTTTGAACGAACTTACAGAACTTTTTATTTACCTTGTGCATTTTGTAACCAGAGACCTGACCAACAAGGCAGCATAAAAACAAAATTACAAATATAAATACTATACACGTGAGAAGAAAAAGGCCAAGAAAACTGTCACACTGAGTATAAAAAATACAGTGTCTGGTTAAGGTGTACATATAGGTTGTTTTTCAATTTTCAAGTGACCATCAAAAGATGCTGGATACACTAGGATGCTGCTATCATGCTTATGACATTTGCAGTGAGTATTCGCGTTTATACACACACACGCACGCACGCACGCACGCACGCACGCACGCACGCACACACACACACACACACACACACACCAGTCCTATTAGCTGAGCTCTGTTTGCAGTCTTATTTTTTTCTTTAAGTGCTTCCCTCTCCAGCCCCCTGTCATTTAGAAAATCAGAGTCAGGAGCTGTGGGCGTTCATTAACTATGCTAAAACAACTTTGAAATTAGTCTGTCACAGAGGCAGGAAGAAAGAGAAGAAAATGGTGATGGAGTGATAGGGAGAGCAAGAGAGAGAGAGAAAATCAAGGCACAAGGAGAGAGGGGGTGAATAATAATGGCTTGATAAAATGAAAGTAGACGAGAAAGTTAGAGAGAAGGGGGAGGAAGGAGAGGGGAGAGAAAATAGTGATGGTGTGATAGAGGGAGAGAATTAACTCCTCCAAGGAAAGCTGATTTAACAATCTATCTTTCTGCCTAATTCCCTGACTAACAGAGATATAAGTCTGACTCCATCAGGGAGAAGGTGGGAGAGAAAAGAAAGAACAGGGAGGGTGCAAAAAAGGAGGTAGGAATCAAGGGAAGGACAGAATCAGAGAAGGAGAAGAAGGAGGAAAGGAGAGAGGAAGAGGAACAAGGTAATAATTGGAAGTCAGAGTTGGCACTTTGACAAATCCACCTTCTTAAACCTGCAGGAGGAGGAGAGAGGGATGAGATGATAACGATAAAAAGGGATAGAGGGAGAAACAGTCATACAGGGAGACGAGAAAGGAGGATGAAGAGTAAGTCAAGGAAACTGGGGGGATGAAATGATGATAACACAAGACTGATGAGAGGGAGACGTGATAATAAACAGCCTTCAGTCGCCAACAAATGAGTCACCGGCAGCAGTGAGATTAAATCTAAGTGATTGACAGAGTACATCAGCAGGACTGCAAACTGTCCCATTGATTTTGTCCTAATCAATATCCCCGAAAGACAAAGGATGAGCGAGAACAGTCTGTGTTACGTTCCCCGTACACAAAACAAGCCCTTAATTCACCTTAAGTGATACATTTGCAATTCATTTAAGTGATAAACGTTACATTTTGGTTAATTTAGCTGCACTGACAGAGCTGACAGGCTCCCATTAAGTGGCAGCATTTTAATTAGAATTTGGTCTAATTTTATTGTGGCGTTTTGGGTGAATGAGGATATGTTCATCCGAACAGCCTCAATGAACGTCGACGGGGAGAAATGGCATTGATTAAAGACAATGGGTGATAAAATGTGGTGGAAATGATCTGTTCAAGAGACTTTGATTATATATGAATATTTGAGCACAGACTTGGAAAGCATATTAAGACCTTTACTGTCAATTGGCTGGCTGGTGTATGAATGATGCCCAACCACCAGAAATGTGCTCTGATATTCATTAATCGTTGTGTAATTAAGAAGGCTGCTTCAAAACTTTTTGATAATATGAAGTGATCATAGAAATAGTTTTGCTGCATAACCAATCATGCTTTAATGCTCAGTGGGGGAGAAAAAATCCTGATTAATATTTGAATAACTGTGGGTTCTAAATGGATACCGCAGATGATATTTGGGAAAATTCACCAAAGTTGTGAGATAATGCAGATGAAATAATTATACGATGCAGAATGAAAACCTAATAAACCTGAAAAATCTTTCACTGTAAAAGATTATCTAAAATTTAAGCTTCTTCCAGTTTCAATCAGAGCCAAAAATGGCCAACACACACAATGAGCAGTGATAATTCAAAGTGATGGGAAAACGTTTCATTCCTAAATTGAATTATTTGAAGAGTGTTTATTTGAATTATCCAGTGCACTTTCTCTTAGCACCACCCTCAAGGCAAATGCTGAAAAGGGTCAAGAGGGAATCCAGATATTTCTTTGCTCAGTTAAAATGTTCATAATATGGGTTGTGATAAATATTCTTGCTTTTGTTTTGAAAACCTCAGTGGAGAACATGGCAGCGGAGTTTAGTCTAATATTGAAGCCTCGGTCACAAAGTAAGATGAAACCTTCTTCACTCTCAGAGAGGTGGCTCATTTTTGACCTGGTGTAAATCATGGTAAAATAAACCAGCTGGTGAGCAGGCAGAGAAGCAACACTCCCAGGTTTTTAACTGAAACAGGTGTTTTCACTTCTTTTGCTTCATGAGACCTCGTCTTTGGACTGTGTGAGTGTGTGACTGTGCTTGTGTGGCATCTCTTCACGCCTTCAGTCTAAGAGAGGTTAAATCACATGCCCGTGGAAACACCTATGAGCATTGCCTTTAAATCAAAGACGCTCTATAGTTGCATAACAATCCCACACACTTTAGTTTTCATTTATAAACACCTAGCACATTACCAAAGATAGCCCTACAACACAAACGTGTGCACATATACACACTCAGCTACTGAGTTATCGAGCAGCAGGCAAACTCACAGACCCAGGCTGTCTCTTATCAACGCTGAGTCAGCAAATTCAGTTTTTGTCTTTTTGTCGGGCCTATACAGGAAATCAATTTCTCCTGTTTGTACAGAGACATGATCAAAGGTGGTTAATAAGGGCACTGTTCAATCCATTGTAGACAGGTGCTGCTACAGCCTCTCATTAAAATGTTGCTGAAGTCCTTCTCAGCAGGCAGGTCTGTAGCATATGAAGTGGAAATCCTACACTTGACAGGTAAACCTTCATGGCCTGCATACAGTACACTCCTAAAAGATATCTGGCTTTTAACCAAAGCTTGTTAACTAAAAAATAGCTGTCTGTTGGCAAAAGTAACTTGTTAAAAGAGGATAAAAAGCTCTGTACAAGATGCTGTACACCTTACATTTCTCTTTCAGTATAAAATAACTATGGATTAGTGAAGCCTTAAATAAATCTGATTAATATCGAACTTTCCAAACCCTCATTTGTGTGATGGAACACTGAAGCTGGAGTATGAAGCAGATTACACCGCAGCACAGAGCTTTAAAAAAGACGTTTAAAAAAAGGTATGAATTTTCACTCCTTTTTCATCTATATGTTCTCACTCCGCCTGCACTCTTATCTCCATCTGTCTTGATTTTCCATTTCTTCCCATCATCATGTTCTTTCTTTGTGTGCATGTGGTGGTACTGATGAATGGAAAGACCATTTCAAGAAGCAAAATTTAGCACCTTTCCCTCTCATCCGTCTCATCTCTCTCTTACTCTCTTCCTCCTTCTCTTTCTGTGCCCAGTCTCTTTTCTCTCTTCCCCATCTCTCCTCATCACTTCGCTCCCCACTTTCACCTCACTGTGCCCCCTTTCTCTTTCATCGTTGTACTGTAGAGGGAGGGAGGGATGTTTCGAGAGATGATTAGAAAAAGAGGAAAGTTTTTGGTCTGATAGCAAAGTTCACTTCTGTTTCTCTCTCCCAACTGCAAGGGCTAATGGATTAGTTCAATGTGCTGATTTCTGCAGAAAACTGCCAGAAACTGAGTGTGTGTGTTTTGGTGTGTGTAGTGGATAGTGTAGATACATTCCCTCACAATTCCTTTCTTACATGAGTACATCACTTGTTGGAGCCTTGGGCCTTTTATCTAGTATGCATGAATGTGTGTGTGTGTGCTTGTGATCGGGTGCCGTTCGTACCGGTGGTCGTGTGCATGTGTGTGTTTAAGTGACAGAGGTCTGGATATAGCACTGTGAAAGAGGCAACACTTTTCTACTTTGTTCCATTATAGCAGAAAACTCACATACCTGTTTAATAATATATACATGTTACCACCACCTTTCTCATTCCCTCAGACAGAGAAAAATAACAAATGACCAAACAGAGGGATGAGATGCCACCATGCCACTCAGAGAAAACTGCTGACACTTCAGAACGGCAGATGGACCTAAAGGGGCTTTTTATGATCCTTTCTGTGTCCTGATTTAGAAGCAAGTTCAATCCATTTCCTTTAAAATACATAACCAAATGGATTACAGTAGAATTCAGTTCAGTGGGCTTTTTTGGCTCAAAGTTCACAGCAACACTGGCAAGTCATCAGAAAAGGAGCAAGGACCAGTAAGATGTAGACGATTTGAACCGTAAAGATAAATACTAGGTACAAAAGATACAGTATGTTGTAAAGTCTAATGTTCAGCTTTCAATATTTATATTTCAAGCAATCATTCTGACAACAGGGAGCTTTATAATAATTTCACTCCCAGTGCCATTTCATAATTTTTAATTTTCTTTATTTTTTTTTTTTTAGGCAGATCACACTGATTGTCTCCCACACACAGACATAGACACTGTTCAGTATATCAGCCAACACATGCTCCACACCGGGTGTCTATATGTTTTAAACATGTTCACATGTGTAGTTGGCACATGAAGCCAGAAACGGACCTTTACGGCTACAGACACACAGAAAGTATTATTTTATGTTAAATGACTTATGACTGTTATTTGATACAGTTTGGATCGTGAGCAGTTAACTTCCTGCTCCCAGATTCATAGATTTACGAACATTTTCTGTTATTCACTGATAAAACTGCTCAGTCTCAAAGTGAGAATGCTTGCATTTGTCCAGTCTGCAGTATGTCGTAGACAGTACAATAGTCTAAAACTGTCAGTTTCCTGTTTCACAGGCCCAATGACTCTAAAGGCAGTGGACACTGAACTCTTCTGTCTTGCACTTGTGGTAATTTTACCAGATTCTTGGTACTTAATGTTCAAGGGAAGTTTCTCAATATTCTACATATTCAGGTTTTCTGCAAATGTTTTCACTACAATATAAATGAACAAATGAAAGGAACGTTTTCTTGTGGCAGTGAGTATTTAAATGGTCTTGACTGCTATGTTTTCTCAAGGTTTCTATTCATGAATCCAGATTCTTCGTCTCCACTGTTGACTGTGTCTTTGAAAGTAGCTGTTCAGTGAAAGCAGTGTGTAAGGCCGCCTGCTTCGTGACTCTCTGTGTCCGGCCTGTTGTGCTCTTCTGTTCTGTAAAGGCTGATAAACCTTTTTTTATGCTTTCTGGGAATTACTGCACCACATATACATCTGTTTTCAAACCACTAACATCCTTCTTCCTCCATCTGAAATTCCATATTAAAAATGATTCAAAGGCATAAAAAAGAAGGGAGTGATTAAAAAAAAGAAACAGAAAAGTCAATATACGAATACTTCTTTTTCAAAGTGTTATTTCTGTGTACCTGTCCAGGTCTATCCAGGATGACAGCTTAAGTATCCAGACATTCATAAATTCACCCAGTCTGATAATATATACTTGTAGCTAAAAGACTCTGTGAGTCAAAACAGCACATATAATCCCTGGTACTTAGGGAGGACAGACACAATTTCCCCTGTAATGGATAGACATTTTGCATTCACAGTTCCAAGGAGGGGACAGGCATCTATATTTCATCCCACAGCGATGCACAGCTTGGACACCCGGTAAGTGGTGGAGAGAAAGGAAGGGGACATACATCTATATTTCATCAAAGAGAGACACTTAAGAAAGTTAGGCTAAAACAAGCGGTAAGTGGTAAAAAGAAAGGGACAGAAGGAGAAAGGACATGCATTCATATTTCATCACAGAGAAACACACATAGTTAATAAAAGTGAAAAAGAGTAGAGCAAGGGGACGGCCAGCTACTAACTGATAACTCTGGGGAACATCAATAAACAGGCATGAGGGACACTTTTCGAGAAGGAGGAGTGAAACACAGCGAGGCACACATCTATATTTCATCAGAAAGAGGTGACTGAAATTGCAGTAACAGGTGGGTATCAATATAAATGCATCAGGGCTGCTTACGACAGAGAGAGGCAGAGAGTGCTTCGCTGAGGCTGAGGCACTTCTAAAAGCTGATAACTGCCCCTATGAATGCAGACACATCCACGGTGACATTTATAGACAGCCATTAGACTTTAGACTTTGTTGACAGTTTAAGGCATCCATTTACTCCAGTGCTTGTTATTGTATTGTGCTTTTCAGAGCTTTAAATGTACATAGGCCATACGGGTGCCTGTGGGTTACAGCTGAAGTTTTATTTATGGTAGATAAGAGCACAACACAAAGTCAAGGCAGGCAAAGTCAGATCTGCAACAGCTGCTGTTTTTCACTGGAATACATGAGGTTGTAAGCAATACAATAGCAATGCATTTTCACTGCACATATTTCTGTGTGTATGTGTAAATTCTTTAGTAACAGTCTTTAAACTGAAATTCATTTTGTGATTTCCTGTATAATTTATTACAACTTCAAACTAATTTTTATAGGTTCTGGCCATCGTTGTAATAACACTGTACCCACCAAATGAATTGCTGGGAATTACTCATCCCAGCTTGGAACAAAAAAAAAAAATAGGTGACTGGTGAAATTATTACACAACCACGCACTGCAAACATTGATCCCAGTTTACAGAATGACCTCTATACAACTGCTGTACTTAATGTGGTTGAGCTAAATTTCCAAGAAATGTAAGTTTGAGATAATGTGCCGGAATCATTGAACTGGCACATTTAAATCCAGTGTAGCATTGAGAGTTTCTTTTCACAGAAAATTACAGTCCAGAACAACCTGGGTTCTATTTTTGTACTTCTGGTTTTTTGTTCTTAAAGCTATGCTAACTGCCCACACCATGTGTGAAGGTGCCCAGCTACACGGCCAGGTAAATGCACTTCTAACAGAAGCTGACAGCAGCTTGCCTCTGAGGTTTTCCCTGAAACAATCGTGAAACCGTGGAAAGGAAGTGTAAAAGTGTGGAATCACAAAATTATAGACTGTCAAATTACTAAAATTGTGCTTCATGTTCGGATGAGTATCACCAGTGAATGATCAACATCAACAACTTTTAACCAGAAGTACAGCACAGTTATTAATCTAGTAAACACAAAAAAAGTAAACATTACTTGCATGGCTGAAGAAATGTAGGTTGCATGTATGTTTAAAAGCATTTGAACAAGGGGTCAGGAAAATCCCTTAGAGATATATAATTCCTTATTGAAAAACTCTGGAATAAAAAAAGAAAAAGAAAAACGCAGAGCGTGGACTCACTCAAAATAGAAAATGATTACATACTGAGTATCTTTCCTCTTGCGCAACCTTACATACCTTGACATGTTCCCTCACGTTAGCTTCTTCCACACCCCCACAGCATATCACCATCAGCACGGCAGAGCAGAACAGATCAGCGGTTTGAGGTAACACCTCTGCTTTCAATCGAACAGATAGTTCTCTCAGTCCGGCAATCGCAGCAGGTTCACTTGACCCGGCTCAGGGCCAAGTCGATTTTTAGACAAACATTCAGCCTTTTACTGAGCTCCCAGGGTGCTAATGTATAGCCATTAACCAGGGCCCGACACAAAGACGCACACGAAGGAACATGCACAGACACACACACATAAATGCACAATATGGACTTAAGATTCTTGTTCTGCTAAATAACACACACAAAACATACATAGCACACACTCGTACACATTAAAAAAAAGTCTCACAGTGTAAATGTGCAAGTGCAAGTAAATGTCTTCTGTCTTTCTCTTTTTTAAACATACACACAGCCACACATGCACAATCTCCAGTCCCTTGGAACTTGAGATTACCTTCTCCACTCCAGTGCATTGTGGGTACAGGATTGACTAATCGTTGTGTCACAAGTATACCATGCTGCATCTCTCTCCACTAATGTAATGGATCGCCGTGTGTGTCTGTGTGTGTGTGTTTGTTTTGTAACACAGGTCTAGAAAGCAGCATCATCATTGTGTTGTGCGAGTGTGTCCATATGTGTATCAGTGCTCATTTATTTGTGTGTTTCAGTGAATAGGTGTGTGTTGTGTGTGTGTGTGTCTGTGTGTGCGTGTGTGAGAGTGTGTATCATTGAGGGGAAATGAGGGCTCCTTATTTGGCCTGACAGGGCAATGAGCCGCTGAGACGAGATGAGCCTTATTTATCGGGCTCCGGGCCGGTGTGTGTGTGTGTGCGTGTGTGTGTGTGTCCTCCCTGAGTTTCTGTGCCCCTCAGACTAAAATGATCACAGTGGTGCAGTAGTGCACCCTCGTCACTGTGTGCTGACAACATAATTGGTTGGCCTGGCATTTCAATTCACCACTGCTAGATTGCTGTGGGCTACTCCATTCTCTGCTCGGTTAGCCACCGCTGCTAATAATCCGAGAGAGACGGAGGCCATGGCAGCGATCTGGCCATCCAAGTCTAGGCACACTGCTGAAGCTGATTTAATGTGAAGGATATGAAATTTACATCTAATGCAGTTTTCACATCAAAACTTTCTTTCATTGCTTCTTCTTTTTTCCTCTTTTGCTTGCTGTTCCTTTTCCCTTTCAAAACCATCAAAGATCTTTCCTAAAGACACTGCCCTCTCCAAGGAGACAACAGTGTTGCTTGTTTGTTCAAACGCTATCTTTCTAGCAACCTATGAGCAAGTCTCCCTCGCAAGTGACCTTTTGTTATTATGTGAATTATGAAAGCCTTGGATTAATGGCCTCTCAGGGATGAGGCCAGGAATGATATCTGGGCAAAGTGTGTAAACACCAAAGACTGCATTTTGTAGCTAGACTCCTACTCACAGTCAGTGTTGGCTTCTTTTAACCATGACAGAAACCTTTTCCTTTCCTTTTCTTAAGTAGTTTGAGTTGCATAAACATAACCAAACGTCACCCACAGAAAAAGCTCATTTTAGATTGACCATATTGGTTGACAATGGTGGATACTGAGACAACAGACCCCTGGGTGCATACATGGAAAGCCACATACCTCTTCTCAGACAGAGAGAAAGACAAGAAAGGGAGTGAGACAGTGTAAAGATGTTGACAGCAGTGTTGCTATGCTTAAGGAAAGCACTGTTGTCTGATATGACATACATACATGGACATGGTCACTCCCTCGGCACAGCCTCCCACACATACACATAAAACCCCAGAGACACTGGGCTGAGCTGTGATCATATTTTAACAGCAGCTCCAACACTTTCTTGACCTCAACAGGCCACAAAAACAGTCTCTCTTGTCTCTTGTCTTTCATTTCTAGAGACCTTAAACAAACACACCATGTTTCTGAAAGATTGGACCAGACCACCTTACCTCTTACTGATGAGCACACAGACTAATATTATTCTTGTGCTTTATTTCTTCCATCACGCCCAGTCTTGAGAGATACACTAGGGGGTGCCAAAGTTAGGAACTATATGAATTTTTAAAATAACTTTTCTACCTAGTCTGGACATTAATTTTGAAACATTAAAGTTTTATGGAGCAAATACAAAAAAAAAAAGCTCAACTTATGTTAAATTTGTGAGTAAGAAATATATAAAACAAGATCCCACAAAAGATCCCCTGCTGTGCTCTGTTCTGATGCTGAGTCTCTCCTCTATAAGGACAGAGGTCACATAAGCTTGGTCTTGACTCTGTACTGATCCCACAGTTGTTACCTCTTGTCTTTAAACACTGTACTTGTGTGTCTCTGTGTTGTCCTGCGTTATTGCCACCAACACTGCTGGTTATCTCAGTAGTTCGTATGAGTTGATCTTGCTATGCAATATGTGTGGTTTGATATCTGGGAATGTTTGTCAGTATTGATTTATCTTGATATCTGTGCTACTCGACTCAACACCTCAGTCTGACACCAGCACAAAGTGGACTGGACTGGATCTCTGGCTGCTGCTGTTATCTGCAGCTGACAGTGTATCTTTGTATCCTTACTATGAGTGAGAGGCTCCTCCGCCTAAAAGCCTTAAGCCTTTGATACTGTGCAAATTATCTTAATGGCTTTCCATCACTGTGCATGTGCATCAGTTCAGACACACATGTAGCATGTTGTTTTGAAAGCTGATCTTAAAGCTCATATACAGCTGCTGCAAACCCTGAGGCTGAATCAAAGAAAAGAAAATGCTCAGTTGTGGAACAACATCAGTTTGTCAAAATTTCACTGCTATTGAGTAACTCTCACCTGCATTGTTGATGAACGCTTTTACAAGATGGGAATAAAACATGCACTTTATTCTCAGGGAAGAAATGGTAAAAAAAAAAAAAAAAACTGATCAAGTCATCAAGAGAGAGCAAGAAATGACTGGAGTGAACAGAGACTGACAGAGGAAGAGAAAGGTGACAGAGAGCAGAGTGTGAACTCTAACAACGAGGAGAGAGGAGGAGGTGAATTAGAACCAGAAGTAGGCCAGCCAGAGCCAGCACATCCCTGGGCAGCCATGCATGTCTGTGTGTATGCTGTAAAACACTGTAAAGCCCTGCAAAGTGCTGTAAAATTCATCAGGTTTGTGTTTGCGAACATTGCTGTCCTTAACTCTGCCATGCTGCCTTCGCCTCTCAATTATGTACAAGTGGAATTAGACATGAATATAGAATGACCTGAAACTAAATGCAGATGCTTCAAGAACACACATGTACAGTATACCGATGATTCTGTATCACACACGGAGACACAATAAACAAAATTATTTTCTGACACAAACTGTCTGTACAAAAACTGAAGTGTAGTATAGACATGAGACTGTTATGGATCTTATCATCTAACTGTTCAGAGTTGATCACGTGGACTGGCAAACAGAGGCTAATGGAGTTTCTGTTTGCTTATTCATTTTATTTCATTCACTATTCCACGACAAAAGAGCAGAAATAAAGAATTCTGGATTTACAAGAAGAATAATCACTTGTTATTGGCCCATGATTCTCATTTTCACTAAATTTAATCTCTTAACTGTTTTTTGATATTTCGTGTTAATGAATAAGTGGGACTAAAAACACAACCTCCTTGGCAGAGGCAACGAATCTAATTTGGTGCAAGTACACACAATACACTGGAATTAATCGTTCTCTTAATTCACTTTTGACAGGAAACATAACCCCACTCTCACAAGATGAAGTAATGAATGGCTGAATTAATGACTAAAATTAGATCTGGATGAAAAATTTGGACAAGTCACCAACTGGGTGCCATCTTGTCAGCCTAATTCCTTTACACTTTCTGTGTGTGTGTGTGTGTGTGTGTGTGTGTGTGTGTGTGTTAACGTGAACTGTTAATGCCAGACCAAGAACATTTATAAAATACTAGTTGAGTGCTGCTGGTCTGATATGCAGTGCTGTATTTGCAGATGCTGTACGTCACAGGAGCAACAGAGCAGAGAGGTGACAGAGCAACAGAGTAAGAAGAGGAGGAGGACTAGAACGGAGGACGGTGTGAAATGAAGGGAAAATGATGGAGAGACAGGGACAGAGGAAACAGAAGGAGGTCTGTTGTGAATAAGTTTACACACAGGAAACACAACAGAGTTAGCCACATGGCAACTTCAGTAAGAAAATTCAAATGAACTAATTTTAATATATTGGCATACACATACTATTTGTCGGTGTTAAATTATGTTTCTGACTTTTCCATTTCTACTCATTCTTTGTTGTTAAACGATGTGTTCTGGCACCTGAAGATCAAACCCGAGTCAGTCTTTTTTGAAGTTCTGATTTAGGTTGAGGATTAGCTTCATTTAGCAGCACTTTGAACTGGAGACAGTCTATCGAATTAACATGACATTCATCGCAAATGTTACACTTCTCTGGCAACTGGTGTGTTAGATTTACAGTAGCCCACTTTAGATGATGAATTTTCTCTTTGATGACTGACTTCATCAGAAGTTACAGTTTTATTTAATTCTTCTGGCGGCTGGAACACTACACCTGCACCACATTACATCTGGACCCACTTCATAACGCAATGAGCAAACTTTAAAACATCTGAAAATGTTCACATACAGTAGTTTAACTTGAAAAGCTGATGTACTTTTTTATATTTATTTACATTTTTTCAACTCTTTACATCTGCCCCGTGGATGTTAATTCTCTAGATTCAGAAAACTCGAGGTTCACTGAAGATGTAACCTCAATACTACAAGAAAAAAAAAAAAAAACATACTTGGCCCCATGTGTCCGTGTTTATAGATTGTTTCCTTAATAACTATCTGGTGCAGATCATCATCTGACAAGGAGAGCTGCATGTTTTTAATGAGCCTGGGTCATAGGGTGAGATGAAATGTACTCAGCTTAAGTCCTCAGCTGATAAAAGTTTATGACCCTTACCTTGGATCTTAGAATTAAAACTTTAAATGAGTCTAGTCCCAGGGTGTGAGGCAAAATTCACTTTCATAGATGTCTGGTCAAAAAGTTCAATTTAAACCTTGACATCGGGCCTGTTTTTATAACGTGATGTATCAAACCATCTGCACACTGCTGCAGAAAGAAAACAAATAGTACACAGTGAACAATACACTGCTGTTTGGGAATTTAAAAGCAGGACGCAGGTTGGACTAATTAAAGCTCTGAAACACCCATGCTCCACCCACACAGGTGTCTTCACTTTAGCTTGATTAAACCTTTTCTCTGGACTGTGTGGGTGTGTACAGATTCTTGATTAACATCTCCCCTACTCTCCTGTTTTATTTCAACAATTAGGGAATGGCAACTTTTACTATTATCTTTTTTTTTTATGCTACTGTGCCACTTTTTAAGTAGCAGCAAGGGAGAGTAGCAGACTATGGAGAGCAGGCTGCATATTTGGCAGCAGGTATGATGTTAAATAAGCTGTTATTCAAACAGCAGCACATAGTGGAGGTGCTGTGGTTAACTTTAATTTAATCTTTTCACAGCTTTTAAGTGTTGGCAGAGGGAGTGCGGTGCAATTTCTGGTTAGACTCAGTCACAACAAGCCATGTGAAATAAGTGTTCATTAGTTTGTGTTGTGTACAGTGCTGTTGCTGGGGTGTTTTGTTCTCTTTCTCCAAAAGCTGTTGTGCTAATTTGTGTGCACTGAAAAGTGTGGAAATAGTCGGCAGAGCAGATAGCAGCAACTCTGACTTGTCATATTAGAGCTAACTACTATTATTGGTAACACTAGTAGCATTGAGCTATGACAGTGTGGCAGTTTGCACTATACCAGGACCCTGAAACCAAAACTCTAAATGCAAACCAGTCGACTTGACCGTTACTATTTAAACATGTGCTTTTCCTACTGTGACATATCAAAATGTTTTCCATGAGAAAGTCCCATCATGCCCACCTGTCTCAAATTAGCACTGTGTCTGTGCATCCGTTTGTAGCAGGAAAATTAAGAAATCATTATTTTAGCATGTGTCATTACCCTGTTTAGTAAAAACCACCACCAATCCAGTTATGAAGCTCTCGCCTAAAAAAGAACATCTAGAGATTAATGATAAACATTAGCAAAGATATTAGGGAAGAATTTATTAAATGTTAAATGGTGATTGTTCAAAACAAAGGATTATCCTTATTCTGTAAATTCTATAATCTGCAAAAGTGTCCTGATTAAGGTGAAATCTTCTTTTTTGCATTTCTCATTGGATTCATTTCCAGACTCATTCTGGGAGACACTTAATTTACTTCATGTATCTATTGACAGCAAAATAAGATATAGAGAGTGAATGCATCAAACTTCATTGCTGCCCCTTTGTTGTTTTGTATATTTGTTCAGTCTCGACCTTAAGAAAGGCTGTAAATACAAGCATCTGCAAAAGACAGAGAACTGTTTAAATGCACAAGGCATACCAGTTTAGAAAGAGATATTTACTGTTCGTTTGCTTTTATTACTTTTTCTGTAATGAGGAATTACACTTGTTTTTCAGCTATTAGCAGACTGAAGAGGACAAATTAGTGCAAGTGAAAATCACTTTTGCATTTCTATTAGTGCAGAGTCATGTCGCAAAACAAATTCCCACCCCTTTTACGCTCTAATGGCATCGTCGATTCTAAGAGTTTGTGGAATTAGAAACTTTGTGTTTTCCTTTAGACATTTTTCACACTGAGCCAATGAGTAATCACACATTTATGTATATATTTAATTTTCAAACACATATCTGATTTCACAGCTTTGATGTGACTCATTAGTGCAACTTCAATAGCTAACTGAGGGTAAATGAAACATAAAAAAACACCAAAACACGCTTGAACATACAAACACAGGCACACGTTTCAAGAACTGAGGGCGAGCCACAATTCTGTGTCTTTAATGTCTGAACTTACTTTGGTCCTCACAAATGTAGTAAAAATCAAAAAGAACCAGATCAGACAATAGGTTTACGTCCAGGCACAAACACGCACCCACACATGCACATATTTCACACACAGTCGTTATCACAGCTCCTAGGACACTGGAATGTTAACTTGTTAAAATCAAAGTGATTTCATTCTAATTAAACTTTAATGAGAAGCTGTTTCAGTGCAAATTCTAACTGTACCGTATTGCAACCCCGTCTCCTATGAGATACATTCAAATGCAGCTATTCTTCATTAGTTTCCATTTAAAGGCAACATTCAGTGCTGGTGCAAGTTGTATAGAGTGACACTGACTACTGCACTAAAAAATAAAGAAATGGAGGTGTCTGCCAATAAAGATTGTATAATTTATTCAAAAGCTCCACAACAAGCCATTCAGTGAGTCCTGAGTTCAAATTGTTTTGTCAGCTGCTGCTTCCAAAGTCAAGAATGAACTGTCACACTAGATATTTTCTTATATCAGTAAACAAAGACTTCTCAGTACCATCTAATGGCAGCCATAAAACTACAGTGAGCCTCCTCAGCACCGAAGCCTGTGTGTGTGTAAGAATTAAAAATTTCTCCCAGTTTTAGAACCAAAAAAATCAGTGTGGATTCGGGGTCACTGAGATGAATGAGCTGAAAGCAGCACAGACCGCAGCAAAACATTATACCACCAGAATATTTTGAACGAGTCTATAAATCAAAAACATCCTCACACAGTGACTTTAAATATTTTCCACACCGGGATTTCACTTACTAATTGAGGTTACCACCTGTGAAAAGCGCTTCCGAAATCCTGGTGCTACATATGACAAATTCTACACTCGCAAGAATCCACAACCCTCCGAACAAACCAACTCACAGCTAGCAGCAACCACACAGCTAAATTCTCTGTATGTATTTCATTCGTGTATATTCCGACAAACTCTCATGGTTTTGTCAGTTTCATCTGTCTCCACTCCAGTGCCCTGCCTATGCACCTGCTCCCCATTAGTCATCTACCCTACCATATTCCCCCTCCAGCATTCACCCCTTCGCTAAATTATCTGCTGTGCTGCCTCTGCTTCCCAACCTTGTTTCTTTTCTGTTTTTCTTTTGACCACCCGTGTGTGACCTTTGCCTGCTTTTTGAAACCTAAGGTACCTGACCTGCCTTAGCCCTTTTAGTTTTGGATTTGTCTGCTTTTCTCTCTGCCTTTCTCCTAATGATTGGATTTCGATCTTTGACCGACTAAAGACCTCTGTGAGTCCTCGTTCCAGAGCTATTTTCCAGAATTGTGAAATTTCTAGAAACACACGGCAAAATGACAAGTGGAAAATGAAAACGTTTTAGTGAGATGCATATTAGTTTGTTGTCAGTCTGCATTACATCTACGCTCTAAACATTGCCTGACCACAAGGTCAATGCCCCCCACCCCGCCTTTTTTTATTATTTTTTTTCTCTTACTTGCATTAATTAGATGTATCGGCAAATAAAAAGCAGTGCTAATGGATCTCTGCTCACTCACTATAATCTCTACTGGTACTGAGGTCTTTTTGCTACTGAGGTTTAACATAGACAGTCTTTTTTTTTCTTAATTTTTGTTTAACTTTAAGAGAACTTCAGTAAGAGGTTTTTGCTTTACATCTCTTTAATGCTGTTTCAGAGAATTTCACGTTGTGCTTCAAATACATGTTCCTCAGAATTTACTTTCTGTTGTTTTGGCTGTTTTCCTGTGTCATGCAGGCTAAATGGCATTTGGGAAGCCTGTGCTTTCTACCCCTGAATGATTGTAGAAGGAATACTGGTCTAGCTTACACAAGTCGATGGAACCTTTCCAAGGTTTCCGTGGTGGGGCTTTGAAGTGATAATAGCCACTGTCCAAAGTCTCTCTTCCTCCAACAGTCCCTGCTACAGGTATATGGACTCTGTGGCAGGTCATTTGTTATCAAAATTGCTCTCACATCTTGCTCTTCTCTTTCCTCTTCCTTTCCCTTTGCCTTTTCTTACTCTTAGTCTTTTCTCTCACCCCTTCCTCCTCCTCCTCCTCCTGTCTCTCACTGTCCTGCCCTCTCAGCTTCCTTCTCTACCTGTCTTTGTTGTTAGTCGCAGTGGGATATGGCTTTGTGTCAGGTCATGTGTTATCGACCGCACACAGATGCACGCACACACACACACACACACACACACACACACACACACACACACACACACACACACACAAATACAGGAGTGTGACAGCAGA
>JBBMJY010000003.1:3001595-3027836 GCA_037833715.1 Toxotes lorentzi
TTGGAGGGGGAAGCAAAGGGGGTTAAAGTTTTTTTGGAGAAAAAATTGGAAAAAAAAAAAAAAAAAAAAACTTTTTGGGTCTGCGGGCAAAATAAAAAAAAAAAAAAAAAAAAAAAAAAGCCACATCTAATGTCTTGAATCTGAAACTCCGTCATGAATGAATTATCTCTCTTGAATAATCAGCTACAGAGAGCACATTTGTTTGCAAATCCTCCAAAGACAAAGATGGCATGGGAGAATAGCACTCAAGAGCTTGGTCTGCCCTGCTTAATTAGCGGGCCAGCGTTGGCTTCGAAGAGATACTCGTTTCTGGTCTCATTTCATGCTGTGGAAATACAGAATAAAAGACACTCACAGATGTCTGGAATTCATGGAAAGCTAATTGTCTATCACACTCTGTTGGCTTGTTAGGCCTTTGATTCTCTCTCATACTTCTATCTCTTTCTTCGTGGTGCCTTGGTTCATATCCTTCATCCTGCTTTTACCCTTCTCTTCCCTTCCTCCCACCCAGTCTCTGTCATTTCGCCTTCTCTCTTTGGCTGCGATATCAGAGAACAAATCAGCATCACTGTCATTGTTTTTCAGGTCTATTTAATAGCTGTTGACTTGACAGCACATGTAATGATTTCTGCTTTATTTAATAGCTGTAGCTGTAATCATTTCTGTTTTTTTTAAAGCAGTAGACTTGCTGTAGATGCAATCAGAGACTTAATGATGTGTGAGGTTGTCTGCCGACTGGCTGGTTCATTTTTAGAACAATCGCGATGGGCTTTAATTAATAGGCTGAAAGAAAAGTCTGACAGAGCTTGAATGCAAATCCGGTTGTCGCCATCTTTGTCTGCGTATCTATTCTTTCTTTGTATCCGATTATTTTTCTTCTGTCTTTTTTCTTCCCTGTTTTTTATTCCATCTCTGTGTCTCTTGGTTGTGTTTTTTTCCCCATATGTGTCTCCTTTCTGCTTTTCTTTTCACTCACCCACCTCTCCAATTGCCATCCTCTTCTTCCCTTTTTCTTTTCCTCAATTTATTTTTCATTACTTTCTGTCTTCCCTTTCCTCCCCTTCCGTCTCCCTCACCTCTCCTTTCTGTGTTTATGTTTTCATTTCCTTTATGAGCAGATCATTAGCTCCGTCTCTGACAAATGGCACCACACTTAACATTTTGAATTAAAGGCAACATCTTTGTTATTAAAATGTCTTCTATTCATCCAACCCACCTGCGTTTGGTTTGTGTATGTGTGTGTGTGTGTGCACGTGTGTGTAGAGGCGGGTGTCCTAATAAATATGCAAGTCAGGCAAAGAGCAATTTAAATGCTTGTCTGTGTGACAGAATTAATACTTATTCATTACTTTTCTTTTACTTTTATCCAGCCGAGCATTGCTGGCTAATTTCCTGCTTTACTGTCTCTACACGTTCACATCTGAGAGCCGAACCAATGTCTTACTACTGCGACCATGGAGAGTCCTGTTGCAGATGCTGCATGCATCTGTTGGTATTTATGGCAAATATTGTCATGTTCATATCCATCTATGTCACTCTGAGCTTTGCTTCCTTATTATGACCGTAGAAGTGCAGTAAAATGCATTTGAGCTCAGAATAAACTTTGTGTTGATTTTTCTACATGTGTTTCTGATGATGGTCAACAAGTCACCACAACTGTTCAATGACAATGGAGTGTGCATCGTAAATGGACTGCAACTAAAATGCAAAAATGGAATTACAGGTGCAAATGCAGCCTTAGTCTTTGGGTACATTGATGTGAACAAGTGGAAAAGACAGAAATTTACTGCTTCATTTACCATAGTTAGCTAATTTAAATACACACAAACAAATCTCTGCCAGTGATCATAATTATATAGTCAATCATTTGATCTGGGTCAGGCGAGAGAAACAACAGAATTAACTTGTTAGAACATGAATGTCACTGTCTGGTAGAATCAGTCACACTTGCTGGACAGCGGGGGTATGACACTCGCCCACCCACACACACACAGACACACACCCAACACACCCACCCACACACACACCCACCCACCCACACACACACCTTCACACATCCACCCACCCGCACACCCACCCACACACACACCCACCCGCACACCCACGCACACAACCACACCCGCCCACACACACACACACCCACACACACAGACACAAACACACACACACCTGTAGAAATGCGTTTTAAAAATGCAAGTTTTTGTCAAGTCTATGTGAAAGAAACAGGTCAATATCTACTCATACACGAGGAGCTAACTACCAATCCCCTGAAGTCACGTGAAATTTTAACACACTGGCAGCTAATTGGATCTGGTGCTTAGCAGAATCCCACATTTAGGTGCTTAGACAGGTTTAACCAGAATGTCTGATACCAGCTGATATCTGATGCAAGGCAGAGCCAGTGGACTGTGTTCTTTAGGCAGAGTGCCAGCAGATGGTGAGCCAACACCTGCACCTCCCCAACAAGGAAGCAACCAAGACCTGCAATACACTGAAGTTTAGGCCACACACACACTCACCGGCCCCCCAGAGACTTCCACGAAAGCTGCGGGTCAAGTGTTGGCTACATCCTAGGTAGAGTGTCCTTGGTAATGCGAATAGCTGGCAGAGGAAAAAAGCAGCGGATGGTGACAGCAATCTGTCAGCATCAGGTGAATGTATTGCTGCTGCGAGGCGAGCTTGATGCAGAACTTTCCCCAGGAGAGATGCCATCATTCCTGCACTGTCTTTGAAAAAAAAAGAAAAAACCCAGTCCAGCTTTAACTACTGCAGAAAGAAAAACTGAAAGACCCCTTTGGTTCAGTTTGTATTTGAATTAAAACCACAAGTCAAATTCAATACTCTGTGGTTTGATGATGAAGTCAACAATCTGATGAGTATGGAGCAGCTTTTTTTAAGCACTCAACATGAGAAAGTCCTACTGTACCTGCCAGTTCAAGCATCCTCCGCCACCAAAGGGAGAGATTTAATTAGGTGCAGGTGTGCCTCATTAACTGGCCACAGCACTCCTGGCTCCATCACCTCCTGTGTTGTGAGCCACAGTCATATTACTCTTATGAAATGAGGAAGGGTTCTTGCTGCCATTCAAATGCTCTGCAAGTTCATTTAAATGCTCTTGATCTCAGTTGTCTGTCAGAAATATACAGTATAGCCATATTTATAAAAAACATGTCCTCGTCATGTGTGACAAAATTTGTAGCTTTGGTGTATTGGTGTGAACAAATACAGAAAGTTGTGGATACCACAAGGAAAATACAACAAGTAAATAAATAAAATGAAAAGATATTTTAATCTTATATAGCTGAATAGCTGCAAGCTACAGTGGCTAAATGACATGATATCCATCTGCACGGTCTGTTTATGCTCCCTAACAGTGTCCCAATTACTTTTAATTTAATGAATTACACATATTTGAAGTGACCATATACCGCAGCTGCAGACAGTTGTTACAGTTATGAAATTTTGTATACCCAAAAAAGACAAGATCTTCTGAAGAGACAGTATTTCCTTTTCAACCTAACATATACAATCCACTATTTTTTCCAAACATTATTTCATATTTCCTATTTGAAATATGTGTAACATCTAAGCACCCACCACTCTTTCAGGGGTGGTCTACATAAATAATAGAACACATGTACTATTTTTGTTGGTTTGCTGCCTGCAACACATTCAGAAATACAGTGTTCAAGGACTTATGTTCTAATTCTTATTCTTAGCCAATTATTTTTTACAACAGGGCATATATTTTGAAAATAACCACTATGACCAAAAAGATAGGCATGTTAAGCAGATAACAAGATTACATGTAATGTAAGCACTATGTGCCAACACCTCGTGGGCAGAACTGTGGGTGGTAAAAGGTTAACTCACCTTTATAATGTCTGTGGTTTATTAAAGCAAGTCTAATTTTCCTAACAGTGAGCAGTATGTGGCCTTTCATAAGTACTGCTGGCATCTGATATGTCTAAAAACACTCTGCCAAAGATACCTAGAGCCATCACACTAATGCTGGAGAAAACTATCTTCGTCTCACCTTACCTACACACAGTCTTACTTCAGGCTTGTATGAGCAAAAGAGCAGCACAAATCTTTAAAATACACCCTAAAGATATTGACCTCACAGCAAGAAAAACATGTTCCAACTCCCACTTGAACAACCCACCTACATGTATCATTGACCAATTAGATTACACCTTCTATGGAATTTGTCTAATGTAATCAATAAAAACTATCTGTAAGCAAAAATGAACTTTCTCTCAGTAAACTTCTCACCACGTGTGCAGAGTGAGATACTCCACCCTAAAATACAGAAGAAAAAAAAAAAAGATGTGTCAGTCCAGCTGATTTTAAAACCAGAAAACCAGTGACAGTTCTGTGCAATGTTGCTCTCTCAAGTTACAGTTTAACACTTTAGGTTTCCAGGGTTGGTTGCCTTATTCTGCCTTTTTGGCCCCACCACTGCAGCGTTACTCTTTAACCATCCAGAGACTGTGAGAATAGCTGAGGGTCAGAGCAGACTTTGATTATGGTGCGTCCCTCAGTGAAAATCAGTGCCTGCATTGATGTGCTGTAGGCTGAGGCTGCTGGGGGAATTCCCATGATGCACTGAGCATTTCTTTCTTCTTCGCTCTCTCCCATTTATGGCACACTTCTACATGACATGGACTACGTGTCTTTTTTCTCCCGTAGTTTGTGCTTCAGTCAGCATCTCTGTCTCCAGAGCTGCAGGATCCGGATCTGCCATCACTACTCAACACTCATCATCCTCATTTTTAATGTTATTATGGTGATTATTATTCATTGGTGCTGCTATGATTTAAGCTGTTATTGTTAACAACATTATGACATATCACTGTTATTCATAATATTATAACAACCAGTCAGAGTGCTCGAATTCAGCAGCAAATACAGCTGTTCCTGGTCACTTTCTCTCTTCGCTCTCCCCCTCTTCCCCCTCTTTCTCTCCTCTAAACCCAACAGATTGAGGCAGACCCTGAGTCTGGATCTGTCGGAGGCTCCTTCCTAAAAAACCAGGGGTTTTTCCCCTGTTTTTAGCTGGTGTACAGATTCTGTAGGGTAAATCAGACTGAAATCTGTGAAGCTGACATACACTGAACCAGATAAATATGGATGATAACCTCAGATCTGTGGTGTCAACAAAATATAGGTCCGCCCGTCAAGCAGTCAAATATGCCCTACAGGAGAGGGCTCCAGCTTCTACATGTAGGTCAACAGCAGTCAAACTCTCACCTGATACCAAAAATATAGAGAGGATCTTAAAACAACACTACAGAGTCATGTTCATTCACTAAATCGACAGTTCTTTGAGCATTATATGGTGCGTTCATTCTTTCCGTTTATTTTGAGTACTTATTTTTTTACATGACTTATAGAGAATGTATTATGCAGATATGAGCATTGCTCATTTGTGTCTAATGAGAAATTGAGGGTTTTCCACAGTAGGTTCTGAAAAGCTGTTGGACATATGGTGCTGAATCCTTGTTTTTCATGGATATAACTCGGCCAAAGAACCAACCCCAGTAGTCATGTTTGATACCTCTCCCAATACACACCATTACTAGTGGGATTAACAGGATTGTGGTTTAACACACCCGCATGCAGAGGGTTAGAGAGGCAATGTGAGACAAGAGGGTCTGGCAGCAGAAGACAAGTCTGATGCCAGTGAAACACTTGGAAAGGAAAGAGAAAAACAAACAAAAAAAGGACAGAGAGGGAACTAGAGAGATAGAGAAAAGGAAATTCGAAAGAACAAGGATGAGACAAGTTGGATGACAAATGCCAAAAGCTGGAGTCAAACCCACAGCATCTTGAGTACATGGTGTATCTTAGCCTTCTGCACTGCAGAGCATCCGAGTGTGTCTAACGTGCTTTGGTTTCAGTCCATTTGGAAACAAATTCAAAGTGCAAAGACCCAGGCGGCCCAATTCTGAAGGAAGAGGAGGTGTGTGTGTGAGTGTGTGTGAGAGTGTGTATTTTTATGTTGGAACTGTGCAGTTCTTAAAGGTGAACTCCTCATTGTTTCCAACACACTCATGATCCTGTGTGAATTCCTGAGTGTTTCATATGTGCATAGATCTCTTTATATAGAAAACCATAGCAGAACTGTGACATGTTAGTGAACTTTTTATAACCCAGATAAAATAATGGTGCCTGAGACTTTTGAATAAGCTGTAGTTGGCCACCACAGCAGAGCCCAGATCCATACGCTCACTCTGTTGGACAGTATGTCATTCAAACCCCCTAAGCCAATAAGATCTGTGCTCTGTGACCTGCCACATGCCCATTATATCTGATAGATGGCATCTCATTTCTCATTGTCAAGCTATTCATTGCATAAAGGTCATTCAGGATGCAAACAGATGCTGTTTCTTTATGGCAAATTTTCAGGCATCGTACGGAAACACTTGTGACAATTGTGTGGCTCCACAAGTCAAAACAATAGCTATCAAGTACATAACAGTTTGTTGTGAAATAACAAACATATCTTCTTATTCACGCCTGTTACCTTAACAGATCAGGTTAATGAGAGCATACTTAACATCTTGCTTTCATGACAGAACGGAAAATGTTTTAACTGCACTGAACTGCCTTCCTCGTGGGAGTTACAGTTACCCTTTGTGGTCATGTGAATTATGATGGTTAGGAGTCAGAAGCAAAGGCAGAAATAGTGTGTGACAGGGAACGGCTGTTCATTTATCATTTCAGTCAACCTTTTATTTAACCCTCACCAAGTCCTCCTGAACTTAACAAACTAGGCTGTATATCTAATCAGATCTTAATCATAGAGAAGAAGAAAAGAGAAACTGTCCATTGCGAGTCTGACAGTGTTAGAGGAGAATACTAAATTCCTTTTTTTTTTTTTTTTTTTAAATCTATTGGTGAAAAAATTAATATAAGTCTGTTATTATATGTATATATAGGAAAAAAAAAAGCCAATGATTTCTGTCATCTAATTTTCATTCTTTTCTTTTTGCTTTCTCAATACGTAGTAAAACAGATGCTGAGAAACTATGAGAGAAAGAGAGAAAAAGAGAGAGCAGCCCTAACACTCTCAGGTTCTGTATCAAAACCTTTCTACAGCACAGTTCACCCACTACATTCACAGATGGACACTTCAGAAGAATGGATGAAGAACGTCCTGTCATAATTTTTGTATTCAAATTAAACCCCACTGTGGCTTTACCCTGGTCAGTCCGATCAGCCCAACTCTGCGACAGATTCCTGAAAACGCCTGAAAAACCTTGATTTCCTGAAAATCATAACATAGATTATCTCAAGACAATTTACAGAGACCAAGACCTCACAATGTTATATAGAGAAACACAACAGAGGAGAGAAAAACTTCTTTAACAGGAAGAATTGAGCTCAGGGTGGGCAGCGGTCTGCCTCGACTGGTTAGGTTCAGAGGAGAGAGATACTAAATCTGTTCCACACAAGCACACACACACATACACTAAGGCTAGCTTCTTCTTCTGATTTTAATATTGATAGATGCAGAAACACTTTGTGTGAGTGAAAGTGCACATGTTGCAAAAATGTCTCAACAGCAAGGCATAAAAACCTACAACTAATTGGTTCTCTGTGGGCCTCCACTGACAGGTCAAAACATTAGGGTTATACAGTGGAGAGAGAAGGGAGGAAACACAGAATGAAAGAGAGAAAGAAAAACAGGAGGAGAGGCAGAAAGAGCGATAAAGGAAGAGTTGTGAGACAGAGAAGGCATGAAGAGAATCACTTGATGTCAAAGTAGCTTGAAAGATGCGGACAGAAGACAGAAACAGAAAGAAAGATGGGGAAAAGAGAGAAATTCAGTGTAAATCTGTGATGGTAAAAAAAAAAAAACGTGTTAACATAGTTCAGTATAACACCACTGAAAGACACAGCAAGGAAAAAGAGAGAAGGACAGAGATTCCATGAGGTGTTTTGGACTTTATAAGCCCTTTGAAATTTCTTTTATTCTTTGACCTTTTCATTTGTTGTCATTTCTATGTGCAGTTATAAAGGAAACCCTACAGCAAGATAAAGGAGAGATCAGGCAAGAGAATTGACAGCTTGTGAAAAGGGGGATGTGCCTCTTTCAAGGATTCCTTGATTTGCTGTAAATGCCTTCCAGTCCTTTTCACATGCGAACTTCTGTTTCCCTCTAAATGCCTTGTACGGTATTATATTACTACTTGTCTGTGGTTGCACTTGTCACTTGTTGTCATCTCACTGCACCATGTTAACAAAGAACATGTGACCAGGCCTATGCAGTGATCTTGATGGTAATTCAGCGTGTTTGCGCCTACACAGCACATTCCTCAGCCTCATGTGCGGCTCCTCGCTTGTCTCCACGCACTGAAGCTGTCAGTTCACCTATGATGAAGTCAAACCTGCTACCTCAAAATAGAAACACCATTGCACAAGATACACCATACAAATGCATGCACACTCACTGGCTTCATGAAGCGTATGTAGTTCAGGTACTTCAGAAAATTATCCCTTCACCATTTTTACCCAGAAATCTTCACCCAAATTTACAAAAAATCAAAAACAGAAATCTCTCATTTACAAATGTATGCACGCCCCTTTGCTGTGGCTCCACAAATTGCGGTCAGGTGCATCCTGTTTGCTTGTATGTATCTAGAACTATGATTGATTTTGATTGAAGTCCATCTGTGGAAAACTGAATTGACTGCACAGAGTTTAGAAAGTTTATATACTGTATATATAAACTGATATAGTTTCACAACTGTTCGCTAGGACTGGAGCACAACTGTTTTATGTGTGCGTGCCTTTATTTTTAAGTCCTTTAAAGCCTGAATATCACTATAAAGAATTAAGAGAAGAATGAGTGCTTGAATTTACAATGTGGACAAACTGTCTCAGTGAAATTTTGAGTTTCAGTGCTGTCTGATGTCTGGGTCTATATCTTTTTAGTTTTTTGTCACAGGTTAGAAAACAGTGATGGAAGATAAGGTTATGAAGCACACCTCGAACAAATACTGATACCACTGACTAAATATTTAATTCACACTAACATCTTCACACCCACTCTTACACCTTGTTCTTCTTGCTACAATGCCAACAGCTTTCACATTATCATCTTTAAGCCAAAATGTCTATTCACGGTATACTGGGGCAGGGTTCATTGAAAGGCTGAGTCTGGATGAGCCGTAGGCAGAGGGGAGGGCGAGGACCACTATAAATCAAGCTCCATCCTCAACAACATCTGCCATGTATAATTAGCTCATGAGACTGTGGTGCATGCTCAGCCGCTTCCTCAGTTCCCAAGACACATACTTTGTGGCACTTCAGGGTGTGACGCTGAAGAGAAGAAAAAAATGTGGGACACACCTGGACATGGATTTGTCAGGATTTATGTGATTCCTATAACTGACTTTTTAAAATTTTTATTCTTTAGTCATTGCTGTGGATTTTTTTTCTTTTTTTTTTTTTTTTTTACTTTTTGGTCCAAAACATAATTAGTTATTATTATAAGTCACATGAACAAGTTGCTAATTTGTTAAACTGAATTTTAGTAACGTATATACATATACAATATACAGCCATAAACAACAAATCCATTTCCACCCTGTGTAAACTTGATCTTTGCTGTACTTTACTTCCACCTGTGTTTCCATCAGTGAAGAACATGTCAGGAAGTTATTCAGTATCACCATCACTTGTGGCTGCAGCTTGAACTTTTTTGAAAGTAGCAAAGAATTTCACCTCCTCTTGACTCTAAGCTCACCTTGCTTCATTTTGTTGCACGGATCTTTCCAAGCAGGCAACGAAATGTTGACATCCACCTCCAGAGTTTGAATACACTGCTCCAAACATGCCTGATATGAATGAGCTCTTAGACAATCTCCAGCGCCAGCAGGCAGAAGACTCCTCAGTTCTCGCAGCTCAAAAGGCCCTGGTCTCAGCCAACCGGGTGGGTGCTGAAGCCAGACGCCTGCACAATCTATACAAACTATGCTCAACTCCTTCTTACATTTCTATGTTCCAGAATAATGTGTATGACATCTTCCTGCACTGTTTTCTGCCTGTGACTCGGGATGGGGAATGTTTGCTCTGTATTTAACCTCCTTCCAAAAATATATTCTAACGGTAATAATGATGCAGCACAAATGTTTCTTTTCAGAGGAGATGACGTGCAAATGGCATTTTCCAATGTTTTAACGTTCATCAAGATGCCACCAGTCTGGTGCACTGCCTTTTGCAATACTGAACCACGACAAGGATCTTGCCTTCTTCTTCTCTAACCTTGACCAAATGACTGAACTGCCAAACCAGACCCAGTGCGTGGCATGCAAAACCCACTCTCTGGCTATATATTTTGCTTCCCAACCATTTAACCAGAGTTCCATATAACTCCTGTGCTGCACAGTGGCTTTTTCTGATGTCTCCAAAGCTTATTTGCACAGTACAAATTAACTGTATGTAAATATAATTTGAGGGGAAAAGGTTTGATTTTCTTTCATTTGTATTCTCCACTTCTCATTTATATTCCTTAGTGTGTTCCTCCTTAGTTATATTCCACCTTTCTTGATAAATCCTGCTCCTTTTTGAAGCTAAAATTACCAAATTTATGGTACCTGGGCTTCCTCACTGCATTCCTCCCACTCTCTTCCTCTGTCTCTCGTTGTTTCTTTGTCTCTGGGTGTCTTGCTGTCTCTGCCTCTCTTGTAGTCAGCATGGCAGCACAGGACTTATCTGCCACATTGCCTGTTTGCTAACTTAACACAGCTTTTTCTCCACACTCGCTTTCCCTTTCTCTCTGACACTCTGTTGTCTCTGTTTTTTTTTTTTTGGCTTTGCGCTCCCTCCATCCCAGCTTGTCTTTTTCATCTCTGCACCCCCTGCCCTCAGCCCCACCCCACCAAGCCCTTCAAAATGTCACTCCTCAGTGGAAGAGGAGGCAAAACAAAGCAGACATGATTGTTTCCTCTCTGCATGTGTTGTGTGTGTATGAGACCGCCTGCCTGTGATTGTGTGTGTGTTTTTGTGTGAGAGTGTGTCACTGACTGCCTTTGTTTGTGTCTTTGTGTGCCAGTGTGTGTGGGTGGGTGAGTGGAGTTTGCATGCACATCCACTTAGGCAGAAATGTGTGTGTACATTCGTGTCTCTGTGACCAACTTACATGTGTTTGTGTTGGTTGTGACTTCTTTTTTTGTATTACCACTGGTTTAAATGTGTGTTTTTCCATCTGCTTCTTTAACAAATGTCAAATGAAAAATAAACCACATTTGTCAATAACAAGAAACTCAATATACTTTGAATTTTGAGCATTTTTTCCCTTCATATGACATTTGACAGCCAAACCACAGATCACTTCCACCGTCCCCTATCAAATTTCATAGTCATTTGGCCTATTGTTAATACAAAAATACTGATTAGTGCAGGATTCAGCACTCGTCAGTTACACCATACCATTAGATTTTGGCTAAAAAAAGATGCTGAAGGTGAGGAAAATCTGTCTTGTCATGGTCTTGATGTGAGGCCAAATGGGGAAAATGGGATCAAAGATGGCGACAAGCTTCTTCCCTGTGGGTTCCTGAATTACTGGTTAATCATTAGTTGTCAAAGTTAAATGCTTTTTCATGTGGCTATAGTCGTTCCTCCATAACATTTAGATAAAAAGAAAAAGCTAAAATCAATACCATGTTTACCAAAAAAGAAAAAATCTCTGACAACAGGGTACCGGTGAACCTATTTAGTACCTGTCCATCTCCGTTTCCGTGGTAACACAGTGGGTGTTCGTTGACGACAGGACGAATCAACAGAACCATAAACTCTAGAGCCTTGCACTGCTTAACCTCTGTGCATATGTTTGTTTGTGCATGTGCAAGTGTGTGTATCGCTGCAAGGCTGTACGTCTGTGAGGGACTGTCCAGGATTTTTTGTATGCAGGGAGTGTAAGTGTGTTTGTATGCAGTGTGAGTGTATGGCTCCATGTAGTATTTCTGAGTGTTAATGTGAATTTGTGTGTGTGTGTGTGTGTGTCAGTGGGTGTTTGGGTGGTTTTGTATATTCACAGCGTAAGTCACGACTCAAGCAGCTGCTGTCAAATTACCCTGCAAAATCACAAAATCAAGTCTTTGTAAAATGCCTCTGCGCGCATGCCAGACAAGCCTTGTGTGTGTGTGTGTGTGTGTGTGTGTGTGTGTGTGTGTATGTGTGTGTATGTGTGTGTGTGTGCTTCAACAGCTTCACCTGTGAAGTGTGTGCCAATGTTTGCTCATTCACTGGCAGCCTAAAAAGCAGAAACCCTAAAATACTGGTTGATTTCACACTAAAAAGATCACATTGACTAATTTTACATACATCTGAAATATTGTAAAGACAGATTGTTCCTGCCCTTCATTCTGACAGGCTGGCTAACATTTTAAGATACTGCAAAATACCCAATTAACACACAGCCATGAATACATAACACTGCAGCTGAAAATCACCACTCAGACTGGAACAGGTTTTATGCCTCGCTTAGCAATCCACTTTCTGGAAGCTTCCTTCAGCAGTGTTTGTGATATGAACATAACATGAAATGTGTCAGTATAATGGCAAATGGTTGATTGTGGCACTCTGTCCACTGAGAATCAAACTCCACAGCACTATGCAGCCTCTTTTAGCTCATTGTTTTGGTTCTACAGCCACACATTTGCACAGTGCTTGGGTCTCTTTAACCTCCTGATGTGAAACCAGCTATTGCGGAGTCGGAGTAAGCATGGCTGAAAATGGAAGCTTGAGCATCTAGCAGCTAAAGATCCAGAGAGCTCAAACCATCCCTTACAAATGATACGTGTATTAAATTTCACATGAAGGAATGTCCATATAATGTGCATGTGAAATCCTGTTTGTGATTTGTCACAGCTGTGAATCAGTGTTTATATATTTTTACATTTATACAATTATCATAGGGTCAGTTACAGAGTTTGGGACTGTTGGTATAAAACACAGTTATTTATGGCCTATGTTAAATAATCTCTGATTTAAGTTGATTTAGATGTAAACGTGTATGACCCCTGCAAAGAGGATGAGGGACATTAGTTTACTGTAATGCTTTATGGGCTTTATTCGAGGTCTTGATCAAACCCATCCAAAGACAAAACACCATTAAACACTGTTAAAAACAGTTTCTGTCATTGTTACCTTACAACAGCTACCGAATCAAAAGTCTGGGGTTTGTAGCCTGATGAGGTTTAAATCAGGCAAGTGGAGAATGAAAAGATGTATCACACAGAAGGTTTAGGACAGGATGGAAGCAAATAACACAGTGAGAGAATGTCTTAACAATCTGTTACATTTCAGTGTTGTTCAAGGTTTAACACAGCAGGTGACAGTAAATCAAATCCGCTGTTTTCTTTTTTCTTTTTACTTAAACCCCTTCCTGCTGTTTGTCCTTTGTCTGTCCCATCTGTGTCCAACATAATGTTGAGACAAGCTGTCGGGAAGGTCTGCTCCCCCCATCAAAACCGGCTACACACCTCGGGATCGAGTTTTTTTGAAACCGACGAAAAGCATCAAAAGACTGAAATGCTGCTTTATTATGTCATAATACTGTGTGGACTGCCTTTTTTCTATTCAGTTGTTCCAATGGCATCAAGAGTAAAAGTAAGGGGGTGGAACCATTTTCAAAGTTGGAAGGTAATTCACCTATTTAAATGAGCAAAACATGCCTGCAGGTTTTATTTTCTAATTCCCTCTGTAGAATAATTTGCAGCTGAAACACATTCATCAGCAACAAAATCCACGCTTGCAAGAAAATAATAGAATATATTACAACACATTTTCATTAAGGTGCAGTCTCATTGCCAGACCTCACCACACATTCGACTGTGTTGGTGCAAGATAGAAGTCTGCCTGAACAGACAACTGTGTGGTACAACAGGCGATACAACGCGTTGTGTTTGCGTCTGAAACAATGTCAGAGCAGTGTGTGTATATATATATATATATATATATATATATATATATATATATACAGTGTTGATTGCTCATTTGCATATTTAAACATAATATTTCAGAAAATAACAATAATAACACAATGTTTCCCATAAAGTTGGAATAAAATAGATTTTACCTCTTGTGATTGTGACCATGTGATCTATTCTTGATAGATGTGTATATCTTCTCAAAACTTTATTGGCCAGTCTCTTCCAATGTGATTACTGATGTATATAAATAGGAATAAAAAGAGGAATGTGTCCAAAAACAAATGTATTCCAACTTTATGGGCAACAGTGTCCATAAAAGTAGTTTTTATTTATTTTTAGTCTTTTTTGTAAGTAATCAGCTGTGGAAGTTCCATGGTGATAGTTATTAGTTAAAATATTTACATTCACCTGTAGTCTTGCCTACAGGTGTAGTATTATGAAGTGAGACAGTGGCTGCATGTGCCCAGTGACAGGGTTTTTTTGCTGCATTACTTGGTCCAATAAGGTGATATTACAGTGTTTAATCTGTCCTTGTTGCACAAATGGTCACGAAGAGGATGCAGGACACAGAGGGAGGTGTTTCCTGGACATTAAAGACATTACACAACCATCTCAACCATTACACTCCCAAACAACAATGCTGCTACCACAATGTAATGAAAACAACTGTTCACCAGCTGCCCTCAACTGCTCTATATTATTATTAGAAGGAACAAATAATTGTAGCCTCTTTTGAAATATCAAATGAAAATGTTGACAGAGCCTTTGTATCACAGCTAAAATATCATACCATGATATTTTGTCTGCTGCACTGTGGCCACAAAGCTATTATGTTTTATTTCTTAAATCAGTGGTGATGTGACAAATTAATTAGATATTAGGTGATTGTGTTTCACAAATTTCACAGGTGTTGCCATGGAAACGTCAGTGAATGGTTTTCATTTACTGGCTCATTTTTAGTTAAATGGCTCATTACTTACACATATGCACAAAGATAATTAAATTAATCACAATAGAAAGAATAATAAAAGTCACATCAGAGCTTTTATCAACCTGACCTCACTTTCTCTACAGTAGCAGTGATGCTGTGCTGCTGGATATGAATTTCTTATGATTATTCACGACTCTTTCTTTGGAAGTGTGTGATACAACTATTCAGGACAAGAACTGTGTGAAAAGTTCAGTTCCTGGTTAACAAGCCAGTTTTTTTCTGTGTTTTGTTGGTTTCCTGTTTCCGAATGACAGTTTTTAACAGTGAGAGTTTACTCTGATCACATATGGTCTTTCATCTAAAGGCGTCTCCTTCTCTCTCTCCTTTCCCTCCTCTCTGCTCTTCTGTTTCTGTCTCTCTCTGTCTCTCAGAGATTATCTGCTCTGTCTGCCTCCTCACTCTAATTTTCCACAGATTTCTTTCTTTTTTCTCATCTTCAGTCTTCATTATTTCAGGCTCTTCTTGATCTCTCTAAATCTCCCCTCTTCAACTCTCATTTTCTCCTGTTTTTCTCTGCCACACTCTCCTACAACTCTCCTCTCTACAGCATGTACAACATTATACGGTAAATGAAATGACAACATTGATTGTGGGGTTACGCACTTAAAAAGACTCATTTTTATGTTTTCAACAAGTGACCTCTTGACAGCATACAAAATAATGCTAGATGTTTCTGAGGAGTGGTGTGCCATTGTTTTAGGACTGGTTGAGGTCAATGTTTGGGCGAACTTTGCTATTGGATCTCCACCTTCCACTGATAGTAAACCTCCCTTAACCCCGACCGTGATCTGTCCAGTTCATTTCACCCATAATTTTACTTGCCTAAACTTAACAAAAGTTTAACCACAGGCGCTCATATGGTAATTCATTTTATAAATATAGTTTTGGAAAATAAAGACAGTTTTGTTATTTGGGCTGTTGAATGTGTTTAAACAATACAAATACACCCTTACCCTAATTTGATAGGACAGCTGATTTGATGTGTGCACAAGAGACTTGTGGTTAATGTGAAATGTGTTAATTACATGTACATGTTTTAACGTCTCGAAATCGTGTGTGACGTCAGAGGACAGCACACCCTCTCAGTATTTTGTCTTTTTTTTTATTAGTAGTAACATTTTAAGTTTGAGTTTTTGATTACTTTGCCTCCAAGCCAGCGCCCGCTTTGTTCCCACTTTCGTTTCAAGCACATTCTGTACCCTGCAACTTTGCCACTCTGACAAAATCAGCAATTCTAAACACCGACCCCATACAGCACACGTTTGTGCTCAGGGAGAAAATACGACTGAATTATGATGGTCTTTAAAATTCAATTCTTTTTTTTCCTCTCACAGAGGTGGTAATGGACTGTTGTGGGCCACATTTGCTCTGTGTATGCACATAAAGCTAACACTGCAATACAAAAGCCGAGCAAGGGGGAAATGAGAATATAAAACTAGTTTTGTTTCATGGCAAATATTTGTTAAATTATCCACTCACGTATTTTAACAGATATTTTATGTCTTTTGATATTGCTTATCCCCTGAAGTTGAAATTTTTTGTCTCGTCTTGCACCACAGGAAGGTCAGCAGCCCTGGTAGGAGTTAAGTGTCTCACACAAAGACACTTGAGCAGGGCCACTGATTGAAGGACGATCCCTTAATCAGGACCAAATTTAACCGCTGATATACTTTGCTGAAAAACTGCAGGAGATGACTCTTCCACCCCCAAGAGTCATAAGATATGATTTTACTCTGATTTCACTTGTGAACCACTCTAAAACACCATTTGAATACATGACTCATGGTGGAGACAGAGGTTATTTTTGAGAGGACACAGCACGCAGCTGAATGGGCTCTGAATCTTAATAAAGGTATTTATTACTGGAACAAGTCTGAACCTACTCCAGTAAAATAAGAGCGATTTTAATTATTTATTTTTACTTTTTTTTAATTTCAATACTGTAATTAAACATCAACCAACCATACATCCATTTATAGTCTCCTATCTGGGTTTGTCTAAAAACTATGCAGAGCTGCCCACATGTCTTTCTCAGTAGACACATCCTTCATTTCATCCTCGTGGGATCCTGAGGTATTTCCAGGTCAGATTAGATCCATAATCCCTCCAGTGGGCTCTCCTTCAAATTGAACGTGCACTTCAAACTGGTTCCACTTAACACGATTTGTTGACTGCGGTTCAACGTAAAGCTTGTAAACAAGATGCTATCCTGTCTGTGAGTGAATGTGCACAGACACACAAGGAGGAAACCCTCTTAGGCTGTTCTTTTTGTGGGCACAATCCAAAATTTGTGACCTTGCACTTCAGCTCATAAATCTCAAGCCTCATCCTTGAGTGTTCACACCTTCCTCATACCACACAGCACAAAAAGGCAAAGTAGAGCACCTGACATGACTCTTGCTGTGCTGATGGATTTAGTGCTGTGGAAAAAGACTGATTATACTGAATTTAACACAACAGGTAAACATGGAGGGAGAGTTGAGTTTGCATTAACTTGGGAACAGGTTGAATTAGATATAAGCTGCTGAAGTAAGTGATTTTGGGTAAAACAATACTCTGGCTCTACCTGAATGTGTGATGTCAAAGAGCCTCTTTGAAGCTGCCATCCCTCCCTCCCACTGTCATCCAAGGCAGAAACCATTTTATAAACCTGTGTCATTGGTGGAGACAGACTGAATGAGACCTTTGCTCATATCTATTTCCATTTCAAGGAAGCAGTTGTCTGTGTTTCATTTCTTTATTTATTCATTCCAAAATGTTGTGTAGTGCTTAGCCAGGACTGTTAACGTAACCAGCCAAAAGTCAGATTTCTATTTACATCTTTACAATTCACATCCCATTTACTGTATTTTATGAAAGACTTTCTGTCCAAAAAAATAAAAAATAAATAAAAATTAGAATTAAAGGGCTTGAATGCAGACAAGACTCTTCTCTTCCATCTCTGAATTCAGCCAGGCAGCGAGATATATGAGGTGTGCGTGTGTGTTCATGAACTTCTCCACCAACTGTATTTCACAGGAAAGGTGCACCGGCTGTTAACCACCCATGAATACAAATGAGCAGCGTGCTGTGATGTGGCTAGGGGGTCATGGCGAGGCTCAGCAGAGACCTAACTTACCACATAATGAGTGATCCTTATCAGCACAGCAAGAGCCACACACGTTTAAATGAAAGGCCAACACACACACACACACACACACACACACACACACACACACACACACACACACACACACAAGATTCATCTAAATTATTCTTTTGGTCCAATACTGAATCCGAATAGAGATTACAGAGACCTCATCCTTATCAGGGGAGGTGAGGCTGAGACAACACTTAACCAAACCGACCCCACAACATGTAGTGGGTGAATGAATTGGGAACGAAGGAGCGAGGTGCACAGGCTCTGGCTTCTTAACGATACAGTAATGGACACTCAATCATCAACACAAACATGGGAAAATAAAAATAAAGCCTAGAAAGGTTTCAAGCACCAGTGTGTTCATACTGTAAGAACCAGGAAGAACCAGGTAGATGAGCCGAGAGTAGAAGTAGAACAATATTTGGCATTTATGTCTTCAAAATAATCTGAGTCACGCACATTCAGGGTTAAGCAATGAAAGAGAAGAGACTGGTTATGGTTATAAATCTCAGAGTACGTTATGTATCTAAATGCACAGTATAGGAGACATAATTGAGACTGGGACTTCCTGTAATTAATTCCTGTAAGTTTGGTCACTCGATTAAGTAACCTGTAAATGCTAAAATTATTCCCCCAGAATAGTTTGAACTAAAGAAACTTCTGGTTGAATATCAGTCCCATGATTCTCAAGATAAAAACAAAATAATTGGCTTTTCTTACTGTAAGTCACTTGTAGTCAAACACTGTCAGATGTTAAATTGTTTTTTCATGTGGGACGTTTCAGTTTTTATCTCAGTTCACAAAAAATAAATTGATGTTTCAGAAATATTTCTAGTCTCACTAACCATTAACATCTGACTGTCAGTAAATGAAACAATCAAGTAAATAGAATAACGTATTTAGCTGTTCCATTTTAGTGTAAATTTGGATAGTCAAACTCCTGTCAAGCATGGAATGAAATTGAATTTTTAAACACATTAATTTTTTACCTTAAGGCCTCAGTAGACTTAAGCACTTCATAAGTTGGGTTCTGATTAATACATTTAAAAACTGACTGACTTCTAGTTACTAGAATTACAAAGCGTAAAGTGTCTAAATTTCACCAAGCAAAGGATTTTCCTGCACCACTGAACACCTGTGATTCTAGGTCACCAACTGTTTCAGCTGTCAGTATAACATGGCAACTACTGGAATATTATGTTAGATGTTGAATATTTTTGAACTTCTGCAGTCCAAGACCCAAACTGAACAAATTTAGTTTCACACTGGGACTGAGGCTCATTCAGATGTTCTCATACTTGCATCATGGGGGGATCCAAACTGAATAAACTCCATTTTCCACCTTGGAAGTCAGTTTTATTGAAATGCTCTCGTTTTCTTGTCATGTGGGGAACCAAACTGAGTAAATGTAGTCTGTTCCCTGTGGGAGCCAGGCTTCTTCAAACGGACTAGTAACTCTTGTCACGTGGGGATCTAATCTGGGTACATGTGGTGAAATGAAGTGAAGGTGACCTCCCTAACCTTGTGGATAACTTCTGGTTTGAATCAAGAATCAAATGTCCTGAGGACCGCAAGGAAGATAAAGTATGTTGTCAGACCTATTTGCATGTTTCTTATCTATAGTGCACAACATTGGAGAGTTTCTCACTGTGTCTCAGTTCATAGTATTATATATAGTATACAGTATATAGTATACATAGTATTCGCCTGTAGAAGCAACAGTTTGAATTGAAGAGAACTTGATGGGAGACTGCAATCGCCAAAGTTCTTCTTTGTTATTAGTTAGCTATTTCATTTCATGAAATCTATAGCACAGTTTGTATATTATTCCTTGTATATTTCATGACTCTGATTAAGCTTTTGCATTGAAAAAATAAGTGAAACCTTTTCGATTGTTGAATTTTTATCTTTGTATTTCATTAACATGTTTTAATGCCATAATCTAACAAGTTAACTAAATTAGAACTACTGGCCTGTGTGTTATTGAAGGAACGCATAACTGCACAGCTCCTCCACCACCACATGATACAATATAGAAAAGTGAAACCATGACAATGTAGCTTGCATGATTTTTGACAAAGGATTAGCGGCATGCAGCAGAAAATCTGAAATTTATTCACGTCAAATTGGAGCAGCCATCACTGGGTACTCCACTTCTCCCTCTCAACTCTGAAAGTAAGAAACAAGTTCTCAAATATTTCCTCACTCATAAAGACAAGTGGCGTAAAAGCTGAGACGTATTGGTGAATGGTGAGATCAATGCAGTGATTAGGGCTGAAATTAATGATTATATATCGATTCATCTCAATTATTTTTGAATTACTCAAGTATGTACAACATATCAGAATGGCGCCCATCACTATAGCTCAGGATGACATCCAAAATGTTGAATTTGCAACAATATAGAAGAGAGAAAAGCTGCAAATCCTCAATTTTGAGAAGCTAGAACAAGTTAATGTTTTTCCTCTTTCCTAGATAAATTACTTTAATTTAGTTTAATTATGGAAATTGGGGTATTATTTTACATGTGGAATACACGCTGAATGAAATTATCTTGTAGGATGGAAAAGCAGCAGTACTTTGGGTCCTGGAACTGGTGTCATCATATCTGTCTCCACTCTGAATAATATGTCTAATTTTGGTGGTGTACCTCTTTCACTGTGCCACCCTCCTGCCCTTTTTATCTTAATCCTTTACACAAGTGGGAATGAATCAGTTTTAAATATGGACGAGCTACTCTCAGTGTACCTCATTCTGCCCATTAAAGCTACACAAACCACTTTGTACCTTGCAGAGGTGCCACATAAGCATATCTCAGAGTTCATCACAGGATATGGTAAGTCAAGTTTTTTTTCCAGGCTTTTAACAAAGGCTTAGTTGGGAACGTGGCCTGGTTTGCATGTGGGAAAAACTAATATAGTCTATCAGGTTAGGAACTCATGCAATAATGTTTTCCTTAAAGAAGAAAAAAGGAACCTAAACACAGGCCATTTAAAGGGTGCTTTAAAAATGCTACAAGAAGACTAAATGTAGTGAGGAGATAAGTGGCACTCTAAAAGTGGCTTGGTTCCACACCTCTGAGTCACTGCCCACATCTCCAGCTTTTTATCTGGAGATTCAAAAATATCTGGTGAATCTGTGCTGAGTGATGCATCAGTTACTAAGGACTGGATGGGATTAAATAAACCCTGTGCCAAATATGAACACAGTGTTCTACGGAGTAATGAACATGAAGACTGAAAAAGAAATTCAGTCTCATTATCAGGTTGCATTAAAACAATCAACAGCAACAAAAAATAAAGGGTGAATAACTCCATGTGTGCTGAGTAATAAGATGCTTTTTCCCCTTTTACGGCAAATGCATGTTCGGTCTTAGGTCCAGTAAAATAATACACAAACCTGCACATCTTTTCCAGTGTATGAGAGTGATCAGAACCACAACCACGGATTTGCTTTGAAGCTCCCTGATGTTTAAGTAATTTGATGCTGATCTTAGCCATTTCCAAACTAAGCCTTTGTAGCTTCAGTCATCACACAGCACTCAGTTTGGATCAGAATTTCATAAATTTTATATCACATTTTAAAGGGCACGTGTGAGTCACTTCTGCCATTTGTTAGTGTTTCCCTTTTGGCCTTTTGTGTCAACAGCGAGAAAACTGATGATATTCTGACTGAATGACAGAGTGAAGAATTTCCTCCTTAAAAACAAAGTTGTTCGTATTAAAGTAAATGAATAAATATGGCTGATTATTGCAAAATATGATGGAAGACCAAGAAAAGGTTGTGTTTGTCAATCTCTCTTCCCAAGAAGAAAAAAAATCATATTTATCCCAGAGAAGGTGTTTCCTGTGTTTTCCTTGGAGTCTTGGAGTTGATGCAGGGACTTTGTCAGTATATGAAAATAAAGTCATGTGAGCTGACATACACTTAACCCGCCTGATTCTGTCTCTACTCTGTTTTCTCTGTTATTCTCTGTAAGCTGAGTATGTAGGTCACAGCGAGAGAGAAATTCGTGACATTAACAGAAATATGACTTCTACAAGGTACATTCAAGGGATGCAACATATCGGGAATCCTCTCTCTCACACACACACACACCACCTTCTCTGAGTTGTTAAATCCGATATCATTGGAAAAGAATCTGAGAGAGCTTGTCTTTCTTTATCTTTTTCTTATAGTCATGATGTTAAGGACACATCATTGTATGTTTTTCTTTCTTCTTTTTTTCTGTTTATAAAAATCACCAATGTAAAATTTAACTCTCCCGAAGGATGAAGAATGTAGGTCACCATATCAGAACAGGGCTCGACTTCAACATACAAATATGATGAGTGGGTGGGAGGCGAGTGCAAAGGCGTTACACACACACACACATACAGACACACGCAATACTAGCCATACAGATAGCATGTACTGTGTGTAAATGCTTTCCTGTCTGGACAAACTCCAGGGAAGCTGTGTAGAGAGATGCAACTCTACTGGTTTTAAGGGTGAGGAATGTAGTTGGAAGAAGAGAGGAGATTACAGTAGAAAGGGTTTTAATACCTGTGGTCAATGTGAATAGGTGGTTGTAAGGACAGTGTCTGTATGTGCTTTGAGAATCTCTGCCCGTAACATATTTTTAAATGTTGGTTTATATATGTGTTTGACTGTTTTTCATGAACATATCTAAGAGGGCTTCTTGTATAAATCATGTTTGAAAGGCAAGAACAGCATTTCTCTTCTTGCTTGACCCTACTACCATCTTTCTCTCTCTTGCTCACTTGCTGGTCTATCATTGCATCCATTTACTATAGGTACTAATGCATCCCTGTGTTCATGTAGCAGCCTGGCTGTGTATTTGAATCTCGTGAGTATTATGGCAAAGGCACCTCCTCCTCCTAAAGACATACTGACCTGTTCAGGGCAGTGTCAGTGTCAAAAAGAAATAAACAGTGGTAGTAGTAAACCTAGTAAAAACAATCTCAAAGCCAATTGAATTAACCATCAGGACATCTCCCCAGCACCTGATGTATTTCTTAAAAATTCAATTTAATCTTTAATCTTAATAAAATATGTTAATATATGTCTCCTTCCTAACAAAGAGGTCTTAAAATATACAATTAAAACTGCCAGCCAGCCAGCCAAGATGATGCGACATCACCACAGCTGAACTAAATAATTAGAAGGAAAGAGGAGGATGGAGAGAGGAAATGGAAGGGGGGAGGAATGACAGTTGAAGAAAGCAAAGAGGCACAGCAGGGGATGAACAGAAGAGAGGAGGAGGAGCGGAGGAGGGGTAAAAATGGCTGGGACAGTTATACTTGGTGTTGGCGTGTTAGTGTTGGTGTCTTTGTCCTTATCGTGTGTGTCTCTTTTGCTCCAGGCATTGTTGTATTCAACTAAACAAAACTACATGTGACAACTATGTTTTTTGTGTGACTGACGGAATTACTATGGATGACACAATTAAAAGAGCACAAAACAAATCCAAGCTGCGATCAGTCTGCAAGTCAAGATTTGACAGCATTAAAGACGTTTTCCTGAAAACGTATTTTCTGTTGCAGATGTCTTGTATTTAAACAGAATTACTAGGAGAGAGGGTTGTGTATGTACAATGTCGTACATCTGTGGCTTTGTGTGTGAACCAAGTGTGACTGTGTTCTGTCCAATGACAATGACAGAGACAGAAAGAGAATGAGAATGAATCAGAGATTTGGGGAATAGGCTTGTGTGACTTTTGTCATCCAGCCATCAAGAGAATCCATCTACAAAAGAATCACAGGACCTCGATGTGTGTGTGTGTGTGTGTGTGTGTGTAAGTGTTTAAATCCAGTATCTGTATGGTTGTGTCTCTGTATGTATATTTATATGATTGTGTTTGACTGAAAAGTGGCATGAGGGAACCGTTTTTAAAAGAACCCCCAACAGACACACAGTCTGAAGAACTCTGCCTCTATGTGAAAGTGTCTGTGTGTGTGTGTGTGTGTGTGTAACAGCTCATTTGTTCTACAGCCCCTGTTGTTTGTATTCTCAACTGATAGCTTTCTCTACTGAAAAATAGGCTTGCACTTTTTGTGTGTGCATGGTGTTGTGCACCCTAACTCTGTGTCAGCGTGTTAATATATGTGTGTATGTTTGTGTGACTGTGTGTGTGCATTTGCCAAGCTAATTGAAAAGTGCCACTGTTGTAAACAAGCTGAGAAAAGAGCGAACATTTTTCATGTGGCACGGGGGCTCTACACAGCAGGGAAGTGTGTGTGTGTGTGTGTGTGTGTGTTCGGGACCTGCCAACCTCAGATGGCAGTCACTTATCTTGGGTACTTGCATCATTACATCTCCTCTCTCATCCCCTCCTCCACTCGCCCATCTTTTCTTCCTCTCATCGTCTCATCACCTCTTCACTCCTCCTTTATTCCCTGTTTTCTCCTCTTCCTCTCCCTGTCTAATCTCTCCTTATCGTGATGTCCCATTGGCTGTGTTAACACTGACAGTGTAATGCCTGATTCTGGGTGGAGTTCAGAAAAGGTTTCAGTCCTGTTGAGCTGTTTACATAAACTAGATGAGATCCTGTAACTGAACATCTTTGTTGCCATGAATAAACCAGTTAACAGGGTTCTCCCTCCTGCCCAGAAATAGATTACCTCTGCTACACTGGAAAGAAATGATCATTTCTACTTGTAAATACCCGAAAAGTGCTTTTTTCACTGACATCTAAAGTAAATGTGTCCAGGTGGCAGAATCGAGCAAACTGAAAACAGCCACAGTGAACGGAGCAGAGCTGTAGACTTAAGTGACAAAAATGAGGAAGTGAGACTCAACTGAGATTTGACTGCTCTGAGAGATGACCTTTTGAATCCATAAAGACCAGCATGTATTTGCTTTGCCGAACATTTGACAGGATTGAATCCTAAAATAATCAAAAGTGAAATGCACACAGGCAGGGTCTGCACAGCCACACAGCCTGGACATTTAACCACCTGGCCTATGAACTGAAAGGAGTTGGTCTCAGCAAAATTAAAAACTTCATTAACAGCTCTGAAAGACAAATGTTTACAGTTTGCATTCAGAGAACTGTAACTCGCCCTTAGTGATTTGGGGATTGCAATGGACTTGCCCCAAGAGATTTAAAGTTACAGAGTTTTAAGAGAAATATTTTTAGGAGCAGATTCCCACTGTTCTTAGTATTTTATGCACATGCACTGGGACACAAATGCCATGAAATGCAGCAATAGACAACAAAGGGTGGGCATGAAGAGGACTGCCAGCAAGCAAACATGCACACAAACAATGCAGGTATAAATTCTTCCAATAAATACATGAATCTGTTTGGCCTCAATGATGCATCAAAGAGTCTACAGCCCCACCAGCAGCTCTGTGAGGCTTTTTAGGCAGTAGTGAGCTAAATCAGTATGCTCACAGTCACAATGTTAACATGCAGATGTTTAGAGGACAGCGAGGGGGACAGTGGGTACAATGAAAGTCTGCAAAAAATCCTGGCGATCCATAAAAATGTCCTCTTCATGGTTAGTTCGAAAACTGAAGTATGTTCTCTTAATCAAATGCAACTTAACCGCAGCTTCGTTCACAGGACAACCCTCTGTCTTCTGATATTATAAATAGTACAACTGAGAATTAATTAATTCTTCACCTAAATGATGTTACGCAGGACACTTTGTTAATGCTAATTATTTTGATGAAACACTGAATAGGAGAAAGCTTCACTGCAGGTAATGACAGTAATGAAAGTAAAAAACTTTGTTAGGTCAGTCTATTATATTTATATTGAGGAAGGGTGAATTAGACTTTTGAAGTATTTATATTAAAGCATCACAGCTTGGGTACTCCATCCATTAAAAATGAAGGTCAGAGTGAAAATAAAGAATGGGGAGAATTACCATCACTTTCAAGTGAAAGTGGAATGATAATTAACATGTTAATGAGCAGTGTGTCTGTGAGATTAACACAGTGACACACAGTCCAGACCATATGTGTGTGTCTATGTGAGGCTAAATGCTGCTGCTATGTAGAGACAACACATGGAATTAGTGACAGGTTTGCAGTTATGATGCGGGAAAATGAAAAATGCTTTGAGGCACTGTGTGTGTATGTGTGTGTGTGTGTGTGTGTGTGTGTGTATGTGTGTGTGTGTGTGTGTGTGTGTGTGTGTGTGTGTGTGTGTGTGT
>JBBMJY010000003.1:3033115-3044549 GCA_037833715.1 Toxotes lorentzi
GTGTGGGGGGGGGGAAACACACACACACACACACACACACACACACACACACACACACACACACACACACACACACATAATCTGTCTCTTTCTTCTTACGGTCACACACACAGAGGTTAGCTTCATTAGGCAAGTTAACACTGGCTCTCCTCTTTTTGTTTCTCCTCATACAGACACACACACATACACACACACACACACACACACTATGTCTCTCCTGTTAAATCAAGCCAGCTGATGCTTACTGTGTCTCTGCTTGTTACCTTCTCAACCCGTCAACACACACAAAGACCCACAAAGGCACACCTGTCCACTAACATTCAAAAGACACAATGATATACACTTACACATATGAAAACACAACGTCAAGCACACACAATCTCTGTCCTTTCCTGACACACACACACACACACACACAATTTCTGCGTCTCTATGTCTCATCTTGTTAGCTTTGTTAGCCGGGCTAATTGACAGTTCATTACCAGGTTGCTCTCTTCACACAGAGCTGCTGACAATTCCAAGTCTTTTTATGGAGCTACATGTTGAATTTTCAACCTGCGCTGCCCGATCCAGGCCCAAGAGGCGGTATCTCACGCAAGGACCCACCACTGTCTTACCTGAAGTGAAGTACACCCATCAATTAAAAAAAGAAAACACTCACCCAACGAGACCTGTGTGTAACTTCAGCTAAGCTGAAACTGGTCCTAAGAAAATAATTAGATTTGACTCCAAAAATAAAGTCTGGTTAACTAGACCCAATTTTGTTCAAGCCAAGTGGTTCCAGAACAAGGACAGGCAACATACTGTAAATATGACAACTAGACTGGTTAAAAACAAGGGTGTGTTCATAGCTGGTGACTGTAAAACAACTTCCATTGCCTTATTAACCTCCAGTCGGTCTCCACATCCACGAGCAGATTGAAAATACTCATTATTTTGGTAAATCTACCAGATATTCAACATCCTACCTAAAAATCTCAAATGTAAAGTATGACATTTAGAGAAGATATGGGTTAGGCTATGCACTCCCACTGTTGATGGTTAAAGCCAAATATACACTTGTCAACCCCAAGTTCATGCACATCAGCTCCCAAAGTATTCCTGATGAAATGGGTGAAACAAGAAAACTTGGGCAGAAGGACTGCACTTGGGCCATGACTCATGATGTTTCACAAGTCCCTGAGAACACAAGTACAGAGAAAAACACAGTTTGAGAAAGGCCTCTTGTGTTCCTTGTGGACCCTGTCGTTCCTTATCTCTTCAACAGTTGCCCTCAACAAGTTTTCCGCCCTTGTCAGTCACCTGACCCTGCTCCTTCCTGCACATCTGTCTCTCATTCCCACATCAAGCCACACCTGTCCACCACTGTATACATACCAGCCACTCTCCAGTTCCCATTTGCTAGTCTGTCAGTGTTGCTTTGCGTTCTTGGCCATTCCTGTCTGCATGCTCCCTGTTCCTGTTAACCTGCCTGTAATCTGCCACCTGTGTTTAGACCTGCTGCCTATCTCTGACCTGCCTTCCTGCCTCTGCCTTTCAGATTTATTTTCTTGCTCGGACTGACTTCTCGTCGCTGACTGTGAGCCTGTTTTTGACTGTGGTGTGCCCCTAATTCAGCCTGCTCTGGATGTGGTCCTGAGTTTTGTGTGTGGGTGAGCCTGAATCTCTCTAATGATTTTGGCTAATAAGTTAAGGAAAGCAAAGGTTTCAGTCATCCTGCCCTAAAATGGGAAACAAAACTTGTGTGGGAGAGATGTCAATCAAGAACTGTCTGCACTCACCCACGCAGCTCTGAGAAGAGCTCTAATCAGCCAAAATGAGTGAAAACATTCGTGTAGATTTACTATGACAAGGTAGGACCTTTGAGTGAGAAGCAGTAAGAGGTGCTTCAGATATATGCTGGACCTGTCTGTTTACAGTCTTCACACTACCATGATTTTTTTTTACTGCCCATCACTCCCAACTGAGCCCCCAGCTGGGATCTTCTCTCTGATCGTCAGCTGGGCGACACCCAAAGTAAATCAGATTTCAGCGATGTTTGAGATTAAAACCACAGGCTTCACAGTCTCACTCACACCGAAAGGTTTTTTTTTAAGTTAAATGTCAGTCCGTTTTCCATCAGGAGCGATGCATTTCTCCTCGGTTTTCATGAAACACCACTCAGCAGATGGTTGAGAAAGAGTGTAGAGTTTGTGAAAAAGCAGATTTCAAGTCAACTCCAGGCTGCACAGGTGTTAGATTGATGAATCCTTGTTAAGATCTCACTGGCAGCATGGCAATGATGGGAAAACAGCTTACATTTATTTACTTTATATTCCAAATAGGCAGGTTTTTTTTAATCAGTTCAGTGATCACACACCTACTATTGACTTGTTTTGTCTTTGTTTTTTGTTACGTACTATGCGAGACAGTCATTTGTCTTAAAAGTTGAGATAAAATCAAACTCAATACCAATGTCTGGGAGCACACAGCTTTTAAATAATTTCTCTGTCTTGAACCATCAAAGTCCCAAAATGTCTGCAATGCAAACTAATGTAGTCATCTGCCGAGCATTTTATCTCGTACGCTTCAGCGCAGTTGGATCAATTACTAATGAAACCTTCTTACTCTGAGGGCCTTTGGGAAAAGTTAGATGGTTCCCTCTGTCTACAAGACATTATTTCTTGCCTTGTCTTTTCATCGTGTTCATCTCAGTTTACTTTTTTATCTTTTGCTTCTTTCTCTTTTTTCAACATCTTATTTCCCTGTTTGTCCTTCCTGCTGTCTTTTTATGTATACATCACTTCTGCTTTTCCTTCTTTTCTTTCTCAGCAGACTACATTCAGAAACCCCTACAATCACTAATAGATGAGTCTAATTCACTCAGGCACCAGCACAGCATACCGACTTCTTCTCCCTCAGCTGAGCTGTCAATCACAGGGCTATTAAGGCCTGTTACTTACATACATATAACATCAGACAGCAGTTGAGGAATTCTCACACCTCTACATCTTTTATGACAGCTTTGAATCAAACATATCGTGCAGTGAGAGGTAACCCCAACCTCTTCTCTCCAACCACTGACAGCTGCTGTTAGGTAAGCAACACTTACATTTTAATTTTCAATAAAAAAAATAAAAAAAAAAACCTCTACAGTTGTAACCCCTGCAGCAATATCCATCATGCATGTATCCTCCATCTCTGATCCCGTCTTACTTAATGTTATACTCGAGTAAATCACCCCAGTAAGACCAGTGAAATTAGAATCACAATATGAGGGGAATGAACAGTTTAAACAGACGCATAAAAACAGAGAGGTCACTTTAAAAAATGTTGCTTTGATGTTGACTCACATCAGGAACACAGATTACATCCTTTACTATTACTGTTATCAGGTCTAAGTTGTGATGTAGGTTTTCAGAAAGGCAGCAACTGAAGTGATGATTCACATCCAGAAGCGACTGGAAATCGCTTCTAGTCGTCACATTAAATGTGGAAAATGTCTGTTTTTGGAAAAGAAATGTTTCCGTTGATTTCTGAACAGCATCCCTCGGCTGGGCTGATTCAGATATTCACTCAAACTGTGATCTGACTTCACACAGCAGGTCTTTTTGCTCTTTCATAACATCAATAGCAGCTTAGTCTTTTCTGTCTTGAGGAACTGATTTCTTACATTGTTAGTGAGAGACACCTTTTTGGTTGCTGAGTTACTCAGTGGTCTGTAAATACATGCAAGAAGGGAAAGAAACTGGTTTCAGGTTAAACCACTAAACTGTTCGAAACTATGACCTGAGAATCTGTGTTGACACTACATGTTTTTAAAAAGGCATTGAGGCTCTGATTTATGTTTTTTTTACTTGTTGATGTCCTTGTACTACAACTAGACTCAGAAAATTCAAGCAGAAAAGGGTGAAGAGTCGGGTGGGCAACCTTAACACTGCCACTCCTGCAACTTGAAAGCTTAATGAGTAACTTTAATTAATGAGTAAAATCCTGCTTTTGCTGACCGCCAGTGGTTTCACTTCTCACCTTGCTGCAGTCAAACAAAACAAAACACACTTGTGACCACATCCAACCATGACCAGCAGTGATACCAGAGTGAAAACATCACTTCTGGTATTGACAGTGATTTAGAATAAATTAATTAAAGCATGTTAATCACTTTGTATCAGCAGTGCCGCTGCCTGCTACACTAAGATCCTAAATATGTGAAGCCCAGCAAGCTGACTGCATCAGATCATATGGGTGTTTTAATCCCATCAGCCCAGTCCTTACATCATACTGACACAGCACGGTATGAATAATCAAGATGTCACACACATCTTTATATAGATGAAAGGCACTGCATGAGCACACAGATACAACAAACATACCCAAACCTCAGTTGAATAAAGCCAGTATGTCTTTGTCTGTAAAGCAGTTTTGTTGTCAGACAAAATAGCTGAGCTGATGTTGTTGCTGTTGTAATTACGCTCGGGCTCACGGGGAGCCGCTGGTTAAGCTCTTACAAGCTGAGAGTGAAAGCTGAGGGGAAACACTGACATTAGAACAACCAGAAACTGTCACGCTGCAATGTTGTCACACAGAGAAGCACAGAGCGAGAGAGAGAGTGTTGGGGGAAATCAGAGTTATCACAATGCAAAGTTATTAAAGCAAGCCACAGAGAAAGAGAGTGAAATCCGCAAAAGAGGGGAAACAAAGCAGCACCGAATTGTCAGAGGAATAGCAGACAACACTTGTTGCTTTTATGCGATGTCACAGCTTTTTGAGACCATTTTGCGGGAGCAATTTTGCATGGCAGATGTTCCTCTTAGTTTTAATAGAATTTGAATTGAAATTAGAAAGACTCAAAAACTGCAGGATTTTGCAGATGGCTTCCATGAAAACACTCAAATGTAACCTATCAAAGATTGTTCATTACTCATGTTTTTTATTTCTCTACCCACATTTTTCTTTTTTTGTTAAATCTGGAGTATAATACCGTTTCTATCCAGTGTTTCCAGGAAGTGCATTTCACTTTTTAACTGAAAAGAAGTAAAGGATCCATGAACAGCAGGGAAGGATTCAGTCCAAGGCTCTGATGTCTGGTACGTACTCCCTGTAATGAAAATACACACTCATGCCAACACAAGATGGAGACATAAACAAGCTCCCACGCAAATTAACTGGCTTCCTTTAGCCCTGTTTGGGTTTATAAGCTGATTCTGTCTGGCACTCACAAGAGGACTTTGAAATCATGAGTTAAAAATCATGGCTGATCAAAACAGAAGAGCACACACAGACACACAAAGGCAAGTGAGACAGGCTTTACAACAGGTACTACTGAGGGACTATCCTGAGCTTAGTTTCCCTGAGCGTGACCCCTCCCTGACTGTAACTGAGTCACTTCTTCATATATTCTCAGAAAGCTTCTCTGAGTATTCCTTCCAGTAGACTGTTATTGATGGTGCTGAAGTATTTCCTATGTGCGTGGGTGAGGTGTCTGGTGGTGTGACAGGAACTAGAGGATGTGGGGGGGATATAGAGGAAGAGATGTAGTGAGAGGAGAATTGCATTACAAAAAACAGGTCACACCCCAGGGCCTCCTACAAAGCCCTCATTATCTCTTTAACCTTGTCTTGATCATAGTTTTTAATTAACTGTGATTCCAGTGTTACTGTACCCAAATGTGCTGTTACCATGTGCAACTTGTCCACATTTACCTGCCCGAAGAGCTGCCGACATCTGCCGCAACATTCTACTTCCCACACTGAGCAGTTTGGCCTTGTCATGACTTTTTGGTACTCTAGAGAATTGGAGGAGTCGAGGAATGCATACATTTTGCTGGGTCGGGGGCTGTGATGCAGCAGCTGACAGTTTCACTGTGACATTCACAGACATTTCTAACATGTCTCCTGACAGTGTCCATAATGTCCTGTGATGCAGGAAACATACTCTATCTTTAGTTGCTTGGTAACAACATTTAACATTCTTTGAAATTAAAAGGTATTTTTTATTATATTAACACTGAACATCAAATGGGTGTAGCTCTTCAGTTTTCCTAAGTGCTTTTAGATTGTTAGTTTGGTTCCAGTCAGCACATAGGCTCCATGACTGAGCCTCATGGCTCTGAACAACTGTTTCCAACAAACATAACCATTCACGATAAGTGTATGCTAAACACAGAATAGCAAACAAACGAAGTAGACCAGAAACATGCATCTATCAAGCCGAGAGCCCTTGATATGATAAGAACTTCAGTAAACATGATTAATGATCTAGTTTTTGAATTGTCAGAAATCAAATTATATAATAAAGGTACAAAATATCCCAGTATCGTGTTTTACTTCTTGAAAGGGATCAAGGAGTCTCGGAGACCAGAGGTTAATTTTCAAGCCTATGATTACCTGCTAAAGAGCTATTTGCTACTTTCACAGATATGGCAGTGTTATTTATACAGTGCATATTGGGTTAGTGGGTTTTGTATTGGCCAGACTCCCAGTCTGTGCAGAGGATTAATACTGGGATTGTTCCAGTTATTAATGTGAATTATCTTTTGCCTTCCTTAGGCCTGCTTGGCACTGTTCGTGGCTCTGTGCTCTGTGCCTAACGTTATACTGTACTGACTGTGCCACGTCTGCAAGCATTTCAGTGTCATTGCAGTGACCTTGGCACTTTGAGTGGAGGTTGTACAGGCGCAGCTGCTACTGTGTCCTCAGCTAATCTATATGTGTAATTAAGGATCAGAGCTGGTGATTACCTGTCTGTGATCAATAGCACAGCCAGTCATATCCGTTCCACCTCAGGCACCTGAAACGCACACACATGCACACACACATTCACACGTGATGTAGCAGTGTACCTTTAACTTATTGTTATTCAGATGTGAACTGTAGTCTCAGTCTCTACTGTAAGGTTACTGTTTCTACATGGATTTATGGATGGCTCCATCTATCTGTGTAATAGATAGATGGAAAATCATTACATCCTCAAAATTGCATATGTAGATAAATAACGTGTGTGCAGACCAAGCTGTTATGCCATGCATGATCTGTTTTAAAAATTAACAAAAGGAACCCATTTCAGATGTGTGACCGAGGATAATAACCTTCATCATGTTCCATTTTATTTAATAAATAGGTTGTTTATTTTCCCCCGAGGGCTACTGGCTCAGACCAACACTTATTAGAGCTTCTTCATGCAGGATGTCAATTATTAATTCTCTCATTTAGTGACCATCTATTAGAATGCATGGCTCATAGCACACAGGAGAGACCGTGGCAGGCTTTGTGAATACATTTCAGATAACAAACGGTTTTCAATAAAGGGAACTTTTGGCCTTTGAAAAAGCCTTTCATAACACTGCCCCTTGTTACGTGCTGTTGAAAATATAAGATGGGATTTAAGATGGCTCCTTTTTCCACTGACGGTGATCTCTTGCTTAAAGTGCCTTTCACAGTCACGGGGGAATCACAGAGTCATACATGAACAAGACATTTTGCATTTTGGAGGCCAGAAAAATGAGACAAGTTGGACTGTGCAGCTCAGTGATGTGTACATATAAATATGTAGAAGGTAAGTGTTGTGGGGAAAAATCATAGTACTAAGCTTCCTAGGAAATTAAACATATTTACTGCTTATATTTACAACCCATACTTAAGGCAGTTAGTGAAACATTTGCAGTTTTTTTTTTTTTTTTGTGAAATAGCAGCTTTTATGTCGACTGAAAATGATGTTAGCTAGACCAACAGATCACTAAGTATTGACTGGTTTGGGCAAAATAGAATAACCTATTACCTAAAAATTACAATTAAAATTAAAACAGGGTGTTTGTAATTAAAGCCTCTTTGTCTTTGAAAGATTGTATATCTACTGTCTGGTCTCACCCAATTGCATATGAGGAATCAATTTCCTTAATTGATGGGATCAGTACGCATGTCATTTCTACTAACCTCTAACCTTCCTCCTATACCTAATCAAAAAGCTGTAAATGACATGAAAAAAGCTTAAAATGAGTAAACACTGAAAAGAGAAATGTCCCTGACAATGATATGCTATTTACACAGTCAGCCGAGATCCAGTCAAGTGTTCTATTTGCACTTAATTAAAGAGATATTGTTCATTCTTATGCAGCACCATCAAGGCTCAGGCTATAAATCCCTGCTATCTACAACAGGCTATGACAGGTTTCATACTAATTGATGCTCTCCTTGTTTCAGCAAATAGTTGTTGATGTGGGTGAAATATGAACAGCTGCCCAGGTAATCTAATCTCAGATATAATACTTACTGAAGTGATGAAGTCAGACAACTTTGACTTTTTATAGACAGAAAAACAAACTCTTAACAGAGTGTGAAAAGTGTTTCCAGTCACAGCTGATATTTTATGTTTGGTGTTTACCCACACCATAACCATAAAGATCGATATAAGAGCAAAATATTTATTAAAGTCATTACGGATCCCGGATTTTAACATATGGTTAGTGTTTCTATGACTGCAATGCAATTTCAGTTCATACATTTTGATGCTTTCATTTCAGTTCATGCTGAAAACCAAATTGGATTAGTGTTGATTGGTAGCGTTTTTTCAAAGTGTAGTGTCCCCGCTGCAGACTTAGGATTATATTACAGGTGGAAAATTGGAAGATACAAGCATCTGTTAAAATGAAAAGTCTCACAACCCACCAAGAGGAGACACTGTTGCAGGGTACTCAAAGTCAAAGTCCTTTAGCCAGTAAGCGGAGGAAGTCTAGTGCAGCACAGCACAGCAACTTTTTTTTTTTTGTTGTTGTTTGTTTTTGTTTTTTTTATGATGAATACTTCCACTCAACAGGGTTTCAAGTGCACATTTACATTATGATACATCCAGTTATTTGTGCATATATCGACCAACACATTTACATGCATTATATTTCCTCATACAGACAATCACTCTGCTGTAGGTGGTGAACTCATTAAACAGTCACCCCAATTCAAACCAACATGGAAGCTGGAAGAAATCTACAGAGACGTACTGACAGAGGGAGACAGTAAGAGAAGAACCAGGAGAGGCAGGTGCTCGAGAGAGTCCTGCATGGTTTCAGTATGAGTGTGAGATGATTAGATGATCATTTGACTTTTAAATATCAAAGAAACAGATAGTGAGTGAGGAATAGAGCACTCTCCAGACAAATGAACACTCATCATTCCAACACAGGTCCAAGATTAAAGAGAGGCACAGACTGAAAATGAGAGACAAGAGAAAATGGACCTGAATAATGAGGCTAACAAGACAAGACATGGTCCAAGAGAGACACATATAGACTGATACAGAGATTGCTTTAAATTGGTGGGGAATAGTGGGGTCTTGAGAAATACAATTAGCACACAATCATTTCCAATGAGAAGATTCTCCAATATTGCAGACTTGTTCAGCTCTGGTCAAATAAACCAGCTCTCAATTCACACCTCAGATGCTAACATCTCACAATAAACCATTCATCCTGAAACCATCTCAATCCATTCTCCAAATGGCCACAAGTGCAAAGAGCAGCAGTTTCCAGTGGGGGTGTCCAACCATTTGGATGAGGAGCCCAGTGAACTTGTAAAGAGTGCTCTTGCGGGAGGGAAGTGTTTGATTGAACTTTTAAAGGTCCCCTCAAGACATGTTTCGGTGTTTTAAGAAATAAAAATAATCTGCTTTAAACAAGATTTCCACATTTTTATCCCTCACTGAAAAATCCAGAATTTATAAATATCCAAATACAGTGAAGATGCTGAATTAAATGTGCAATAACGCACTGCCATTCCTTCCCCTCCTTCACCTCTTCACTCTTTTTATTTTCACCTTTCTGTCTCTCACCTTGTGATAGGGTGGAGTAAACAGCCAGTGTCATTAAAATATCCATTAAGAACAAATGAGGGACAAAACAATAAACTGCTCAGCGCTGGTGTATTCAGCCAGCGCCTCGCACTTATCATTACCACAGAAAGACGACTTTTGGCCATTATCATCAATTTTTTAGTCCAGCTTAAAAGGGAGCACATGTAATGTTCTTGACTTGCTTCAGAATAAAGAGATTTGTGTTGTTCGTACACTTGATTAAAACTACAGGTATATACTGTACATATTTACTTCCTTTCAGACTTTTCATCTCAGTTTGATTTTGTTCCTCAGCACGTTTCAGCCATGTACTTAACTAATCAAGGTTCAAAAGTGTTTTGGTCCAGTGCTGTCGTCATGAATTCTATCTGTCTATTCTATCTAGCATGAATTGCGGCAGTAGTTGCAGTGGCAATCTAAATATTTTATTAAACAAACACAGTATAATAAATGCAAATGAGTGAGAGAACTATCTTTTCCCACCATGAAGTGATCACATGAAGTAGGTGGACAGTGAAAGTCGAGTCCATTTGAATAGTCCATAAAGTGCTTTTCACAAATTTGTAAGTGGAAATTTTCCACAGTAGCATATGCTAATGTTTCAAAATAAAGGTTGAAGCTTTTTATTTTAATTTTCATCAATCCATCTGTACCATTTCTAGCATGACACTGCGATGTTAAACTGTTGACCATTTTAGAAAATGGGGTGATGTCTGTTTTTTAGTCGGCAATAGTGTTCTCACAACTTAACCACTTTAAGACTAAGCACAACTTTGATGCCCAGTGATAACGTTCAGTAGGGAGTGACAGTGTTCATGTCCCACCTCAAATTACATTACAACTAACTACATGTTGGGGACATGGTGGCTATGAAGATACCACAACAGCTGTCGGTTTCCCAGTCTAAACTGTACATTAACCACACTGTAGTTTTAATCCACAGATACAGTGAGAAAATCAATGTCATCAAAACAAATTTATAAGATTATACATGAGATACTGTGATACAAAACACAGCTGTAGTTTCATGATGCTTAGCTTAAAATGATCACTACACATACATGCACACACACACACACACACACACAACTGTAACAAACAAGTTCAAGTTTACTCCCCTTTTCTTGTCACTTTCTTATGTCCCTTTTTACATTTAAATGCTTCTCTCGTTTCTTTCAAATCATGTGTGTGTGTGCGTCTGTGTGTGTACATCTGTGTCAGTGTGTGTGTGTGACTAGTTCTTTGGAAGACAACTCATTCAGAGTTGGCAGAAGGTGTTCAGTGACATCGTGTACCCAGTTCTGGGATTTCCCTACAGGCACACATGAACACATACTCGTTCACACATGCACAATTAATTTTCTGGGCTGAAAGAGGGTTAGAAGTGCTAATGTATTATAAACACTCCTGTTTTAACACACACACAAACACACACTCAAACACACACGTATCCTGGGACAGTTGGCTGGCTATGAAAGCAGCTCTCTTGGCATCATCGGTATCTGTTCACAACTACTTGACTGACTGCAGCCATGTGTCTTTTCTGTGTGTGTGTGTGTGTGTGTGTGTGTGTGTGTGTGTGTGTGTGTGTGTGTGTGTGTGTGTGTGTGTGTGT
>JBBMJY010000003.1:3044649-3090162 GCA_037833715.1 Toxotes lorentzi
TGTGTGTGTGTGTGTGTGTGTGTGTGTGTGTGTGTGTGTGTGTGTGTGTGTGTGTGTGTGTGTGTGTGTGTTACTCACAGCCCAGCTTTTTGGGAGATGCATTCAGAGTGTGCATGTCTTTTTTTTTTCTCTTTGTGTGAAATGATAATGATTCCTGTGTGCTACATTCATACTGTGCCATGTGTGTATGCATATGTGTGCAAACAACACCAATACCCAGACTAAGGTACTAAATAGCCACTGCCACACTTTTTTTTAAGGTATATTTTGTTCTGTTTAGCAGCACTTACAGTTTTCCTACTGATTAAATTCCAAATTTCCCATCACATGGTCACTTGAGATACACTTGAGATGGACACATAATGCCAGATGGGACCTGAGATCCATCTGTACTGGATCTTGACAAAGTCTGCTGAGACTGATGTAGAAACACAAACCAAAGGTGAGAGCAGGAGAGGAAACACAAAGGCTTTATTTTCTCTACTCTCTTACTACATCATCGTAAACATGGACAAAGTCAATCTGTTACTTCTGTTGATCTCAGACTGTCTCTCCATGATGTCCATATGTTACTACTGAGAAGGGTGTGTGTGTTTTAGATGCTAAATATGTAAATGTATGTTCATGTGTGTATTTTGAGTAAATGTTTTCCTATGCATGAGTGTCTATACTTACTAGAGTGTACCTTGATGATCCTTTTTGACCTTAGATCTTCAGCAAACAAAGCTGTTTACACATGTTTACCTCAAAACGTCTCTGTGGAGTTTTCAACAACTAAAAGCACCGTGGAGCAGTTTTAACAAGTGAATCCCTGTTTTGTTTGTATTACATATGCGTCCTCATGTGCACATGCTTGCACATAGCATGATTCACATCCTGCCCTGTTCTACTGATGTTGTATGGAGTAATGCACTAAGAATCGGAGCAATGCCCCAAATAAGGGAATGAAGAAGTTAGCTACCAAGTAAACCTAAATGTAAATAATGCACGATATAAAATATCTCTTTTAGTTACTTTGCAAACCTGATATGAGAAAGAAAATGCACTCAGCACTTTTGTTAAACCTCAAAGAAACATCCAATACACTTTGGCGAGCAACGGTAACACAGGGCACCGGCTACCCCTCAGGTTTCTAATCCGGAGGTGGCTGAACGAAGTACTTAAATGTTAGAATTAAGAGTTTCATTAATTAGCAACTGAGCTAACAAAGATAAATGAACTTTTTAGCTAAATGAAGTCACTAACAAAGCTAAATGGAAGCTAAACGAGCTGCTCAGATTTACTAAGGTAGCTTTCCTCTGCAGCTGACGACAGCTCAGCATGGTATGAAGTACAGCTAAAGGCTACAAATACATAATGCTCCAGTGTGTCACAGAACATTAGCCTCCATTTAGAAAGAAATCTACTTTGTAAGGCTATTTGCTTATATTTACTGAACTGACAAACCCCTGTGACATGAGAAATGTCCTCCACATACTCTATCTCTAAATGCTTAGCCTTCCCGTTATGTTTCTCTACTTCTTCATGTTCAGTCAGAAACTCAAACGCCTTCCTGAAGTTGGCACCTGTCACATTTGTTGAAACTGTAAAGCTACTGTCAACTATCTCCCGCATGTGTAAGGATCTCTGCCTGGATCTTTGTTTTCCCTCATCCTGGTTTTTGTTTTCATTCTCGCTCGTGGTGTTTTCTACTATATGTTTTCTGTACCTTCACTCTCCATCCTTTCTATCTCTAGCATTCATCACAGTTTCTCTCTCGCTCTTTTTTCCTCAAAAGGCACGTTGCAAGATCCACAATATGTCAAATAGGGCCACCTCAAAAACAGAACACTCTGTTCAGAGATTGCTGCAATCATAATGCCAGCTTGTTTGTATCTCCAAAAAGCCTCTTATTCAGGCAATAAGACAACAGCCATGAGTTTGTGCTGGGCCTCTGCCCCCTCTTACTCACCCTCAAGTAGTTGTTGTTGGCAGAAAGTTTTATGGTTTTCATTTGTGATTCCCCTGTAAGTCAGTTTTATTCACAGAGCAAACTTGACTGCCACAAAATGCGACACAGAAACAGATAAAACAAGATTTATATACAAATGCAACAGAACATCTACATCACAAGCTCAGAATGCACTCTGAAAGCACTTGCCTTTAATTGTTTTTATACTTTAATTAGACTGCTTTGAGCAGTTTCCTGAAAAATCCTTTTTTTTTCTCCATTATTTATACTGAGAGTTGGCTAAGCACACATTCTCTCTCAGAAAAAAAAGACTTGTGAAAGAGTTTTATCACATATGATATTTTATTAATGCATGTAGAGTAGAATATTCATTAGCATATTTTCCCTTCTACAGTTGCTCTACAGCTGGTTTACCGTTCTGAAACAAATGATTCTTTGGTGCTTCTGGGAATCACGTCTTCCTTTTATGTATAGAAACATCTCTGCCATATTGAATCATGAAAAATGAATCACCACGTGTCAGATTACAGGTTGATTTTCTGTTTTTCACAAAATACACAATCTTAAAATACAGTATATTGCTGATGGGCACTCTCCACATGAGATCAGTGAACTTATTTAGTAATTTCTCATATCAAATCCAACTGAGATACTCTCAGGCTACCAGTTATATAACCATTTTATTTTCAGTCTGTGGCCAATACTTTATTTTGAACTTAAAGAGATCCAGTGTCTCTATTTTACTTCACAGACTATTTTAAAATGGTTATGACAAAGCATTTCCGTCACACAAAATGACTTTTGTAACAGTTCCATTTTGGAAATCAGTGCACTGTGTTAGTGACACATGTCAACGTGTCCTTGAGCAAGACAATGAATCCCAAACTGCTTCCAACGGTAAGGCCGGCATCTTAAATGGTAGCTTGCTGCCACCAGTGTGTGACTGTAAATGGGTGAATCATGGGTAAATTGTCAAGCGCTTTGAGTAAAAGTGGTAAATAAATGTAGTGCATACCCCATTTACCAAACAATGTCATTCTGCCAGTGGGGGAAAAAGGTCAGAAAATGTTTTTTAAGAGGTGATTACACATCATCTATTTGTCTTGTTGCTACCAAAAAAAAATTAAACAAGTCCTCTAAATTTTATATTTTGTTAAATATTTTGTTTGCAACTGCCAACTAAAATTACTGAAAAAAATTTATTTGAAATTCAGCAGCAACGTTTCTTTCTAGAAATAATGCCCAGTTACTCAGAATAATATGCAGACCTGAGGTAAAATAAATCTATTTTTTTCCAAAGGAAACTAAAACCAATTCTGAAAACAATACAAGCTGCATTTACACATACTTTCCACCAAGGAATGGTCAGTACAAACAATACTTACTTGCATACTGAGTTTATGATTTTGATGTCTGCATGGACTGATGTGTGTGTATTCATATGAATGCTCCATTAACAGTACTTTTATTGATAAATCCTCCAGTCATGTGGAACGCTGTTTACCCACATTACCATTGGCTTCAGGGGCGCCATGGCAACAGGGTAAGTAGGATAAATGACATCACAGCTACCTGCCATCGCACAGCTGGAGGAAAGTGAGAGAGAGTAAGAGAGAGAGGTCAAGAGACAAAGACTGACAACGCAGATCAGCAAGAGAATAAGGGAATCTGAGAAAGAAAGAGACAGATGCTGAAAGTATAAAACAGGACTGATGCTGTGCTGTGGCGGAGAGGTGGAGAAAAAAGACAGATGATAGAGTGGAGATAGAAGGGAGGGCGGAAAAGTGTAATGAAGATGTTGGGTGCAGGAGTGAAAGGGGAAAAGGGTGATGGATATACATCTAGATGAAACTGTAATGACCTCTCTAGGGAAATTAAAAGTTGCTGTATAATTATTTATACAGTGACATAAGTGACATTGGTGGCACTGGTGCTAGAATGTGTCATCAACTCACCCAGTGTCATTAAAGGCACACTGGCTCCCTTTACACCTGCCATTTGCATGTCAATTGTCTCAATGACACTGTCTGCCATTGTTTTTTTGGTAGACAGTGTAGGGGAGACAAACGAGATGAGTTCTCAGTTGATGGTTCAGTTTTCAGTTGATGTTTTTGTTTCCTGATTTCAAAGATATTGACAGGACTTTCTGGTTGGATCAACATGCAAAAATATTCCCATCAATGCTCGACTTGTCACATACATGATTAATAAACATCACAGGTCATGGTTAATATGGTGAAATGTGGCCCTCATCATCTGCTGAGGATGTTTTAGGTGACCTAATTACAGTCTATCTTCAGTGGGTGTTCACTTCATGTAATATTTCACAGACACCCAATAGAGATCACCCGAGATGAATGTTAATACAGGTAAAACGAGGGCAGCGTCAGTCATGGTGCAAGAGGACGTCACAGTCAGTGCAAAGGGACAGAGCAGGAAGTATAATAGGCTGCAGCTCAGCAAACACTTTGACGTTAAGTAGATGTCAAAGGGACGGCCTGTACCAACACTGAGAGCCTCTGCAAATATAGAATCAGAATGAAAGCTGAGACGGCAACCGCAGTCGCTCATATCTGCCAAATGGATTGCTTCGTGATATCAGCACCGCCACATTTCAGTTCATAAAAGTTCCCAAAGCTATTTTAATGGGATTTTTCTTCCTTCCCTGAAATGTTATACAAGAAATTAAGACTGATGTTGAAAGTGCATGTCTCTGTCAGTCTGATGTTAGCTGAAAGACTGCTCTATCACCCTACAAAACACAGCAATGTTACGTTATCTATCTATGATTCTGCTTGTAAAAATAAATTGAACCATGCAGCAAACAATTTGACTACCTTAACTGATTTGGACATTGAACAGAAAGCACACTGTCATGTTATTTCATGAGTCTTGATACTGATCTCATGACACTAAGCCAACTTCATTACCCATCATTCCTCTCTGCCTCCCCAGATGGTTATCGGACATCAGCACACCGCTTTGCAAAAGAATCCTTCACCTTGGCAGTCTCCTTACTGTGAACAGGTAATGGATACACAGGCAGGTGAATGCACTGCAAGTCAGTTCATAGTGGTTTCACACACGCTCAGAAACACACACACACCTCAGAGTCTGTTAATGTTGCAGACAAAGGAGATGCCGATCGATTGCTGGCAAGGCCAGACATGAGAAAAGCACTATAGTCAGGAAATAATGCCACACACACACACGCACACACACATACACACACACACACACACACACACCCTGCTCGGCTGCTCGCAGGGTGTGTTAAACGCTGATGGAGGCAGTGGTATGAAGGTGAATGCTTTGTGATTAGAAAGCCCTGATGACAGAGGAAATGTTCGGAAACATTCTGCTGGCAGTTACCAGCTCCCAGGCCAGGAGGTTCATTTATCAAAGACTCTTACCAGGGTCTCTGTCAGTATTCTCAGGGTCTGCAATAAAACTTGATGTTACGGAGCCAAGTGGGAGGGTGCCAGGTTGGCACAGAGCGGGCTTTTAAGTCCGCCAACACAGATACTGACACCGGATCAGAAACACTGACGAGAATGTTTGTTCCGTGGATGAGCTGGCAAAAGAGGTCCCGCAGGTAGTAAAGTCTCAGTCTCAGCAGGGAGACCATCAGTCTTTTAATGTGAAGGTCTCTCTTATTTATTTGATAATATTTATAGTCTTGAATTTTGAATAGAGTTTGGGGTGCAGCTCGCAGACTGCAGGCTGAGTGTTAACCCTGTCGCCCCTCGGGAGGAAGGCAAGTAAAAACAAAGTGTCCTCACAGAGAGCAATAAAAAAATCACATCATTAGTGTTGCTATTACATCAATGCTAGAAGTGAGAATTTACTACCCTGTCACCTTTTATTGTAACTTTTCTGAACAGATTATTAAGGACTGTCAGTGTGTGTTTCTTTCATCACAGTACCTTCAGTTTGTGGCTGTGAAATCATAGCTTGTAACCCGCCTCATGTGCCAGTGTGACTGGAGCATTTTCAGGGGTCTGAGTTTGGCCCTTTCTGGATTCAGTTCTTCCTTTGTTCATATGAATTTCTTGTACGTCCAGTTAATGCTGCACATCATTTACCTGGTGAATTACACACTGTAGATTTCTCATAACTGTCACACCTGCCACACACAAAATGTTTATCCTCAGAACAAGAGACAAACCAAGGCTGTAATTTGTTAAAGTTATGTTGATGTCAAAATCGGTTGTTTTGATTGATTTACTCACCTGTTGTGTTGCAACAGGGAAAACTAATTTTTGTCTCTTAATATATCAGTGTCTAATGATACTGTAAAAGTAAAATCTGATAAATGAGTCAAGCTCGACAAGCGCACAAAAATGATGTGCCAGCTTTAAGACCACAAAATTTGGTTTGCTCTTTAACAAGACAATAAAACGGGGGTTAAAACACGTATTTCTCTGACTGCCCTCCAGCCCATCTCAGCAAGCATATCAAGCACCAACACACACAAAGCAAAGCACCCCACTCAATGTAACCACCCACCCAACAACTGGCTCTGAATTATAGCCACCCACATGCACAAACACACACACGATCACACACATTTTAGACTCACAGCCAAATCTGACCAGTCTTGGAGTCAAAATTAACTGTCTGCAATGATTTTCTCCAGGTTTGTGTACCACAACAAGCAGAAACATAAAAATATTTTACATAAAGTTGGGAAGACTTTACATACTGATAACTTTATTTAACTTTATATTTTTAAACATACTCTCCTGAGTCATTATTCAATGCTCTTATGCTAAAGAGAGAGAATAGATTCTGGCTGAAGGTCCAGCACAGTCAAAAATCTGTGTGAAGTCATTTCAGCCATCTGTTTCATAAAATGCAAAAACATATCAAAACAATCCACCAGACGTATCATGGCTGTTTAGAGAAAAATTGGAAGAAGCTGCTCATGTGAAAAATAAAACAGGTTGTTATACTGTTTTATTTTAACCCATTTTGAACTGTTAGTTTCACCTTAAGTAGTTTAAAATCAACAAAAATATAAAACAATTTCTCTATTCTGTGACAATATATTATCTATCATCTATCTATCATCTATCTATTATATCTTTTATTCATTTATTTTGTGTCAGTGGGTTTAATTCTCTCTCAAATTCTTATTTTTGTTTGACATTTAAAAAGTTTTGTTATATTTCATTGACACAAATCTGACTCCATACTTATGAATCATGGAGAAGGGGTGACATTGTGTGCACTTATCCTATGCTGAGGCTGTTTGGATAAAAGCATCTATTGAATGATTTATGTTGAGACTGAGTGGAGAAGCTCAATTAGTCCATTTAAAGGGAAAAGAACAGTAAGATGTGGCTTCTCATGTTTCACATCCATCCTGGCTAATGTAAAGTGTAAGGCAGACATCATGGCCTGCTCATGTTTTACATGACTTTTAACACCATTTCATGAATGTAGCTAATCTCTGCTGCTTTCCTGTTATAGGTAAAAACGTAAATCTACTAAATTACACTACAGGGGTTTAGCTTTCTATTCAGAAAATAACTGCTGTGGTAAAATCCAAGCTGTGCTGCAATGCTAGTATCTAGGACTTGGTGTACAGATTACTGGACACTTAAACTAAAACACTATAAATAAGGGTCATTTTTCATGACTTCCTCATCACCGTAGAGACAGTGATCCTCACTGTCCTCTGGCTGATCCTGTCATTCTCTCTGAATGCAGCACTTTCAGTCAGGGAAAGTGGGACCAGCATCTTCAACACTGTTTCTTATGCAAAACCAAAACCACATTTAAACTACAGTTAATTCTATTTAATGAAGAATTCAATATCATTTTACTGTGTATAATGAAAATCATATTTAGAGAATGTCACGGCTAGCCCTTAAGTCAGGTCATGTCTTTGTGTTGTGTTCCTGTTTTATTTTGGTAGTTCTAACCCTCTAAGTTCTAACCCTCTCAGCTGGGGGGCAGATTTACTTCCTGCCCCCGTGTTTCCCGCCTGTTTGATTACCTGACTCCACCCTAATGTGTTGCACCTGTTTCCCATTGTCTCGCCAACCCCTCATGTATTTAAGTGGTTTGTTCCTCTTTCATTCTCTGCCAGTTCATCTTCATCCTTTGTGTCAAGTGTTCCAGCAGTTTTTCCTAGTGTGTTTGCAGTGATCATAGACCTAACTTTCCCTTGTGTTTTCTCGAGTATTGCTTGCTGATTTGGATACCTTTGCCTGATTATTCTGACTTACTGTGTACCGTAGCTGCCTGTTAATAAAGCTGTCTTCAATCATCGTCCTCTGAGTCTGAGTTGAGTTGTGCATTTGAGTCCTTTGTCTGAGCCCGGCCTGACAGCGAACAGGTCATGATTTTCACAAAGAGAGGCTGTGAATCGATGGTGGCTCAGATCAATGTGACCTGATTACATGTTTTTATCCATCTCATCTCTACAGACAGAGGAATGCAAGATGCACTGACAACACTTAGGACGTCATAATAGGACACAGAGAAAAGCAAAAATGTGTCTCATACTGATTAATTGCCTGTTAGCTATATATATCACTCCCCTGTCCACCCAAGATGTATATTTTTCCACTATCCACTAAAATACAGAGAATTTTTCCCTTGTTTTTTTTTTTTTTCATTAAATAAAATTCAAAGATTAAAGATTTATATTTATATATCATGATGATTCACTGAACATGCACTAATTTCTGTTTGGAAGCAAATATGTATACTATTCTCTGTCTTCCAAAAAAATAAATACATAAAATAAAAATGTGTTTGAGACAAAACTGTGAAGTCAATTTGTTTGGTAATATGACAATTAACCTCTGACATATTTTTCTTTGTGGTCAGTCTGACTGCTCTGTGATGCACCTTAGGAGGTGAACGGAGCAAATGCATATACCCACACAGACACACACAGACACACACACAGAATAGTAAACCATGAAATCAATGTTCACAGCAGGATCTGAATGGACTGCACTAACCCAACTAAAACTATTAGCCTCTAATGGGGAAAACCAATATGAGCTGGCCTAGCACTTCCATAGCATGGCTCAGAATGGGGCATTAACACACACAGTGAATACTGAATGTCAGCATGCTAACTTTATTAGCAATGTGGCTCCACGCTGGTTATGGAAATAGGATTGACTGCAGGATCGTGGGGAGAGAGTTAGCACGCTAGCGTGAGCTTTATAATAGAAGTCAATTGAAGTTAAAGTGTGCTGGTGAGAAAATCTAAATTGGAATATGGCATCCTTCTGTGTGTGTGTGTGTGTGTGTGTGTGTGTGTGTAAGGCACTAGCATCAGCACACAAGAGTTTTGCAATTGTAGTCAACTCCCAGGGTCAGTAATGGAATTATAAAATGCCATTCTTGGCATAGGGCATGTGTGTATGTGTTTGTGCACACGCATCTATGCTATGTCTCAATGCATACACGCACCAGTAAAAGTGCATTTTTAAGTTCCTGTGTGTGTCTATGAATGCGAGTATGTATGTCTATATGTGTGTGAGTATGTATGTCTATCATCTAGGAATATGTACCTGTTGGCATATTGTATTTTGTCATTATAATTGAAGGCAATCTCCCATGTGTAATAGAGTTGACACATAACATGCATCTTCCTCTGAATGTCTGATAACAGACGACACAAATGAGGATGTCACTTTGAATCATGAGCAAATGGAAATTGAAAGCGCATGAAGTTGTGTCTGTTAAAGATTTCAGAATAACAGAGAAGCAAGAGTGATGGCAAACAAATGTCTAATTTTAAGTGTGGAAGTTTTTTGAGGCCACCTTATTATAGATTATTTTAAATATCTGAGTTTGTTTCATGACGAACTGGTGCAACCTGGAGACAAATCCCAATGTATCTACAAATTTTCTCTCTTTGAAGTGTCCATGAACAAGACACTGAGGGACAGAACACATGGAATTAATGTCTTCAACATGAAGGTAACAGCTCATGACAGACTCATGAATTAAAGTACATTTCATTAATATGCATTTATGACATGTTTGTATGTCAGGCAGAGTTAAAATATCTGGTTAAGTGGTGGAACCTTAGCAACATGAAGCTTTAGAGCTGCACTAATTTATCTTTTTATATTAACAATAGATCAAATGAGGGTTGACCACAGTGACAAACTCAGTGAGACTTATCTCATGATTAGAGTTACTCTCAGATTTTCAGAGCGTTTTACTGTCTTTCGGCTCATTGTTTTGGTTTTGCAGTCTACAATTTTCCTGTTTTTACTTAACCCTTATTTCATCATTTTTATCTTAGAAAAAACGGAAAAAAACAAAAAAATAAAAAAGCACACAGTATGTTACCTCAATCCTAAAAGGTGACTGGTTCCCAACATGCAGATTACTCATTTATTGCAAAAGCATGTCAAACATCACACGTAGTTTAATCACTGTAACAATCTTTCGTGCACTCACTTCCTTCATAAAGCATATTGCCACTTGGTTTGGAATTTTTAGCACCTGACCTATGTTGAGGGTTTCCTCAGTTCACTGAAATACCTTTCAAGCTCTGCTGAGGACACCGCAACAACGAGCTGTACCCTGACAAGAATGTGAGTCTGATCAAACAGGCCTCTAACTGTACCAGACTTTTGCTGTACATCAGCAGCTTCAGAAATGAAGCAGTTGTGGTGTTCTTTACGATGAACAGGAGACAGGTGGATTCTGCGTTGTCACTTTTCAGCTTTGGATATTCATTTCTGACATCAGACAGTTCCTTTGAAAATATGATGTCAGATTTCATGATGGCCTGCAGATCTTTCTGGCTAAATCTCTCTGAAAACTGGACTAAGGATATCTGGCCATTTTGACTTAGGCTACTGTAATTTATGCAAAAATAACTTTTGTGAAACAACTTCTCCATATTCACATTTTTAATTTCTTGGCAATTTTTCAGCACCTTGCTTTAAGGCTTTTTTTCCTATTGGATAACTAATGTGTTACTTTTAGAACAGAATCAATAAGGTTTACTGGCTAAAGTTAAAACATCAGACTGATTTAGATTTAGATTAATGTTGACCTGGCATCATGCGTCTATTCATCCAATTAAATTCAGGATAACAAACTGAAGCAATGCAATCCAACTGTGTGACATTCAGTTTAAAGCTTTTCTGCAGCATTTGTACACGTAAACCTGTAAACTGGTTATACTGTGAATTCATTTTCGCCAGGAAGAAGATTACGATTGAGCCATTTGACTTTGCTTCTTACTTATCACAGTACCACAAAAATTTTGAATTTTCTTTTCACGTTTTTGGAGCCACTGTGCTGTTGGTTTAACATTTTTTCTCTTCAGTTGGCCAAGTTCAGCATCTGCAAAGAGTGGAAAAACGCTACCAGTATAAATAATAATACAAAATACTAACATTGTTTTCTTCAGATTCAGATTCAGAGAAATTTGTCCCGCGGGGGGCAATTTAAGGTTTCGAACATTTCAATGCTATTTTTAATGGATTATTATCTGTTCTAAAAGTAGCTTTACTTTTAGTTGTGTTTTCCACAGTGATGTAAAAAATAGTCATTTGTGTCTGTGAGTCTCACCTTCAAAGCCACAGCAAAGCTCAAACAGGGTCGCACAGAGGCATTGACTGATAAAAATATAAATACTTGTTCATTCGTTGTTAGTTTAAAGTTTAAAAAGTTCCATACTTCATCTTTAATTTAACCTGACAAAGAGTGGTGTCGTGGCACTTGTCATTTTTGTCACTGATATTTTATCTATCCACTGAGTGAATTCCTATCTACATTGTTTTGGTTTATTTCATTTGACAGAGGCTGACAGACACAGGGTCAGTGTCAGCAAACAAAGTGACAATGAAATGACAGCTGGGTTAGTTGTGGAAGATAACATGGAGTCCTTGGGGGGTGGGGGGGGGGGGTGGTTTAAGGGTGAAGGTCAAATGGGTGCTATTTCTGGATTGGCAACTCTCCCTAATGCGAAACTTCAGATCAGTTGTGTAGAACCGCACACCTAATTTAACTGCGACAGCCTGTTGTGCAGGGAGGAGTGCAACTGAAAATGAGCTCCTTTTTGTTTATCCAAAACACTATAACAGAGGTAGGTTGGCAGGTAGAGAGCAGGGACCTGACAGTTGAGCATGTTGTGGAAGACAGTGTGGGAGGCAGTGATGTTTTTGTCTGTCTCCCGGTGAGTCAACTCTAACCCCGGATGACTTCAGTACAAACCATGTTCCTTCAATAACCAGAGAAATCTGTTTATCTACCTCTGGGCATCCTGGCTTCTCACCGGGCTCAGGCACATACTCCAGAAGTAATAGGTTGGAACTCGGCTCATGACCTTGCTTGTCATCTTTGGTCTCCTTTGCTGTCACTCTCAACTACATGAAAAAACAGAAATACCCATATGATAGCCAGAGTACAGCTGAGCATGAGTCACCAGGAGGCAAGATAAGGAGCAGCTTTATGAGACAAGTGGCACCTGATTCCCATTTACTTCCCTTTATCTACGTCCTCTTGTTTCAGGTGGTGTTAAAGCCTGGGGATGAGACTAGATCTCCAGTGATGGAGACAGAGGTAATCCCGTGATCAGACAGGATGCTTTTTTTTTTCCTCCCGCTCAAACACAAAAGTGCAGCTCTGACTGTCACTACAAACAAGAGGGACAGCAGCTCATTGGGTGGACGGCTCCTTACATCATTCATGTTATGTAACAAGAGTTTGGAAGCAGTTTGCCATCAGTCCAGCTACTAACAGTAAAAGGAGGTTGAATAGAAGAAGTCTGTTTCTTGACCTTCAAGAAAAATGTTTTCTACAGGCGAGACTGGCGTTACTGACAGCTCACAGGACTGAATCATGTGTGTTTATATGTTATACAAGATTGTAGGTGCAAACAAATGTGCAAAAGAAGAACATAGCACATAATTAAAAATGTGAGAGGACTACACAAGCTGTTATTGGATTGGCACCAAATTTTGTTGAAAATACTGGGAAATAACCTGGATTTACACTCTACAAATTTGATGACATCTGACTGATATGTTCGTGAGTGAATAGCAAATGTCACTGAAGCAACATGAGGGTGTGGTCTCTCATGTTACCTGGAGATGAGTGGAACATGAGAGCAGACCTTGATTGAAATTCCCACAAGTGATCATCTCAACCTCTTTACAACCAGATAACATGCTCTGGTCCACCTCTACAAGGACGGTCATTAAGGCTGAACTGACTGTTCATAGGAAGAGGGAATGGAGGCTGCCTTCAAGAGAAGGAAGGAAAGGTATGCAGAGCTGTCAGCTGTGTGCTCACCAGCAGGGTGTAGGGCGTTCACCTATCCAGTGGAGGTGGATTACAGAGGCTACCCACCACCTAGTGGTTCCTTAAGTCTCTTGAAATCACAGGACCCAAGCTGAGGAAGACTCTCAAAGCCCTGGAGGAGGAGGCAGGACAAGAGAGCTTTTGACTTTGGTTCCCATGAAAGGACAAAGCATAAGTAAAGCAAGAATCCCAGCACCGGCTGCAGGGGGTGGTAGGGAGACGTTCCTACTGCTGCTCTGTCACCTCAAGATGTTCAGGGATTAAAGGGGCAAAACATCAGTGAAGGCTTTCAGCTGACGACCCCACAGCTGGCATGAAGGCAGAGCTGGAGGTGCGTCAGAAATCTGCAGGTGCACCCACCTGTCTCATCATGAAAAGGATACATGTCATTTTTTTGTATTTGACCAAATTTAGACACATTTCTTCTTCTTCTTGAAGCCACGGATCCATTTCAAAACTACTGTTTGCACTGAATGAGAATATTCTAAAAACCATTGTTCGCTTATTGTGACTCAGTTTCAGAATTTTAGCAGAGCAACTAGCAACCAAAGAGTTGCCTCAGCAGGCGACCACAGAGGAATGTGACATGAAAAACATGTCACTGGATACTTCATGTGTCTGATTTTATTTCTGTCATCTGTGTGCCGCACACTGGCTCTTGTATGTTTGAAGTGAGCAGCTTCTCTGTGAGCTGATGGTAGCTTTGATCGTCACTGCTTTGACCTTATCTGCCCTTCCCGACTTTAGAACTGATGGGGATGACTGATGTCTTTCACACACTGTCTCCACTGTCTTGGTTACATGTGGTAGAACACTGCATATTCTGTGGTGTTAGTAAATGTTTAACAACTATCAGTTTTAGTTAATACACAGGCTGTTTGCGAATGGCTGGTTACACACATGTATTTTGGTAGGTTTAGTGTTGGAAATCCGTCTTTTATCGACTGAATCTCAAATCTGAAATTTGCTTAGTGAATAATTTAGGTCTTGTTTTTGACATTTTTACTAGCTTGCAGAGAGCACATTAGTCATACAGCAGCAAGAAATTCCTTTGGTGCTTTGGCCAATTTATTTCACCAAATTAATCTTAATTAGTTCAAGTTGATACAATCTGCAAATGACATTTGTCATTTCAGCTGTCCAAGGCACTTGTTGAAGGCTAAAACTGTGAAGCCTTTGCTCTTTGCTAATATAAAAAAAGAAAAGAAAAAGGGAACGAAATAAAAGCTGTGACACAGCATTCCTCTCATAAAATATGTTTTCAACAGGACTTGTATGAGTCATGTATTTGCAAAAATCTAAATTCAAAACTGGCTGCAGAGGTACAGAAAAAAAAGGTAGAGAAAATAGGCTTTCTAGTAATTTTCAGAGCTCGTAGTTTTCAGCTGGAGTATCAGAGGTTTGGTTTATGCATAGAAAGTGTTATTTGAGGATACATAACTTCACAGTACTTCATCTTTAGCACTCAAGTCCTAACCTGTCTCTCTTTTTTCTTTTTCTCTTTTTATATAAAATAAGTGTATCAGCTGAGAATGGAGAGTTAAAGAATAAAAGAAAAGTGTAAATTCAGAGAGAAGAAAAAAGGAGAGAAATGTTTAGAGAGACAAACATGAGCAGGAAAGAAAATGGGGGAAAATGTGGTGGTAGAAGAAGAAGTAAGGCAGATTCAGAGTGGACAAACTGAAAAAGAGAAAAAGACAAACAGATCAAAGACAGAACAGAGGAAGATGAATGAGACCTTTTAGTGCTCTCAGTTGTTTTTCTATTCTTTCACAAACAGCGACAAATGATGGATGAAATGAAAAGAGAGACGAGTGAAGGAGAGAGACTGCTGTCCCTGAAGGCACCAAATAAAGAAGTAATGTCTTTATTACTCTCCAGTCTCCCACCAACACCCTCTGCATAGGTGGTTAGGATCTGTTTACAGTGTGTGTTTATCTGTGTGTCAGTGCTCAACTGCATAACGCTGCCGTGGATGAAAATTTTGTTTTGTTCTAAACGTCAACTTGCATTTGAGGATACAAATGAAAGACCGGTTTACCTGAAAATCTATTATTCTTTATACACTTCTATATGTATGTGCAGCAAAAGTACACGTTCCTGTTACATTTCTGTGTATGTTCGCATGTCTTGTCGATGTCTGTCCGTGAGGCCTATTACTCCAGCAGGGTGTTAATTATTCTGCTAATTCTTAGTGCAGCTCCCTTTGAAGATGATCTCATCATCAAAATAACACTTTAATCAACGGTTTGTCCCCACACGTTTACAGCTCTCCTAGTGGCTAATTAACCAAAATTCAAAGTGAGACAGCAGGGACGTGTGTATAGGTGGTCACAGAGGAATACATGGCATGGCGACAATGCACAGTTTGTTAATGCATTAAATGTTCTCACCCCCACAAAGTGTTTTAAAAGAATTCGATCATGTTTGTTTTGGAGACGATCTAATAATTGTCATCAACCTCATGTAGCACTAAAAACCGATACACCACCTCAGTGGATGACATGGCTGCAGAACAAATGAGTATCGAGTATTACAGAAATATCAAGTGTTTCCCAGTGTGCAAATGTGCAGACATTACACAGCATTTTCACACTTCTTGAGCATAGTGCCACTGCACAAATTTCTTCTGTCAAGCCATTGAAGCGTGATGGCTTCATGACTGGAATGTGCATTACACTACTGGAACTAACTCATTGAATTTCAGATCTTAAAAAGCTGCTCGAGCCAGATTCGTGTTAAAGTGGAGCTTTGTTCTAAGGGCATCTGTGCAGGATACTCCAAAAGGATCAGAGCAAAAAGAAAACATAAAATTATTCTCATGGTGTTCGTTGTAGAAAAGGCACTGTTCTTGATCTGACCTCAAGTTGAGCAGAACCAGCTTTAAACATTTTAAACACAACAACAGTTTAAAACAGCTACATTTTTACCTCTTCAGGGTCACAGCTATTCAACCTGAGCTCCTTGATTATTCTTTCGTGTAGGTCACTGTCTTCTGTTCTTCAGTTTTTTGCACTTGCAAAATGTAGTTTTTAACAGTGGAGTGCAGACATATGATAATGAGCTCCATCACTCTCTTGTCTAATAGCTTCTTTCTTTCCTATTATATTCTTGGTATAACACAAAGGCCAACAATAGTATCCATGGCTAAAATCTTTCTCCATTATTTAGTCTGCATTAGTGATACAGATGTTACGTTTACTCCTTTTCATCATTTCTCAGGTTTTGGTGAGCAAATAGTATTATGAATTAAACACCCACACATGCACATCCCCTCTGAAAGCTTTAGTTAATCAGCTACCTGTGGTAGTTTTTTCACACTCAAACTGAGTGTACTGAACTTCTATAATAGGATATTACAAGTTGTTTCTCTATTAGGTTAATAGCTTCTACAATAATGAGCAGCTGTACACTTTAACTTAACAGTTTGTCTTTCCTTTTTTCAATCTCTCTCCACATCTAAATGGGATCATTATCTGGAACTCACACTTCATCCTTAGTTCAGTCAGGGCATTCACATCAAAGTTTTTAACCATTTATTGTGTCTGTAAGCGTTTTAATTTGGCAGCGCGGCTCTGCTCGTGTAAAGCTCTGGAGCAAATCTGAGCAAGCCTGACACAGGCTGCCCCTCCCCCTGGCACAGCCTGGGGGGATACACAGCACTTAAAGATCATGAACATATATCTAAAACATTAAAAATTCAATACTTAAATGCTAATAAAGGCAGAGGCTAGGGGGTGGGGGTGGAGGGAGTTTAATTTCTGATAGCTGGCAGCAGTGCAGCAGTGAGGACACAGAGCTTGGCCAATGTTAACAATCTTAACCAAGTGTTAATTACTGTAACCATGATGATGAAGGTCCTCTAACCTAAAGAAAGTACTTAACCATGACATAATCAAGTAGCTTTGGTGCTTAAACCTAACCATGACTGCCATCACGATGAAGGTCCAGTATGCCTGCTGGTGGTATGTACCTATGCATCACACTGAGGGTAGGGACGAGCGACCTCTGTGGTTGTTTAAGTTGGAGGACTTGTTGGTAAATGTAGCATATGAACAGTGTCATCATTTCATCATGGAAGTGTAGTTTGAGAGACTGACAGATCAGACAGTGCATGTACACAGTGGTTACCATTGCATTAAAGCTGTAACAAACTGCCAAATATTATTGGCAGTGAAGCCAAAGACACTCACCTTGGACTTATTAAATCACTATTGTACCCAGATTTATATTACAAAAAACACCCTCTCAGGTGCTATATTCAACAAAGGCCTTTAAAAGTTGAAATGGGATTTATAATGGATCTCAGGCCTTTAGGTAGTCGGCCCCCTCAAGAATACTTGTGTGCTTTAATAAGGCTGGTTCCCAGGATGCAAACTATATTTCCCATCTGGGTTTCTGATGAAGGGCTAAAAAAGCCTGTATTAGATTTTGACAAATCGTTATGACTCACTCTCCTTAAATCTCCATAACTCTGTCTGGCTGATGTCAAGGCATTCTTTACAGTATCGTCTGGTTGTGGTGATTTATTGGTGCTCAGCATCATCAGGTCAGCCTGGCTATCCTTGAGCTCTTTCTCTTGCATTTGTAAGGAAACAAAAGATGAAAATAATGACCAAAACAACCCGTAGATCTCACTGAAGCTATGATTAGTTTCTGAGGTTGTCAAGTTTTTGACACATATTTCAGGGTAGTAAAATCACTTGTGGCAGATTAAATTGGCCACAGTGCAAGTTTAGATTCTGTATACCTATGAGGGCTATGTACATATTTATATTGAGACTAAATAATCAACATATTATCAAATGCTGGGATTTCAAAATCTCTATCTCTATGTATGTTCTGGTAAAGAAATCTGGAACATAAATGCAGCACAGTTGGAGTTAAAACATCTCCAGTGAGTGTAATTTCACTAGCAACAGAAATGCTAAAGGCCTAGCAGGGAATTAAAATGAGGTCACATTGATTTCTCCATAGGAACCATAGCTGACAGATTTCAAGTGTCTCATGGGATACTTGACTCAAGAAAGCCTGAAATCAGGGCCTCGTGTTTTGCTGTTATGAAAGTTGTTGTCTTCAGTTTGAGAAGTCACAACCCAGTGCCATAAACAGATACAGCCCTTGTCAGGGTGTTCTCTTTTGTGCTGCTATACTTATGTTGCAGCCTCTAGAGGAAGTGATGGGAACAATCCAGTTTGCTGTTTTGTCAGAACTCAGATGTGCTGTGTACCACGAGCAACACAACTGCAGCAGCAGTGTGAGACAGATACAAGACAAAAACACACAGTAATTGTAGCTAAACAATATCCTACAAAAACAGTGTTTAAATGAATTCTCAGTAGAGCTGTCACCTCCCACGAGTATTTCACATTAGCTTCATGCACATCCACCTAAGAAACACTTGGCTTCTATAGTTGGAAGCCTCTGCTGAGAGTTGTCTGCAGCACATGACCTATGCAGCAGGATGCGTGTTGTTAGCAAAGACAGTGGACATGGTAGAAGTTTTCTGCATGAAACTAAGAGCTCCTTTAAAATCAGTTCCTCAGTTACTGTGCTTTTTCCTGGTTTTACAAGGCTGTTTTTTTTCCTGCCATATCAGCTGATGCAAGATACTTGCTTTTATTGTTTCAACCATCAACACTACATACACACTAAACGTGGAACCATTTGGTTTTGGTGATTTTATTTACTTCACACAAAATCTTAAGTATTAAAACTGTGATTGATAGTAGGTATTAATAGAAACATGTGTACAGAAGCATAAGTTAGGCAATAACTCGCATTAAGAAGATAAGTTTCAAAACACTGTTCCGCTTTCTGTTAAAGCAGTTAATTCTAAATGTGTAAAGTGCGTTTCTGATGAAACAGAGCTTCACTGGGAATGAGTTGAATAGAAGACTAAACGTTCACTTTGTTTTTTATTACACAAATTTAGGAATTTGACATACAAACAGACATATGCACATAAAACTAATTTCATGAGAAGCATGAGTGTGCATGAGAGTTAAACTGTGTCAAGTGAAAAACAGAGCAAGCTGCCTGTTTGATAACTCTCTCTCTCTCTCTTTCTCTCTCCCTGCTGTGTGTAGTTGTACTCAGCCTACATAATTAATTGTCCACAGTTCAAATGTCACATTTAAACACTGGATTTCAGTCCGTAGCTCAGTTGGATACAAAATGCAGTCATGTTGCCAGGTTCATGAATGAGAGGCACTTTAGCTGCCAATGGTAAACATATATGAACTCATTTTTACAGCAAAGCGCTCTGTATAAAAGAAAATACAGCGGTTTACCACATTTTTCATATTCAGTGCCTGATTTCGATGCTGTAATAGGTTGCTGAAGTTTTTTTTCTTATGTCAAAAGACCATATTTTAATCAACATGGAAAAATATATTCATCCTTAACTAGGATGAATATATTTGATGAAAAGAATTCAAAACTGTGGAATATTTATTGCCAGATCATTGGAGGAATTTCTGAACCAATGCAAGGAAGAATATTCAAGTGTTCAATGTTCAAAGAAAGTTCAGTATCATCATATTTAAAGTAAAGAATGTGGTAAACTTAAGTGCAGGTAGCATTTACATTAGATTCAAAGCCGTGTCTCATTTCAAGCCTTCTACACATTAATTGTGGATATCAGTTGAAGGCAGATCTTCGTTCAAACATTAATTAAATGTTTCACATTAAAAGTTTCAAAACATATTTAACCACTGGAAAATGTGAAATAGTTTCATCTTACAGGCAGTTTTTTTTTATTTATTTAAAATGAAAATCCATACCTTTGATAAAGCTTCATTTCATCATTCTGTGATTTTCAATGCCTCCCAGTTATTTTGTAATGATGTTTTGCAGTTCACTTCTCTACAAATAACCCCCCAGACTAGCTGTAGTTCAGACACACTCTTCCCATATATCCCAGCATGCCTTTAGGCAATAACCATGAATTCACATGTTTTTTTGTTTCACCTAGCTATTGTTCTTGAGTGTCACTGAAGAGAACAATACCAGTGATCGTTTTTGTGTTTCATTTTCTGGTGTATTTAAGGGTGAATATTCCTGCTTGTGTCAATACCAGGTTAAATATATCACCATGCTGGAGTGTAATTGCAACGTAAACAGTGTATTGAAGCAACTGAGACACTTTATCTTGCAACTAGCAGACAGAACATTACGCTAAAAACTACTGCAATCATGTCCCTGATGTGCACTGCTGCATTCATGGAAGAACAGGAAAATTCAGATTTTATGTTTTGGTAGCATGCATACATTATTCCAACCATATCATAACTTCAGTCACACAAATAATGAAACCAACATGTTGACACACATACCCTCGTCTCGCATCAGTAAAACAAAACAGGTCTTGGTTCCTCAGAACCGAATGAACCCTGTGAAGACTGAAGATTGATAATGCAGCATATGAACATGGACATGTAGCTTATGCAGTTTTTCTCTCTTTTGTAATGGAAAGACAAACTTTGCTGTCATCATCTGGGAGATTCTTCCAATACTGGCAACATGTTATTATTTGTTATTACACCCAAACATGATAAACAAGAGCTTAGTGAGGGAGATGAGGAATACACTCTACTCTGGCTCATCAACTTTTTAAACTGTAGCTGGCGACTGGAACAGAAAAGCAGACGTCATTGTCAAACTAATTCTTACTGGTTTCAAACTTCATAGTACTTATTCCGGTCTAGTTTTAAGGAGGATTTGAGGACCATTCTCACAGAAGTCTACGAGTCAAGGACATGAATGAGTAGAATGAAGCAGCTGGATAAAAGCCTACAATGCCAGATCAAAGTCAAACTGGAGTCTGCATGCTGCAGTCAGTCCAAGTTTATAGGGTTACTTTCTTTTCAAGCAATAAAATATTGCGGCACAAACTCTTTTTACTCTCCTGTTTACAAATTTACAACTCAACTTTTTTTGACAATATCAGTGCAGCAGTTTCCAGATATGCAACTGTAATCACTACAGCTTATGAGTTGGGTTTAATATCAAGTAATTACTGTCTATCTGTCTGCTGGGGCACAAAGACAGATTCATAAAGAAGCTACAGCACTTCAAAACCTGTTTACTGGTCAGACATGATAGGATGTGTAATTATCAGACGATTTGCCCCATGGAGAGGAAATGTCTCACCAAGCGAAATCAGTGATAACGGATTATGTGCTACATGATGAAAACAGTGCTTAAACTGCACTGATTTTAGACATCAGAATTTGTTTTCTTATCATGGGGATTATGAAATAGCATTTCCATCAAGCTTTCTACGGCTCTAGAGGGAACTGTGGAAAGTCTGAGAAAATTACCTGAGTGATGTCAGTCCTGTATTATGCGATGTGGTGGGAGATAGGCCTTTAAGTCTGAAAAAAGAAAAAACCTACAAAACATCCTCTCGGTATGTTTTCTTTACAGATTGGACTCTTCAAATATCTTGAGCAAACTGGATATATAACCAAGAAGCAACTGAAACTGCTATCACTATCAAATTACTCAAACAACCTCAGACTGTAGACTGAAATTTCTAGTAATATTTTCAAAAATGATATGAATGTAGCCTCTGGACACAAATGTAATGTTCACGTCTCCCACCAACTACAGCTTTGGTGCATTAACTCCCTTCAGGAGTCCAGGTGTAAAGGAGTGTATAAATTGCATCTGGAATTTATCTGGATATGAGACCAAAATGTGTAAATGAGGTCTCTGAAATGGTGAACTGGCTGCTTTTATGCTTAGCTAGCTAATGGTTTACTTTGATAATCTTAAGCTCTGTTGCACTAAACCTGTGAGACATATGAGTCATATGTGGGAACTTTAGAAAGTATTTATGAAACACCTCCACAGCAACGGTTCCTCAAGACCCACAATAAATAAAAACTGATAAAACACTGTGTGTGTGTGTGTGTGTGGATGGCATAGCATGTAGCTGTTAGCATTAATTTGTCTGTGTGTATTTAGACACACATTATAATAATAACTGCACTAATTTGATTTTAGCTTGTTTTCTTTTGTGAGTCTTTTGGAAGAAACATACATGCAGACAGACTGACAATGATTGAATATGAATAAGGTTTTATGTGTCTGTTTGCCTGCAAATGTTTCTGTGTATTCAAGAGGCGCTGAGACTTGGGTATTAGCGTGTATGTTCGTGTAAGATACTGTTATTCTAGATGTTGATACATGACGCAAAGCAAACAGAGTCATTGTTCGATGTTATGAGAAAGACGTGACTCAGAGAACGAATTTTACTTCACAGCAGAGCAAAACAAAGAAAGAAAGAGGTGGGGAGAATACAGAAGAGTAAGGGAATTAAGCTGGAAGGACGTTAGCAGTGGTGTTTGTTGTTAGTTGAGGCTATTTATCTGACTGAAGCCAAATCAGTGCTTTCCCTCCTCTTCCTCTTGTCTCTGTTATCAGTGATTGATGCAATTAATTCTACCGCAGGGCCAGCTCGCCAACATGAGATAATCTTGTGAACAAACACCCAGGGAAATATACCATGACCCTGACAGACAGACAGACAGACAGACAGACAGACAGACAGACAGACAGACAGACAGACAGGCAGAGATGGAACAATCAGCGGCGAAAATGTAAAGACACGTGGCAGGAAAACTAAAAGCTAAGGAGAAATGGAGTGAAAGAAAGAGGGGACAGCTGTGAACGAAAGGAGGAAACACAGAGGAGGGAGATATAAAGTGGAGAAGAGAGAAAGAGTCAGGAGAAAAAGAGACAAGAAACAGATTCCAAGATCTGATAAATGATTTTACATTTCATCCCAGAGTAACAGACCGTTGTAAACATTATGAACATGCAGCCTGGAGGAGCTGGAGCTGTTTATGTGTACTGCATGTGTGTGTATAGCCTCTGTGTTGTTGTCTGTTTCAGGAATATTCTTATTTGACTGAATATTTATGAGACTTTATTTACTATATTTACCCCTGAATTTATTGTAACTTTTGCCTTTAAAGCTACATTAATCAATTTCTAGCTAAATGGGGGTACTAGATCTGCATAATATGCTTCCAGACACAGAGCCCTGATATATTAAGGCCTTCAGCTGTTATGGTGTAAACATGATCTTGTACCTTTAGAGTCCTGTTTCTGTCATCAGTAATGAATCCATCATCTTCCTTCTAGGTCTGGTTTCTTCTACGAAAACATATCTGGCTCTAGATGCACTTTCTTCTGCAGAACGCAACTTCAAATGATGTATAGTGGGTTCATCAAACCTTTTTATTCTGTCTCTCTTTTGCTGAAAACAGTTGCTTGCTTCTAAAAACAGGGTATATGGGATTAGTGAGAATGATCCATAAAGTACATATGCCCTAAAACCAATATGGTGAGTTAAAGGAGGCTACAAAAGTTAAGTTGGACAAGAAATCTTTCAAGCTAGCTAGACCTCAACAAAAATACAGTAACAAGCAGACCTGAAGTTTTCATTAAGCTGCTGACAAGACAAATTAACTTTCAAAGAGTGGCACTCCACATGTCACATGTCACATGAATGAACAATGGGTCTTAAAGTGCCATAGACCTAGTTTTTTCTTTAGTAGAGAGGGAAAAAAAGATGAGTCAACATTTACGTGGTCTAGATATTTGTCAGTGAAGGAAGCCTCAATTTTATCACCTTGTAAGCAAATATTTCCTGGTTGTTTTTTTTTTTTTCACATAGGCAGGTACTTGAGGCTTTGCATGGCTCTCTGCAAAGCGATTCAGTGCTCACATACACGTGTTTCTGTAGTACAAAAAAAATTGTGTCAGTTTTTTGTGTTTCTGTGAGAAATTCCTCTCCAAATAGCTACAGGCGCTGTTTGTGATATGATCATTATCTAACTGGCCCATTAAACTTCCTAAAGAGAAAGCTTTAAAGGTTGACAACACACATATTTCCTCTCAAACGTCTGAATGATGAGAATTCACGAGTGGAAATCTTTAATATTAGTAATATATTTAATACTTTTTCTAATCAACATTAAATAATGCAATTTAAACCGATGGTCAAGAAAAATATCCACATTGTAAATTATTCCAAAGGTATATGAAATTAATAAAAGCTGTGCATGTAACATTTCAACCCTCACTCTGGTCATAGCCTAATCAGTATTCTTGAACTTGAGCAATACCAAGACTCTAATCTGTGATGTTTGCCTGAACTTTCACATTGCTGTGAGCTCAATATTAAAGCCGTGATATCACTTCTGGATAAGAACATACACAACAATCCCTAGGAAATCAGTCTGAGCTCATCCTTTTTGCACGTTCATGAATACAGGATTTACAGTCCAAATGCAAAGGATGACCTTGATAAGAAGACAGAAGAGGAATATGAGAAAAAGTATGAAGAGGGGGGAGAAAGTGTGTGGACAGATCTCTTTTTAACCTCCACGCTCTGTATATTTAGCTGAATGAGAAAATGCACATTCAGGTCTTGTCCCTTCTAAAGCTCCACAGTTACAGAAAATACTCTGAAACACAGAAGACGAGATTACCTTCATCCTGTGCAAACCTATATAGCAAGAGAGGTAATGCAAGTTTACTCTTGCCCAAGTCTTGTTCTGAATCATATATTTGAAAAACAAAAACAAACAAACAAATAAAAAAAAAAAACTCCAGTCCACTCTCAGTGGGTTTTCCTCCTCGGGACATCTTCAAATCGGAAAAGTGCCTGTCTCACCTGTTCTGCATTTACCAATTATCATTCTCAGTAGACTGCTTGTTTGTGTCTAACCATATCTGCCTGTAACCTGCACACATTTTTACTACCTGACTGCCTTTGACCATTGAAAGGTTTCTTCACTCTTCTATTGTTTGTGCTGGTTTTGACTGCTTTCACTTTGCTGACGGTATGTTTTTTTTTTTAAACCACAGTTCCAGTAAATTGCCCTTAAACTAAGAAGGCAGAGACAACACAGCTACCCCAGCCAGAACTGTGCTGTGTCTGCACTCTCTCCTTATTTGCAACCTGTATTAATTTTCTGCCAATTTAGTCAGATAATGTGTGTACTTTGAGGCTTCTGTACATGCATATTGGCATTTGGATAGTGTATTGCTTTCTAAGGGCGCTATTGTGACTTATTAGGCAGCTTGTACCTAGCTAGCTAGCTAGCATGTTCTCAGCTAGCTCGGTAGCTACAGTAGTTCGTCAACTCTCCAGCACAGTAATTTGGAGCTCAGCATCCTCATTAACGCAGCAAAGAGGACAATGTATTAAAGAAGTCAGTTGTGGATAAGTGCTGCAACAACAGATAGAAAATTGCTGTTGGGGAAATTGTTTGTAACATTACAGTCATTTTGTGAATTGGCAAGATGGGAACATTGTCCTCTGTGCTCATTAAGATCATATTTCCTGATGCCTTTTTAAATGTTCTTAAAACAGAAGCTACACACTGCTACATATAATGTGTAATGTGTGTGTGTGTGTGTGTGTGTGTGTGTGTGTTGATATGGAACCCCTGGTATCAAAGAAACAAACTATTTGGTTATGAACATCATAAGCCTGTTCTGGGATTGTGGGTGAGTGTGAATGTGGTTGTCACTCTCAGTACAATCTTTTGTGTACATGATTGTCAGCCATGCATATGCTTTAGTCTGTTTATCTATACTTTTTATGTGTGTTCTCTCGCCCACTGGTGCTTTTGTCTGCATGTGTGCATTACAGCCTGCCTATAAATGCCTGCCCCGCGAGTGTGTGTGTGTATTCTAGAAGGGTATGCTAACCTTTTCAGAGCTACATTGTCTCGGTGGATTTTTAATTGTCCCTCGTCTTTATAAAGCACTTGACCTTCTCTGCTCTGTCTTAATGATTTGCTGCTACTGCAATGGCCTGCTCATTTAGGAACATCAGCGAGGAGGGCAGAGGAGGGGTGGAGGAGGAGGAGAGACGGCAAGAGTAAGATGCTGATTTGCTGCTGCTCAAACAGGCAGTTAATTTAGTCACAGAAGAGGGAAGGAGACATCAAACCTGTGGCAATATGAGCAAATATGCTTTCTAAACTCTACACAATCAAGAATGTGATCATGTATCTTGTAATAACTCTAAGCTTTTGGGAATACATATTCCACCCACTCTTTATTTATTATTATTTTTTTTTGTTTGACAGAGACCATCAGAAAACACATTAACTCAGGGAACGTGTTTCATACAGTAGTACTTGACTTTTAGAGAGTCAAGCATGTGCTTGAGGGAATGTCGGACTTGGATATTAAGAGCTTCTGCTCTGTCAGTCCAAGTGTTCTTTGATTGTTTGATTTGATATGGAACACTGTGAGGAAAGTGTCTAGAGCCATTATTATTTCTGCTTTGTATCACTGTGCTGAAAATCTTTGGTGTTGTTTCTTCAGACAGCTTGCCTGTAGTAATCCAACAAGATCTGATCCTGCAACTGAAACTATAGGAGCTGTCAAACATAAAACAGGGGCTTAGATTTCACCTCAGAAGATCTTTACAGCATAGCCCAGCAGTGATTAGCAAACTTCCCCCAGCAGAGGAAAACCTAATGTCTTTGGTGGAAATCAGTAACCTGATGTGTGTCCCACTTCGGTATTACTGTAGGCTATATACTTGTAAAAAATACACTGTGTACTATTGTTGATGGTGTATTGCTGAATATGAATATGAAGAACTAATTTTATCTACTTTATCTATATCTGCATAATTTCTAACAGTAAACGAAACAAGGTGTATGACAAAACACACCTGAATGCTAATTTTCTTCCTTGTTACAAAAGCATAATTGGAAAGGAATATTCAGTCAATCAACAAGAGCAAAAACTTTAAAACAAAATACATCAAGCAATGGTGCACACTTTTGACAGTTTGACTGACAGCTCGACAGAACAATGAGAATAGCTTGGATGGGCGTTATTAGCACCTTTTCTTTGTGCTGTAACATTCAGTCCTGTAACATTCAGATTAGTTGGCTGGTGTGTGGTGCTGCCTGTCTCATGGTTCTGTCAATTCATGTCAGCACAGCTTGACGTTTTCTATTGTTCATAGGTTAGTCCACCATGCTTATCAAATGTCAAATGGCCTTTTCTGTATGACCGCTTATTTTGACTGACCTGCAATTAGTATTTGCTATTGTAACCACAATTTTTCCCAAACCTTAACCAAGCATTCTAGTTGCCTAACCATACATTAAAAAAGTGGTTTAGCTCTTTAAACCTTTCAGCACATTAAATGATCAACCATAACCATGATCTGACAGTTTTTCAGCATTTAAACAAACGCCAGTGTCACATTATGTGATCGGAACATTTTGTGCTCTCAGAATGTACTTGTTAGCATTTTGCATAATCGTGTTGATAGCATTTTACCCGGTGGTGTTGGCAGGGTTCAGGCCCTCACTTGAAACAAAAAGAGAAAGAGAGGGGGAAACGTTCATAATCCATATTCAGTGGCTGCTCATGGGTGATAATCACAACTACTGGCACTGGCATACTTACTATTCAGTCTCACACAAAGGAAACAGACTTTAAGGACCCATTAAAGCATCGACTGAATATAAATCAAGGACGGCTGTTTTGATCCACGGGACCTTATTGTACCTTGAGTGGTTATGTTGTTTTGTGTCGACCACACTGTGGGACTGAACCCCTCACCCTGCTAAAGCTTGCACTTCAGGTCTTTTACTCGGGTTACATCATACGCAAACAATCAAATAAGCACCACTTGCTGTATGATGTTAGATATCCAAACTGACAAACAGAAACTGTCTTTAAAACCCCAAACTCATAAATAATTACACGCAAAAAACAGGAAATAATTAAAATAGAGGGACCTTTTATGCTAAATTAGAGAAAGGGACACAAAAGGGGAAGAGAGCAATACTCTGCATATTCAATCAAACCTCACAGATATTGGTATTCTTATTGAAATTCAGCCTTTGACACAAGAAATAGACATGTATAACCTGGTGCAGAATCCACGCATCTGATGAATATGAAATGAGTAATAATTTGTAGAATTGGATGGTCGCTCTGATCCAAACTGCCCTTAAACATAGGTGCCCTAATAGCCTTGAAGGTAGCACAGCAGAAAAGGGCAGCCCTGGCCTCAGCTCTCGTGATTAAATTGAATCAACCTAACAGAGAAGGGTTTTCTGTGGAAAATAGGAGCAAAGTTGAAGAAAAATCATTTACAAAATGTCAAATGGATTCAGTATATTTGTGTGTTACAGATGAGGACATCATCCAGAGGGTGAGGGGATTTAAAGAACATTTGGTTTGACACACACAAAAATCTCATGACAGAAAGTGGAATGGAAGTTAAGGTTCACACACACACACCTGGGCTTTGTTAGGAACATTTAGCAGTTATTATTATTGAGTAATGATATACACACATCTGGCTAAGCACGTTAAAGCAGTGTCCCAGAACTGCTGTTATCAACAGCTCTACACACCTGGCCAGACCATATCGTTACATCACCCACCGACATCAGCCATCTGCATTAGCATAGCATCATTTATCATAATATATTTTACATTTAAAATATATTTAAAATATATTATTTTAAATGTAGTCTGAGCATTTAAAAAATGCTCAGACTACAACTTACCATAATCAACATTAATATTATAAGACTGGAACTGTAAGACTTATAGCTCAGTGCTACAGTAATAGTTTGGCAAACGGGAGTTTTCTTTGTAATGTTGTGTGCTGGATGTCGTCATGTTGTACAGGTTGTTAAGCCCCTTGAGGTAAATTTGTGATTTGTGATATTAGGCTACAGAAATAAAATCTGACTTACAACTTTAATACATTACAGCTTTTATGAAAAAGTAACTGTATGAACCAAGGTTTGATTTGATTTTGGTGATTCGAATCATCTGTCTGTTAGTCCAACTTTTAATCTCTCTCTCTGAAAAAATCTTTTAAAATTCTCCACTTATAATTTCCACAAAAAAAATAGACAATAAAGGCTTAAACTGACAACATGTGGTAAGTTTTTTCAGGAAGAGAGCAGCGTTAACCAGCACATTGGTGAGTGCAGCAGGCACAGCTCATCCTGTGAAGTTTGGCAGTGAAGCTGTATGATCAGAATAGCCAACAGTTCACAGCCAACTCGTCAGGTAGGTAACAGATTGAGTTTTCTGTCCAAGAATATTTCCTTCCAACCTTCAGAAGCTGCGCTGACACTGAGACACTGTTAGTAACGACGTGGAAATGACTTTTGGTTTATAATGTGCCAAGATGTATGTTGTTACAGCCAACAACTTTCAGTACTTGGCATCGATGCTTGTCTTTTTTTTCTTTGTTAATACAGTCACTAGAAATACCATTGGGAATCTTTTGGCATGGGTATACCATAACTTAATTTGCATAAATGTCTCCCTGAATAAATCAGAAACCCAAAGGTGGAAGATTGTGTAACTGACGAGCAAACAAAAAGTGTGATTTGCCTCATGCGGTCTGAGTGAATCCAGGTCTGTGGAGTATTTCTGTGTAACCACACAATAAGCTAATGTCCTGTCTAAACTGAAGCCAGACACTCGTCCACTCAACAGTCTGTCAAGTGGCCACTTAGATTGTGTGCTCAGAAGTACCCACTCAACTGCTTTTGTGTTTTGGTTGAAATTAGAAATTAACACTGTGAACACTCAAATCTGCAAATGTAAGTCTGCCCTTAAAAGACCACACACTGCTTTCATCAAACAGCAGTGATGGAGCATAAGGGCATGTGGCGTTGCTAGGATACAGTGCCGAGATGTGTGGACCGGCTGGTATTGACACCTGATGCAGGTTCTAGAAAACTTCTCCCGACCAATACAGACTCATTTGAGATGATTGATTGTGACCAGTTTGCACACACTGATGCTGAGCTGCAAATTAAATCACAGTAGTGCTGTGCTGAAAAGTTATGGTTTGAACTTGTTGCCACTGTTTATTATCCATGTGAGTTATATGCCACGTTGTGGTGTACAATTTGATCTAAGGTCCCTTTAAAAGAAGTTTATAAAGTGTGAACATAAATTAGACCTTCTAAAAATCTATATCTCTATCGTAAATGACTGAAAAACATACTTATACATAGTTTTTATACTGATATTAGATGTTAAATTCTAAAATTTAAGATTTTCAAAAGTTAATGACTGTGTTTGATAAGAAATAATGCCCCATGGGATCTGTGAGATCTTTATTCATTATTAAGCTTAAGGTCAGGGCTGTTTGTTTTTGGGTTTGTTGCTTTGCAGAATCTTTTCAAAGGCTTAATCAACAAACTTGTACTTTTAGTTTTGTTTACCTTTCCTAATGGTCCCAGAATTAACAACCATATCAGTCCTCTGGTCTGTAAATCAACATGTGCACCTATTCTGTGGTTATGTGACTGTGAAGAGATACACATCTGCATATTTATAAAACTGTAGTGGCATGAAAACGTTTGTGTTTGAGTGAACTTATTGTGTGTGTGTATCTGCAAGTGTTCTGTCTCTGTTAGGTTATATCCAAGCCCAGTTACCTTGACTACATTGTGCTTTAGACCTCCTGCCTACAGCACAGCTTTTCATGGGAAATATCAAATTGAAAAGAAGTAAATACACTGACATCACAAATATCACTTGATCTTAATGTATACAAACCCTTGCATGTGGATTATGCTGCAGGCCTCAGCTATGGGAGTTCCTCTGTTAAAACTGGAAATGTGTGGGAGAGAGATGTGGCAAAACAAAAGGAATCCACATTGTAATGGTCAGTAAATTCTAACATCGAGTCCCAATGGAGGAATTAAATTTGATTATTATTCTTTACATAATTTGTGATCTTTGAAACCTGGAAATATTATTTTCACCTTTATTGAAGAATAACATGGGGAATTTATTGGCATTTGATCAAACAATGACACTTTTTTTTTACTGTTCTCATTATGTTATAAGTGTTAACATTTGTCTTAAGATAAAGCTGTGAGCCATTTTTAACAGGAGTCAGCTGTTTTCAAATGGTGGAAAGCTTGTTTGGAAGAAAAAGTTTTCAAATACAGTACACCCCTCTGACCTACAGCAATATTGTGGTAAATTGAAGGCACCTTCTCTCTAACCAGATGATCTTTGCAGCAGGGACTCTGTCATTCTCCTGTCCTTGCTGCTGAAAAAAAAGGGTCTGAAAACGAAGACAGACGGGTGAGGAGGGAGTAGGACTGATATATTGGGACTCTCCAGTGCACCCAGAGGGACCATTAGGAGCACATCAGCCTTACAGAGTGCAGCCTCACCAGCTAATAGGCTGTTTTCACACTCACGTTATGGAATAATAGGTGTAGTTGTAGCAGGGCATCAGCAGTATATTTTCAGAAGTGGCTTGCAGCAATTCCATAGTGCCCACCAAGACTGGAAACTGGCCCTAAAGCAAGGCACTTATACCTGGTGTAAATTAGAGCTGACTCAGAATTTCAGAAACGGTCTTGTTACTTTCAAGGACCCAAACAGAGTGACTTAAGAACTAATTTAACCACATTAAACATTTAAACATCCTAACTTTATTTTTAAATGTTCCTTAAATTCTAAAACAAAATGCAGAACGTTTGTGCACTTTGCTTATTAAACATACTGTCTATCCAAATTAAAATTCCACACTCTGCCTCACACCACCTCCTCTGCACTTCTCATTAAATGACTCATTATTGATTGTCCCTGAGTTTACATCCTTCTTAGCAATTATTGATGAGAACTGAGACTCAATAAAAATTCAGACTATGTTTCCAGCTATTGATTTAATAAAGGACTATATGAAGGTGAGCAGCCATATTCTATAACACCAGTCATCACTGAAAGAATATGAACACTATATTACTGGATTGAAGCCTGCCAGTAATCTCATAATGGCATGAATCAATGCAGCTATCAAATTTGTGCTTCTTCATCACAGAGTTGCTCAAACTGGCTGTCATGATGGATGTCACCAGCCGGGAAACACACTGAGCACAGCTGAAACCTGATTATGGTCTTCAGCGTGTTGGAGTAATGAGGTTAAAGTCCTGTTTGTGTGTGTGTGGTTTGGCATGAGGTATGTACTCAAACATTTATGTATGTGTCTAACTTAAACTTTCCATTTGTGCATAACTGTGTCATTGGTTTGTGTGTGTGGTAGGAGCAGTATAAGCGTATAATGCCAATATTTTGCATGTCCAGTTTGAATGTGGGTGTAATACGTGTGTGTGTGAATCCACAGTTCTGTTGTTGTATCAGGGGGATAATCCAGTTGTTAAAGGACCATAGGAGTGTTTATTCAAGTTTCATCTCCTCAACTCCAAATCAAGTGCACTTCACATTACTGCTAAAATGCAGGCTGGAAAATGTCAGATTTATTTTTCCTGCCTTTCAGGCAGCCACTGTTATCCATTAATTTCCACATGATGTGAAAATCAATTAGCAGACTCTTGAAACTTTCTGCTAGGTAATCCATAGGATGAGGATAAAGGATAATTTAAGAATTATAAAGAAAATGTAGATTTGATGATTGTGATAGATGTCACATCATTATTTTGTTGTTCGCAGTGTAGAAACACTGTAAAATCTCACACACATCCATGTAATTCCTGTGAAGCTGTAGAGCCAGAGCATGGACAAAAAAAAGCTGGCATTGTCCATCAGCAGTCAGATTTCCACATCACTTTGTTTACTGGATGAATAACATGAGTTGATTACTGCCTTTTGTTTATATTCTATTAATGCTACCCAATTAACACTAGCAATTAACTCATTAAAATTATGTTTCAATAAAATAAGCAGCAAACATACAGTGAGAAGAATACACAGTGGATGACTAAGAAACCATTAAACACATGGAAATGAGTGCTGCTCACATTTGGCAGGAATGGATCAAACCATCGACCCAGTTGCCTGCAGTGTGTTCCAGCAGTAACAACAACAACAACAAAAAGAAAATTACCAGGCCTTGTGTTGCGTACATGTGCTGTCCTCATCCTCTCCCTTGTTGGCTCTGATTTTTTTTTTTTAGACTGTCTCTCTGTCTGTCTCCCTCCCTCCCCAGTGGGACCCCCCACCCCCCAGACAGGGGTGGTCCTGTGTTCAATCCCCTGATTTTCTTTGAAGTGTGCACAAATTTCTCTACTGTCCCCCTGTTCATTTTTCTACCCTCCATATTTCCCCCACTTTCCTTCCTCTTCTGTCACTTCTCACCTCTCTTTTCTTCCCTCGCTCTCTTTCTTCACTCTCATCTCTTTTTTTTTCCTTCCCTCTGCTCTTATCACCTCTCAGACTGCCTTCTCATGTTTGCCTTTCTACTTCTCCTCTCACCTCGTCACCTCCCCTCATCCTCCTCACCCCATGTAACCACCCAGCTCTTTGCAATGCTGCGTACACATGCATTACTGTGACCACCCTGCCTGCACCTCTCTTAAACTACTCCTTGGAGAGCTCACCTGTGAGCGGAGGGCTCTGCTGAGAAGAAAGTAGGAGAGTGTAGACCGAGTAATGGAAAAACAAGTCCTATCCCCCTGAACAGCTGGATGTGACCAGATACTGTGTTTTGTGAAAATGAAGCGTGCAGGAGCATCGTATCCAATGCATATTCTATTGTGTCTAAATGTATATAGGTTCTCTCTTTTATGAATTGTAATTTGTAACTTGTGAGTCACTATCACACTGAGAAAGGAATCACAGTGGAGGGCAGGGATGCAGGGAAAGATCACAAGTATAAAAGTTCTACAGTCAGGATGGTTGTTACTTTAAATAAGACTGTGTTCTCAGCTAAACTCCAGTGGGCAAAGGGCAGGTTCTTAATATTAGACTAGATCTTTGTAGGTTTAATTTAATAGTTACCTCTTCTTGCCATTTTGGGATGCCATCATAAAGTATACCGAGGTTGATGGAATTCTTACTTTTACTATTATCCTTACATATTCCCAGAGAAAGATCCTGCTCACTTGATTTGAACGGACGTTTTCATCAACAACGAATGCAACAAATGGATCCAAATGGATGTGAGTGATTGTATGTACATGTACATATGTCACATGCTATTCCATATAAAGCCTGTGGCTCTGTCCCAGCTGAGCTGCTATGTGCATGAAGCCTAACAAGAAGACCAGCCGTTCTCCGGATGCTGAGGCAGCATCTCTAAGTGTAATTCTCAGCCTCTCTAACACATGGTGCTGTCTGACTAATGTTGGATTTTGTTGCGAGCCAAATGAGCTGAGTCTAATGAATTAAAATTAGAACTGTCAGCTCACAACAACAAGATGTATAGCATGCAAAGGATGCATACTTACAGCTGCAAGTAAATATATGTGTTAGGAAACTAGTCACCTAGCACTTTTTTGAAGCACATATTTATGGCTACCCAAAGGCTACCTACTCCCAAGATACCTGCTTCTGCAGCAGTACCTTGTTTTTCCTCATATAATGAAAAAAGATGTGCTCTTCTGAGTTTGCAGAGAACCTAGCACATTTTCAGCATCACTGTATCTTGAATTTGGTAAGAGACTTATTCATAGAAGGGTGGTATGACCCTGAAATAGGCTACAGAATGATTATAATAAAAATACTGTTTAAACTAAATGAGTGTATGTAAGTAATAGTATTAATTAAGCAAACAAGTAATTCCATATACTAGCAATAGAGAAAGCAAATGGTAAAACCCAAAGACATTAAACATTGCAAATGCAAACACAGTGCAAATTAAATCAGTATAAGTTTTCTCTAATCAAAGTATGCATTTTAAGAAGGCTGTTTAAAAGAAAGTACAAAGTATGAATCACCCAAACACTGCACTGCACACAACAAAATATCTATTTTTCATGTCAAACGTTACATAACATCTGTCTTAGTTATGCAGGTCAGATTATCAAAATTACATGCTTGAATTGTAACATGCTAATGTGGTGGAACAGAGGGTAAAATATATTGATAAAATTAATCAAAAGCCAAAACTGTTCATTTATACCTCAGAAGATACATTTCACATGCAACAGCTGTGGTTGGGGTGTGTGGCATAAATATAGTTAATATACCTTAAACACAATGCATCATAATTTCTTATTAAGCCATTTATCAGCGGCGGGTGGCTCTGATTAGCGAGGGAACACATTAGAGACGGGGATCTTACGCTACTTCTCACATGTTTACTGCCAGCTCACCACAATTAGCTCTTTAAGCTTAAAATGATTACATTACAGCAGGACTTCATTATTGAATTTTATTCTTTACCAGCAGTGGCACTGGGCTGCGTTTTCATTGTCTGGTATTTCTCGAGCTTCCTGTCTGTCATGTGACCCTCACCTTATCGGTCATAGCAGTCTCCTAGTTTGCAGTTATATAAGAACCTCTAACTACTGTCTGCATTGGTTGTGAAGGTAGTTCTTGGCTGAAGTCACAGGGACAGAGTGTGAAAGTAAGGTATGTTAACATAGGCTGTTTTAAACCATTTTAAGAAACAATCAGTATTTTCTCTAGTGAAGACAATCACAACTACAACAGAACTGAAGCCTTTAATACTAAGGGCTTCGCACTAGACCTCCGCCCTGTACTGATCCACATCCAATTTGGGAGAACACTCTGTGCGTATAACTGACTTCTTAATTTAGTAACAAGAAAATCATCACCCAGAACTCTGAATTGAAACAGCTGCTCCTGACAACATATTGTATTACTATTCCTACCATCTCCTGTCCACTCCTGAGCATGAATCCTGCAGGACCCATGAGATTACACATCCAGTGTCTTAATCCTCTGAACACACAATCCCACAATTTGACATGAAACAGTGCATGCTGTAATATACCAGTTTTTTTTTCATAGTTAAACATAATGCTGCCATCATTGACAGGTTTGCAATAACAAACCTACTGACAGGCAGCGCAAACATAATCATGTCTTAACTTTTACTGCCAGTTATATTCAGTCTCTGCAAATAGTATTGCATGTGTTTTCATGCTCCTGAACTATTTATCAGATACAGACTTCTAAACTGTTAATGATCTGTACATATATGCCTAATGCTGTATCACAAAATTTCCTCCATGGTTGGCAGATTGGTACCAGTATGTTTTAATGCACCTGCTGGGTGACAGACAGTATGGGTTCTTCAACACTTCCAATGCAAGACCTCTGCTCAGTAAAGGCAGTCAAGGCTATAATAAAGTGTACAAATGCTGTCCAGTGTCAAAGTCAAGTCAGGAGAAATGCCTCCTGGCCAGTGGAGAAATACTTGTAACTTAGCGGATCAAAGGGGAAGAGGAGAAAACAGGAGATGAAAAAAAAGAGACAGTGGAGAAAAAAGAAAAGTTGTGGAAAAGGAGGACCCAAATTTTGATAAGTCAAGAAGTAGAGCAGGGAGGCAGGAAGTGGAGGGGAGGGTGATGAAGATAGACGAGGAGATAGAGGAGGTGAGCAGATGAAAGGGGAGACGGAGGAGAGAAAATGTAGATTGCATAGAAGAGGAGAAGAGATGGCTGAACTTCAAAGCAGCAGCAGACTCAAAAGTGGACCATCTTTTCATGGAGACTGCCTACTGTGTGCCTACTGAGAGACGGATTGGGAGAGACAGTGAGGGAGAAATGGTGAGAAATGAAGAAAGAGGCACAGGTGGGTACAGAGGAATTGGGGGCGATGGGCAGGTTGAGGGAAATGGAGGTGGAGAGAAACACAGAGGGGGACTGTCAAAGGACCGGCGGAGGTGGTCTCAATCTGTTTGGCGGTTTGTATATCCATAACAATTTTGACAACTCTGAGTCAGTTTTGTCCTTTGGTGATGACCCCGGAGTATCTCGAGCATGCAGCTGCACACTATCTCCCATTTGTTTCCCTGATGCTGACAGTCAGGAATATTTTATCCCTACAGACAAACAAGATTTATGTTTTCCCATATCTCTGATTATGTGATCACAGGAAGGGTATATGCATAATGAGTCTGCATGTTAATGAACATAATGCAATTTGGCAACAGAATTGTAATTTTGTTTAACATAGCTAAACATAATGATTTTGAAAAGTAAACATCAGAAGTGTAGTAACCACGAGTAGGTTACCTATGAAAACTAATTCTCTGATGTAGACTGCACTGAATCTTTCTTCAGTATTAAACTGACTTTATATTTTTAAAAGCACATACTGGATATCCTCAGAAAGGAGGTTAAGAAATAGGATAATGAGAATTAGGAAATAAGGTCAACTGAGTGAAGGTGGGTTTAACATCCTCTTTGATCCTCAGCTTACAACCCTATGTTCTCTAAATTACAGTACATTCATATATGTCTTATTTGCATCACCTAATAGGTGTGGAAGGTTGTCATTTATTGTGCAGCAGGTCAACAGTGACTTGAGATGCCAAATGATTTTCCTGCTCAAGTGAAAGAAAAAAGAAAGGGAAATACTGTTAACAAGATTTTAAGCATGAGGTCGGAATAATTCAGCATTGTAAATGACAAATTTCAGCACCAGCGGTTTGACAGGCTGTTTGGTGGTTCAATACAGGTTGACACAGCCTGCCTCGTGGGCATCTGATGGGCGATTTCATTAAGGCCAGTTAACCAGCTCCGCTGTCCAACACATCACATAAACAAGGCCCTGCTGTATCACTAACACTGAATTTCAGGTGTTTGTGAGTGTGTATGTGTGTGGGGGATTTGAATCTGTCCTCTACCCATAGCAACTATTGTGTGTGTGTATTATTTACTACTTCTTTAAGTGAACCTCGCCTGTAGTTGTGTGTTCGTGTAGCCTAAATGTAAGCTGGTCAACAATCTCACGGCAGTCTGTGAAATAGTCACGACATTAATGTATTGATTTTCTTTTTTGTTTGTGAGAATATAAAATCGACTTGTAGTGACTACAGCGTTGTTATATTGTATTTGTATTTTATGGATATGGTAAAAGTTAGTAAAATATGGTTTAAGTTCACACTGACTTCAGACACAAGGTGTTCATTGGAATTAACCAAAAGTCTTTCAACTGCAAAAAAAAAAAAAAAAAGATTTGTTGCCTAAACCTAACCACACATGGGACTCTGGATGCAAACCGTGAGCTCTGGTGTGACAGTTGTGCACTTTGTGCACCCACCATCCACCCAAACTACCTACTTGCGACTCCCATGTAGTCAAGGCGTGCACAGTGTCATGAAAAAAGGAAATTCATGTCCTTGCACATGAAGCACTAGATTACATTTCATGACCATTGCACACACTGCTGTGAGTGTGTTAAAGCTGGTACATGCGTATGTGTGTCACAACTCTGCTGCTTTGCCGCTGTGTCTGTGTGTGTGCTCACAGTACTCTAATTGTCCAGTTCCCTGGGTACTTGTAATACAGCCACAGTTCATTTACTGTCTCTATCTGCCCCTATTAGAGCAGAGTAGAAAGGGATCTAGTCACCACCTCTTATGATAACCACACTAAAAGCTCCCTGTGATCCAGAAAACATAGTCTTAATTATCTCTGTTTCTCTGTTGCTGTTTTCTGCTCCCACTGTAACTGAAAAAAAGAATTTAAAAAAATTAAGCTACATTGCATTTACGTGCACTTAAAATAATTTGGCAGTGTTCTTGGGTTAAGTGAGAAATGTGAGTGAGAAATGGGTTCATTCCAAACTTTCCAAGTATCCCGAGTTTTCCTCCTATTCTCCTCCATTGATTTCACAGACTGCCGTGGTAAGTGCATTTTTCTTCCTTAAGCTGAAACGCTTTCCTCTTCCGCAGATGTGTCTTTGCTGTTTGTACTGCCTAGCACGAGTCAGCTTCTTTTAGCATCTGCTTGCTTCTTTTCATCAACTGTGTATGCAGTGGTGTCACCTCTACAAAACACTTTCATCGAGTCTTGTATGCCACAGTAATGGCAGAGTAATGGATGGGGGATTTTTTATTTTATTTTTTACTGATATTGTTCAGCTAGTAACTTCCAAAGAGACACACTCACACAGTTGCTGTTGTGTAGAATAAATATTTTGAGTACAGGATGGTCTGTTCAGCAGCCAGGTTACCCTGCTGCACCACAGTCATATTACAGAGGGAATAAACCACAACTCATACTTGAATCCATAAAGTCAAGTATTGTTACATTTAATGAGGATAAGTCTCTGTAAACTGCGAGGCAGAGAGGTGAGTCCTGAAAGTGCAAGTCCATTAAAATCACAGAGAGAAAAATTGTTGAAAACAGTAATGGAGAGCTACCTGTCCACTGTGGAGCTACTGGCCTTGATTTTTGTAGGTGTGTGTGTAACTTGTACTTCCACAAAGTGGCTTTCATACCTACAGGAGTTGTATTGAACCATCCAACAACAAGCTTTTAAAACCCTTAACAATCCCAAAAGTCTACTTAAAGCTGCTTTTAAACCTCACGAGTCCTGTCTCTTAAAACTCTTATTCACATCACTGGTCTCTGTTTCGCCCCTGCTGTGATCCCTTCCTCTCTCATCACTCTTCTGTCCTGTCCCTCTTCCTTTATCTCTCCTTTCACACTCTGTTAGTTATCTTCTCATCAAGCCTTTCTCCACACCTATTTCTCACATCTGTCCCTTCTTTGCATTTCCTTGACCCTGAAACTTGTGCCTAATGAGCTCCATCTGAGTGTGTGTGCGCATTTGAGATTGTATCTGTTTTATATTGTGTTGTGAAGTGGAAGCTAATGGTAGGGTAATTAGTGACAATGCCTTAGCTATTATAACACACAGTCTTTCAGTCGACACAATCAGCTATTTTTTCAGTTCAGTGGGACAATATATTAGGGCTCAAATATAATCTGACAGCATGGTATCAACACCACACACACACACACACACACACACACACACACACACACACACACACACACACACACACACACACACACGCCATCTTTCCCTAACCTTAACCAGGACCTGGAGTGCGAACCCTGGTCTCTGATGTGACAGTCATGTGCTTTGTCCGTCCACCATCCATCCCAATTACCTCCTGGTGACTCTGCTCCAAATAATAAATGTGGTGCTTCATTCATTCAAGGAAAAGCATTACCTCTGAACATTATCCATCCTGCGATTATGCTGCAACCACAGCGTAACTGGGAGAACAGTTTAGTAAAGAATGAATGTAATTTCTAGGACACAGGGTTGGGACAGCCTTGGATGCTGGAACACATCAAACCTCACTTTTCTTCTATCCCGAGCAGAAAAAGACACATCTCTGTTGTCTTTTGATAAAACTAAATAGTGTTTTATATTTAAAAAATAATTACACTTTACAATTGCATTTACAGTGACGTGAAATATTCAGCACAGCCAGATACACACCTAAAGCCTCTCCCCACCATCTCGGTTTCTCTCTGTTCGATGTGGAAGAGAGAGAAAGATGAAGTCGAGGTCAGCAGCAATGTTCCCTCTCGTCCTCTTGTCTTCCACCTGACCTGTCTGATGGGAGATGACAGCAGATCACAGCGTACAACTACAAAAAGCAAGGGAAGGGGAGAGGACGGTGGTGTTAGTGCTGGGATACAAAGACAGAAAGAAGCTGTTGGAGGGGAGGTTTTCTCACAAGGAGGGAACCATTCAATCCCTACTGGGCCAGCAGATTACAGAAAATAGGAGCCGGAGTGCATGGATGAGTAGGGGTGCAGAATATCACAGGACATCCCAGCTATTATATCTACCCTGCCTTCCCTGATGGAGTGAAAACAGGGTAGCCCAGATCTATCTGGGATAGAGATTTTATTTCTTTCTGTCATTTAGAGACAGACAGACTCTAAATGTTTGCAGTGTCTGACGAAGCTTTGTTACTCTGAGTCCTATAGCTCGGGGCAATTTGAGCAATGAAACACAGTGGTTCTCATTTTTTGGCACACATTATCAAATGTATTTGTTTTTCAAAGTCTAAATTCAGGATGAGCTTGTGCAGGTCTTAATGTTCAGCACTAGTCTCAAAACAAGAGTGAGGCTGAAAATCCTATTTACAGTTTTGTCACAGAAGCTGAGTTTGGCCAAAGCATTAATGTGGCTCAAGAAAGCTGCAGGAAGTGTGTAGTCTTGGCAGACTTTAATGGCACTCATTTAAATCCAATAAACCTTAGAATGATGTGTAATTAGTCGAAATAAAACATAACTATTTCAGGCTGTCCAACCTTTCCAAGGACCCAGAGTCGTCTGAAAATATAAGGCAGGAGTTGTGCAAAGTTTAAAAGGCCTTTTTATTTAAACCCCTTCTTAAAAACACAGTGATGTGAACATTCAGGTGAATACCAGGTGATATCATTCTTTGACCATGTTCACACTGGGCCAGCTAAATTTGAAAGCACAGTTTTTCCTCATTTCAGTGACTTGTCAAGAATGACGATACCCAGAAAGAGCTTGAGTTGAACCACGGTGCCTTCATGTTGAAAGCAGCCAGTTAAAGTGGTTCAGTATATGACCAGAATCCATCCTTTACATATTCCAGGCACATGCAACTGGGTGGGGACCCCGAGGCAGACCTAAAACACCTTGGAGGTATTATAAATCCCATCTGGTGTGGGAATACCTGAAGATCCCCCGGGAAGAACTGGAGGATGAGTCTAGGGAGAAGGCGGTCTGGGGTACATTGCTTAGCCTACAACCCAGAATTGGATGAGCAGCGGGAAATGGATGGATCAAAGGATTTTTCTCCCCATCCTTTTTGGCCCTCCACCTGCACTTTGATTTTTGCATCTAAAATGTTGTTGAGAGTGCATATATTTAACAAAAAAAAGTATTTCTTACAATTTAATAATGGTGGGTTTCAGTGCACCACTCTCTGTTTAGAGTCTGTTTTTGATTCTACCACTGGAGGGAGCCAGAGTTGGAAATTTTCAAGTTCTGCATTCATTTGCTTTGCAAGTCGCAAATCAAATCACAGCTTTATACTCACTTTAATGTAGAAAATATGCAAATGAGAAACACTAAATCAATGGATACAGAATTAAATAAATGATAATTGGATAAAGTGGAGCTTTTATTTGCTGAGACCCGCAAAGAAACTGGGACGTCCTCTTCACCTGATGAAGGCTGCATTGGTCGTTTTTTTGTTCTTGTGCATATGAAGAGGAATACAATTATAACCTAAGATATAGTTTTTTCAGTTTTTAGTTTTTTGAATTGTGTCTGTGTTTCAACAAAGAAACTTAAAAAAATACTTGAAACATCTAGTTATTTTCCACATCTACACAATTCTTTCACGTTCATCTGCTTTAATGTGGAGTCTTATCTTTCTTTCTTTTGTTCTACCTTTGTCCTCATTCTTTGTCTCTCCAAACCTACTAATTATCTTCCTTGCTTTGCTTCCCCAGAATAAAAAAGCAAAAAGGCTGAAAGGTGAGACTGAGAGTTCAGCAGTTTTATTTGGAGGGCAGATGCAATCCTCATGTTCCCAATCAGGTCACTTCATATTATAGCCACAGCCCCACCTGCCACTCACCCTCTTTCACATAATACATGTAATATGGTCCTGCTCTGGCTAACTTCATTACACACGACTAAATAAGAACCACATGACGTCTGTCATGACAAATGGGTATTAACTGTGTGCGGACACTGTGTGTGTGTTTGCTGTGTGCATGACTGTTATGTTTGTCAGCCCGGGGTTAAGGAATTTCATTGGGAACTCTAACCGTTTAAAAACATTACAGGGATATTATGTCTGGCTACTCTATACCTGCAAATCTCTCGTATGCAGTTTGAGGTCAGGACCCCAGGATTGGTCACCATCTGCTGAATCCCCACATGGCATTCATATACCACTGCACGCATATTGTCTATAGTGTCTTTAGTATACTGCATAATGGATATTATCTTTGTTTACACCACTGCTTTAAGGCAAGGTTTCATAAGGTTCTATGGTCATCAGAGAAGAATAAGTTTTTAAATTCTAAACCTAGCTGCTTTTCAGTGAGAGGCTCAGTGAGAGTGAAAACCTGTTTTGGCAAAGCAAAAGCACATTTTTAGCTCAATAAGAGTCACGGTAAAAACATCTGCAACTCCAACAATCATACACAGGAGTGAGGACAAGTTTCTTTTTTGGTTGTCTAAACAGAGCTTGTCAAGCTTACATCTTCTTGCATTGTTTATCTAAAATCCTCATGTCAGACCCGTGAACTAACACCCTGAAAGTCTGGCTGTTCAAAAGTAGAGTATTGTGTCTTGATTGTTTTGAGTGCACCTTCACATGAAAAAACTTTATTTGACGTTTTGCAGCTGATAATTATGGTTCGGAGAAACTCTGCTTTTATTTTCTGTTGTTGAAGTGGACAGACACCATCCATGTGATTACAGCCCAGTTGCTGTGGATGCACATTGATGTCAGCTTGTAATGCCTACTCTCCATTTCTGTCAGTCTCATTATTTTCCATGGGTACATCATTATATTGTTTAAGAAACTGTGTGTGTGGAGAAGGGAATGCTGGGTTGGCTGGATGATATGTTGATATGAGCCCTGAAGCATAGCAGAAATATAACATCTTATTGTTTTCTGGTCACATTTAGGGATTCAGCAAAGAGCCAGGAGAGGAGCAGTTTTTGATTTGATGACACTGAAATAAATTTAATTGAGCTAATAAATCAATGCATTTGTTTCTATCTGATCTGTGTCAGATCGAAAGCTGCATGTAGTCTGAAGCATAATTAGACAAATGAAAAGTGTTGAACTTTGTTCAGGTTTTTTTTCAGTAAACTGTTTTCTCTTTTCATGTGGTCACTTTCTGCGTTAATCTGTTGATAAAAGTGTGTTTTTTTAATCTCTGAACTTCATCTCCCTCTTTCATCTCCCTGTACTGTCTCTGTTCTTATCATGTTATGTCTTATTTCATGTAATTACAACAATATCACAGAGTATTACTAAATGTTGTAAAAATGGACCTCAGGTTATTCATCTATAAAAGAACAGGTTGGAAACAGATACCAGTGCTGATGTACTATGCTGGTGCTAGATACCTCCTCCACCAACATTTACACCTGTGTAGGTTTGTTGGTTTGTGTGTTTGTTTCTTTATTTGTCAGCAGAATTACACAAAAAGTACAGAACCGATTTGCACCAAACCAGAGAAGAACCCAGTTTTGGTGCAGCTCCAGTTAAAGGGGCAGATCCAGGACGTTTATGGTGTTAAGATCTATGAGTTTGTACAGTTTGGTGCAGGTCCTGATAATAATCCAGATCTGGTGGAAGAAAAGGCTGTATCCACATTGCATACAGACTTGTACTCACTATATTTTATGACAAATAAATCATCTATGATATCAGACAACTTCCTTTTTCCTTCTGTTTTTCTACTATAGGAGCAAGACAGACACATGTAGGATTGTTTGGCCTTGGTGGAGATATGTGCTCTACTAAGCACCATTGTAGTTATTAGTGTGGGCTTATTGGTGAGTTAAAAGTCACCGAGCTGTGAGATATCAAGCCAGTGCTGACTGGGACAGGAGCTGAAAATGTCAGAAAGACTCCAGATGCCCCACACGCACAAATATGCACACACACTATGTGTCACATACAGCAGCTGTGGTGGTGGTTAGACTTAAACCCACCTCTGAAGTGTCATGCGAGGCCGACCCAGTCAGTCACTGTTTCTCTCTCCCTGTCTTCCCCTTTCTCTTTTTTTTCCTGAGTCCTTCTGTCTGTCTCTTTCCCAGTAGATGTGCAGACTTGCCCCTGGTGCTACCCAGCCTTGCCAGTGAATCAATTTAGACCCTGTTAACTGTCTCACACACACTCACTCACTCACACACACACACACACACACACACACACACACAGTGGTGCCATCCTCTCTTGCTCCAGTATGCCAATGAGTCAATTTCAACCCAGTTGACGTACAGAAGCTCTCAATTTCTCTCTCTCACACACACAGGTGCCTCCCATCCTTACTTTGATGTGCCAATGAATCAGTTTCAACCCAATTTTCATTGATAGTTTCTCTCTCTCTTTCCCACACACACACACACACACGCACACACACACTTACACAGGTAACTAATTGAACACCTGGTGCTGCTTGGCCTGGCTAATCGGAGATTAATTGTTTCCTTGTTGTAAAGAGCAAGGGCGGGTGCGTGCGCGTATGATTGTGTGTTTGTACTAATCCTGTCTGAACTCTGTCCGGACATAACAAAGCCAGGGTGTGTGACACCTTTTTGAGTGTGTGTGTGTTTGTCTATGTATGCATGCATTCACATCATATCAAACCAAGCATAATTAAAAACTACAATAATAATAATATAATAAAATCCTCCTTCCATTTCCCTCCTGGGTCTCTGTGAAGCGCTTTGAGACAATTTTGATTGTGGTAGGCGCTATATATATATATATATATATATATATA
>JBBMJY010000003.1:3090658-3103692 GCA_037833715.1 Toxotes lorentzi
AACAAACTGAAAAGTTCTCTGCATTCTGTGGTTAGATTTAAGTATAATCTGTGCTGAAAAAAAAAAATACACATACACACACATAGGCGGCCATGCGTCCTAACAGAACATAGTTTGTTCCATGTACGACAGGTAACAGACTCCAACCCTTTTAATAAAGCTCTGCAGAACACTGAGTCTTTCACCTTAGCTACCGCTGTGACTGAATAATCATTTTTATGGGTGGAATTTAATCTACCTATAAATTGCTTTGTTACCAGCTTCAGTGCATTTACACTAAAAGACTCCCATAGTACATGGGCGACAGCTCTGAGGGCAGATCTGTCTGAGTGTCTCTAGCTGTAACCACTTGTACTGATGATTTACCTTTTGTCCATTTTATGGTGGATGTAATACATACTATGAAAAGCATGCACACGGTAAATGTAGATTTTCTTGATGCTACGTGTTTTTGTGAATATGCTAAATATATTGAATATCTGTTTTTGAATAGTGATTCTTGTTCTGATTCGTTCAGTTTGATGTGAAGCACTAAAAATATTTCAGCTCTTATATGAGAAAAAAAAATCAATTTACAGTAACATAAAACAGGAAGGTGGGAAATCCTTATACTTGAGAGGCTGGAAACAGAAAAAAAAAAACTACCACCTTCTTAAGCCAATTGCCAATTTTTCTTATTTGAACATAACTTCAGATTTTATTCAAACTTAAACTAGATCAAAGCAGCTTACTCTGGGTATTGTTTTTACTTTTGAAAATGCACTGGGGAGCTCCACAGAGAAAACCTTTACAAGCAAATGCTGCTTTTCTGTGGTTTCTGTTATTGTTACCTGCTGTGCTACATTATTCCACTAATAACAGGAAACCACAAACTAATTTGGACAAATTGGAGCAGTTGTTGGGTAAGAAACCTGCAGTTCTCTACTTTAGTTTTAGTGGTTTCTGGCAGAAAACCTGAAACGACCTGGTTTTGAGGACTGAGATGAAAACCTAGATTGGAGGAAAAGATATCAATGTTTTGTTGTTGTTTTTTTGTTATTAAATCATGTTTGCTTTCATTTGGCTTTGCTCTGTGGCCTTGGCATTATTGACAGTTTTATTATCAGTGGAATCTCTGAGGCTAATTACTCCCCTGTCTCTGTGCTACACCTCTCAGTTTTATTTTTAACACTTTGCCTGATTCTTTTTTTTTCAGCCTCATTGTCTTCTTTCCTTTCACTCTCAGCCTACTCTTCCTCTTTTTCTTAAAGTATTTTCCCATCCCTATCCAGCTCTCTGAGATCCCCAAGTCTGTTTTCTTTGGACTTCCTTTAGTCCATTCCCAGTCTCTTCTCTCCTTTTTCATCAATCTGGAGCGTTTTCCTTGGACAGCGTCCACGCTGGATAACATTTTTCTTTATTTTTTTTCTCCCCTCCCCTTCCATCTCAACTGCGCTTGTGTTCACCTCTTTATATTTCTTGTTGTTGTTCCTTTTTGCATCACTTCTCTTAGTCTCTGCTTCCTGACTTTACCTCTCCACCTTCCTAACCGCTTCCTGACCCCTCTCTTTCCTGCCACTTCTCCTTGTCAGCTCTCATCTATCCTTCCTCTCCTCCCTTAATTTCTTTCCTTCGTCTTCTCTGAGTCACTCTGTGTACTGTAAAACTGCTTTTCTGTGTCCTGTAAAAAGCAGCTCAATATTTTTAACATTTTTGAATACTGTTCTGTTTAAATTAAATCCCAACAAAATTCAACAAAATGATTTCAAGCCAAAGATGACACTAATGATGGTAAGAATAAAGTTTCTTCATAATTATTTTAAAGCCTATTTTGTAAAGTCTGCCTTTTCTGTTAATATGAAAGCATTATGTGTTAAATATTTGAACATGTTTAAAAATATATTTTGTTGTGCATTAGCTGAACCAATAACCTCTTCTAAAACACCTTTGTCCTAATCAATGCTCTGTAAATTAGTTTAACTTTATGGAAAAAAATACATCAACCCATAGAGGGAAGGCAAAAATGTTCTGCTCTGTATGATTCAGTGTTGACTCCTCGTTGGAGAAGGATGTTTCAGCTGAAAAACAGTTGCACAGGAGCGAAAAGTTCAGATCTAACAAGCTTAGCCTCAGGGTTAAATTACTAAGTGAAAGGTCTGGCTCCTGCTAAAAGTGACTGCAAATTGCTCAGGTTAATGCGCTCAGCAATTAGTGTTAAGCTGCATGAGCTCAGCCAGTAATATGTGTCTGCGTGTGCTGAACAATTGCTTAATTTGCTTGCGAGGCACCAGAAAACACACCATCATTTGTTGAGGAAATCTGCATCCACACAGTTTGGGGAGACACCATTTGCTTTTCCACAACGAACTGCTGAACGGTGAAAACTTTGCACCACTTGTGAAAAATGACTGAATAGGTTCACCTTGGACTCACCATGCATCAGAATATATAGGTTACAAGAAAAAGAAGAACTGCAACAATTCTATTAGCAAAACTGCCTCTGGGAAAATGCACTAAAACCAAGCTAAAATCCACTGAATATTTCTTAGTAAGAAAAATATCTTTACCAAAGGACAGCTGAAGATGCTGATTACTCATGAGTGATGGTGAAGCCAACAATCCATCATACTGATAACTGCACCAGGTTTTTCTAGCAATTACCTCTAACAAATGAAGCTGCTGTCCCATTCAAACTACCAGAGTTTAGTTTTAGAGATGTTTCATTTGAAAAAGCAGGGACTGTATGTATGTAAAAGGGAAAGTCAGAAAGCAGACAAGCTTTGTACCTGTCCTGAAAGTGACAGAAATCTGTTGTTTCTGTTGTTAATTCAAGCTAATTATATCTGTGGGGTACAAACTATTCAGAGCCAATTTGGGGTGAGTGTTTGATACTGTTTATTCATTTAAGTAAAGTCTTTCCTGCAAACATGTTTATGTCTTTAGCTTGTTTCACTAAATACAAAATTTTATATTTTCTGGACTTTATTTACTTAACATTTCAATTCTCTTTTTGTTTATGGTGACTTCTAAAAATACTGTACCTGCAACTTAGGAAGAGAAGTTTAAACTTCAGTTGGTAGCTAAAAGAAGGTACTGCAGAGTGGTCGTGTTGAGTGGGCCACCTCACATCAAAACCAAAAAGGCTCTGCAGCCATCTGGCAGCATCTCGACTCAGTGCTGCAGCTATATGTGCAATGCAATCATCTAGATGTGTCAGTGATCCACTTCTTTAGTGATGGACCATGTACTCGGTACAGGCAGAAAGGTAATTTCTTCTTGTTGTTCAGTGAGTTGAGTAATAGAAGCATTCAGGTACATGAAATTTCTTTGAGGCCAGCCACTGCGAGGGATGGCGTAGGAGGGGGAGGGGGGTGTTTAAAAAGATCAGTTCAGTTGGTGAGTCAGTGCCCTGACCTACTACATGAATGGAGTCTCTATTAAGCTCTCCTGAAGACCAGCACTGCACTGAAGCTGTTCCTTTGACAGTACACAAGGCAGAGCTGGCAAAATCCCAACCAGCATGCCATCTGTTCTCGGAGCAATGAGGATTCATCAGGTGGGCGCAGTGGGGAGAAGCTAAGTCATCAGGATGTGTGCCACAAGGAAGAATGTAAACAAACTGCTACAGTATCCAGAACTTCACTGTACTTTCTCTCAGGCCTATTTCTCCTCCTGAGGGATCCAGGGGACCGCTGGATCTACTACTGCTGGTGCAACTGTTGATGCCAGTGCGGAAGTGCCTTGAGATACAGTTAGTCTAATGGAAGATAGATGCTGACTCCATAAAAACCCAGACTGTGTCAAAGCTGACAAAATATTCCTCAAATTTCTTTGTAGAAATAGTCTTTTTTTTTCTTCCTTTAAAATTAAAGTTTCAGTGGGTACTTTGAACTGTAGCTTCAAAAGTACAGTAAAGCTTAGTCTACATGTGACCCACTTCCCAGTGAATTAATAGGGTTCCTCACCAGATTGCACTGTTGTCTTATTTATAAGGAACAGAATACAGTACAGAATACTTAGTTGCGATTTTCAAAATGATTTTTTCATCTAACTTTATTCTCTAAAAAATGATCATGTATGTTTATCGAGCTTATATTTATTTTATCACAAATGTTTTAGTTTTTGGATTGTCAGATTGGCACACTAAAAAACAAAACAAAATAATTCACAGAAAACTGAGAATGTCATTCTAAGAACTTCTCCAAAAGTCTTTAGAATGACCTATTTCTCTATTCTCCCTCTCCTTACTCTCGCCCCTCTTGGTTCTAAGTAAGTTCACCGTGTTTTTCTTGGACTCCCTCCTCACCATAATTTTTCCCTCTGCCTCTCTTTTCTTTCCATCCCTCCTCAGCTCGCTCTGTCATTCTGTTTGCACTGGACTGCCTCCCGGTGGGACAACATTCTGATGGCGCTCCTGACAGGAAAAACCCCCACAGCTCACTTCCATTAGGGAAAACTGGAAACCAAGACAATCCCATATTGTCAGGTAGAGTTTCATTCACCGGCACAGTCTAGAGCCTTTGGTCTCAAAGAGTACTGCAGCTGAAGTCGGCTGAGGCCCCAGAAACGTCAGCTATCAGAAAAATCCTCCTGTGTCCCTTTGTTCTGTCAAGACTGTTACATTCAGCTTATGCATTAAATGTATTTTTGTCAATTAAATCATTGTGTTCTGCATATCTTTCTAAATACTTGTTGCCAAACTCTTCTGATGAGGTTTGAATGTTGTTCACGCTCTCACGTGGTGAAAAAGATCAGCAGAGTAGCAGTATGAATAAAAGCCTAATTTATATTACGGGAATTCCACAATAGTTAGACCCACACAGTTAGATGCCAAATATGTCCCAGAGCCCACTGACATCTGAGATTTTCAACACTTTTCAAGCCTGATGTTGCTTGGCACCAAATATGCTCACAGTCAGGAAGTGGACTTTTGGCACAGCTGTTTTGAAAGACCTTTTTTTTATTCATTAATACTTCAGACCTTTTGCTAGAGCCGAACCGGTGGCTTTGGCCAGGTTTCCTTGGGAACATAATTAATTAAATTGAGTAATAAATCACAGCAGGCAGACAAATGTTCTAAACTACTCTGTGTTCTTTTGAAATTGACATAATGTGAGGATTTGTTTGGAAAAGTCAGATAGAGACAAAAGACAAACATATGAGACCTGGCAAATCAAAATTCATACAAAAAATATCTCTAACAAAATCATTTTTGTCTCTCTCAGACTGAAATAACTGATTTTATCATGACAACCTAATTAGTGAATTATGTACAATGAAACTAACACCACTTTGACCGTAGACTGATATGACACAAAGGCTGTTTGACCAGTATAAAAGGATAAACCCTGAACCCTTGGTTTGTGGTAAGAACAGTTTGGGTGACTGTTAGATCAGGACATCTGTCTAGTTTAAAACTGACTATGTTAAAGATCCAGGTTACATTAAACCCTCAACTGCATTTAATGATTTCACCTAGTCATTAAATGCATGTTGATCTGACCTGCTTCACAATACAGTCATTTGTATTTTGTACAAACAACAATAGTGTGTAATGCAGATGTCAACTTTTGAACCAAACTTATTCATTTTTTTACCCAGACATCTAAACATCTTTTAACGTGAAAATCTAATCATTGCTTATTGGGTCCACTTAGGACGAAAGATGAATGCTTGTCAGCCTGTGTCTCATGCAACATGTTGTCTACTGCTGTGAACACAGGAGGTAAACAGATCGTCCTCCCAGTATGTTTTACAGATCACAAAGAATGTTCATTTTTCACTCAAGTATTCTGTATTAATGGAAAATCCTCTAAAATGTGTGTGTGGCTAATGTCCTAGATCCCTCCAAAAAAAAAAAAAAAAACTAATCCAGCACTCTTGGAGGAACCTCTCAGCTCTGAGCAGGTTGATTAAGATGGAGTATAGTCTCTATGCTGAGTGACCACAGCTGTCAAGTTCTCACTTTCCTGCTGCTGCTGCGTGTTACTGTGCTTGTGTTGAGGCACGGGTTTCACTTTACCATGGGGTTCAGGAAGTCAAGAAAGGGGGGGACTGTCTGAGACTGTCAAGACTGGCTTATAAAAAGACCCCATAAGAGATGGAGAGAGTGACTGAACGAGGGAAGGAAAGAGGAAAAGAAGGAGGGAGGACAGAGGGACAGGGAGAAGGAGGTGAAGGGGAGCAAGAGGAGGAGGACAATGAGGCTTTTGATGAGGCCTTTCTGGGGAGCATATGTGGGTCACAGCATGAATAAACAGACTTTCACTACCCTGAATTGATGATTTACACACACACACACGTACTGTTGTTTATGTTCCCCATTTTGCCATTTACACACAGGCTTTCACATATCACTCTTATACAGCCAGAGGCGTGCACACACACACACACACACACACACACACACACACACACACACACACACACACCTACATACACACAAAGACAGAGCCACTTTGTCTTGTATTCATTGTTTATGCCTCTCCATTTCACTCATTTATGGATGTGGCCCCTTCGTGCCCTCTCTTTAAATTGGCTGGCTTACTCATACACATAAAATTTGGCCACGTTTCTCTCTTTCACACACACACCATCATTCCTTCACACACACACACAAACACACATACACTCATTGTCTAGCCTCCTGGCTCACTTTCTTATTCACTGGCCATGCCACAAAGTATTAAAGCATTTGTTGCATTTTTTTAAACAGTTTGAAGCTTCAAATCTGTTTTAACAAGGTGGAACGATGCATAACAGAAGGGCAGATCTGTTGTGTTGTAGTCAACAGGGGGAAAATTCTTCAGTCAACAACTGAAGTATCCTTGAAAGTTTTCTCTGCCGCTGAACGTGCTTTCTTGTCAGGTGAGGGTGGTGGGATCTTGGATCTAGGAGCTTCAGGAGGTCAAAAGGTCAGAGGTAGCTCTACCTCTTCGTCCTCTCAGAATGAACAGACTAGATGTAACGGGCCGGGGTGAGCTGGTTAGCATGCTAACAATAAATAGAGGGAAAATAACAAGTTAACATTGGCTTTGCTTTCCACCTCTGGAGACATGTCTTGGTGAATGAAGGAATAAAGTTTGACCCTGAACTCGCAATGTCTCTTCATGGTTGGTAAGTAAACAGCTGTTAATGCTTATGTTGGCTATGTGATAGCAACAACTTTCATTTAGCACCTTAAAGCAAAACACTCAGTTCCCACCAGGCCTTACTTCTACTCCGCATAGCCGACCTTCACCAGACCTGCAGGCAGCAGGCGGCATCTGAAACACTGACAAAATAAATCCTCAACTGGAAAATGAGCTCCACTGTGGTAGTGTTCTCCAAGCCCCAATCTAAATGCTAAAATTTGTTTCATCTCATAATAATGATTCACACACCATAGTGTAATTGTCAAGAGATCAGTCACTGTATATTCAGATTATTAGAAGATTAATATTGTAAAGAGTCCTGAGGCAATTACCATTTCTATTCAGTGGCTGTTACTCCCCGCATCACTTGATCATTCACGGTCATGTTCTCTCTACTGGGGCTATATTGTTTTATGACTTTCATTATTTTTGCATGTTGTTTTTCTGCAGTTCTTAAGTTAAACAAATTTGTTTTCTAGGTCAAATTCACAAGCGTCTGTCTGTCTGTCTGTCTGTCTGTCTGTCTGTCGTGACTTCACTTTTTTTTGTCTCCATTTTTTTTTGTTAATGTTCAGCCTTTGGTCATGTAACCAAACCTAAACCTAAACAAATGTATTCAGCTGCCTTAAAAGGATAGTGCTCTTACAGCACCATTACATCAGACCGTTCACTGTACAGTACAGCAGACAGAAGCTAATGGTTATTTTCACACTGTGAGCAACACAATCAACAAGTCAGTCGAGGTCCATTCATTCCTTTGTCACTGAGCTATGAGGGAAACTTCTTCAGTGTCTCAACTCACCAAAGGTAATGTCAGGTTGGCTGTGGATGTGATTATAGTCAGTCACAGCTTCTCATCTCAATAAAACTTTTATTTATTTAATAATTAAGGTTTTCAGTTTACTTTAAATTCCTTCACCTATGTATCAGGTGCTGAATTTAGCAATTTTTTCCTTTTTTTTTTTTTTTTTACTGTTAATGACACAAACATGCATGTGACTATTCAAAAATGTTTACAATAATAATAAAGATGCTACAATCACATAGGTTTTAAAATAATAACATGGAGTTCTCTACTGCTTCAGTTTATTGTTGCAATGTTAATGTAGCTGGGATTGACAGGATAGGCTGCATGCATAAGCTGCATTTGTCTTTTGGGTTTAATATGATTTCAAGGCCTCTTTACTTGCTGCAGTAGGCACATGACTTTTTTTCCTAAGTTTTACTGCTCATTCTTATTTTTTCTTAACTATGCCAACTGCTTCCCTTCACCAACAGCCATTAAATGGGAGACATTGTCTTGTTGTTAACTTAGCAATTGCCATAATTTGTCCAAATTATCATGGCTCTTAACTGTTATTGCTACCTGATGGTCACCGGACTTGACCAGTAGCCCTGACACAAAAGCAACCTTTGGCAGTACAGGAAATGTAAACCATTTGGAACTGTTTTTGCTGCAAATGGTTTAAAATGTGAAAAACAACCCTATGCCTCCGGACTCTAACAATGTGTTTGCAATGATGATGAGAACCAGTGTTTCATGGTGGCTGATTTACTGGTTGCCTCTTCCCTTATGTAACATGGAAAGCTACTGTTTATTTCTTTCAATCCTTCTCTATCAAAGTCTCTCCGTCTTGCCTCTATTTATCTTTCTGACCTCTATCGTTTCCAATAACATCATCTGAGCCCCATTTCTAGTTCAGTTTATTTTGGAAATGTAATAAATCTGGAGTCGTGTGAAAGAGGCTTATTTGAGCTGAGGACTGCTCTTTTAACTGATCTGTCTGTTGGTCTTTTGTAGTTAAATCCTCACATCAAATCCAAGACAAGCTTCAAAGGGGCAGAGAAGAGTTTTTGCTAATCATTAGCTGAACCTCTGACAACCTTTTTCTAAAGCATTACATAGCTGGTGTTTTGGTTTAATTTGAGGCCCCCTTTCATTTTCTTCCTCTTTCTTTCTCACAAGCATGCAAAGTCTCCAAAACACCTTTTTGAAAAGTCATTTGAAATTTTCATCCACTGCATTAATCATTAAAATCAATTTCATTCATTTTATATTCTTGTCAAATCATTGACTGGGTATTGCAGAATGAGACTGCTGCCCAGAGACACTGGTTGATCAATAAACCAATTAACTAACTGACTGATTGTTAGCATAAGCAGCCGTACCCTAAGTTTTTGAACAGATGAAGAAAGGAGTGGCCTTTACAAAAACCCTCGTCTTCACTACCAACTTACAAGTAATTACTGAAAAGTGGAAACGGCAAAAAGAAATAGAGAAGCTTTCATCAGCTTCTGCTGTACAAAATGGAACGTTAAAGGACGACTAAATGGAAAAACAATCAGTATTTCTTTATAGTTACATAAGTTACATGGGAAAACCCATGTAAATTCAAAGCCCACAAGTTTTTTGGTCTCGTGTTGGTTTTTGTGTGAGGTTTTCCGTTTCTGCATGTGAAAATGACAGTTTTACAGTGACAGTTTTACCACCCAATTCTTTCTTTGCATGTGAGGGAAGATTTCAGATAGAACATATGGTGGATGTCAAAGCAGATGTCAACATATGGTGGGGTCCAAAAGTCTGAGACCACTTTCCCATTCACTTGGAAAACAAAAAAACACATTAACATTGAGCCGACGTTTTCACACCTTAAGATGAGCTTGGAGTTCACATGTGGGTTTTTCACATTTCTTGAGAGAAATGTTTACTTAGATAGTTAGTTAGAAAAGGATGTAAGAGGAAACCCAAAGATGAAGAAAAAAAAACTTGTCAAACAGTATCAACATCATTTTTTAGCTCTTGACCCATCTTCCTGTATCTTGGGGATCCCTAAGAGTCCAGATGAACTCTGTGTTACACTTCACTTCCTTCCACCCAAGTCAGTTTAGCTTGTCCCTTATCCCTGATTGCCAATCCCTGTGGCCCAGCTGGACATACGATACCTAAAAAGGTCGACTCCATGGTGATGCCAAGTCTTTGATCTGACAGCCAAGACAGCTTTGATACGTGCTTATTAGCGAAAACAAGATTCCTCACTCTTCTCCTGTCTACTCCTCATCCTAGTATTCTCAGTTTCATCCCTTCCTGGCACCTTCTCCCTTTCGCTTTCTTGCCCTCTCCATTCCCTTCTTCTCCTCTTCCTTTTTCCTTACCCTTCCTGTGCCCTTTCTCCTTCCATCACCCCATCCTTCCCTTCTCTCATATCTGTGTTTCCTTCCTGGCTCTCCTGAACCCAGACGTTCATTCTATCTTTCCTCTCCTACCCTCTCTTGCACTTGTAGACCTCCTTATCTCCCCTACACTGGTTTGCACATATACATATACACACACTCTGGGATTAAATTTAAGTTGATTATCTACTCAACCAGAGAGTTAGACGATGGGCAGTGGGAGCAACTTCTGGGTTTCCGTCCATCTGTCTGTATTTTTATCTCCCTTTCTCCCCACATCAAGTCTCCATACATTTCTTTCTACTTTTCTTTAACATATACGCACTCTCTCCAACCAATGTCCATTTAATTAGAAAATAATAATGGGACTGGTATGAAATACTGCAGGCCTTTATAATCACTTGTCAGTCCGTTCAGTCACCATCTGTCCCTGTTTGAAGTTTCATCCTGTAAGACCAAGTTACTTTTTGTATATAACATATTTCAAACACAAAAGTAATTCACAGTGCTTTTTATGTGGCACAAAAGCAGAGTCCTCTTTCAATTACTTTTTTTATTGCCACAGATGAAATAACTTTCTGTTGTTCAAGTTTGTTGACACATAGTTCATAGTCATCCATCACTGTGAAACTTCTAGATTGGCTTGTTCAGAGTGAGTTTGGGCTAGGTTTCCCATTAAGACAGCAGCAGAAAAATCAGCTTTTATAATGATGCTACATTTATTGTTGTCCTGTGTCTCACTAGTCGTAATTACAGGTCTTCATACTAGCTGAAGAATGGATCTGTCACCACTAAAATGTGCTTCTTAGATCCATTTTACACTCCAACAAAGTAAAAGAAAGTAAGCCAGTTATTTATAAGTCCTTTGTGTGGAAAACACCCCAAAGACTCTCGTGTGTTTGGCCGGTAAGTTACACATCAGAAGGAGCCGTGTGGGGAAATAATGCTTTATGCTGATAGGCGGCAGCTCACAGCAGTTACAGTACAAAATGTTCTCTGTGCTTTTCACATGCTGTACTCAGAAGACTCGTCAAACAGGAGGGTCTGACTTCCATTGGCATTAAAACAGGATACAAAATGGCTTTAACTGCTGCTTCCAGTGCCCCTTTCACTCCTGCTCTGCCTCCTGGTATATTTTGGTTAATGCCTTGTATCTTTGGCTTCTGCTGCTTATGATACTTTCTTACTACAGAGAGAAAGAAAGTAAGAAAGAGAGACATAAAATGTTTGCATTCCTTATCTGCAAGTTTCAAGCTTGAGAAAATAATTAGTTAGTAATTCACAATTCCCAAATATCCCCTGGAGCTAAATAATTCCATTTAATTTGTAGTATGTATTCAGACTGAAGGGGCCAGAGAAGCAATTAGAATATACATCACTCTCACACCTGATAATTCCTTTTAATTGGACAGTTCTTCAGGTTAACATTTAGCATCCAAGCAAAACTAGTAGAAAAAAGGAATGCAAACACCACTAGATAAGCTTTTGTCCTAAATTACAAAATGAAAAGTGGTTATGAATATACAGTATAAGGCCTGTGGTGTGGGTTTCTACAATCCCTTAAATTTCTGACGTTTTCTATATTAATGACAATTTCATAGCGACCTTCACTCATCTAAACATGCCTCACATTACCATCTCTTTTTACATCTCAGTACCACTACATTTAATTCACGCATTTAACTGTAAAATCTGTGACTTAAACCAGAGCCAAGTTTGTAGCATTAAGTCAAAGAACTGACGATGTTCAGAAACTTCTGCATATGTTGTCGAATGTCTCAGGTTTTAAGGGAATATCTATCCATTTCCAGCAGCCTGTGTGGTGTTGGCAACTGGTGGACTGACAAGGAAAAGCCCTCAGGCTGATGCACATTTGGTGGACAAACTGCAGCTTGGCAGACTTTTACATGGAGTTTATGCTCCCAGTGATAAAATTTTAGAGGCCCAACCATAACAACACTTTTGCATATGTCCAAACTTAATCCAAGAATCTGCTTAGTTGGGTTAATGGAATATTTATGGTAGTTTCTTAAAGGTGCTATATGTACGTTTTCTCTGCTGCTGAACGTGATTTTTTTCCGGGAGCAGGTGGGGGTGGTGATAATGTCTTGCTTGCCAAAAGCTGCACTTACAAGACAAGAGGCTGGAATATGTCCTCTGGGCAGCATTACTTCCTCTCATGAGGGCAGACTGGACGCTGCAGTAACTCACTTTCGCAAAATAGTATTATAAGACAAGACGGGCTGCGGCTAGCTGGTCAACAGAAGCAAAACGAGTTAATATTGGGAGTGCTTCACAGACAGCATTTCATCTAGGCTGGTAGGTAAACAGCTATTAATGCTAATGTTGGCTATGTAGCCATAGCAAAAATACATACATGTAGCACCTTTAAGGATCCAATCCAGTGGCTGTCATGGATACAATGGAACCATGACAACCTCATTTATTTCTTTTCTCTGTTTTCCTCCTTTCTGCCTCAATCTGTCAAAGTCCAATTTTCTTCAACCTTCCTCTCTTTCCTCTTCTCAGCTCTATATCTGCCCTCCAATTTCTCTCCATTCTTTGCTGTCATCTACGCTCACTCCAGTATTTCAGTTATATTTCTTTCTTTCTTTCCTTAAACCTTTCACCCCCAAAAAAAGGAGAGGGGGGGGGGGGGGGTAGGGGCAACCCAACAGTAGTTGTTGATTAGAACTCTGTTTTGCTCAAACATTTTACAGGTTCTTCCTACCAGATCGGAAAAGCACACGT
>JBBMJY010000003.1:3103792-3135407 GCA_037833715.1 Toxotes lorentzi
CCTGCCTTTTTTCCGTTTTTTTCTTTTTTTTTTTCCTACACCTCCCCACCCGAAAGGGGGGGGGGGGGGGGGGGGGGGGGTAGGGGCAGCCCAGCAGTAGTTGTTGATTAGAAATCTGTTGTGCTCAGACATTTTACAGGTTCTTCATACCATCCCAATACATATTCAGTTATCGCCCTCTTTTGAAAACATCTGTCAAATAGGGAGTAAAGCATATGAGTTGATCGTGAGAGGAATAATTAAATATGAAGAGTGGAATGACACTTTGGTTTGTCTGGGGAATCAACTTTTTAAAAACTGTAAAGAAAATGCAGGCATCTCTCGGGTCTCAATCCATCATGCCCAGCTTCTTTAGGTTTGAGCTGGTTATAAAGGTCTGAAAGCACAGAGGCAGAAATCTCCCCTTAGGCAGGAGGGGAGGCACAGAAAGGCAGGTGCTCTGCACCATGGAGGGCAGAGCCAAGACTTAGTATCGAGTAGAATGAAGGTCTTTTTTTCTGAAGGAAATCCTTAGAGATGTGTATCCTGTGATGGGATTCTGTGGTGAATCTATACACAATACAGTAAGAACTATGATCATGTAGCAGGAAAGGTGCTTTAATCACTGTGGCCAGTCATCTTATGCTTACAATCAAGAGATAAAATACACTTGAAGCAAATTATCAACTCCAAAGTGAATAGTTAGGGACATGCTGCTATTTGTGTAAACATGCACAATAACATCTGCAAACACAGATGATTGAGGCTGCTGGCTGTTTTAATAACCTATGAAAATACATACAGAAAACTGCAAAGCCGTGTAAATACATGGTTCTATTTAAAGTGGCACATTGTTTGAAAATGAAGAGAATGCGGGAAGGAAAAATAGTTCTTGTTGATGTGGGAAAAAATTATGTTGCATCAAAGGTTTTTTTCATACTCTTAGAAGTAATATAAATAACTTGGTACTATTAATATGGTACTGTATCTGTCTTATTAAGTAATGTATTCTAAAAATTGATAAGAACGATTAAATGTAAAGAGAAAGTGAGAAAGTGAGACAGTGAGAGCAAGTGAGTGACAACCACTGCACCAGAAGAGCTTTCGAACAAGTGTTTTACAGGCAGAAGCTGCAAATGCTGTTTCAAAGAATTTGGAGGATTTTGGTGTCACTCTGTCATTTTATCATTTTCTCCAGGGAGAACTGCTCTTTTTCTTGAAACATAATGGTTTGAATTCACATAGATACACGCTTTGTAAGACATCTGCAAGTGGCCCTGTACAACCACAGCCTTCTGTTCTGCGCACTGAACAACTACAGTGCAGATATTAGACATTATGAACTTTTCTAAGGGAAGAGGAGAAGGTTCGTATTTCCTTCCTGTAGGTTCTTCTTTGCCCTGCTAGGATTCAAACCTGTAAATACTGAAAAGACAAAGACACACAGGCTTGAAAATGTCTTCATAATTTCATGTACTTGAATCATTAGTATATGTATTACAGCTGTCTGATGAAAAGAAAAAAAAACATTTTCAAATATTAATTCCAGAAATTGGGTTAAACAGCTATTTTTAGATTTTCATACACATATTTGAAATCATATGGAGATTTAAATGTTTCATGGTTCTTTTCATCAAAAAGAACTCACATGATACATAATTTACTTTAACCTTTTTTGAAATGTGACCGTAGCGAATATGTGGTAAATACAGCATTTTGCACAATTAAGTAAATGGCATCGCAAAACAACCTTTGACTACCTGTATTCTAATTATAGTGACTTAAGGGGGACGTAACCAACAGCAGCTGAGAGAAAAGCAGGTTGAATGACTGTTCTGTTTTTAAGCTTTAGATTTCAGTCCAACTCTTGTATCTATTTAGAGTGCAAATAAACATACATACCATGTTTTGAAACACTGAAAAGGTCAGTCATGAATATCTTATCAATGAGTTGTTCAGATGGACTCAAACAAAGTAAAATTAAGAAAAGCACCGTTAAACTCGATGGGTGAAGTGCTAAGACTATTGTCGAAACCATAACAATGCTCACAGTTCCTAATTTTAACTGATAGAGGTCAGTGAAAGTCAGATTACTTACTACCTATTAAAAAACACTGCAACTAAAACATATTTAGAGATATTTCTTCCTCATTAATGTAACAGTAAAAGCTATTTCAAAAATTGCTATTAATGTAGAAATATAAATGTTTCTACATTATGAAATATAAGATTTGATGTTATCTCCATGAAAGCACCGCTCTGTGCCATGTTGTGAAATGATTATGCTTGTATAATTATTTTTGCTTTGTTTTCCCTTCCAAAGTTTTCATAGCATTCAGTTTGATGAGTTTTTCCTGTGATATTAGATATTTTAACAGTTGTAGGTGACCACTGATAAACACTATTTGATGTACAGTAGTATAGAATATGCATGGATGGGATCTAAACAAACACACATACAAAACACACTCATGATCCTCCACCCAGCAACCAGAAGCAGATTTATGAAGCAATAAAAACTCATCTCTCACTCACACACACAAACACACACACAGATACATGCACACATCACAACCCTGCCAAGAGCAGAGCTTTGCATATCCTTTCTCCCCCTTCAACACACTAGAGACAGATGTTCTCTATGATATTACATCTGTTTCTGCAACACACAAATCACAGACACAGACACAGACACAGACACACACACACACACACACACACACACACACACAATTTCCTAGTATTGAGAAGGACACTAACACATTTTCTCACTGGAACAAGGGGAAGGTTCTCAGTCCAAGACTGTACAACAGATTCTTACTGTTGGCTCTGAGAGAGTGACTGGGAGAAGAGACATAGACATATAAAGTGAAGATGAAACAAAAGGAGACAATGAAAAAGAGCAAAATAGAGAGGACGAGAGGGACTGTGTGTGTGTGTGTGTGTGTGTGTGTGTGTGTGTCTGCCATTTAGGCTTCTTACATGAGCGGTTCAATTACTTTTTGTAGCTGTGGCCAAAATGGATGGAGGGATGACTAGCTGGCGAGCTGGTTCAAGGACTCCTTGGCTCTTTGTCTGGCAGGCTACATGGAGGGATGGATGGCTGGCTGGATGGATGAGTGCCCTTGAGCAAGGCGGTTAATCCCCATCAGCAGTGTTGCTACTCTGTAGCTTGAGCTCTTAAAGTAAATGCATCATTTTGAATTTGCACAACTGCTGTCTGATTTTACATTCACATTAAGAGACATATTTTTTTGTGATGTAACTATGACCAAACATTTCTCACTTTAATCCTTGTGTGTTGTCTGTTGAGTTACATCAGATGACCTGACATGCCAATGCCAAATGAAACCTGATGATAATTTGTGTGAGATCACAATGTTGCTGTATTAAACTGACCGGGATCTGGTGACAAAGCCTTCAGATCTTTTTGAAATAAGTAAATATCAGTTTGAATTAATACCGTATAGGGAGTCATTACATTTTAATGAACATTGTGAATCTTCTACATTATTTGTAAATCACTATGTTGGTTACTCAAGTACAAACTTCATTAAAAACTCCATTGTATTTATTATCACATTGTTGTTTTTTTCTACCAGTATTTCAGACTTTTTTTTTGTAGTGTTTTCATGAACCTGACCTTTGCACACCTCTTTTCTAACATGTTTTTCCTTCATCAGGATAATATGTGAGGTTATTTCTAGCAAGGATTTGATTCCTTTCCAAAAGCTGTCTGACTGAGTAATTTGGCAAATCCAAAAATAGTCAAAGACAAAAGATCTCGAGAAGGGAAAGTTAAGATTATATACACTTATTATGTCTTCTGTGGTTTAAATCAGCCTTGGCAATCAAGCCATCAGTCACGCCATTTTTAAATTCTCTTCCTCTTCCCCTCCCTCAGCCCACCACCTGTCAGTCTTAGTATGCAACACACATTTACAAACTGACATAAACACACAAATGCACATGCACAGGCAGACACACACACACAGACCCATTCTACACAAAGACCCCCCACTCTGCCCCCCTTGACAAGCACCCCACATTTTAACTTCAAAATGGGCCTTTTTTGTGGAGCTGTCACAAAGTCATCACACCCCGGTTTAGTCAGAGAAAGAGAAATAGATTGAGAGAGGAGGGGAAATTGACACAGAGAATGAGTGAAAGTGAAAGAGTGTGACAGAGAGAGATGTCACCCACGCTCCCTCGCTCTTTCTGAACAAGTCGCATGGTACCAACTGACACCGCTCCCACGTTCAACTTTAAAAAACAGACGTTAGACTTTCTGCCTTTTTTCACTTGTTAAAAGGCTTTCAGGGTCTTTGTAGACTTTGGTAAAAGGCACCAGAAGAGCAGAGGTGTATGCAGCTTCCCAGTGGTGAAAGAAGCAGGAATTCAGGTGTCTAGGGTGCCGTTGCTCGATTGAAGTAAAGTCTTGTCAGCGCTGAACCGTGTGAACTGCAATGGTTTGCATTGCAGAGTTTGAACAGTTACCTTTGGCAGTGGATTTGACTTAAACAATGGAAGAAAGTATTATGTCGAAGAGAAGTCCCCTGTATTATTTTAACTATAACTACATATATTTTACAGTTGTGCTACTTCATCCATGCATTTTCTGAAAACATAATTAATGGCCCTCTGTGTCTTTTGACAGAGGAACACAAAGAAACAACTTCTGAACCAGGTTTAAAATTTAATCCAATACATTCTGTTTGGTGGATTTTAAATGAATAGACTTTAAACTACTGATCTGTAAAATTGGGATTAATTGCAAGTCATTGTGCTTCCTCCAATCCCTCAGGTTAAAAACATCTCTGTTGGATTCTTGATTGGCCAGATGTTCCTATCTAACACCCGTGACAGCTGTTGATGATAGCGGTCCTCCAGGATCCTGAATGACTCACATTTTACAGCTTATCTCTCCTTTTTCAGAGCTCAACCATGTCCATCTCCAGGTTTTTTTTGCCACGCAGAATGTAGTGAGGCAATGCCAATTCTATAGTGTCATCACTCTTTCTAAGCTGCATTAATCTATATTTGGCCATTAAAAACTAAAACAATGAGCTAAAAGAGGCTAAAGAGACTGCTTGCTGCATAAAGCCTGAGTACTATTGCTTTTGTATCTTTAACTTTGATTTAGAACAGTAGTTAGGTTATTGACAAGCACCATGTTTGAGATATCAGATGTAAGAGACACCTGCCAGCCAACCACAAATTTCCTGAGACCATGTTTAATACAAGTAAAATATATTATATATATAGTAAATTAAATTGAATTAATTTATTTATTTTTCATCACATTTAACTTTATTTTTAGCCTATGATATTTGTAATGTCAAATATTAGGTATGTATAAAATATAATAATAGAATATAAGGTTCAGTCTGGGTCATGCAGTTTAGGTGCGACTGAACTGGGATTTCTCCTGAGTGAATGCAGCCTTTCTGAGGACGAGTAGCTATGTTTAAGATTCAGCACATCTCTGCAGACTGTCATCTACACACGCATGTTATATATGAGTGTTCTGCACCAAAAACCTGGTTTTAGCCATCACCAAGCCACTCAGTCATCCACAATTTCATCCATCATAGATGTGCTGCTCTAAAATGAAAACCTGCTCTTTGAGGTCAGCCAAACACACACACACACACACACACACACACACACACACACACACACACACACACACACAGAAGCCCACACAAAGACACATGATCTTGTTTGTAAAATGAGCCTAAAATGGTGAAAACCTGGTTTCAACAGTCAGTAAATCACTCAGAACCGTGTTTAAGAGGCATGTTAATTACTCCAGGGTGTAAAACCTAACAAGCAGCTTTTATTAAGACCACTTATGTAAATCAAGTCAGTTGCTATTTTCCAATTAAAACACTTGAGGCACAATACAGTTTAAATACTGAAGGCAATACAGGAGCTAGGTGAAAGGGAAAGCTGAATTTTACAATTCTTCTCTCCCTTTTTTCGATTCTACTAAATACTTTGTAATGATGAACAGATGAGCAGCAGATGAGTAGATGATTATTCTGATTAGATATATTTTACAAAGAGTTTTTCTAACCATAATTTTTATTTCACCATGCTCATCCTTTTGAATTCAGACAAATCTTCCTGATTTGATGCCCACATTACCGAACCACTCTGTCTCAGAAGTGAATGGAAATTGTTAACCTTGTCTTAGGGTGTTTTCAGCATGATGGAACTGACGCAGACAATGTTCTATTACACATCTGATTCTGGAGGGCAGCATTATGCCTTCTTTGTTTAGTTCTGTAAACAGGAAAAGTCAGCATAATGAGGGATCTTCTTAGCGGATATATAGTGGGATCTCTGTTTAAAAGAGGCTATTAAATGTCAGGGTAGGGCCTGCGGTCCCTTATTTGCTATCCTCTCTGGCGGTAGCCTTTGTAAAAAAAAAAAAAAATAAATCAACAGACAAGACTTTCTTAAGGTGAAAGGTTACGATGTCTTTCCTTTGCCCGTTAAATACCACAAGCCATTATGGATGCACTGGTTCAGTAACCTGATGTGAGCAATCCCTTTTAAGAATAGTAATGTTACAGCTCTTAGTCTTGTGTTAAAGATCATTGTAAGATTATAGCTTTAAATATGCTGAATTCCACACCCAGCCAACCACTGATTCAGCTACTTTCACCTGTTATACACCCACTGAGTTGGCTTGTCAGTAAAAAGTCAGCTATACTGGAAAGATGATCCAAAATGAATTGTCTTCAGGCTTGTCTGCTGAAATGTAGGTGTTAAGTTTTCACAGGAGTGATTTAGCTACCAATACTACTACTAGTACTCAATTTAGTACACTCTCGTGAAACCCTCTGTCTTCTGGAACAAACTGTGGTACTACACCCTTTGATGCATTATTAGGACAATTCTGTACTGCATGAAGTAGTACTGTAAATTGCTCTCAGAATAGTGGGAAAAATGCAAGTAACAAAGGAAGACAGAAAGCAGACTGGTTGGTCAGGGGTTCATCCTACAACAAGACAATGACCCAAAACATACCCCCAGGCCATATCAGAAAAACCTGTGAAGAAAAGAACTAGACAGCAGGTTTCAAATGATGGAATGACCAGCATACTCTCCAGACGAGCTGGTTTGGGATGAACTAGACAGAAGGTGAAAGCAAAGCAACCTGCGAGTGCAACACATTTGTGGGAACTTCTGCAGCTTTGTTGGGACGAACTTTTGTTACCGTTGTAGAAACAACACCACAAGTGTGTTCGGCCACCTGCTTTGACTCTCATCACCACGTTAATTAGCCCTCATCAGCTGTCATGGGGAACATAGATGTGGGTTAGTAGGGCCATAATTAGCGGCTCAGTAGAGCATTGTCATGTGCCAGGTTTCTGAAATCATGTCAACATGGTTAGGTTTTTGGAAAGATCAAAACTACTTACTAAAACAAGAACACTGACAATTGATTTGAAATGTGAAACAAGTGTTTTGTTGTCTCAGCCATCCACCCCAACTTCAGGAAGACTTTATACAATATAATGAACATCACCTGAATTTTGCTTCTGTCAAATTTCCTATGAAATATTCTATGCTTTCATTTTACAGTACACTGAGACTTCACACTCCCATAACTAGAAAAGTTGTGAACTGGAAAGTGACTTTTTCCATTTGTGTAATGACTGACTGCCCCTTTGGTTTCTTCAGTGAAAAGAATAATAACGCTACCTGATCAAGTTTTTGAGATCACCTACCTATCATTGTTTTAACTACACAGACAAGCAGCCAGTCAACCTGGCAGTTGCCCTTGCACTTGAGTATTACAGATTTGCATTCAGCAGCCAGTCACCTATGCATTCATCCAGTGAAGATGAGAGCTCTACACTGAAAACCTGGCTTAGACAGTCAACCAACCACTCTGTCTGCCTGCTAGTCTGCCACACACTCAGACATCCCCTCTGTCTGGTTGCCCACACACTCACCTGTCATGTATAGACAATGAACATGAGAGCTCTACACTGGAGAGCTGAATTTTAACCCTACCATGCTTTTCACATTCCTAGCCCTCTGGTTATCTGTGCACTGGTAGTAGGCCCAGGGCGAATTCATCCCCTCTTCACAATGCAACATATTGCTTTGGGGCCTATTACTAAATCTGCAAAGTTGAGACTATCACTATTCTTGCCTTAGCCTGATACCAGGGTAAAGCCATTTAAAATGTACCAGTACGAAGCCTTATTTAGCCTAAGGCAGAGCGGAATGGTCACCCAGGGCTAATGGGATAGGAAGCCCTGGACTAACTCAAAGAATGATCTAAAAGACCATAGGTGATTTTTGCATATCCGATCCTTTAGTCTGTAGTCTGATCAAATTATATGTCCTGCTGGGATGACGATGTAGAACATCACCTCTGTCTGTGCAGGCTGTCACCCACACATTCACCTGTTGTTGATGGCAGACAGTCGTTCTTGCACATATTTTGCTGTCACCTCTCTGTCCATATCTATTCTCACTCCAGTGCGTTTATTTTATTACCAGAACAGTATATAAAAACAGCATATGTGCAAATAAAATCGGTCACACCGCAGATATAGCCAGAGCAATAAAAATAAATAAAATCATTGAAAATAACACATAAATAAATAATGGCAGATCGCACATGTACTTATTTCTTTCTCACCTTCTTCCTTCCACCTTCTTGTTCCATTCTTTCTCAGCTGACTCTAATTCCTTTCAAACTGTAATTTCAGCTCCTTTCAGTGTTTATACTTTAATTGACTCTTTGAATCCTTTCATGATATTATTATTAACTGCAGCTACAACTTAATTTTCCTGAAGTTTGATCTTTACTCCCATAGAAATGATTCAAAAATAATCTGAAGAATGAATGATGACATTAGGCAGTTTCCAACATTTCAAGTGAGGAAAAACATCCAAAGAGCTCTTAGGAAAAGTGCTGCTGGAGTTCGGAGTCAGTCTGTCAGGGACATTTTAAAAGAAAAGTGTCTTCAGAATATTTATTACCACGTAATTTAACCTTACCTTACCTAAATAATGCCAATGTCTTCTGATAATATACTATTATGCGATGTATTCACAGACAGTAGCAGAATTTCAGAGAAACTGTGACTCCTCAAGCTTTTATTCTGTCTGTGACTTTCTGCTATGTTTGTGTCTCTGTTGTCCCCATGGACTCATTATAAGCACAATCTCAGCGAGACAGTCAAAGCCAGATCAAAGAGAACATGAGCCTCTCAAAGAGCCACCTAAAAAGTCAGGCAGTCAGCCAGTTATCCCTTTCATAACCTTTTCCAGTCAGCCAATCATCTGTCCAACCAGCTAGTCAGTCATACTAATGTCCTCTAGTTAAATTTTGAAGGTCTGTTATCAGCGAGGACACGGACAGTTAATCACATTAATTAATCTGACAGGCTTTATCAAAGACATTATGAGCACAGAAGAATAGAGGGGAGGAGAGAGCAGAGAAACAAAATGAAGGGAAGAGGACAGGAGAAGAGGCAGGGATGAGAAGACCAGAGAGAGGCGAAGATGACAGCTTTATAAATTCGTCATCACAGGAGAAGGACAGAGAGGATGAGGAGAAGAGGAAATTAAAGAAGGACAAAGGAGAAGTGGAGACAGATGTTTTGACAATAGATATAAATAGGGTTACTTTGTGGTTAATCCTCTATAATTCTACTTCATTTCACAGGCGGACAGTTTCCATAGGAGCTCATTATAAGCTTATGAATCCACAGGGGTCATTTATACAGTGCCTCCCTTAATATATATGTGTGATTTCACAATTGTTTGAAGCCCTCTCAATATAATAGGATTTCATAAGGTGGAAAATAAAACATAGCAAGGCAGTGAAGGTGCCCAGTATTAGTTGGTTACTGTGTTCAACAGTAACAGGATGACACTAAAGAGGAAACATTAAGAAGCTGCTTCTCAGTACAGAAGCTGTGACAGGAGTTATGTAATCATACAGCCCACAGTGTGTTATCAGGAACACTGTCACTGTCAGTGCCTTATTCTATTATACAGACAGGCTGACCTGGTGACTGGAGCATCTTGACAATTCAGTACAGCAGACCTTTCTCCCAGTGGACACTTTGACTTGTCAAGTACAGGTGTAATTTATATTATTAATACTTGTATTCCATTTAGGTCTTCCAATGGCAAGGCCCTGATATGGTACACATCAAAGTGGAACAAACCTATCAAAAATGTCATTAGATCCATCCATATCCATACTACATCCATGATTTTCTGACTTTGACAAACCAAAATGTCCACAGTGACAAAGAACCGGATTCTTATAATGAAATCTACTCTTTTGAAGCTTGGTAAAAGATTATTGCATCGAAGAGGACGTGATTTCTCACTGAGGTCATTTTAGGCTGTAGTTTGTGATGTTGTTGCCCTGAATTGCATATCATGTCTGTTCACTACTTCGCAACAGCACCACAAAATTACAGCCTCAAAATGTACGGCCTTAAAGAGCCACAGGGCACTTCACACTGCTGCTCTCTCATTAACAGAAGAAAGGGTCAAAATATCATCAACCCACAGTCTCCACAAACACTATTAAGTTTTTTTTTTTTTTTTTTTTTGTGTGTGTGGTATTGGATTGTAAAGGTGTTTGTGTTGTTTTACCACTGTGTGATGAGTAATTTTCAATTCTGCTGAAGGAAACATACAAACACTAAGCAAATTTCATCCCCTTCTTTTTACTCAAATTTTTGTACAAAACAATAATACAGCAGTTTATTTATTTATTTATTTTTTTTAGTGAAAAGAAAAATAAGCTGTTTTTGGCATAGCTGATCACCATATGCTAGCCATTATTAAATGTCATCCTTCAGTTTATTCATTTATTTATTCATATATATTTAGTATTTCAGAACAGTCTCACACAGCAGAAAAAAAATGTAAGATACCGTTAAATATCTGTATGCTGAAAAAAGAAATGATAAAAAACACAGCAGTATTTCAGTAAAAGTGCAGGGAAAATGGCCAACCATAATCTCTACTTCTGTATTTTTACAAAAAAAAAAAAAAAAAAAGTATGTTTTTGTAATTGGTTCCAGAAGAACAGAGAGATGAAACACCATGTTTCTTAAAATCAAATAAAAACTGCACACGTCATGTATGTTTTTTACCTGGCTCAGTCTCTCAGGATGGGGTCAGGGTTTCCTGTTCAAGGACACTCACAGGCCGATACGCATTACATGTATGATCAGTCTGCTGCTGTCCATCAGCACTCATTCATTCAGTCAGTATCAGCCACTGGGGTCACATGCAAAGGAAGGGCTGGTTTTCCAATAATGCAGGCAGGAATTATGTCATTATAGCCTGAGCTTAAACAAGGTGTTAATGAGCAGATGTCATTATGTCATTACACAAGAGGTCATCATAATGAGGACATAACGAGGTCAGTGGGGTGTCATCATACACGGGGCATGAGAGGGCGTCACAATAATAGGGGCAAAATGGCGGGGTGTCACAGTGAGGTGTCTACATATCGAGGTGTCCCTAATAACCTGTTCTGAGTGTTTACCCCAATTAGACATGAGAGGGACAGACAGGGGGAGAGGGAGGTAGAGAGAACCGGAGGGCATCAAAAAAAATGGAGAGGAAGAGAGCAAAAAGGGATGGAGGCAGGGCAGGCATATATGGGCAGACAAAGAGGGGGACAGGAAGTGGGGGGGGGGAGTGAAAGAGAAAGATATGTGAATGAATGAAGAAGGATGTGGAGAAAGAGAGATTGAAGGGGCAGGGTGCAGTGATTAGAATGTGATGGCCTGTGTAGAGCCTGGCATATCTGTGTGTGTGTGTGTGTGTGTGTGTGTGTGTGTGTGTGTGTGTGTGTGTGTGTGTGTGTGTGTGCTGCTGTTCTTCGAATTAATGAGAATCTCAGATGAGAGGAGAGGGTCATCATGACCTGCATGCAAATGACACCAAACACACACGCAAAAACACTCGCTCATATGTGCACACACAGACACACCCTCTGTCTCACACAGCACACAAACGTAGATACACACACAGACTAACAAAAGCTTTCTCTCTGGCACACACACACACACACCCTATCTCACTGCTTTTGTTTTGTCTTCAGGCATGGCATGCATCAATGTGCCACTGTGTGAGTGGCATCGGGCAACACAGCAGCTGTGCCTGCTGTCCTACATGACACAATGTCATTCATGTCTGAATGTCAGTAATATGTGGAAAACCTTAGTCTGCCTCCCGTCACTCAGGAGTCAGCCAGACAAACAACTGAGGGAAGCCTGAATGTCCACATGTCCTCCTTCATGTAGGAATGTCAACAGTCAAATTCATATCACAGCACAGATTCACCCAAGAAATAATAAGGCAAGGGAGGAGTAGCTGGGGATTTATTTCCTCAGTGACAATACAGAAATAGGCTATAATTGCACAAAAACACTAAAATTATTTGGTTGAAGTTAATGAAAGATCTCAGTCATGGCTAATGAAATAGGATAAGAGCACAGAACTCAGACTGCTGTCCCTGGTGTCGGAGTCTTGTACATTTGGAAATCAGCCTCTTTTACAACTAAGCCAACATTAATTCTACTTTTTTTTCTTTGACTCAGCGTCTCACCCTGCTTGCTCGGTACTACAGATAAATGTAGAGCAGGAGACATCCAGTCAAGGTATACTGTTACACTGAACTCCCTCAGGAAGTGTTTGTTCATGTATACACCACAGAATTACAGCTAATGTAACATAGTGATTCACAACATTGTCCTACACACACACACACAAGTAGCACACGCTATAGCTTTCTGACAATTATTTTCACCATATAAAGAAGTGCTGAAGAGACACCACTTGCCTGAATATCTAATTCATGGTATGAGATGTGATGGTTATAGTACAGTGGGTTATCATGAGGTCCCCTCACTCTAAAGGTTATTGTGCAAACAGAAATAAGGTGCACTGACATATAAGACTCTCCTCATATATAAAAAAACATGGTTGATCTGTGCAAGAAGCTTATAACAACCAGTACATTTTATTGTTAGGTGACCTCTGATGGCTGTAGCATTTATGACCGGCACAAAGGAAGAAGTCAGGTGATGTAGTGTATTAGAGCATCAAAGTCATTAGACAGAGGTTGGGGGGGATGGATGGGTCAACAAAACGCAGAACCTCCACAGTCTGTTCTGCATGTTTACTATTGTAACCATGACAATGGAGGTCCTCTAACCTTAGGAAGGTCTTTTCCCACACCCAGTCTAGTAGGTTTGTGTCTAAACAGCAAACGTGGCATTAATACATTTTTCCCTTTAAGATAAAAATCAACACAACACATCATGTGGCTGCCTTTAAAAAGAAAAAAGACCCCCCCAAAAAATTCATGAATCATGAAAAGCTGCGAACAATAACAAACAGTTACTGGGTGAAAATATGTCTATTCATCCGTGTCTTTCTGAATAACAAGACCTAAAAAAAAACTCATTTCTTCCTGCTTGTGTTTCAATATTTCTTGAAAGGACTAGGCTTTTTTGAGATTACAGATATCAAAGGGATCTGGGTAAAAATTTTCTCTAAATGCTCATAATGTTGTCAAATGACCGGCGGTAACGATCATCCATGCTGTAGTTCCTTTGAGCTTCTCCTCATCGGTGTGTTTCATTATCTCTTCTCTCCACTGCTTTTGATGTGCACCTTATCCTGCTGCTCTAACATAACACAGACACACATACACACACATGCACGCACAATTGCCTATAAGTTATTTCCTCTGCTGATAGCACAGTAGATTGAGCTGAATAATCCCTACTATTTTGAAGACTCCTGCTAACACATCCTCAAACACAGACAGAAGCACACCTGTTGCTTCCTGACACACCCACTGTTTGCTGTAGCTACAGAACTATGGAATAATGGTGCTCTAAACCCTCCACTTTCTCACGTTATTTCCTTCCTATGAGGCAAAGGATGGTGTCCTGGGAAAAATCTCACGTGTCCAAACCCTCATTTCCATCTGTGAAGAAATAGAAGTAAAGAAATTCCTAGGTAAAGAAAAGGTAGATGGCTGAAAGCAGGTGTCTCCAACACGTTGCTTGGGAGCTACCGGTAGCTCACCAGGCCCTTTCCAGTAGCTGACCAATGTGTCAGTAATATTATAACAACGACGTCTGTGGACTCCAGTGATATAGCCCAGCTGGCAGTTTTCACACGGATGGTATTTGATGACTTTTCTACAAAGGAGGAATTTTTGACATTACTTCCACTGAAAACCACTACAAAGGGGATTGATATTTACAACGCTGCAAAGGAGTACTTTGTTTAAAAAAAAAAAAAAGGTTCCCATTGAAGAACTGGTCTCAGTAACAACTGATGGAGCACCAGCTATGACAGGACGTCACTCAGGATACATTGCTGGGATCGCTGGGATAGCCATTGTTCACTGCAAAGCTCATTGCATCATCCACCAACAGGCTCTTTGAGGAAAGGTCATGGGATTTGATCATGTCATAACACCTGTTGTTAAAATCATCAACTCCATTCATGCAAAGGCCAAGCTTTTCCTGGAGGAATGTTCTGCTGAATATAGTGACCTCCTCCTTCACACTTCAGATGGCTCAGCAGAGGCAAGATACTAAAACGCTTTCTCTCCTTGCTCAGTGACATCAAGGCTTTCATGGAAATGAGGGCAGAGGATACCACATTACTAAGTGATGCTGAGTGGCTGTTGGATCTGGCTTTCCTGGCATATGTGACTGAAAAAATGAACCACCTGAACCAGCAGTTACAAGGTAGAGACAAAAAAATATGATCAGTGCTGTAAAGGCATTCAGAGTAAAACTCACGTTTTACATCCAGCAAATGAAAAACAAAAGATTTCAGCACTTCCCCTCAGTTGTAAAGATGCTGGAAAGCCATTCAGGGGCAGAAAAATGCTTATGGTACACAGATATTGTGATCTGTTGTCCAAGCTGGGACAAGAGTTTTCAGACAGATTCTGTGACTTTGAGAAACTGGAGCCCTGTGTGACATTTATTGCTAACCCTTTTCTGGATGTGGACATCAGTTATTTGTCAGGACAGATGGCTGAACTTTTTTCTGTTTTTCTTGATTTGTGAATCTGGCTTTTCTGAAATGATTGTTATTAAGTCAAAGTTCAGAACCAGACTGACAGATGAGCATTTAAATGACTCCATCAGAGTGAACCTCAGTGGATACACTCCTGCACACAGCTCTCTGGTTGAATCCATGCAGTGCAAGTAGCTCAGGGAAGATAAAAGGTTGGAGACCCCTGGCTGAAAGATACAAAGCCTGATGTATTATCACATTATGAAGTTGCTATAGCTAACAAGTTAGCAAATATTTATCTATTTACATGTCCAGCAGACATAGAATGACGTTATCATGGTATTGGAGCCATGTTTCTGGCTGCTTGATATTATACTTTTCCTTTTGATCTCAACCAAGTCCTTATTAGTCCCAAAACCTTATATAATGTGTGGCTCTTAACCTGCTACAGTCGATGTTCAAATTTCTTCACCAGCTAATAGCAAACTTTATCCATCTGCTGTCTGGCATGGCACATTGGGAATTTCAGAGACCTTTTTTCTGAAAATGGTTGACTGCTGCGGCTGGAACTAGAAGAGGTGGTGGGATTAATGTCACATGGCTCATAAAATTAAAACAGCTAGAAAAGCTAAATGAGGCCAAACAGCTTTGTTGGTTGGTAATTCATCTTTATATGCAACCGTAATATTTTCTTTGTTAAAAAAATATATTGATCAGTGACGCTTCAAATTACCCAACCTGTGTCACGACATCAGATTTTTAAGTATTTGCATTACTTCTGTCGTCAAGTTCTGATTTGCTCACTGAAGCTCACATTTTACCTGTTTTAAGATTCCTTGCTAAAGTCATCACCAGTCTGCCCGTGTGTCTCCAACAATACAAAGTTATGATCTGTGGATTTGAAAGTCGGGTGACAGAAAGTGTGTCAAATGTGGTTGGAGCTGACAACGTCCAATGTCCATCAAAAGTAAAAAAGTAACATTCCAAAAATACATGGACGGGGTGGTGGTCTGCAAAAAGGGGATGAGGGTGTGTACACAGCTGACATCTTTTCCTCGCTTCATCCCACCTCTTCTTCAGTCTCCACAGCATGGAAAGAGCTCTACCTCCATCTATATCTGTTCATCCATTATGCATGACCAATTTACACTGTCGAGATAGAGGAAGGGAGAGAGGGCGGGAGGGAGAAAGAAAGAGGAAGGAAATGGCAATTTACTAACGCTGCAAATTGATAGAGTCTATATCTCTATTAGCAAGGATAATCAGGATATTGGAAATATGGCCACATCTGTATGTCTGTTCATAATGGATAACCCATTTTCACTTTTATTTACACAAGAGGAGAGAGACACAGCAGCAGAGAAAGAGTATTGCCAGTCTCTACCCGGAGGCGATCTTATCTTGGAGCATCATTGGCAAGAGTCTGCTGTTATTGCTTACCTCACACTCTTTAGTGTGTGTTTGTAAGTGTGTATTTGTGACAGTAATGGCCCTCTCTCCTTGGAACAGATGCCCTTAACAGATGTCATTCAGCTTCCGACAGAGACAGTCAATAAGACAATGAATTGCAGCTCACCAGCCTGCTCCATCCATCCATTAGGGCTTTACAATTATTCGAAAAAACACCTAATCGTAGCACTGACTGTTGCACTTTTTAAACTGCAAGAGGGTGAAATGTCTTCTTATGGGGACAAAGGTGATTCAGTAACCTCACAGATTATTGCTGTGCCGTGCAGAATGTCAGGCAGTTTAAACGTTTCCACTTTATTCAGCCCAAGCAAATCTGAGTACCAGTGAAACATATAGATTCTCACGTTATCTGCTTGCATTGGACTTTTCATGCCAAAACCCATCAAGCAACAAAATAATTATGAGTTGTTTGAAAAGAAATTCAACATTTTTAGTGAAAGTCCCTTCTATCTACATTTACAGTGAGAAGTCAAAGTGAAAATCAGTACCTGAGTGTACATGCCACACTAGGCGTATACGTACATCCATTGCTTTATCACCCTGCCCTGAGCAATTGTCTGTTATTTTCTTGTTGGGTTAACTTGTTATGAAGTTTTGTTTTGTTTATTTTATTCATGTATGGAAATTTACACTGTATACCTTTCAACAAATGTGTCATGCCAGTCCTTATCCCTCTGTGGCTGAATGAGCAATAAATCAAGCATCTTCCTGATCACCAGAGACTTAATCCTGTCAGTGTTATTTATTAAAAACAAATGCTCATTTACCTTAACAATGCAGAAGCTGTTCACAATATACAGTACATTACAAGTGTACAGGAAACAGGGGTGTTTGAACTGTGCCTTGAGAGCATATGAATAAAATATCCTGAACACAAACCTTTCGTGTCAAAGCAAAGGGGCACTGATACCTGAAAGGCCCTGCACTCCCACACAGGTGTTTTTAGTTACTGAGGCAGACTTGGCGTCTTTAAGGTTGAAGCTGAGTAAAGTTCTGCTGGGAGTTTGCTGAGGTCCCCAAGCTGCTCTTTATAGATCTGAGGGAATCAGATCTATCTAGTGCCATAAAACTAACAGGAAAGTGACGGAGATGTCAATCAAGCACAGTCTGTAAGCCAAAAGGTTTAATTAACCAAAATACCTGAAAACATCTGTGGTGTGTGTCACCTGAGGTCTTCAGGTTGTTGTTTGCATGAATTTACATTAACTCTACAACTACAATTTGAGTTGTGAGCATTTTTCTACATTCACATTCTTTCATACAAGTAATTAAGAGTCTTGAAAAGATCAAAATATCCAGTATTTCACAAAATACTAGAGATTATTAAAAATGAACGTAACTCGTAACATAAAATCAACGTGCAGCAGAACATTTTCTTTGATTCTTTTCTGTCCCTGTCCCTTTAATCCTCCCTCCACACCTCAGATTTATCTTCCACCACCCTGGTTGGTAACTGTTGATCTCCAGCTTGATACTGTTGAAGAATAAGTTGATCACTGGTGCAAAAGACAAATATCGCTTTCCTAAACAGCTTTTTAGTTCACCTGCCTGTCCATCCATCACCATCTCTCTCTGTGCTGTTACTTCTTACCCTGTCTTCTGTTGGTTTCTTCTCTGTTTATTTTCTACCTCCCTATCACCCCATCCCAACCAATCGAGTCACAGGAAATGTGTTATTGGTTTTCTGTTATGGATTGGCGGAAAACTGGCTTCAGCATTTCCAATTCCGTTATTAACAAATGCAGATGTTACCCTCTCTCCATCCTCACCCCAGTGATTTTCCTCTCTCTTCCTAACTCTCCTCCAGCTGTTTGAACCAATGATAGCAGCAGTGATGACACCCACATGCAGTGGTTAGTGCATGGATGTGTGCAGAGCAGATAATGGCAGTGTTCCTGTGCACAGTGTGTACTAGGACAATATGTAATAAGGCTTGTGTATATGAATAATTGAACTGTGTTGATGCTAGCCAGGTCCTCCCTGCCTGCAGGCTGCATCTCAGAGATGTCATGTTAGCACAGCCTTAGCTCTCACTAGTGCCGTGCTTTACATACTGTATGTATTCATATGTATACGCAACCAAAGCTATCAAGTGCTATCTGTGTTATCTACGGCACACACATGCTGTCATGTGAATGTACACTGAAGAGAGAACATAGAAAAGTAACACATCAGCATAGGCAAACATCCTCTGGGGGAGGGCCATCACTTAAACCATTTGTCAGCACTTGAAGTAAACAACATGATGTTTTAAATAAATATATAAAAAATAGTTTTAGATTCATAAAAATCGTTCTGTTGAAGAACTGTTGAAGTAAAGGAGAAATTCATGGGATTTTTCCTACACGCTCTCACCTAAATGTTGCATCATAGATCATTAGCTCGTCTAATTAAAACATTTTAAAAGCATCAATTTTGATTGGCCTGTCTGCACTTTGAAAATGTCAACAGGAGCATTACTGGCCATAACTAATAAATGATAAAAATTACTTTGATAAATTAATATTTTAATTGCTAGAAGCCACCAAGGATGACAGGAGTTTGCCAACTGATCCCTGATATTTCAGCACAGCAGAAAAATAAACGACGCTAAGCGGTTTAAGCATAGTTTTCACTTAAACGTTAAACTTAAACATTAGTGACACCTTTGCTAGCCACTAAATTCAGCTAAATTAAGTGCATTTCTGATGTTACAAATTATGATGCCTTGATTTGGTTTTTGTTCAGTACCAGTCACTTCTTTCTAATCTTTTCCTCGTGTATTTCTGTGATGATTACAGGACGTTAATGCAAACATGCGACCCAGCCGTTAGATAGAAACCTGGTAAACAAAACCAAGCTACCAAACAGAATGGCGACAGTGGAGGTCAATTAAAGCGAGTTCTGCTTTTTAAACCAAGCATTTCTACAAATGCATGTGATTAATTTATGGTTAGAAATAATTTGGATGAAATCAGGGAAAGATTGTGGTGATAATTTTCACTATGCAGTTTGAATGTTACGCTCTGCATTGGCACAGTTGGAGGCAAATAACCACTTCAGAGTATTCCAATATCAACACAATTCATTGGAAACTGCACTAATATTACATCTCCTGTTACGTTAGCCTGAGGTTATTCAGCTCCTCTTAATCATGCCTTTACACATGCTGATTTGTTTTCTGTGTTTTCTAAACAACACTGCAGATTTCATCATATCAGCTGGGGCAATTTCATCATGTTTTAGTTGCCAACAGGGACGCTTTCAACCCCCTCTACTCAAACCAAGCCTTAGCACTTTAGTGTCCCTGTCTTTCATCCTTCTCTCCCTTTGTCTCTCTTTCTTCCTGCCTATTGATGGTCGCCTTTGAAGGCAGAGAGATAAATATGAAGAGAGAATGTGTTTTTGTTGTGTTGAAAGACAAAATGAAAGCGTGATGGCCGTTGGCTCTACTGTCAAATATCCCTGTCTTCCTGTGTGTGTGTGTGTGTGTGTATGTGTGTACGTGTGTTTGTGTGTGAGTATAATACCCATACTATACCCCAGTGTGTCTCAGCAGCTCAAATATTTACAGTTAACTCTTCTACTCATGACAACAATGAGACGGCTGAGATCTGGCTCATATACACAGCTAGAATGTAAATGTTTAGACTATCAACTATGCGGACAGGGAATTTGAAACTGTTCTGAGTCATAAAATAGAACAGGAATATCTATAAAACACATTCATAGTAAATAATTTGGGATTTGGTAGATCACATTTTTATATAAAGCATGTATATATATATATATATACTTTCCTTGTTGGTTGTCGGTCATAGTAGCATAGCTTTTTATTATTACTAATGGCCCCTCTCCTTTTTGGAGTTCCAGTTCCAGGTGTTCTGGTTCAATAGCATGGCTTACTGGGATACTAAAATGAAACTAAACAACCATTTCTGTAAGTCAAAGCACTGTGAAAAAAGGGTCTGTATTCCTAAAATATAATATTGGATCAGCACGGGAACTAATAATCAGCTGTATGAATCAGGCTCAGTTGGGTCTAGAAGATAGAGGCACTGACTGAGTTGTAGTCGAGCAGACCTTTGTAATAAAAGCCTTGTTATAAAAATGCCTCCTGTAAGACTCAGGCATCTACTAGTGGCATGCAAAGCTGTACTTCATGTGGTGGAGCTATGCACTGATACATGCTCTCATTTTACATTACAAAGTGAGAAGACGGAGTAAGACAGATAGAGGGAGATTTTTGTGGGACAGATAATACATTTGCTTTTGAAAATTGTATTTACATTACACAGAGTCAGAAGGAGAAAGAGAGAACTGAGAATCACAAAGAAAAGTGGAATCTATTTGTGTGTTTTTTTCAGGCTTGAGGCTTCGTTGTATTCACTTCATACAGGAGAATTATGTGAAATATGCAACAAAAGATGGAGGCTGGGTGTCTCTACGAACAGGAAGAATGCTAATATTACAGTGTGCTTTGCTATTAAGGCATGTCACTATTTACAAGTGTCAAAATATAAGGTAATAGTTACTCTGCACTTATTTCTGTTTGCATGAAACTAGCTGCAGTTAATGGGCTGAATTAATGTACTGACAATAACTACTTTATCCACACAACCACTTCAATAGTAACTTCATCACAAATACGGAGTCTTTTTTTTTTCAGTTGGCAGCTAGAGTGAAAATAAGCCGAGTTCTTTTATACCAGCAAAACTTTTGTTGCCCCAGACAGATGATACTTTCAGTCAACACTGAAAATGAAATCTATGTTTACTTTTGACATATCCATAATAAAAAAAGGTTTGTCCACCATAAAATGGTTTGGCCTCCTGTTTGACTTTAGCTTTAACCTTTCCATAAAACTTCAACAGCAGTAAAATGAAACTGTCCTCCCAGGAAGCACAGCAGCATCAGTCATTTTAGTGAGCACCCCAAAACGTTATCTGTTAATGCTCAGCTGGCGAAGCCCTGCAGCAGCCACAGAGATCATAACAGGAGCAAATGATAGAGTAAGGTGACGTCACTGTAGAGTGACAGATTAGCAAGTATTTCACCTTATTGGAGAAATTGATTGGAGATATTTTTGTACAAAACACATGAATGTAATCCTTTGCTAAATAAGAAAATTACAACATAAACGAAATGTTAAAGTAATAATAATAATACTACAGAAACCATTGTTTCTGCATGGCCAGACACCACAAAATCTATTTTTGGGATTTGTGTGAACTGATTTGTTTAAAGGTGCCTGAGGTCTAGTTTTTTTAGTAATCTGTTTTGACAAATAACTGAATGGGTCAATCAGGGCTGTCTCATAACCTGGGTCCCTCCACCTCCTCACAGATTGTGTTTGACAGTCGCGCGGGTCTGTCGCCTTGGCTCTCTGCTGCTCATTAACGTGACCTTTGCACACAAAAAAAAACATGCCCCGGACACTCAACATCTAACTGGATGAATAGACAATGTTTTCCTCTGCTTTAACCTATTCCATAAAGTTAAAGAAAAAAAAAACATAGCCCCCTCCTTTTTAGGATAAAGAGACAGTAAACTGGTGACTCTGTTTTATATAGTTATTTATGTTTTTTCCTTAATGACTGTCTTACAGTAAAAAACTGAAGTGATGTTTTTTGTTTGTTTTGTCAGTAGTAAAGGTTGAGGTTGCTGCTGTCCATGTTCATTGTGCAGGTGTGTGTGTGTGTGTGTGTGTGTGTTTGTGTAGTAAAGTCCTCTGCTGGTTTCTGGTTTGGCCAGCAGGCAGGTGGGCCCACTGAGCTGCAGCATAATCATTATATTAGCTGAATAAAACACCTTAGTTTAGTTGCCTAGTTAAGACATTTATTCTGAGCCAACACTGGGATCCACCAGACATGTCCACACTGTCGGTCCCCAGCTGTAGAAACACAGATGAGATTAGCTGAATGATATTTGAAGGCAGAGAGCGTCTGCAGTCCCCTGCACTGAGACATTTATTTGACGGCATTCAGAGTTGTATATTTTAATCTTCCTCCTCCTGCAAACTGTGTTGTCAAACATTGCTATGTGAGATAAACTTCAAACAAATCTGATCTGGTTTAAACAGTGAGAACTTTATTTCCAGAGCTCAGAGATATTCAAATGAGTGTTTGTGTTCTGCTCCAAATGTCACTGCTTGAAAAACACGGAGAATGCTTTTGAACTTGCTCTTAGAGAAGTGCATGTTTGTGTGTGTGTGTGTGTTTCATTCTTTGTGTTCGTGCCATTTGAAATATTCCAGCCAAGCCAAGATTGAAATATTGTTCCACCTTTTCTGAATGACTGCGTGTTCAGACGTAAACTCACAGCTTGAATGTGATTTAATTTCTACTGTGGCACCGAGTTCAAATTCTAATTAAGTTATTTGGTCACAGTTCTGTGGCTCTTGACAGACATTTTGAAACAAGTTTGAAGGCTCCAACATTAAAAACATTAAACAATCCATTTGACTTGTACACAGCTATGGCTGTGCTAGAATACATCACTAGCAAGTTTAGGTTTGACTGTTTGTGAAGTGATTTTATAAAGATGTAGGAAGCCTTACACGCTTAACATAATAGAAAAACATAATAGAAACATATCGCATTTAAATCACATTCTATGAGTAATGTTTTTATGTTTTAGCACCTTCAAGTCAGCCGTCAATAAATTCAACATTACGGGTCATTTGTAATGGACATTCTTCAGGCCTTAAAAATTACTGACAGCCATTTTACAGTATGAGAACTTTATTACAAGTGTTTCTTGATGGCAGTGACATTTGGATCACTCCATACATTCGACCATAATCACACTGCCTGGATAATATAGAATAATGCACCACTTTCTTGCTGGCTCTGTGTATCTTTATGCCAGCTCACTGTAATTCTATAAAACTATAATTATATTGCCATGTTTGGTTATTATATACTTGATGATGTAAACCCTCTCCATAAAAAAAGAAAAGTGACATGATAAGTCTACAACAAAAATTTCCTCACAGTCACATCTAGCCAGACAAGTACTTCCACACCAAACTCAGAAAACTATATATCTATTTAAAATCTAAGGTAATCTCATATTTACCTAATATGATTGTACGCTGTTCTAATAAGATTTGGGCAACTCGCCCAAACCATGAAAAGCAGTTGCAGATGAAAGCTACACAAAAGACATTTGGTCAGAGGTGTCCACATACTTGGGTAACGAGTGTGTGCATCTTGTGTGCAGCTTAAATGTGTAACTTCCCGATGTTGGCATATTGGAATATTTTATCTTTAATGCAGCTGGAATCTGTCATTCTGAATCAAGCACTGTTAGTTCGGGAAAATGCAGCTGTTTAAAAAGTGAAAGCTTCAGTTATATGTGGAGAAAGTACAAACACGGTGTCTGACTCATCATGTTTTTATCTCACTTCATTGGTACTTTTTACTCAGTGCCTTAAAGAGTTTTCATTATGTGTTACCGATGAAGAAGCCTACAGCAGAAAAAGCAGGTGAGTTTGCTGGTGGAATGACTGATGCCTTGACCACTGGATTACACTGATTGTTATGCAGTTGAAAAATCTATTCCATTTGCATTTTTAAGAGACAGAGGTGTGTCTCTGTATAGGTGTTTGAATGCATAAAAAAAATAGATTTTTATTCACACATTTTTGAATGTGAAAGGCATCACTCTCTCTCAGTGTCTCTTCCTCACCCCTCTCTCCTTCTGTTTCTCTCTCTCTCTCTCTCCCACCTTTCCTTTTCAGGACGATGAATTGACGCCTGCATACATCTCCATATCTTTATGCTGGAGATGACACCACATCTCCCCTTATCTAATCACACACACACAAGGACACACACACACTGTTGATTATTAGCACGTCAGAGCATCCTGCTGTGTAGTGTTGTGTGCATGTGTGAGAAGTGAAACCTCTGTGTTTGATCAGTGTGTGTGTGCAAGGCAGAGATGTTGTGTGTGTAAAGTGGATCCATTCTGTCTGTGTGCGTTCGTGCGTGCATGCGTGTGCGTGAACAAGGCCAGGATGGTGTATGTGTGTCGTGTAAGATAGAACCATTGCAAATTTGTTGCGTGTGTCTGTGTCTGTGTGTGCGTGACAGAGAGTATGTGGGTTTCAGGGACTTTGGTGTGTGATTGGTAATTGATTTTCCAATCTGTCCGGACCAAAGCTTGGTCACAGAGCTGGGTACAGCATAGGTCGACTTCCTGTTAGCATCGACCACTAATGCTCAGCCATAGAGACAGCTGGTGGTGGCAGAGAAGACGGAGAGGCTAATACACATTCTTCACACTAAAAATTGAGTTTTAAAGCTTTTGTGGTGGACGGGCTTTCTTGTGCTACTTTTAACTGGTTTTCTTTGAATCAACTTATGATAACTGAAGATCAGGAGGAGAAAAGACCACTGATCATGCTACTCCAACTTCTCCCAGTCTGCAAATATCCTGAACAGTTTAACAGTTTTATCAGGTTATTTTATGGCCATTGGTTACACAAAGTTCAACTCTTTTCTCAGAAACTACATTTTTGCCTTCATTGTATGTCAGATGGCTCCAAATACTACAGTATCCTCAAGTCTTAGCAGCTGTTGCTAAAGACACCAGACAGAGGCTAAGAGTTCTGGTCTATTTACAATGTTTCATGGCTCCAATTAGAGAATAAAAACAAAACCAGATAGTCACAATGGCTATTTTTACATTTGTTACAATACAGAATCTGCTGATTCCAACCAAAGAGTGATTCATTTAGCTGTGGTAATATTTAGTTAGATTTAAGCAACTTTCAAACAGCAGGTCTTTATTATTGGCTCTGCAGTCCAAGGACAGAAAGCACCGCACAACTCGGCACATGGTGCCACCAGTTACACATACGTGTGTGCAGACTCACACTTTACCATATCCTGCTTTCATCCTGATTAAACCAATTTACATACCATATATAATATAGTAATAATAATAATAATAATATCATAAATGTTTTAAAGATATTGATGACACTCGACAATAGTTTGTACAAAGAAATCATTATATTCTGGTCTCATATCTTTTCCTCTAAATGTTTCCTGTGGTTGCCATGGTCACAACTTGAGCCACAGCAACGTGCTGGGGAAGGTCAACAATCTTCAGCTGGTTGGGACTAGCAAAAATCAGTGCACGTACATGAGAGTGGGAGTTTCCATTTCTCTCCTGCCTCCACAGCAGGTTCACTGTCAGGTTTCTATTGGAAATCATACATGCAGTAGCCACTTGCTGCCGGTATAAGAGTTTGTCCCGATATTCTCAACAAAGCCAGATATAAAGCTCTGTAATGTAACCGTTATGTAGTATCTGCTGCATTTGTCCTCTCCGGGTGTGGAGACATTGCTTTGGTGCTTGTGCCTTTGAGGTAGACTGCTGCATTACAGGTTTCTTTAAGGTTTCCTGTCTACCCACGGCTCTGCCTGTGCCCTCCTTGTCCTCATTGACCTCTGCTACTGAAAACAAGCAATGTCTTGGGGAGCGTCTAACTGGCAGAGTAGCCCAGGAGAAGTGAGATACCTATGTTTTCTATCTGACCTCTTTGTAGTTGCGACAGCTCAGAGAACACGGCCAGCAACACTGGCAGGAAGTTTATGAGCAGGGAGGGGGCCAGCACTTGTTGACTGCTGATCATTAGTTGTTATTTTTTTGTTGTTTATGTCTTCAGCAGATAGCTTTATGAAACTTTTACCTGGCCTGTACATATAAGGCCCAACAGGGATGTTCTGTAATATATAGACAAGAATGTAAAGAGGCTTCACCTTCAGCCACGGACACATCCACCGTCAACAAACCCACCACAAAATGGACCAGTCTTCCTTCTCCACTTAGCCCCAGCCTCTATGGTACGACTGTGCATAACTACACAATCTAAAATTACCACAAGTTGTTTCCCTTATCTCACTCTACACAGCACATGGTGCCTCACCCACAAAATCTTTATCACCTTCTCCACCAAATAAAGTCTGAACATTTTCCTTCCAACCAGCCCTTACAGTGTCTGATTTCGCTGATTGCCTTCCTCTTTACCCAGCTGGGTGTGTGATGGCAAAATTAGACAGTTGCCCCTGACAACCATACTGCTCCAACTCCTGAGACCTACAGTGTGTCACTGTACTCTGCAAACTGCAGCAAAACATCAAAACTGTGTGTTGTGTTTGTGAGGCTGGTGGTGGTGACAAAGACAGATGAAGGGACACATAGAGACAGGGGAATGTGTGCGACTGTGTGTGTGTGTGTCTATCTAAGCACCCTCAGGGCAAAGCCACCATGTCTTCCCACATACACACCATTCTCCTCAGAAAAGTAGAAAGCGCTTAAAACTCCTACTTGAAGATTAAGATGGGATAAGTACGATAATCTTGGGAATTACCTCAATAAATCCACGCCTGTGCATTTATTTGTGTGTTAACACATCAGTGGCTGTACTCCAATGATAAAACTCCAATAGATTTGTCTGATTGTCCTTTTCTGTATGTTAATACTAAACACTTTCTTGTAAATCATTTCTCCTGTTTCTCTCCTATTTCTTCCATCTTTTCTTTTCAGTTAAATTACACTAATAATAAATACCATTATTATCACCATTTCAAGCTGTTTAACTGGTCTCATTATAGCAACTTCAGTATCGTTATACTTTCTACCAGTTATGTAGGCACATAGGCTGCCTGACTGAACAATTACAAATTATACAACACAGACTCATTATTTTGTATAGGACTGAATTTGTAAATGTTATCAATCATTGATTTTTAATGTATATTTTCAAAATGGTTTTGACCATGGCCCACATGTGTATAGTGTACTACACTTTTTACAGTTCTGTGGTGATCAGCAAGTGCAGTGCTCTTTCGAGGGAAAACTTTAAAAACAGAGGCTGATGAGAAAAAGCTCTAAGTCCTCACACACGGACTACAGCCATATGGAGAATTAGGTTATATAAACACATGTAGGATGTACAGTACGAGGCAAAATTCTACTCTTATTCTGTCTATTACAGCCTTTGAGTGGCGAAAAGGGAGGTCTTGGTGATCCCAGTATTTCCATTCCTCTAACAGAGTGATATCTATTCAGGCTGCGTAGCTGCCACTCCAGCTCATTTAGCATAGAGGGCGTGCTGCTCGTAGCATCATTTGCAGCCAGTTACTGATAAAGATGAAGCTGCTCTCTTTCTGGCTGCCCCTCTTTTGATTCATTTGAAGTATCAAAGTACTGGTTTTAGTTAGGGATGCACCGAAATGAAAATTATTGGCCGAAACCGAAAACCGAAAATGAGGAAACCAAGGCCGAAAACCGAAACACCGAAAGAAATTATGCCAATTATTAGTACCACTGCATTTATGGCTGTGACTGTATACTAACCTCACAAAAATAAATTAATATGAATGTTTCAAAGAATAAATCCATTACAAAATTATGAAAATATTTATTTAGCACATTCCAACAATGCACAATATAAAATAAAATCTAAAATAAAATGTTTAACTTCACCACAGATGGAGTGGGCATGCTCGGAGGGATTTTCCTTTTCTGTGCCGCATTCCTCTCATATTCAGCACAGCGATCAAGATGTTAGGATTTCAGCTGATAAATTAAACCCGACGTGGAGAAATTCTTTGCAGATGCACCCCCTCTTGAAATTTCGGCATTATATGTTTTGCAAATCGCTATCCATGTGTCTTTCTCAGATATACTGAAATCCATCCACACCGCAGACATGCTGGCCCTTCCAGACAAGCTCGTACTGGCCGTGGTTTTCACTTGCGTCATCACAACATCCTGTTTCGGCCATGTTGTTTCGGTGATAAAAGTCTTTTGGCCGGAAACTAAAAATGCACTTTTGGGCCATTTTCGGTCAAAATTTTTCGGTGGCCGAATATTCGTAGTTTTAGTTGTGGTCTGCACGTCCTGGACTGTCGTCCTGAGGTTGGTGATCAACTGTCGTGCACCTTGTACATTTATTTTTAATTTGTTCATGATCCATGTAAGGATCTAATGCCTTTAAAACCAGGGTAGATCGGTACCAGAACCAAAACAACACAGAAACTGAATGTCCACAGATTTTTCTTAAGAGGTTTGTTCATATAACTACCAATATTACTTTCTGCAGGCAGCAAAGAAAGGGCATCGTCAACAGAACAGTCCCTCCCTCAGATACTGTCAAATTTATTTTGTCGGTCTCTTAATTTCCTGCATCAGATTCCAGTGCGCTGTCGCTCTGTTATCTGAATATGACAGATCTGAGGCTTGCAAAACAAATCCCCCTGCATGAGCTGAGGACCAGTCTTACTGATAATGTGGAGAAAGAACATGTGATAGTGGACCTAGTGTCCAGCAGTGTCCTCAGCATCAGAGCAACAAACACAGTGTGTGAGTGGTGACGTATAACAAGTTTATCACATGAATGAGAATAGCGGATGAAGTGGATGTGATAAACATGTACCATGTATCCGGTTTTATGCCGCTCTACATCTTCCTGCATCTATCTCCCCTTCTCCTTTCAATCTCAATCATCTCTCTGCCTCCCCCTCACTCTGTCTCTATTATAGTAATCACTGTGTTTATATGGGGCTAATAGAGTGATAGTTATGCATGATACGCTGCTGCTGCATGAGCCAGCTAAGTCATTTAGCTGAGAGGACCACTTGACCAATGCTGACAGCACACAATCCACAATTAAAGCAAGGGCAGATGCCCACCCCTCCCCACTCAAACACACACACATAAACCCACCCAAGTACACAGATACGTGTGATACGAGTGGATACACAAAGAAACATCAAACACAACTCTCTAAAAATTCTTCTATTTTTGCACTAACACACTGACAGCTGTTGCATCTAATCGCATGAATAAAAAAGTATACACACACACACATACACACACACACACACACGCTATTATCAGAGTGCTGCCTCTTGACAAGGAATAGTATTACTAAAAGGTTTTCCCTCCCACACATTCATAGAGGGGAGGGCAAAGTGTGTGTGAGAGCTCTTGTACCTCTGAAGTCATTATGTGTTTGTGTACACGTTTTTTTTTTTTAAAAATGGATGTGTGTGTCTGGGTGTGTGAGAGTGTGGGAGGACACATATTCTGGGAGGCTCACAGGAAGAGGATAAAGTTTTACAGTAACATTATTTCCATTTACAGCGTATTCTGAGGTGTTTGAACGATGAAGAGCACGACGCGTGTGCACCCACTTCATTCAAACTGTGAATTGCCCCATTTTTTGGGAGGCACATGACACATGAGAGACGCCGAGCATGTTTTGCATTCGGCAGCGTTAGGAAAAGTCAAAGAGTCAGGGCCAAGTAAGAGAATATCATTAATGATCATCATCACTGCAGACAGATGATCAGCTGTCTGTAGTGTTTGAACTGAAGCTCACTCCTTTTTGTAAGTAAACTTTTTTTTACTCTCAAGTTTAAAAGAAAAAAGTAACGACAGAAGACTGCTTTGTTCTGAAAAAACAGGATCAATCATGTCAGTGTTTCCCTGATGGAAACCACAGATGTATTCAGTCCTGGGATTTGTTGTGTCCTGTTAATGTTGTGTGTTCTTTCTTTAGTTAGCTGGGATGATTTCATTTAGCATCAGTGTGGCTATGTAGTGTTAGTGTTCCACGCAGGGCCATTTAGAAGGGAATGCATAATTAACTTTTCTATGGTCCTTGAGTGCTTGTGTGGGCTGTGTGTTTGTATGGGTATTGATTAAAGCAATGTGGCATATGAGAGCAGTGCAGAGGTGTGTATGTATGTGTTCATGTGCATCTGTAGCTTGTAATATATAATAATAAGCCATTCAGGCTGTCTGTGTTGTGTTTATGAGTTCTGACACATTAGGTTCTTTGCATATCTTAATACATAGTGTTTATAGAAAAGAGCGTGTGGCTGAAGGTTTGTTTCTGCAGGTGTTCTGTTCATATTTTGACTGAGCAATCATCATATTGTTTCTAGACTGTTATTTGCTTCGGAAAGGAAATGTGGGCTGTGAGGACGGCAAAAGGTTATTTGTGTGCATGTGTGTGTAGGATTGTTATTATCTGCATAGCATTTTCACATAATGCAATGCTGCCAACGAAAACCTAGACATTTAAAAAAATAAATAAATAAATAAACTACTCAAAGTCCAAATCAAATAATTTATTACCTGTAAAAGTTCAAACAATGAACTAATATACACATCTGTACATTTACCTGTTAAGTAACGCCAGGTAAGACTATTTGTAATATAAACTGACACGCGCCTTCCATCCACCTTGAAAAAAGGTGGAGGTTTTTCTAGTGTCCATGCGACCAGTTGTTTCCAGTCCATTGTACTTGTCTACACAACTGGATGCAGGATCAACTCTGCGATCATATGAGTACATTTGGCAGCAGTTTCAACTTCAACTGCGATTCAACTTTAAAATCTTAAACTGTAACAGTCAAGTGGTTTCCCAGTTAGTCCCATACAACTACATTTCTAACTCTGCAAACAATCAATCTTTTAAGATATTTGGGTTTTTATGTTTTGGTTGAAGTGAGCAGGCATACTGTAGATTTTTTTAGTGTTAGCCTTTTCTAGTTCCTTGTTGAAATCAAGGATCACTTTTGCCAAGAAAACAAACAGCCTATTATAAATGGTCTAAATATTTAAGCAGACAATGGTGGAGCAATGGAGAAAGACAAGTTAGTTAGTTGGTATTGTGGAATAATTCAAGAGTGAGAAGATGGAATAATCAAAGACACTAGAATATACTGAAAGAAGCTGATGGATACTGGAAGAAGGCAAGAACAAAAGGTAAAATCATAAAATGTTTATAACATGTCATTAAATATCTTATTAAAGACTTGTAGTGTGGTACACACGTGCACACAGAGCACTTTTTCACTTAGTAGTTTTTTTTTTTAAATATGAATGTGAAGAAGCACAGGCCTTGATCATACTTGTCACCTTGTTGAGTGGTGTGTGAGAGAGTAAGTGTGTGTGACAGAGATCTTGTATTGGGACACTCTAAAGGTAGTGTTTGTACAAACAGACATAATTGAGTGAAAAAAAGCACACACACACACACACACACACACACACACACACACACACACACACACACACACACACACACACACAC
>JBBMJY010000003.1:3143530-3153803 GCA_037833715.1 Toxotes lorentzi
TTTAAGACACGGGTCAAAACCGACCCGTTAACACAAGAGATGGTAACAGGAAACTAACACCAGAGGAAGGTTAATCATGAAAAAGATGCAAAAGATATTAATTTGTTAGCTTCATTAAGAACCAATTAAATTAAAATCATAAACGTGGCACAAAGTGACAGTTTTCAGCAGTATTCTTAGCCAGAGAGCAGAGCTGTGGCATCTAAATGTGATCAAACTTTGATAAAACCGTATCTCAAAGTCACCTCCTTTGATTTTGGTAAGTCAGACTTTAGAAAAATCCAAACGACAGCGTGGACAGACACTGAATGTCCCTCTGGTCAAGCCAGTCCACATGTCCTCCTACCTCCTTTTCTTAATCTTACAGAAGCCAACGCTGTACTTTACATGCAGTCTGCATCTGGCTTTGTGAGAAGCAAAGTGATATTACACTACCCACATTATTTAAATTTCTGTGCTTCAGGGTATGAGGAGACAGGTTGAACATTTACTCCTTGCATTAAGCTCCCGGATTTGACTCACAAAGTCAGTAAAAGAAAGGTGGCTACCAATGAGTGAAACCACAGGCCCCTGTAGGTAAAACAGAACTGTGAATGTCAAGTTATGAATATCAAAAAAAAAAAAAGAGCAAATAAAATAGAAACAAAACCAGTGTCTCAAGTTTCAAGCAAAGATTTAACCTGGAGCTAATATGTCTCGTATGCCCTCGTATGCCAACTCTGGTTGTTATCAGTGATTTTTTTTGTGTTACTATGAAGTCGACAGATTGGAATATTTAAAACTTTTTAGCCCTCAGCTTTTTTAATTCCAGTCTTATTTATTGATAGCATATTGGTGTTACACCTCAGACATTTCACCAGAAGGTATTTTAAACAGTATTTGATCCTGCAGCTTATGAGTTATTTGATATCACAAGTTTTCTCTTCTGTTATGGGTCTGATCTTAGAGCTAGATTTGACAATGATAGATCTGATATGTAATTTCACCTTTTGATTTTGCTCTTGCTGCCTGAGGATTATGAGTAATTGGTTGGTAAATTTCATGATGCAGTCAAGGCCAGCTGATGCATAGGCCTCATTAACATGAGTGACAGAGCTGATCAATATCACGAAACCTGGCTCACAATTGTGTCAGAATAACAGCACCTGTCTGCATGAAAGTACCCAAGACACTTAGAGTAAAGTCTCAGAGATGGTCAGAAGGTGTTTGTTTGTGAGCGACCATTTTATTTTTTGTTTATTTTGTTCAACTTTTCACTGTGGAACTAAGTCACAGCTTTATGTTGTGAGTGTCTAAGGCCCATCAGAGGGAACTGTGCTACGTGAGGACCCTTTAAAAACTGACCCACAACCCATCTCTGGTCCTGATTCATAGTTTTGGAAAACTGCTGTCAAAAGCCATTTGGTAAAAGTTTCTTCATCACTGCTGTTGGGTCTTTTTAGGGGGTGGTAAGTCATCATTTTTTTGGGCGTTTGACATTTTTAGAGAGAAACACTTCAAATGTTGACCTTTATGTGAAATCATTAGCCAGAATGAGACAACACTTTTAGCCCAGACATTTTCCTCTCTGTTCTTCTTCTCCTTCTTCTGCAGTCTTTTTTTTTTATCTCTTCACCCTCTCACTTTTGCTTTCACTCATCTTTTTCTTCTCCCCATGGCTCTTTTCTCACCTTCTGTTCATTTTTTCCCCTATCCCATTTCGCTTTTGTGTCTTTTTTCTCTCATTATTTTGTCTTTTTTTACTTCCTCTTATTTGCCCGGTGCTCTGTTGTCTTAATGTTTTGGGTCACTGCTGAGAAGTAGGAATTTTGGCCTGGACTCACTTGGTTCAGTGCCACTCAAGATGAAGAGAGAGGTGATGAAGGAGGGGTCACACAGCTTTATAATAGCCGGTGCTTTCGAATTAAACACATTTATAGCTCCAGTGAATGCTCTGATGTGGGTGATTAACAATAAGAGGATTCGTAGCTGTCTAGAAATTAAGTGTTATGGTGGTTGTAAGTGTTTCTGAACCATGTCAAATACGTGATCAGATGTGAAAGAAAATACGTTTTTTTGTAAATTGCCTTGGTGATAACTCATCACATTGATTTCATGCTTTTAATGTCAGGCCACTGACTTGCATTTCTTCTGAAGGCAGTCTTGGTGCTCTATTAGCTGACACCATCTGCATATTATACGCAGTAGTTATGTGATGTAACTGCAGTTGTGTAATCAAAGGCAGAAGGCCTGACCATTTATCTGTTATATATAAATGCAGAGCCAGATGTATCTTGGGTGTTATTAACATAATTCAGCATTTTAACTGTTAAAAATGATACACCTCTAATTGATTCATGGTGAACTGACTGACATGTCTTTTGCAGTTGTTGAACTGAATCATTCTACAGTTATGATAAAAGCTGATTTTCAGTTTTTGCCTGTGGGGCTAATGAAATATACCAGGGGGTGAGTGGAGCTCATTATGAGGCTGAAATCCAATTTTGAGTCTCCTGCAAATGTTTTTATAATTTTGTTTATTTATTGTTAATTTTTTATTTATTCCTCTCCACAAATAATCGGAAAAACAGGCCATCAAAAATCACTGAGAGCACAGCATTAAAACAAACGCTGCCACTTATTCAAAACTTTGTGAGTTATTTGAGTGCCAACATTTGACAATACTTTATTTGCCTAGATAATCTAATAATGATGGGTGTATCTGTTTGGAAAAGAGCTCTTCATTTCTACTTCAGTTTCTCTGGAGCAGTTTGTTGTTTGTTTGAACTCTGAACATTAACTTGTGAAATTACAGTCAGAGCTTGAAGCTCTTGGATTCTCCTTCTCAGCTGGACTCTGAACACTGAGCACATTCTCTTCTTCCTCTTCTTCAATTAAGCAAAACCTATTCCTGGGAAACAGCAACTGTGTGCCCATTAATTGCACAGTTGAACTAATCATTATGAAAGAAAAACAAATGGTCTATTATATTTTCCTGGTGCTGCGTAATTTTAATCAGCTCACACAAAAGAATAATATCTTGTCTTGGTGGAGTTGGATAATGAATAAATGAGTATTGTTCATCTCTTAATATGTGTATGTGTGTGTGTGTGTGTGTGTGTGTGTGTGTGTGTGTGTGTGTGTGTGAAACAGCTTTAGAGACAACATGGTAACTGGTTTTAATGTTGTGGCCGATGGCTTTATGTGACAGAGCAGTAAGAAGAATGTATGTTGATGTTAAAAGAGTGTGTATCTGTATGAGTGTATGTGTATTAATGCAAACGTGTGTGTGTGTGTGTGTGTGCATTGCTGCTTTTATGTGCTTGAGCCTGTGTGTCCTAAATTATTTCCCAACTTGATTATGGCGCTTTGTTGTTTGGTTTTTTGTTTTCCTAAACTACATATTTCCCCACAGGCTATTTCTGATGCCCATACAATGATGGTTGTTTTGAACATTTGGGATGTGACTCTGTGTGAATGAGAGTAGACTGATGCATGCTGGGATATGAATGGGTGTGATTTGGACAGAAGGCAGTGGGAGTTAGTGTCTAGTAGTTTTTCATGCTTCATTGCTTTGTTTGCGATGAGACCTCTTTGCTCGGCTTCAACGTGCACTTACATCTCAGTGACAGGGAGCAGCTCTGTAAGATGAGATGATTATCACTTCACATGTAAACTGGGGATTCTAACTCTTTATTAACTCCAGATTCAGCTCGAGAAATCTGCTCTACCACTGAGCCCTCACACAGAAAGGATTCTGTCTGTTAATATGATGTTGCAGGAAGCAATATAAACAAATGTATTGTCACGGGAGAGTGTGTGTTTTAATACAGCAAAGATTATTGCAGCTGCCCAAAATGGTGCATTATACAACACACACACATACAAACACACAAACATATCTAAAGTGCAGAAGTGGAAAAACTGTATATGTCCAAAAAAGCAATCATCCGTCCATACTGAACTTCTTTTCTGGTTTGCAACAACAACAGGCCACAAGCAAGCTAAACCAGACATCCTTGCCTCTAGCCACGTCCTCCAGTTCTTACTGGGGGTCCCAGAGGCCGCTCCCTGGACAGGTGGGATTTATAGCCCCTCTAGCGTGTTCTGGATCTGCCCAGTGGTCACCTCCCTATTGGGTGTGCCCAGAATACCTTCACAAGGAAGCAGCCCAGAGGCATCCTAATCAGATGCCCAAAACCACTTCAAGAAGCTCTTTTCAGAGCTAACTGGCCACAGTTATACTTCAGTCTCCTTCTGTTTGTCCAAGCTACTCTTCCTGTTTATAAGACTGAGCCCAGCCACCTGCTGAAGGAAACTGATTTCCACCACTTGTATCTGCGATCTCATTTTTGTGATCAGTCAGCCTGGTAGAAGCTGAGTGTTCTGCCACTAATGTCCAGGAGCCTCATAACCACAAGACACACGTCTTAATCTGTCAGCAGCACTGGTGATGGGACATTTTATTTTTATTATGCATCAGTCAGTTATTTATCCAAGTTATCTTTACTCTTTAAAATGAACTATAATGAGAGTGAAAAAGGGTCAACACGATTCCCCAGAGCCTACAGGGATTTATTATTATTTATTTATATTTATTATTTAACTGCTTGTTTTGAATGACCAACATGAAACTGCCCTGAAACACCAAACGTACTGAATTTATTCATTTATTTATGATATTAAATAGAAAAGCTACAAATCCTCACAGAAGCTGGAAACTTAAAGTTTGATGTTTTTACACATAAATGACCAAAACTACTGTTGATTATTGTGCCTTCTCTACAGAAGGACTTTCCAGTTGGTGATTAAGAACCAGTATTATCAACCTCCCTACACCACTGCTAGGTTCTCTGTCCCAGTCTGACCCCACGATGCTGGGCCTCCACAGACCGTCAGATGACGCCAGTGACGTCAGATGTTGCCTTTGCACAACATCCTAATGAAAATTTCAGTCCATGGCTCCAGCTGGTAGAGAGTACTCAAGTCTCTTGAATCAATTAGAGACAGATCTGAGTAAAGCATGAATAATATGCTGATAGTACAGAGGATAATTATGTCTTTTGGCAAAATGCCGTTGACATGTCTGTGAATGGCAGTCATGACGACATCAACAGCTCTTACTAGTGATTCACTAAAAGGCAGGGTGTAGTATGTTAGTATCACATATTAGAATGAAAGAGACTTCTTGTACCATTGTGATTCAGCGTAGTAATGATTTTATGTAACTGGATAAAATGCAGCTTAGGAAACAAGAACTCCAAACAAAACATGCACAGTCTGGGCCTTATTGCTGTGGTGGTCTGCTACACATGTACATGTTTTATGTCCACATTATTGTCTGTACATCAGTGAGGGTTATATTGCAGCCACGGGGCTCAGCCTGTAAAATAGAACCCAGTAGCTATAATGTGATGCTCTTTCCCCTCAATCACCTGTTTGATAGACCAGTGCACAGTGTGGTGATGGTGACACGGAGCAGCATGAAGCAGAACTGCTCAGATTTGTATCTTAGCTTTGGTTTTCACAGGCTTTCAGGGCATATTGCAATAAAATATGTAAAACACTATGAACCCTTTATCCTAGAAGTTACAGTATCGAGGTCACAGAAGTTAAAGTGGTTCTTATATGAGGAAATCGATTTAAAATTCATAGCGCATGAATCATAAATATGAATCATTAATGTTAAAATGAACTGCAATTTCAGTTAAATTACAGTTTCAATGAGAAATGTTGATCCAATATGAGAGGCCTGTCAGGGGGTGACACCTATCTTTACAGTTACAGGAAAGTTACAGGAAAAAAGTCAAACTAATTCTACTAATAAAATAAAAAGGCAAGGGAACCCCAATCATAATAATTAACTATTATCCATGAAATTTGTTACCACTCATATTGCTCATGTCAAAGAAATAGCTAAACATAGTTATGGTGAAAAACGCAAAACTGATTAGTCATATAAATAAATGGTGCTGCATAGGGGCATCATAAAAAATGATTAAAATCTCCCTGAATTAAAATAAATGGAACATCCATAGGATTGCTGCCTGGGGTTAGACTTTCAGTTGTGATGGCTAAGTACATTGTTAAGGGTTTAGGGAATGCATCATGATACCTACATATGCCTTTTTTTGTTTCTCGGCTCAGGAGAGATTTGCAGTACTTTATTGTCAAGATGACTAGAGAATAATTTTTATGTGTTACCAACAAATCAAGTGTATCTGCAGTACAGTTCTGAATTCAACAGTGAAGTTCAGAATCTGACGTGTTTGCATGATTTAAATGAGTGCTCCAGAGTTTCACGTCCACATATCCACAGCCTTCAGCACATCCCACACATGCTGTACATCCAGTAGACAACACCTGGCAGACTCTGGCTTGTTGTGCTTTAATAACACCTCAACAACGAGAGTGTTGCGTGGGCAAGGGGTCCCAAAAGCACTGTAGCACTAATCTTTTCACTTCCCTCACCAAGGGACAAATATAATATTAATGTTGAAACATATTCTAGGTATGGGCCATGCCAAGTTGTGTTATAATAGGATTTATAAAGACTACGCTCATAAATAACGCCCTTGTAATGCAGCAGAGATATGGTCATCAAAGAAGGTTTTATCCATAACAGAGTCTAAGCCTCCCAAACTATGTTCCACTGATCAGGTTTGGTTTTTATTCCAGCTCTTTCCTTATAATGTGACACTCTCATCTTACTCCCTTTGAAACAGAATAAGAGGGAGGGAGGCACTCGCGCTGGGGTAAGTCTGGACACACACACACTTGATGGCTTTGAAATCACACACACTCCGTGCAGGCGGCTAAGCCTGGTTGGGACTTGGGGGGTTGCGATATGTGCTTTATCCAATTCCAGCCTTATCTTAAAAGTGCATCTGAGTGTATGTGGCTGTTTTTGTGGCTGACACATCTATGTCTTCGTATGTGCATGACTTTCATTGTGTCTATTTGTTTGCACGTGTATATACCTGCATATTGTATATATTTATGTCTGCATGTGTTGGTAGTACGCATTTGAGGGCGTTTGCTGAAGACTCCGAACAGCAGGTGAAGCAAAACTGAAGCCAGAAGGTTTGAAAAAGAGGATGAAGAAACATATTCCATACACAATTCTCTCACAGAACAGTAATAATTTAAAGCTAAGCGGTTTAAAAATGCATGGCAGGACCTCTTTGTCAGCCATAACATAAAAATAGGGCACCACTGAAACAGTGTAAGAGTAAAATCAATAGTTCAGTTACATCAGTAAATGTCACACTTTTACTGTAATGTGTCTAGACTCCACCAAAAGTTTCATTTAACCATGAAAAAAGACACTTTCCTAAAAAAAAAAAAAAAAAAAAAAAGGTTTAAAAGATTTCTTAAAGTTTTAAAACCTTCTGAAAATCTTGTTTTTTTTCTGGTATCCTGTGGTTTAACTTCTTCCTTGCAGTACTAATGTACAGGTGTAGTCCAGAACACTGTGATATCACTGTTGGGTGTCGTTGCAGAAATATATCACACTTCTGACCACACCTAGCCACACCTATCAATGGTGCAGTTTGGTGAGAAGTGAAACAGGATTGAAACTTTCAACCACAGAGGGAAGTGAAATGTGTTAATTACTCTTACCCACTAAGTCTTATTTAAAGTTAGATTTTGTGGAACTGGATAAATCCAAGTTGACTTGCCCTCCAGCAAAAATCAGAGTGTCCTCTAGGCTAAAAACAAAAATCTGTCAGTTGTCCACTGGATCTGCAATTTGGCAACAACCGTGGTCACTAGTTGATGTGTGACTGCAAAGTCTCTGAAGGCTTACAACAAAGACAGTATGGAGGGAGGGAAGGGCGGAAGTAAAGAGTGGTAGAGAGAAGGGAGAAAAAGAGACAGAGGGATTTGAGAGGGGGAATACAACACTGATCACCAGCTGTGTGCCCACTGTTTATTTAGCCGGAGCTGCTGGGTCGTGGTGAAGACAGAGTGAAAGGAGGGGAGAAAGCTGTGACTGGAGGGAGGACAGGGGAGAGGAGGGGTTTATTAAGGTACTGTTGGATGAATGGGTCTCAAGGGAGGAGAGGGAGGGGGATAGAGAAAATGGAATTGACACAGAGAAGGAGAAAAAAGAGAGCAGGGAGGAAAGAATGAAAAGAGGGAGAGAAAGGAAAACAAGAAAAGGAGACTGAGGGAGGAGGAAAGAAAATGGGAGGCAGGGAGGCCAGGCTGGGCATGTGAAAGGAAGCCTTTGTTTGACATACACATGAAGAAAGCTAAAAATACTGCTAATACCGTCTGGACACCCTACTGCTTCCTCTACACCCGCCACGTGTGTGTGTGTGTGTGTGTGTGTGTGTGTGTGTGTGTGTGTGTGTGTGGGGATCACATTTCACCATGGTTAAGATTTAGGATTAACCTCAAAGGTTAGAGTCCTCACCTTTCTACACAACACACCCACACACCCTCAACTGACACACATACTTTAACGCTCCCACAGAAGCACACCCATTATAGCAACATATGCACGTGCACGTGCACACACACACACACACACACACACTCTGCCCCAGACACCCTGGGCTTATTCTCTAGTTTTTAACCGTCTCTTTGAAGTGTGTCTAAATGGGAAGGTTTAGTGTAATAGTCTAATGTTACAATGACATACTTCTCTATCCAACTCGCCACTGTATATCATGGTGTGCCCCCCCTCACCCCCATTCCTCTGCGCTCGTATAACCCAGATGTCCCAACTGAGTTTGTTTTTGGAGGCAACTATCCCTCTGCTTAACTGCAATGGTCAAACAGATGGAGGTATTAAAAATATGGCCTTCAGTTTTCAGCTTCCAACAGTAAAATCTCTTTCACACGAGACCAGTTGTCAGAGCCGTATTCTACGCTCACTGTATTTCTGCATACGAACTTACATCTAATCCATCAGTCCATTTGTATTAATTCCTGAAATGTCCAATGTTCTGTTTGGACATTTTTCCCTGATGCCATTTTGAAAATGACTGATTTATAATGGATGGCCCACTTTGATTCATTATCATTATCATCATTCAGTCTGTAAATGTGCCACATTTAGACAAACAACTACTTTTTGATTTGCGGGCATTTTGTTTTTAACTTCAATTTGATGGTACTTTAATAATTAAGAATCAGGTTTTTTATGGGGCCTTTTCCGTGGTAAAGATACGGCTGAAAAATACCGGTTTCAGTCCAGTAAAGTTTTTGGCAGCTTTGATCCAATGTGTGGATAATTCTCATTTTTCCCCTTAGAGTTAGTCTGTCCAGATATTCTCTGCCACTATAAATCAGAGCTGAACCCCTCCCGCCCCTGTTCCATATTAACTGGACTCTTTGGATCATTTTTCACCACCATCATTTTTCCTTTAGTGTACAAAGATCAAGCTTATTCATTCTCAATATTATAAACAGTTTCACTCTAAAGTGGATGAACGAATGGACTTTCACACAGACCGTGCCTTCTTCAAACTACCTATTCTTGAAAAACACAATTATTATATATCACCCTAATTGTATATATACTGGGATACTTGGGATCAGTGTTTTGGTGGCACAGTAACAGTCATCCATGAGCTACTTTTTAACTTATCTTAAACCAAATCACACAATCATTGCAAAAGAACCCTCACCTGTCCTCTTGTAGACCTGACCTATCACACACAGTTTAGTCTCTGCCAGTGTCCCATGTTTCCAACGATGGTTTAAGGTTCTGCACACAGCACACAGTCCTGTTTGATATCGAATGGTGAACCAAAGGGAATTCAGCCCTTCTCTGTGAGTCATGTTGTTCCGTCTGATCCGACATTTGCAAGAGGCCATGAGGAGAGAGGGAGAACACAGAGGAGAGGGGAAAGAAAAAGCAGCTGGAGACATGCAGTGAATGGCTGGAAAATGGAGGGGAAAGAACAGAGGGGAGTGGGGGATTAAGAAGAAGACAAATGAGAAAGATGGTGAGAGGATAAACGCTGAAAAGAACACTTGTACGAAAGAAAAGAAAGAGAAGAAGAGGTGAGAGCAGGGGGGGTTATCTCATTCTCTCATCCTCCATGTAAAAGAGATGCTAAAAGGAGAGAAAGAAGTGAAAGATGAAGGCTTGAAACACTGTTAAGGTTTCAGAAACATAAGATTTAGCTCTGCAGGAGGGCTCTGTGTCTCTGCCCAGAAAATCAGCCATCTAGGGGAGAAGCCCTGAACAGATCAATAATGCGCACACACACACACACACACACACACACACACACACACACACACACACACACACACACACACACACACCCACACA
>JBBMJY010000003.1:3158710-3169445 GCA_037833715.1 Toxotes lorentzi
ACACACACACACACACACACACACACACACACACACACACACACACACACACACACACACACACACACACACAAGGTGTAACGTGTGAATGTGCAAGTTCTTCTATACACACAAGTATGAGCACTAAGGACACATGAACAAACAGATACACACACTTTGGTATAAAACAAAAACACCAACATGGGTCAGAGTTATTAGGTCTCAGCCATACCACAACATGATCCGATACCAAGTAACACCAGGCCCAGAATCACCAATACGATGCCATACCACACACTGCTTTACAATACAACAAAATGCAGTGTTGTGTGACTTCTACACATCCAGCCCCAGGTGTCAGAGTGAGAAGCTTCACATACAGTCTTTGTATTATTACATTTTACTGAATAATTTCATGTTTTTCAATTCAAAACATTGTTTTTCTGCCTTCTAACTCAAATTATTGCTATTTACTTGCACATTTATGCAAACTTTAAAATAAACAAGCGCAAAAAGTGCAAAAGATGTGAATGTGCACAAATTTTCACAATTAATCATAATTAGAAAAATAATATTGTTTATACAGACACACACACACACACACACACACAGAGAGAGAGAGAGAGTTTCATGGTGTGAGAGGTTTCCTAAAGACACACAAAAACATAAACACTTGTTTTTATTCAGGCAGACACACTAACACACAGGAAAAGACACACAGCCTCAAGAGTTCCAGTGAGTACCTTGACCACTAAATGCTTTACTCCTCACTCACTCTGTGTGCACACCCACACACTCTACAACACACACACACACACACACACCCACACACAGACACACTGTGAGTGTCCCGACTGCTAAATACTTTACCCACCTGGCAACCCATAGCTCTGCTAGTTAAAAGCTTTCCGATTGGATGTACACGTATCCGATTTCACTTTAAAGAGCCTGCGGGAAGCAAACATCACGCTTTTATTCCGGGAAAGTCGGAGAGAATGAGGCGATGACCGGCAGAAGAGATGGATGGATATAGACAGAGGCAGTGTGAGTGCAGGAAAAGGAGGGTCTGTTGTAATTAGTTTATCTAATATCACTCTTCTTCTATCTCTGTCATGTTCTCCCAAAGCCACTTGTTCATTCCTCCCTTCTTCTCTTCTCACCTCAGGCTTTTTACTAAAACATCTCTCACCTCTGACCTCTTTTTCATCCCTTATTTATCTTACCTCAACTCTCTACAAATGATCTCTTTCTTTCCTCTTCCTTAGTTCCCCTTCCCTCCTGCTACAGCTCCTCTTTACACCTCCTTCCTTTTCTCTTACCTTTTCCTCCCCTCCTCTGTGCCTCCACTCCTTTACCTCGTTTTACTTTCAGCACTCTGTTTGCTCCCCTCATAAAAAAACAACCCATCTCTTTTTCTCTCTTTCACTTTGTTCTGTTCAATCCATTCATCCCTCCATCCATCCATTCATCCATCCAGTGTAATGTGTCTCTAAGTGAGTTACCCACGGAAACAAAGTGGATCACATCACTGTAGTGATTATATCACCCAGCTGATATTATGGGCTCGATTGTTTATACTCCAAGTGTGAGAGAAAGACGGAGCTCCTGCAAGAAGGGTCCTGTTTTTTTTTGTTATTTTTGTTTTTAGCAATGGCAGAGCTGTTTAGTTTATAGGTTATCAGTTTCTTAAGTAAGTGAGAATGTTTACATGAATGTTTGCCAGACGAAGGCCTTGTAGGCTGAAATGTTGTCACAATTAACATTTTTTGGGATTCAGCAAATTTCAGCGTGGACACAAGGAGAGTTTCTGTGTTTCAGGAAATATTCCTGTTTTCAAAGGTCCTGTGTGAAGCGAAAACATCATTTTCACTGCATTTCATTATGCTTTTCGTTTTTTATGCCCCCCTGTTATTATGAGCAAGATTGACACAGTGAATCACAGTAAAGTGCAGGGTACAAACAGTAGACATTACATTTTTACTGTATACCATAATGAGCGTTTTTTCTCTCATACTCACATGAAGCACTTCCCTATAGGAAAAAAAAAACCTGACTGAAAAATGTCTGAATGCAATCCTTACCCATATCAGGTGATGATTAGCTCTTGCAGGTACATCTGTAAAGCCTGTAATCTGCAGAGCTGTCAGGAATGTTAGGTATCATTGCCTTTCTCTCTCTCCTGTAAAAGTGATAGTGTTTTTGCTCTTATTTGAGAACAGCCAAACAGGACTTGAAATAGGAACTCCATGGAGTATCTTCAGATTGAAAAAAATCACCTGAAATACAACAAAAATCTACATATATGATGTTATATTATCAAAACATGGGTCATTGTCAACAGTAATCAGGTTTAAACAAAAATCTGGGAGCATGCTGTCACTAGTTTACTGCCCAACAACGTGCTAAAATAACAAATAACTAAATGTGAAAGAACTAGTTGACACGAGCCGACTAACTGGAGGAATCTTCTTTATTCTACAGTTGAGTTTAATCCTTTGCACTGTTGTTTTATTGAGTTGTGTTTACTGCAGTCGTATCATAACCCCTGGTAATATCCTGACTGTGACTTTATTACTGTTAGCCTCTTAGCTGAGGAGGTTATGTTTCCAGTCCTGTTTGTTTGTTCGCTGGGTCTCTTGAAACTTGTTAACAGAGTTTAGTTTGGTGGAAAGTTCGGCCACAGGCCAAGAAACAAGTGATTTGTTTCTGGTGTGGATCCAGGATTTCTTAACATCAGGAAATCTGAATTTTAAACATTTTCAGCGTTTGCTCATGAACCTCTGCACTTGCAGCTTCAGGGCCTGGAGTCTTTTGATCCTGCACAGGTTATGCAAAGAAGCAAATAATTAAGTTTAACTTTGTTGAAATAATACCTGACCTAAAGTTATTCTTATGGAAAATCATCTGTCTGCTGTATATAAATAAATATATTTTGAAACCACAGTGAAACAAGAAGTTATGTCCACAGCAGTAAATGAGAGCCCAATTTAACAGAAGAAAACTGCAGACTGACACACAGCAGATTAGGTTATTACAGAGAATCACTGGAATGCTAATGTTTGCTCACCCAGGGGAGAACAGAGACACTTTGAGAAGCCAATATGAATTCCTCTGCTTTTATGTTTGTATCAGCCTCCCTCCTGAGGAAAAAGGCGCAGCTGTCACAAAGCTGTGTGTGTGTGTGTGTGTGTGTGTGTGTGTGTGTGTGTGTGTGTTGTGTGTGCATGTGTGTGAATTTCTTTGTGTGTATGTTTCTCAAGACTGATTGTGATTTTCTGTGTGTGACAAAACACTGCAGTGTTCTCCAAACAAATTACAGAATTTCAATTAAGAGGTTTGTGTTCGTCTGTGTTCGAGTCACAACACTCTCTCTCTCTGTGTCTCTCTGTCTCGCTCTATATATTTATATATGAAATACAAAAATATAAATACATATAATATATAAAAACTCAGTTCTTTCAAGTCACCACTAATATTGCTAATATATTTTACAGGTAAGTTGCTTTCTTATTTATTTGATTTAGTCTTGGCACTTTCCTCAGCAACAACTACTCCATATTAAAATCTAAATAATAAATGACACTTACAGATCACTACACACAGCACATGTTATGAATCTCCAGTATTGTTTCTGAGTCTTTAGGCACGAGTCCATGTCGAGTCTCAAGTCAGTCTGAGACACTTACAGGACAATTCTCAGGTTTCTCAAGGTTAAGCCTCAATTCAAAGTCAAGACGAAAGTCTCAGGTCTCTGAATGCTGACTGTTAAAATGACATGGCAGCTCGAATATGTCTGAGTCAAGTCTCAATGCACCCACTCAGACAGTATCAGTATCATTATACTGTAAAATTAAATCCAAACTTGGTGACATTAACCAGTAAGTCATTCAAAATGTACGTGTTTACAAACGTATTTTACAGTGTGTTTCTGAGGTCAGAACTGAGACGTTTATCAGTATCTCCAAAAGGAACTGAGATGGCCCGCGCAGACTCTCATATCCAGACAAACCCACGCACGTTGCAGCCTGTACCGACCACACAGCTTAAGCCACTTTGAAGAGAGGGCAGACTGAATCTCTTGCAGGAATATCATAATATCACCCTGTCTTTTTTCCTCTGACACTTTCACACACACATTTTCACACACACACAAACACACACAGAGCAACGTTAAAACCTTAATCTCATTCATTTATTTCTCATCAGCGAGTGACGGGAAGAGAAACAGTTGCGTCACATTACCACACTCAGCTTCCAGGAAGCTCTATTAAAAAGGATCTTCACTTTTTTTCACCCCCGCCGCTGCTATTTACCCATAAGTCTTTGTAATCTGTTTAGAGGGTTTATGGGTGCTCAGAAAGTGCTCTTTCCTCACAGCGTGGCTCATTTATCAAGTGAGATTAAGAAAAGTCCGGAAAGTGTTTTGAATACTTGCTATCAGACACCTCTCAGCTGCAAATTAAATTGTACCAAGTTGTGTGTTTTGAATGCACATCTGAGCATCATTTGATAAAACTGTGTTAGTGTTATTCATTCATGGTCATACATCTACTATATGTGCATTGTGTTTAAACTGAAATAAACCAGGTTAAACAGCAACTCTAGATATTTTTGGTTTTTTTTAGACAGATGTCATCTGTGGTAATGACAAGATTCAAGCACTGTTACACTAATACAGTAAATAACCTGAGCACATATCACTGAGTAGTTTAATAAAATCTATACTGTACAGAATAGGTATTCTTTGAAACATAATAATAATAAGGAAAGTTGATCACCACCAACACATTAATCATTACACATACTGTTTGTATGCAGTATGGCAGTAAGGTTCTGTTGTATAGTGCAACAGGATTTCACCTTAGCCCTCAACACGACTGACCCTTTGTCCAGTAACATCCAATGCATGGGCAGAAACAATCCAGAAATCAACATAATAATTCACTAGCTTCATAACACAAAACATAAATGAGTAATCTCTAATGACCACAGAAAAACTTATATCTCAAAATATATGAGAAAACTGTAAACCTGATTCAGTCTCTGACAGGATCTAAAACACACACAGTGGCTTACATTATGTTTACAGAGGCTTCATTTCAAACACATAATAACATACTAACAGGTGCACACATTAACATAATGTGCAGGTAGCTGGTAAATGCTGGCCATCAACATACCACTAAAATGAAATGAAACGAGTTCACTCACAGACACTCGTTTATTTTTCCCACCCCATGATACACAGTCACTGCTGAGCATACAGGGATTTCTATCTGTCTATCAGCTGGAAAATAAAAGAAGTCATTCCTTTAATGCGGCAGCCATCTACAGCAAATTTATTTTTTCTCCTGTCTGCACAAGACATGATAGCAGACAAAGACTGGTAATTGTCCTTTTATTATACTGTAAGCTGCTTTTTACATTGCACTATGGGTTACTGTAGTTTGTGTCCACAGTATAAGGTGTAATAAGAGTCATTATACATTTAGATAAGACTACAGAAAAGGAAAACGCACTATATATTATACTCCACAGTGAAAAGTGAGGAAGTTGAGATGAACATCAAAATAACAATGCAGCATGGACATATAGAGCCACACTAAGAAGAAATATAGCAGCAATCTAAAGTCACATCTGAGTTTAACGTCCTCGAGGTGACTCACATGTGCATATATTTATGGACACACTTCAACAGCTTCTTATTTTATTCCCGTTGGGATTTAATTCATGAATAATGAAGTGGCTCTTTTGAGTGTGATACAGCAGGAGTTTGTGTGCGAGCGCTCCTGTATTTGCATTATGAGAACCAAATGTACTTATGAGAACCAAATGTCCACAGGAGGTTATTGAACAAGGAAAATCCACCACGGTCAGGATACGTTAGTGGGCTGCATGTCTGCAACAAGTTTCAGGGGTTGGGTGACAGGAAATGAATGTGGCTTTTGTGTGTGTGTGTGTGCGCGTGCCCATGTGTGTTTGGTGGAGGTCAAACTGAGTGCATTGACAGATTTATACCATAAATTGTGTATGAAATCTTTTAGATGCACTCTTCACCCAGATGTTAGCTCACGTACCCCCAGACGCACATTTCATGCTAAGTTTAGAACATTTCTTCCTCTGCTGGTATTATTTGTTTTCCCCTGCTTGCTTTTCATTCTGTTTTGTTCTCATTTGTTTGTTTCTTTGAATAGTTTTTACAGTGATTCTTCTCAACTAACCTTCCAGTCAATCTTGCTGTTGTTCACAGATTTAATCCTCTGTGGTGTCTGCAAATTAGCATTTGGTTTGTGTCCCCTGTCACAACAAATATTTGTCTATGGATTGTTTTGCTCATATTTGACAGCAGATCATCAGTGGCTTTGTTTGTGTTGTACAGGGATTGTGTGTGTACCCATAGCTCTGTCCAGTGGGACTGTATTTGAGTCGATTTAGTAGATCCAGTTGTTGGTAGCCCATGAAATACTCCTGATGGGTAAAGACTCACCTATTTTTATCTTGTTTGTTGACGCTTTTGTTTCCTTCTTTCATAATGCGTCATAAAGTTTTAGAGACATTAACTGTTGCTGAACTACTGTTAACGAAAACGTTTCGCGCCATTTCTGCTCAGGGTCTGCAGTCCAGGAATGTGACGTTTTAAACCAGCAGTGGGTCCCTAGGGGAACCTTTAAATCCTTAATTTGAGCCAGTGTGTACACTGTGGTATTTCTTTATTAATTTCTTAAGAGAGATTTTTACTAAAAGTTGTGTGTAAATTTGTTGTCTTCATTCACCCACTGTCAAATATAGAATAACTCAGGTCACATCTGGGCTTCTGTAACTAGTCTGCACTGTCATGTTTTTCTCTGGGTTCTTTACAAAGGTTTTATTTATACACCTCTTCTTCTTTATAGAGAGGATCACATTCAGTGTGTCATCATGTCAGTGTTTATACATGTGTGTTTCGGTGCTGTTGTGTCGTATTACCAGTGTCTGCGTGTTTTGTGAATTTTGGCTTTTTAATCTAGACTTTTCATTTCAGTTTGGGGTTTACTGCGTCAGTTTTAATCTTCTTAATTCTGTATGTAAACAAATCTTCAGGTCAAAGTGTCCATCGTTTTACACAGAGGGGTTTGAATCGTTTCCACATATTAATCTGCAACACACAAACACACACACACACATACATATGTCATCAGTCCTAATACTGCATATATCCACACACTCAAGCTCACACTAAGAGGTGCTTTTGTGTTTACGTTTGTCTGCCCTTGCTAATTCCAAACAAACATTTTTGAGTTTGTGTGTGTGTGTGTGTGTGTTCACTTGGAGCTGTAACAGGGTGTTAAACCTTGATCGATTGATCTGGGACCTGGAAGATTATATGTTTGAATAAAAGTGTTTTTCCTGTTTAGTCTTTAATATGCCATTATACGTGTTAATGTTAAATTTTCAATACTATAAGTGACAGATTATATTAAGGACTCTTCCCCAAGTCATTTGTGTGCCTGAGCCAAACCCTAATCACAGCTCTGTAAGGTCAGAACATGCTTTTGTTGTTGCACTGGTGATATGTTACAGTTCTGAAAGGCACTGACACGATATTGCTCTGCTGATCGGGGCATCACATCAGAAAATTCTTATATGTGTCCTTCTGGAGGGCAATTACAAGCAATGCTATTCAAATCACCCTCTATCAGTGCTGAGTATCAAGATCCAGCTAAATATTGGAAAAGTTTCATGACTCATCAAAGAGGTTTCATCGGTTTGTCAGTGTTACTGATTTCATTTTTTCTTCATGTCACCGCAGACAGTTTCAATAAAGCACATTAGCTCTCAATTTTATCTTAGGAAAACAAAAAAGCAGCAGAATGTGATCGTTTTAAAAGATAAGAAAAGATAAACCTTTACTTTTATTGGTACTGATGCATAACCACAACGCAGTCAGTCAGTGGTTTTACTGCATAGTGGCTCAGCGTTGTAGCTGGTCCAGATGGCATCAGGTCTGACCACTTTATGTACTAGTGGGCAGTTTACTAATTCATCACATTTAATGAGTTTATCTCATGTTTGACATAGAAAACCATCAAATGAACCATTAATGGCAGCAGCCAGGAAGACATGTGACCCCTGTGTAAGAAGTTTCATCAGCTCTGGTGCCTGGTTTTGAGATTGGATATTTTAACCTCCGTAGCTGAGACAATATACTTATTAAGTTTTATAACTTTTTTTTTTTAACTACAAGTGTTGAAATGGATTATGGTTAATGGTCATAAACTGAACTTTTCCCCTGGATTCCAGGCTTTCTGATTGTGCTTATATATGTGTTTGTGTACATACAAATATGTGCCTATGGTTTCTGTCCCTCTATCTATCTGCAGTATGGCATTTAATCACAGTGTGTATTTCTGCTTGTGTTCATGTTCCACATAGTACATCTGTCAGTCTTTGTGTGTTGCCTTTTTGTGTGTGTGAAAGAGAGAAGCAATCCAGCGGAGAGCATGAAGACAGCCGAGCAGAGAATGTAAGACCTTCCATCTCACACAAAATACAGGTTGTATATCACCTGTGTCAAAGAGCAGTGAATCTCTGAGGGACTGACTGTGACTCTATGAGTCCTTCACATCAATCTGATACAGAATGCATCTGATTGATGTGGAGGATGTGTAGTAGTGATGCTGGAGAGTGGACTGTATAGCAACACACGGGATGTCAGGCCTAGCTATACATTTGTTTGTTTGTTTGTCTCTCTCTTTGTTTGTGTCTTTTAGTTTAATTAATTCTACTTCAGACTAACTATGTTGGAGTCACATCTTATAAATATTGATTCATGACTTCTACATTTATCCATTTTGCAGATGCTTTTATCCAAAGCTTACAAGTGAGTAAATACTAAAGCTTCAGTACAGCAGGAGATCTTGAAATAAGTACTCAGTACTAAATCTATTCAATAAGACAAAGTGCAAGAAGATCAGGGAGAGAAGAGCACAGCAAGTGTGAATTAGGCATGTTAGGGTGTTAGAGGTGTCTGGAGAGGAGTCTTAAACATTCATAATGGTTGAGACCTGAAAATGAGAAGGCTACTGACAGAAATTTCACTGCAGATGAATGGAACTCAATTTAGCGATTAATGAAGGCACATCGTAGTGCATTTATGTATTCTATTTTAAAATGGAGGCATTGTCATTTATTGAATTCATTGCACCTTCAGAGAAATATGGAAACTCTGGAGGACAAGTATGACGGTGTGTGGTTTCAGTCGGTGGAAAATTAAACAGTGTCTCTTATCAAAGTTTTTACAAGATTTTCACCCAAAAGAGACAAAGGAATCCTTTTAACTTGTTTGTAGAATCATTAAACCAAACAACAAATATAATATTATAATTATAAATATTATAATATAATATCTCAGCAGAGGTGTTAGTGGATTTGTGGGAATAGAAAGCATGTGGCCTTGTCACTGAGTATCACTGATCATGTCCTTCCTCCGACAGTCAGTGGCTGCTTTAAACTGTGGAGGCAATGTTTTTCTAACCATGATCGCACCTTAATGAAGAAGGAGTCACTGTGGCCTGAACTTAACCAGACATTTACCAGGTTCTGGATCAGAAACTCGTATATTTGTATATTTCATCTGAGCAGCTCTGTGGGTAGTTTTTGGCGTTGTATGAGCACCTGTAGAGAAAACCTTATGTTCAGGAGGTAAACTGTGAGGAAAGTTTAGTAGAGAGGCTGTTCTTGAATACTTAAATAGGCTCTGCATTTTCTTCTCCACCTGCAAACTGAAGTTCTCTTCCCATGTTTGTGCATATGTGCAGTTCTCTGTGAGTGGTAGCATGTGTGTGTGTCACCTTTGCTGACACTGTTCTCCACACTTACCCATCTGACAGCTTGTGATTGATTGGCTGCTAAATGCTCCCTTCACACACGTGCACACACAGACACACACAGACACAAACACAGAAAGGAAAGTCCATTATACCTCTATCGCTGGGTCTGTCCTAAGTGTAATGGGAGACAGATGTAGGGTTCTCACACACACAAATATAGAGACACGATCTGTTTTACACACGCACGAAAAAAGACATAAACTTACACTCTGTTTCCTTCTTCAGATGATTTGACACATGCACACATTTCTCTCCATCTCAAATTACACACTCACACATGCACACACACACACCCACCCACACACACCCTTGGACAGTGCAGTATCCATTTAACGTGCTTAGCTGTAGTTGACAACAATGATCAGAAGTCTCCTTGAGAAGGGTTGGTAAGAAGGTGAGCTGTCCCCTTCACTAAAACCACTCATTACTCAACTCACAGCCTGGATGAATGGCCATGGTGTGCATGCTCCGTGTGTGTGTGTGTGTGTGTGTGTGAAGAAAAAAAAAAAAAAAAAACAAGAGGGGGCCAACATATGCCTCCTCCACCCCCACCACCACTATCTATTCCTTCATAAAGTGTGAAAGAGCAAACTGGATGGAGAATGAAATGAACCTGAAGTGAGCGCCTGAATGTGTTTCTGCATGGCGACCATATTGATTCCATTTTATATTACAGCAAATACAGCCAGCTGGGAAAAGTTCAGACCCTACAGGGGTTTCTGTCCATAGCTTTTAGAGACGTGGGAACAGCCCACAGCACAGGAAAATATGGTTTGATTTCAGGGAAAACTGTATTTTCTCTTCAATGTCCAGATCACACACACACACACACACACACACACACACACACACACACACACACACACACACACACACACACACACACA
>JBBMJY010000003.1:3175897-3192755 GCA_037833715.1 Toxotes lorentzi
GTGTGTGTGTGTGTGTGTGTGTGTGTGTGTGTGTGTGTGTGTGTGTGTGTGTGTGTGTGTGTGTGTGTGTGTTTAGGCCTGGTGGGAAATCATTAGTGGCCTTCTGAGACACAGATGCTTAAACAGATTACTGTCCTTATGAGCCTCTTACGGTTCGACACCATCAGCCACAGATCACTTCCAAATCTGAGCTGCACCAACAAAAAATGACGTACATTTACACACTGACACAGACTCTCATATGAAGGGGACACTTATTGTATTTAAGCAGATAAAGCTTTAGAAGTGAAAAGGGGTTGAAAGGTCCTAGAGGAGAAGCAAAGAGAAGGAAAAAGGAAAGAGTGGATAGGAGAAGAGAAGGTGATGAATTATGAGGGAAATGGAAGGAGAGGAGGATAATACTGAGAAGGAGAAGAAAAAACTTGAGAGACATAACAGAAGGTCGATATTTGACAAGAGGAATTTAAAGGAGGAGGGAGAAAAGGGTAGAAGAGGAATTAAGAGAGGGAGGAAGGGGAGGAGAGGACAGGCGGGAGGAAAGCAAATTTCATATCAGCTTCTGACCTCCTTTTAGCTCTACTAAATGAGATGTTAGATTAAAGACATGGCCAGAGTGCAAGAGGAGTTTTAGCTTTAAAGAGAGAGAGGGGAGGGAAGGATAAGAAAGAGGAGACGAGGGAGGTAGAGAAAGATTCAGGGTAATCAGGGAGCAGGGAGGATATTTTTAGGATGAATAGAATGAGGCACGGTCTAAAAGAGGAGGAGCAGGGGGTAAAATTAGTTTATTTTGGTGCGTGTGTGTGTGAAAAAAGAGAGATGATGTGGCAGAAGGAGATGTTTTTATCCTAATCTGAACAGCACTTCCAATTTATTCTTGTAACTGACGCATTAGGACGATATTCTGGCTTCTTAATGAGATGTCAGGAGAGACATGTTTACGTACACACACACACAGACACACACACACATGCAGACACCCACACGTGCACTCCCAGATGCGTGCACGTACACAAAAGCAATGACTAAAGAGGGAGGGGGGAGATTTGTTTACAGACACATTTAAAATTCCAGTTAAGGCAAAGATAATTGGCTAATTCTGCATTAGCACTTCGATGCTACTGGAGCAGAGTAGTAATACAGCAGCCTGACGATAAATTTGTGTCTTCAATCAGCAATCAACTCGGTAGAGATAAATCTGGAGAGGTTTTACACATTAAATAGTTGAAATATTAAATACTTAAAAGGCATTTAGGCTCGTTTTAGCCTATTTGAAGGCTGGAAAAGGCCTGACACACCACTACAGTTAAACCTAAATATTAAGTCAGTATTAGAAAGACAACTTAATGGGATTTTAGTACAAATGAGCACAGATTCTTAACTTTAGTCTGCACACAGTTAAGTCACATTAATAAATAATCAAGTCTTTCTTTTTTTTTTATTTCCTGTAAATGAAAACTCGAGTCAATGCTCAGAAATTGAACTGAATTGAATTGGGAATTGTTTGATATCCTCATGAATGTGTATTTCCTCTGTACTAAGATGCCACCTGTCCACACTCATCACTTCAAAGTAATAGTTTGCTGTGGGGAAACCCTTTGCTTTTGGCCACCTTCTATGTACACACCATTCTGCAGCAGGTTTCAGCCAAATTATGTGTGAAAAAAAAAACTGCCTGGAGAACAGCTCATGGCAATGAAACACAAATGTGTTGAATCACATCTAAAGCTTGAACAGCAGAGAACTATAGTGACAGTTTCTCCTCTTACGTTTTGCTGTTGGCTCTGGAATTTAGTCAGGTAGTAAAAGACAGAGTCTGTATTTGTGTTAAGAAATGAGTGAATGTGAGCAGGAATATCTCAGGATGTGGTGTGGGTGGACAAATCTGCTTTCATAAAGCAGCACTGGCATAAGATAAATGCTTTTAAGATGCTGTATGCACCATATGGTGTATATGTGTGTAAATTATATGTATGTGTGGAGGCAAGATCACATGACTATGATTTAAAACAATCTATCACCCAACAACTTGGCCATATGGCCAATTTTTGAGTGTTGAACAGGTTGGTGCAAAAAAAAAAAAAAAAAAAAAAACAGCTCTGTGTCCCACAACAGTAAACTTACACTTATTTTTATCACAGACAAATGACAAATAAGCAGATTTCCTGTGTACTTAAGTCTCATCGCTCTCATCAACCGTGTCTCCAGCTGCAGCAGGAAAATGTTTTCAACGAAACAAAATCTTACACACCCACTGTGCGTTACCTGTTTAACACTAAACGGCAATGTTAGTGACTAGTTGGTGAAGAAAGTGGAGCATCACAGGATCTCAGGAGACTTACATTAATCAGATCGCCACAAACGCAGCTTCAAATGTATGATACTGTCAGCTGGATGTGTAAATAGGTTACTGATTACTAACAATGTGTACATGTGCATGTATATGGATATCTGCACTGCTTTGCAAGTGAGTATGAGCTTTCATAACTACACGTGCATGGATGTGTGTGAGTGTGCGTGCACACACACGTTCTCTGGGATGCTGGGGTAAAACAGATGACTTGTCACGTCTGTCTCCCAGGAAGTGCATCTTCATTAGTAACCAATCAAAATCCAATTACAGCCAGTATCTTGGCATATTAAGACCCTGGCATTAAAATGATATGGTGCACGGATATATTTCCAATCACTGCAGACTTTAATTACCATCCTGTAGCACACAGAGCACTCTTTAAGGACAAGGAAAGGATGAGGGAAAAAAAAAAGAGGGGGCAGAAAATTAGCACGAGCGAGAGAAAAGGCAAAAGAGGGAATGTCTTTAAGGAAGACTGTGAGGGAAAGTGTGTTTGAGAGAGTGCTGGCGGGGCTGATTGTGCATATTGTTCTTGTGTGTGTGCGTCTCTTAAGGGGATTATGCCACACTTGTCTCATTTCTGCAGTGCAGTAGAGGGGTATTATAGTTGGATTGTGGATATTTTTTCTAACATATTTGCCTCAGGCCTGTTGCCATTATAGGCTGGTTGAACATGGTGCCCCGCGGGGAGTAGTAAATACCCAAATAAGCCACTTATCTTGACTGACGGCTGTGGAGACACTTCATCAGTCAGACAGCAAGTAAGCAGGGTCGTCAGCCAGTCAGTCGGTTAGTTTAATCAGTTAATAAGACAGTCAGTTAGATTGCTGAATCAGTAAAACGTCAGTGAAGTAATCACGCAGTAAGTTGCTCAGGCAGCCAATCAGATAACAGATGAGCCCAACAGACAGACAGTCAGGTTTTTTAATTAATCACTTGGTTAGTGAGTCAGGCAGCCAGTTAGTTACCTATTAAGAAAGTAAATGAGTAATTAGTCCCTCACCAACACAATTAGTTACTTTTCACCTTGCCAGTCTGTCAGTACATCAGCTCAGATCATTAACAGAGAGACATCTTAGCAAACCAGGCAGTCAGTCAAACAGCCGGTAAAGCAGTCATTGTATTGTCCATACTGGTATGAACATGAACATATGAACATGAACACAAAATATGAAAATGTATGATTTCATCTGCTGATGAAGATCATTTGATCTCATCAAAAGCTCCAGAACGGCTGCTAAATGGAACACGAGGTTTTATTTTGTTTTGTCAACTGTCTTTGAAGCTCTGCTATCTTCATACAACATATTCATACATTTACAGTAATTTGTCTAGCTGTATATTAATCAACAATTAATTCAACAATAATTTGTGACATTTTACACACATGGACACGTGTTACTGCTGAATTACCTAACAATTACTCAGACATTTTTTTTTTGCCAAAACTCTCTTGAAGTCAACACTGAGGGAACTGGAGGAGCTGTGAGATGGAGGAATGCTAATTACCAAGAGAGGGAAGGTTGTTTCTCTGCCAGGTGGTTGATCTCTCTTTTTCTTCATCTGACATTGGCCTTAAAGAAAAGCTGTGCTCATGTAACAGTATTAACAGAAATCACTGTGTTGGCGGACAGAGGACAACACTGAGCATGCAGTGCAGGGGTGTAGTGGCAGATGTAGAGGTGGCTTTATAATGATCCCACCATCCTCCTCCTTAGAAATGACATAAAAACATCAAAGAGAGCAGTAGACAGAATGAGGAAGAGTCAGTGAGTCTTAACATAGAATATATTAATTATTTCCCATCTCGCAGGATACCCAGGCGTTTAGTTTGATGTAAGGCAGGTGAATACCTCATACTCCGATACGTGACAGGAAAATGATGCATTCTACAGAAACTTCTCCTGCTTTGTAACTTTCATTTCCATTGCAACATCCAAAAGTTGTTTCTATTCAGCATGCAGGTGCATCTTGTGATTGAAATTTGAGGATGCATATAAACGGTTCCTCCTGAATATACACCCAGGTTATGAGCTAGTGCTTTGCAATATCCTGGCACACAGATTTGCGGCTATAAGACATCAATTTAGCGAGAGAATGACTTCACGTCTCTCTGTGTACCACACTATCACTTCTCAGAGCATGTCATTTCCAAACAGCACAGACTCTATATGAACATTCACTTTTCACCGGAGTGTGTGAGTGTGTGTGTAAAGTGTGTGTACTTTACTAGCTGGAGTCTCTTCCTTGCTGTAGTTGGAGCACAATTTTGGATTCACAGTGATAAACAATTCACAAGCATCAAATGATACAAATATCGCTAGTGGAAATGGATCCATATCTCCTTCTTCGTGCTGATTGGTTGTTTCTGGCAACAGGGAGCCACTGCTCCCACAACTGCTGAACCCCATAAATCTTGCCCTCGAGGCAGACTAGATGAAACACTTAGGCATTCATCCAAACTATGCTGTGCTGCATGAATCAGAAATAACAGTGAAGTCATGAGTCTGTTGCCAAAATATCCAAAGCTCTCAGTGTTTATGCAAAAAATATCTATGGCTATGATTAATGGCTAATAACCGTGGATATGTTAACAGTCTATTTCAATAGTCATGTCATTAATTAGTGATAAAATGTTAATATGAAAAGCCCCCTGAGAGAATTGTTGGCCATTATTATGGAAATGATTAGTTGCCTTTTTACAACAAGCACTGGCAAAGCTTTTGACTCCGCTCTTGGAACACATCTTCAGCAGATCACAAGTTTGGTTGAAAAAGCCTCTTGTTTGATTTTCATCTGCAGATGCACCAGTCCTCAATGACAGCTCGAGCAGCTTTCTCACAATTTAGGAACAGAAGACTCTGAAGTATTGAAGGAGAGCAGCAGCTTTTCTCAGAGCGGGGTTGTTCTTTAATCATCCAATTTTACGTTGGAAGCTGTTTTCTTATTTTTGTTTTAGTTTTGTTCTTAACTCCTACTCATGTGAAAGCAGTGTTAAACGGTGTAGTCAGGCCGGCCATTAATGATGTTACAGGGTCTGCAGTGGCGGAGGCTCAAAAAATAAAGAAATCAAAACAAAGCTCCTTTACAGTTTTAGTGTTTTTCTTTTTAGAGTAAAACATCAAATGTTCAAATTTTATGAAAAGACCAAAACCAACACCGTGTCTCAGGAATTTCTCACATAATTAGCTCACAAATATATTTCAGAGCAAAATTTCAGCAGCTAGCAGATGTACATCCTCTTCAGAAATCAATCATATCTATTTCCTCTTTTAGTTCCTGCAATTTCTGCTCTGTATTCTGTACATGGGACAGTCAGGAGCCTAATAAATAGCACATCAGTGGGAGTGGGCGGTAATGTTTTTTGAATGCACCTATTTCAGCAGCTCAACTCAAACATGGCTAAGAACTTACTTCTTATGGTGTAACGCTGCATTTAATCCTGCTCCATTTGCTTGACTTTCCGTTTTAACCTTACACTAATTCTGTAAAACACCTCCCCATCCAGGGAAGTTGCTGTAAGAGCTGAACTCTTGCTTGCACTATCTGCTATGTTGAAATGCTGCTGTCCCTATTAACAGAAAAGACACCTCAAATATTACCCACATTAATATTACACACATTTTGTACAAGGACCTGGTTTTAAAAATGAGTGCATGACTCACATTTCTCTCTTTTTTTCAGACACACTCAGCATTTTATTTTTCATCTCCTTTAGTGTTCAAAAAGTCACTCTCTGTATCTAAACAGATATAATTATTGCAGTTGTTGTCCTTTTCAGCCTGCACAGATATACTTACTGGTACTGGTATATTATTCCAATACAACCTGTGTGTGTGAGAGAGAGTAAGAGAGAGAGTTGTCATTTCATAAAAAATGCTAATAATAGTTGGGGGGTGTCGGGATGGCAGTGACCTGAAGCCTTTCAGTCACAGCTCTGATCCACTTCATGAGTCAAATACCTGGAACGGCACTGACTCACAACCTGCTTTTGTTAAGCTGTGTAAGAGCAGCAGCTGAAAACTGAAATTCCAAATGTGATGTAGATGAGAACTGAGAAGGTCAGGCAATGAATGGAATTGCATAAACCTGATCTAATACACGTTTCCCATCACTGATTTCATGTTTCAAGATATTTAGCTTGAAAAAATTACACAAGCTGGAAGATTTGCAGTTTTTCTTCATATTTCATGGTGGAATGAAACTAGAGGTAGACTAAATGACAAATTGATTAACATGAAAACATGAAACATGGATTAATCAGTGATATTAATTATCCAAAGCTGCAGCTATAATGTAGATTTTCTCCATGTACTGAATTGTGCATTCAGTACAGGCCTGACTAATAAGTTCATAATTGGTTCATGCTGAAGTGGTGTTGAAGAGAACAGAATAGTAAAACTGGATGGTGAAAGAAAACGTATGTACTGTATGATGAGTGCTAAATAACCATTTAATAATATCACTGCAGACTACTTAATTTAGTGAAGACCTTGAACGCTGGCAAGGCTACGAGACAGACCGGGCCAGAATCCTTAAAACACTAAGGAAGAAAAAGAGACGGAGGGAGAGAATGAAAAATGTGTCCCTAGTTCACACGTTCTGGTCTTATATTTCCTTCTTATTCTGCACGGTCCATTTACAAAATTACTGAAACCCAAGGATGGTGAAATGGTCAGAGATAAAAAGAACAGTATTTATTACATTTCAGTATCCGTCAGTGCACACCAAGGCTGCACACAGTCACTTACAGCTGCTGGAACATTTCTCATTTTGGTCAGTCATGAGAGGCACTGAAAGGCCGATTGAAATCTTCCTGGGGAAACTTTGCAGCCCTCAGACCCACGTTTCTCGTTACGAGACACGTATTTTTAAATTCCAGTTAATATGTCCTCTGTTGAATTTTACCTATTAAAGATGATATGCAGACAGCATCTCTCTAACTCTGTTTGTTTATTCCCTCAAGCACATCAGCATCAAGGCTGTGTGCTTATCTCTTTCTCTCTCTACCCCCTTATTTTCTCCTCCCTGCCCTCTCTTTTCACCCAGGCCTTCTGTGCTGGACTATCCTGGGACCTCTCACCCTCTCCTGGCTGCTGGAGCCTCATTCCATATGTTTTGGATCTAGAGCTATGTCCTCCAGGAGTCCCAGCCTCCTCCTTGTCTGTGTTTGTCTCCCTCTCCGAGATGTGTTAATGGTGTACTTGGTTTTGCCTCCTGTGTGTTTGTGTAGTCCATCCTCTTCCAGGTCTTCATGGTGGACTGGAGGTCACGTGGCTCAGGTCCTATCTGTGGCACCTGGAAGTTGCTCCATGTGCTTCCAGATCATTTTCTACATTAATCTATAAAGTTATCATCCTGTAATTCTACTATGTTGTTCTATTCCATGCACACAACATCCACTGCAAGTCTGTCTGTCCTGGAGGAGGGATCCCTCCTCTGTATCTCTGTGTGATGACGCCTGGGGGCCATCACACCTCTTGGGGTTTGATCTGGTACGAACCTGTATCTCTGTTTGCTCTGCAGGTAGCTGATAAGCATGATCTGGAACACCTGTGGCGCCCAGTGTGTTTTAGGTTACATAAGTCCTGGCTGCAGTTTAACCACTCTCTCTCTCTCTGCTGCTCTCCCCAGGCACCAGCATCCTGGGCTGGTTATGCTGTCTTACTGTATCATTACATTTTGTCTTGTACAGCACCTGCACTCAACTCCTTCACTCACACACACCACTGATAATTTTAATTCACTTTTTGTAACTGCTAAAAGAGTTCCAGAAAACCCCACTAAACTATCAGAACCGAGGAAATAATTCAGCAAAATTACAAATCACGTGATTATTGTTACGACTGTTACGTAGCAGCTGTGATTTCGAGCGTCTCCTCGACACCGCATCAGTTTCAGCTGTGAGTGAAATAACCCTCCAGCTCTAAAACCTCTCTGCCTCTAAAGCCTGGACTTGCACTGATCAAAGGCTCCTTTCCGCAAACATGAATGGTCACCACAGAGCCAGTGCTCACACGTACAAACACACCCACACACATATTCAGCTGAGTCGTGACTGTGTGTGTGAAAAGGATGGAGAGCTTGACAGGAAGGCAGAAAAAGGTTTCTGGGATAAATGGTCGTAATCTCCCTTTTAATTAGACTCTTTTAAGAATAAGTATGTGTAATTTCTCCATTTCTTTCTTTTCAAGTTGAGATAACATCATGAACACAATGCGGTGGACCACTCAAGGGCAACTTAAAAGCATGAGCACTGACACACATGCAGCCAGTAGATAAAGACAGTGTTATTATGCTGACCACCGTGACCTTGCAGACATGTGTTTTGTGACCACAGTCAGCGCAGCTTTCACTGAGTCTTATCACCATTTGCAGCCAGTTTTAAAGAGCAGCTCAAACCACTGTGTGTTTGTGGGTCTAAATTCCTTCGAAATTCTCAATATTTCGTCACCCAAGTTACCCTGACAAAAGGGATTACATCAAAGATGAAGCACATGCAAACAACAACACACACACACACACAAACACCCTCACCAACAAGTCCTCCAACCTACTTGGTTATGTTTAGGACAAGGTTGTGTCCTGGGTTAAAATAAGTACTTACTTAAGGTTAGTGAACGTAACGATGAGTCATAATAAGCTGGTGGCACAGACGACCTGCGGGGTGGTTGTTTCAGGGAGGACAGTCTCTCACCACACACACACAGAGTGGCTCAGACACGTTATTTATGGTGTTAAGAGTAGTGTAATGTCACTGTTGCTTTAACCAGCTTATTTCTGTCTCATCTCTACCAGTGTTATATTAACATTATATAAAGATTAAATTTAATCTGAACATTGGTGATCCTCCTCAGTGGTGAGAGGCCACATAAGTCAAAGTACAGCAAAGACGGCCGCTTTGTGGAGGGTCATGTGGGAACCTGCCATGTACGTGAATCAGCCACAGCAAAAACTTCTCACCGTGTATGATACTCACTGCAGAGCTTATGCTATTGATTTTGACGTGAAAATCCAAATGGTGTGAAACTGGTTTCTTCCAGTCCGCTGGCTCTGTTTGAACAGGCTTAATTGGCTTTGCCGGACAGGAAGTTACATCCTGACAAGCTGATCAGTGCTTCCAAAAGCAGAGGAGAGCATCTCTAAGCGCAATCAATGTGCCATTTTTAGCCACATTAGCAATGGGGCTCTGGGGATGGCCGTGTCAGTCTGAAATATCTCAACAACTGCTGGGCCATGGAATTTTGCACGAGCATTCATGGCGATGGGGATCTTCTGACTAGCGCCTCAATCATTTCAAACCCTCCGTTGTGTTAAGCACTACTTAGCATGTTAACACGCCATATCAATACGATAAAAGTGTTAAATATTAGCAAGTAGTTTTTTTTCTCTGTTACTTGCAGAAACTCATCAAACTGACTTTTCACTGGATTATTCATTTGTTTTCTTCACACATGCAAGGAAAAGTCTTTCGGCTGATTTTGAGGGATTATGGGTCTTGGTCAAGGTCACAGACAATAGTTGATGAGGGAGGAGAGAGTACTTCACATTCACAGACTTCCTCAGCTGGGGATTTGAACCCGCAACCTCCCACAGCAAAATAACAAGTCTAGGTATGAGATTACACTTGGAGCATACAAATGTGGGGCCCTTATCTGTTTGAGCTGGGAGAGATTATTACTACTAAGTCATTATCTCTCCTTTCAGGCTTATACCACCGCAGCTGCTATTACTGCCACAATGGCCTTCAGCGATACGCTGAGAATAGACTCATTTACTTCAGTTTTATTACATTTCAGATAGCAGCAACTTTATCTCTGCGTCTGTCCATCTGTCTTTATGAGTGCATGAGTGTGTGCGTTGAACCAGCCGACAGATTACTTTATTATCTTTGAGTTTCATTTTTGATAGCCACAACTTTATTATCGGTCTATCTCTCTCTCTCCTTCACAATTCCCAATTTTTGTCTCCTGTAACTCTCTGTAACTCTCTGTATTTCCCTTTCATGGCTCTCTCTCTCTCTCCATCTCCCTTTAAAAAGATGTGACATTAGTGGGGCCTTAATTGTCGACTGCCAGCAGCAGAGATGAATGGACCAAAAAGTTGGCGGGGGATTGTCTGTGAGAATGAGAACACTGAGGAATGATAAGACAGGTTGCCAGACAGAGGGGAAATTTGTGAAATTACATCAGTTAAAAAAAATGAGCTGAGTAATCACAGGAATAACCGATGAACCTCTACACACACACACACACACACAAACACTCAGATGATCTACTCTAACTCAACTACATTAACACTACTGCACTCCAGGATATGGAAGCCTATCAGGAAATAACAATGACGTAAACGTGAAAAGGGAAATGTAATTCTACAATAGCAAGGCACGGCAGTAGGAGAGGTAAGTACCTGTCCATCAGGAACTGCAGTCAGATTGGTGACTGGTAGAGCTGGGAGCATGGAAGGCAGAGAAGTTGCCGCTTTTTATCTCAATAAAAGTCCAGTATTAAAAGAATATTGTGGCCAAACTCTCACAATACTATGCATTTGATAAGGAGACTTGCCAAAGAAAAGTGACAGTAACATGGCACCAGCTCCATAAGATTACTGACTTCTACTCATGAATGTCTTTCAGAAGAATTTCTTACCTTAAGATAAGGAACATTTGGCCCATTAAGGTGCTGATAAACCGACCTGACTGAGGTAGAATTACATTTAAAGTTCCACCAGATGAGACTTACATTACAAAATGGCCTCACTGAAAAGGGGCTTTGGCTATGACTCCGACTCAGTGGCAGAGAACCAGAGAATTGATAGAGGAGAAGAGACGCAATCAGTGAATGGCTCGAAATAAAGTTCACAGTGGATAGTTTCAGACAGTCAAAGCATTTTACTTAGCTGCTCTCCACTGTGCGTACACAAACCAGGGCTTGAAACCTGCACACGGAAACGAATTGTGAGTGAAAAACTAGTATTTAAGGTTTAGAAATGTGAATATGATGTTGGCGTGTCTACACTTAGGCTTGAAAACTGTAATATGAGTTTTCTTTTTTTTTTAAATTGGTCTTTAAGGACTGTTCCATTGAAATGTTCCTTAGAGAAGGAACAGCAACCTGACAGAGCCAGTAGAGCCATAGTAAAGCTTCTGGGTGACACGTCAGCAGTATACTCCAAATGTGCCCAAATCTCCAGTATATATGAAACCTAAATGATTAAACTCAGAGAAAATGAAATGTGACTCTTATAGACTTCTGAGTGGGCTGACCGGCTCTCAATTTTTCACACCTTCACATCTCTGATGACGCAACCAAAACAGAGAGATACAGTGCAGAGGAAAGTCTGTCTTTATAAAAACACATTTTAGAACAGTGACATTTCGGTGCATAGACACAGAAACGGCAGACTGGGCTGAATGTTACTGATGAAAACACACACATTCACACAAAAACTCCAACATGCATACACGATCCATCTAAAGTTATATACTCTTTCGGTGTACAAACACCCATTCCCCTACACAGTACACAGTGTTTGGTTTTTAAGGGCTGGACTGTGCCCAGACGTTTACATCCACACACATTGTCTAAATTCTCTCCATGACCTGTAACCCTTAACTGTCACTACTATAGAGAGTATATCTTGCTGTCACTTTTTCATGTGACACCACCTCCCTCAGCACCACTGAACCAACAGGAAACCACTCAGACTGGGGAGATCTGAAGTACCAGGAGGAATAGTAAAGGCCATCAGACTCAACACTGGTCTGTGTTAGAAACCAGACAGAGATCTGTTTACAATAAAATATTGTTTTGCCAGGAAATGAGTTTCCTGACACATATACATGTATGCGTTGAGGTGGAGAGAAGGGAAGTTCTGCTTCAGGCATGAACATCTGGTCATAAACATCTGGTCAAATTTTTAAGCAGGATGTGTCACTCGGATCTAAATGATGAGGACCTCTGGTTATCTGTAAAATACTCTGATTTTAACGTGTTTCATTCAGAAAAGCTTGTTCTCCTCACATCACTTCTCTTGTCTTCGGCCTTCCCGGACCTGTATAAACATGAATCCTCTCTGTTTGTGTGGTTGATTGTACAACAGTTCCAACAATTTTCTTTCTTTCATGTGAATGTATGTAGATGAATATGCCTAACATTTGCCAACCAGTAGGGAGGAACCATGGCAACTGCTACTGACCAGCACAAATACATACACAACTATACCAAACTTTAAATACCCAATCCTGACACTTGGTAATTTGGACACTCATCTTCCTCGGTTTGTGATAAGCTGTGTTTTTCAGTGCACCACGTGTTGAAAATAGTTGGCAAATACCATTATCCCACAATTCCTTTAAGATTTAAGATATCTTTAAGATCCCATGGTAACATTATATCACTGTAATTTGACTCCTCATTCCAAAGCTCTAAATCTGAAAAGTAGAATAAGACATAGAGAACTCACTGAAACAAGCAGCAGTTTCTCCACAAGCCAAGCGTTTTCTCACACAGTCAAACAGAAAATGTTGCATGAACCAACAGCACAGACAAATTTGTCTTGTGAATGTTCTGTGCCCTTTGAGCTCAGTGGTCATTGCTGCTCAGCAATTTCTTCTCTTTCTAACTCAGTTCACATCACTTCTGTCCATCTGGCTCTTTGATGCCCTCTTCACTACTCTCTCCTGCCTCTGCCACTCTTTCCCTTTATCTCTGTATCTCATTGTCTCTCTCCTCTGTGTGTGTGTGTGTGTGGGTGGGTGCTTTGCAGAGAAACTACCTTAACTGATTGGACAATTCAGTTTGTCGTTTTCTCTAGCCTGGCTTGAAATCTCCCATGACTCAACGTGAAACTGGATCAACAATCTGAAAAGAGCCTATTCACTTAAAAAAAAAAAATGACAAACAAAATATTTTTTGTTGGTTTTGTTGAGTCAGTGTGGTGTTCACTAGGCTTTTCTCCAAAAGAGTTGCTCAGCGCGTGCTCATAGTCCTGCATGTGTGAGTGTGAGTGTACGACATGTTTTACGATTTATGTCTTTAAACCACTTTAACAAGATAGATGACACTGTGTTTGTTTCCACAGCCTGTTCGTTTTGGAATAAAGACACTTAATGCACACTGAAATTTCCATCTACGCAAGTCTGCCCAGACTGTGTGTGCGTTTCTGTTCATGCATCTGTGAATGTGTCTATGTGTGATGTCTCTATCTCGCTGACATAGGCAGTAAACAAAAACAGACATTTCTAGAGCATCTTATTAGTCAGTGAAAACAGATGAAAGCAAAAAAATGCAAACAGCCTCTTTTTATAGGATGTTGCAGCTCAACATTAATTACACACAAATGACTAGATTTGATTTTATTAAATGCTCATGAAGACGAAGAAGATAATTATTGAAACTAACAACAAGGGGAGTTGCCTTCTTGTTGTGGCCTGATTAAATAAAAAACATTCAGTGAGCTATTAAACGAAGCTGAAAATAATGGCCAAAGATAGCTGAAGTACACAAACAAGGATTGAAAAAAGCAAGCTATAGGGTTGCAATTATTGACTTACTTTACTATCCATTAATCTCTCAATTATTTTATAATTAAATTATTAATCATTAAGTCCACAAAATGTCAAAAAAAGAAATTCTCATCTGAAAAATGGCTATTCAGTTTACAATCATACAAATTAGAGAAAAGCAGCAAATTGGAACACTTGAGACGACTGAACCAGCAGCTGTTCGGCATTATTGCTTTTTAAATTACCAACATGATTAGGAGACCATCCAAACTATTGTCAATAAATGAGCCTCAAGTCAGTCACCAAAGCAATTATTTCACAACTACTGTGACGTAGTTGTGAAATAGTTTTTCAAAGATTGTTTTAACTTTTACTTTTAATCTCAAGTTATTCCTTTTTTCATTAATTTAAGAAAGTTTAATTTAAGAAAATAGTTATAAAAATACAACTGTAAATTAAGTGGTGGTAGAACGAAACATTTTGTGATTAAATCACAGTTTCACAGTATGACTCTGTGGTTGGCCAAATTAAATAAGGGTCTGTAAGAGAACGGCCTCAATTTCTGTTTTATTAGGCACAGAGACGCAAAAGGCGATGCAGTGGGACACTGCTGTGATTTCAGGTGTACAGGACATGTGTGCGTGACGAACCCCAGGACACAAGACTGATTGTTGGAAATAATATGATTGTGCCTTTGGTCCAAGTAGTAAAAGTTCCCTTTGATAAATTCTATTTAAATATCTTGCAATTAACTTGCCCATTAAAAGTATATTGGACAAGATGGTTGGTAGCACTTATTGTATTTCCTCCCGTATAGGAAATGAGAGTAAGGAGGGATGAGTGGGCCACTCATCTGTCGGACTGTGTGTGTGTCTGTGCTCGTTTCTGCTATGGTTGTGTTGACAGATTTTGTTTTGAAACCATCATTGTCAGGACATTTTGGCCGGTCCTCTCAACTTTAAAGTTACCGTAAGACAGGAATGTGTGTGTGTGTGTGTGTGTGTGTGTGTGGGCCTAAGGATAACAGTTTTGACTGCATGTCTCTTAAAGTGTATGAATCCATCTTTCTGAACGAATGCGTGAGTGTTTAACTGCTTGTATGTGAGTGTGGGCCATGAGTGTAACAGCTCATAATGTAGATAATGTAGAGAAGATGAAGAGGGACATTTTCATTATTAAAAGCTAAATTCTCTTCTCTTTATTCAGACTCATTAAGTATGAATTGTGTTAATATTTCCATTTGTCTTTATTAATGTCATCTCCATCTCTTGCCTTCTTCATTCGCTCCCCCTGTGAGTCGTTACATGCTTCTGCCAAAGCACTTTAATGCACTGTAAAGTCATTATACTGTGCTCTCATTGTATCTTACATCCAGATTATCAAGGTAACAGCATGTAGTTGCACTGGTCCTGTTTTAAAGGCCTGAGGCTCATTTTAAAGGACATCTGTGGTGTTATTAAATAAATACAAATAATAATAAAGTAAACAATTTATGAAAACCATCTGGTTGAATATCAACTCTCCATTATTCGTACTGTCTTGTCCTCAGAAGAAGCTAATCACTGCTAGCTTTTATATTATGCCTGGAACAGCTTTCTGCTTCTTTTCAGCCAAAGCTTTTGTCGTTGACTTGCAACATGATTCAAACCAGTGACGTTGTGTGAGTGTTGTTTTTTAATTTATTGTCCTTATTTGTCTACAGTTTATGATGATGATTTATAATGGTATTTTCACAAGCATTAAATGCGATGGCTGTAGAACAATCAGAAGCTTCAGAAGTGGCTTTTGTAGGATCGCTCTGTTACAAGTAATTGAAAAGTCGCTGCACGTTGTTCACACTGTGGAATATGGCAGCAGATATGGACGATGCCAAAATGCTGCTGTTGATTTAAGTAACATCAAGACAAGAAAGGCAGAAAAACAGATCTGACTTCCTGATGAAATGAGTGATGACTGGAGGCAGAGTCATGAGCAGCTAAAGAAGGACATTCAGTAGGAACCAGCTACCAGGAAAGAAATTCAGCCGACCTGCCGGCCTCTGTGTAATAAAAGGAGCAATAATTTGAAAACGGGCAGCTAGTCTGCCCTTCTACTGGGATTTGAAACGTGGCCAAAGTTTGCCTGATAAAAGAGGGATAAACTATTAGGACTGAGAACTGGCCAAACTCTCCGCTCCTCTCTGTGAGAGGTTAACAGTCTGTCGCAACAGAAACTTGGCCAACCTGTCGGCATTTCTCACAGGGAGGGGACCAAACTGGTAGGAATAAAACTCAGCCAACCTCTCTGCCCCTCTCAGCTGGAGCCAATGGATCAATCTCACTTTAACAGCTCTGCACTCTCATACGTGTGCACAAACACACATACACATGCGCACGCACACACACACACACAGAGCAAAACTGAGGCTGATTTCATTCTAATAGCTCTGACTTTCCATCCAGAACACTCACTGGAGGAGAAAAATTCAAAAAGACTGCAGGCCAGAAAGAAAGAAAGAAAGACAGATTTTGGGAGTGGAAAGCAAAAGACAAATGGAGGGGGGCAGAAAGAAAGGAACACAAGGAAAAAGAAAGGGAACAAAGAGAAAAGGAATAATTGGTAGTGAATACTTTGTGTATAAGGGAAAAGAAACCGAAATCGAACTCTGTAAATCGCTCTACTGTTGCTTTAGTTCCATTTTATTTCAAATTATCCCCAAAGTCTGTAGGAATCTCTGCAAGCTCTGCCACTTTTAGTTTTCAGGAATGATGTGCATGCTCCAAAATGCCCATGACATACGTCACACCTTCTGCGTTTCATGCTAATCCAGTGCACTCACCAGCCTCCAATGTATGTAACACTAAAGCCTGAGTATATATTATATAAAGCCTGTTTATATAATCTGCAGTCTGTCATTTCACATTTACTTACTTACTTACTTACTTACTGTGTGTGTGTGTGTGTGTGTGTGTGTGTGTGTGTGTGTGTGTGTGTGTGTGTGTGTGTGTGTGTTTTTTTTTTTT
>JBBMJY010000003.1:3223323-3239112 GCA_037833715.1 Toxotes lorentzi
GTGTGTGTGTGTGTGTGTGTGTGTGTGTGTGTGTGTGTGTGTGTGTGTGTGTGTGTGTGTGTGTGTGTGTAAGTGTAGCACTTCTTAGTGGGCCTCTGTGACTATGCGACTGTGTGTGTGTCTGAGGCTAGGCCCTAGATTACTTCCAGAAGCTGAGTTCCACAGCCTGCTGTTTCATTACAGCTACAAAGCAACCGCACAGCTACACAGAGTGCAGAGTTGCAAAAAGTTTTCTTTTTTTTTCTTCCTCCGCTCCTCGCTGCCTTCGTCCACCCCCCTCTCTTTCATGGTTACAGTTGGAATGGGAATAAACAGCTGTGGAAATGTATTTCTCTCCATTTTTCTCTCCAGTTTTCGGGGAGAAGCTGAGCTGGACTTATCCGATTTCAAACATCTCTGAATATGAACCAATGTTTCTCCAACTTGAAAGAACTTCAAAATGGCAGCTCTGAGATTCCAGCTGTTTTTTTTCAGGCTCAAACAACTTAACAGTTCCAATGTTTTCATCAAGCTCGAACACATTTAACTTAACTGGTGTCTCGCAACTTTGCACATTCTCATTCATTTATAACATCCACTGTATTTATCTTATCTTCTTTTTTTTTTGGTCCCAGCAAGATCATGTTAACCCATGATGTAATAACAACTGAAGGAGTGGGTGTGATTTTTTTTAAATGTATTTTATTGCAAAATTAATCTCCCTTTTCAGAGTCAATACAGTTGCAAGTAAAAGAAACTCACTGATACTTAATGACATATTTTACACAACATTTACACAATCATCACCAGAGTGTTCTATCTGCCAATCAGTGGCAAACTTAAAAAAATGTACCCGCCAAAATATAAGTGGCCATGGAACTATAAAAGATATGGTGTCATTAAAAAGCAATGCCTCTTCTAACTACTCATCATTAGAGGGAACTACAATAATGAATAGTGCTGTGTATCATAAACAACCAACCCCTCAGATACAAGCTCTCCTTCAGAGTGCTGCTCCTTAAAATTACGTGGTTCAGTTTGACGTCATCGCGTCTCTAAGTCAAGCTAAAGCAGTGATGGACAGAGAGGGTCAATCGAATCAAACTGATGTGAGGCTGGTGCTAATTTCGGACTTTACTGGATCGCCGATCGGTTCATTGTTGTAAATCAACCTGCCTTTTTGCTCACAATCAAGAAGAAACAGGTGATGACCAACTGCTGTGCACATTTTCTGTTTATAATGGGGTGTGTGAGCAGATGTAGATATTAAGTGACACTCAGTACTCAGAGCTCACTGAAAAAGAAGTGGCTTTACTCTGAAGAGATGCATATGACCTGCACTACACCAGTGATTTCACCACAGTGGCTAAGAAGCTTCTTCCCCTCAGAGTCAGTAACAAGGACGTGACATTAGTTCTGATTGAAGCACCTTATTTTTGAAAAGCCTAATCATACCTTATGTTGCTCAGGTGCGTCACTTTTCCTGGAACAGTTAAACCCAACAGCTCCTGTGAAATCTAAGATTTCCATTCTAAGAAGAATCAGGTTTGGATTTAATGAAAAGAGGAAGAAAAAGCACAGAGCTGAGGTTTTTTTGAAACACAATGAATTTAAAAGTTATGAAGGACATAAGCTTGTGTCATGAAGAACAGAGGCAGAGGGAATCTTAGAAAAAAGCCATTTACCTCCCATTGATTCTCTTTATTAAATATATTCATGTGACAAATTAAATTCGGATTTTTAAAAAGGGAGATGGAAGGTTCAGGGGGAAAAAAAATGCTGCTGTCATTTGAAAAGTATCATAAGGCTTTTAATTTCAAATTTAAATAAAATTTAAATAAAACATTTAAGCATAATCAGAGGGGGAACTGCACACCCACACACATGATTAGTGAATATCAGTGCTCTATGTCTGAAGTCTGAAGTCACGTTGTTGTTTAGATGCTTAGCTAAAACACATTTGCATCCTTGCTCTCAGATTATAAATACTAGTCGGATTTAATTACTGACTCCTCAGGTTTGCAGAAATGGCACGTGAACGTGTTGTATTTTCCTAGTCACCCCTGTTTACCTTTACAAGCAGAAAATTGGCCAGGTATGATTCATAATCTCAACCTAACCGTGTGTGTTTGACTGTGTGTGTGCATGTGTGCGACATTCCAAGGCCTGACATTGATTCTCTACACTTCAAATTTCCAGATGTAGCTGATTCAAACCAGCACCTGGCAGATTTTTTCAATAAACACACACACACACACACACACACACACACACACACACACACACACACACACACACACACACACACACACACAAACACTGCAGTTGGAATTTATTGCATCCTCCTGCTGTTGTGTTTATTAATACCCTGCGTGTGTGTGTGTGCGTGTGTGTTTGTGTGTGTGTGGGTTTGTGAATTAATCCACTGCTTGACTCCCTTCAGTTGATCCCACTCATGCATCGCTAAAAGGAAGCATTAGGCGCTCAGGTAATTTGAATCATGGATTGGATGAAAAGCGGAGAGAAAAACATGGTAACAGACAGAAGGAGAAGACGACAGAGAGAAACCTGGGAGTCTCCTGAGAACTACAGGAGGAAGTGGGAGAATGAGACAAGTGCAGGAAGCAGAGATTATATCGGTCCCAAAAACATGAAAGCTTGGGCCGATCAGAACCCTCACAGATCCACCTGGACCAAACCCAGTGCATTTCCAGTTTCCTGAATGACCCAGATTTGTCCAGTGCTCATTAACAGCTAATTCATAATTATAAAGATGCATCATGTGTGAATTTTCAGTCATCCAGATCAATGCACTATTGTTTAATATACCTCAACCTCTTATCTGTGACTGGGCAGGAAGTGATGTGACTGTACTCTGAATCCAAATGAAAAAAAAAAACAAAAAACAGCCTCACATAAGGAAATTAACTCATCCACAGCCTGTGAGTCAGATAACAATGCATGCCAGTACTGTACTGACCCAAATATAAGACCATATGTTCTTTTTTGCATTACATCTGAGAAAGCAGTGGTAAAACAGTTACGTGGGAACTACATTTACCTGTGCATGTTCACTACAGCTGAATTTGTTCCGAGAGGAGAGAATAGCAGCTCCTGCCAGGTTGATTACAGGTTGTTTGTTACTTGTATATAACTGTAACTGTTGGTGAGCGCGAGAAGTGTTTACTAACCCTAACCCCGGGAATTTCTGATGGCTCATGTGATGCAATTTTGGAGAAAATAAATTCTTCCAAAATCGTCTTCCCACCAAGAAAACAGACAAGCAGCTGAATCATGTATTTAGCTGCCAAGAATTACTGGTGACACAAAATGCCATGATGAGCAGGACATATTTGTATTTGTCATTAAAGTAGCCTTATTCGATTTCTGAAAAATATCTGGTGAAACTCAGTGTTGCTAAGAACAGTGTTTGTGGCTTAATGGTTATAACAGCAAGGCCAGATTCAAACGAGCCAAACTAATGCTCAAATGGAGCAAACCATCAATTCTGAACCTGACTTTATTGGGTTCAGGACAAGGATTTTCAGGCTTTGAGACGAATAATGTGATTTGTGCAGAGGGGCATGCGGCATGATTCTGGCATGAAGCAATGGAGAAGATGGAAGAGATAAACAGAGCTTTCACTACCCAGGGAATCTGGTGGTGGGACTCCTTAGGGACTGGAACTATAGAGGACGTGTCATTTCCATCAATGATCTACCATTTATCTTGTTTTACAACTCACATTTGAGTCACTCGGCAGTGCAGCATAAATATACCGTCTTATTAATGAGACAGGATTTGGCCTGGAAACAACTTGTCATCACTGTCATCACTGACAACTGAGAAGAATCTCACCACGTAGATTCAAATTGCAAGATTGATCTAAGTGATACTTTACCTTTTATGTCTGTGGGAAACATACTACACACACACACACACACACACACACACACACACATACATACACTCTCAGAATCCATTATTTATGTTCATAATAAGGAGAGAGACTGTCTACATTTTATTTAAAGGCATCTTGTATTACATTACTCATTACTTCCTCTATACACTCATACACATGTCTACACTGGATAGTAAATTGACCAAATTTCAGGACATCTACACTGAACTCATGAATTACACTAATAAGGTGAAATCCAAGACATTTCCTTATTAAGGATATTAATTAATATCCCTTATTAATGCCCTATCAGCCACGGAGACATCTGAATGTACTAAACAACAGTAATATGTCCATGCTGTCTGTGGTGTTATGTGTATTTGGAATCAGAATTCTGTTCACATTGTGATGGGATCTCAGCTTTGGCTGGCACTATGCAAAATAGGCAATTAATGCTTGAAAAGGCAGAGTGTGTTTACATGTGAGTGAACCTACTGGCTGTGTTCTGAATGGACCAAATGTCACTCAGACAGCTCCTGAATTTAGTGTTAAAATATAGCATGGCAGGACCTAGTTTGTTCTTGGCTGTTTATGCTTCTTTTCATCATCTCGTCTGAACACAGGCTTCAGGGTAGGATCAGGCACAGCGGCTCATTGCCTTGCTCATGGGTGCTTGGTGGTGTGCACTATACACAGAATGCCAACTCTAACATACTTACTGATGCCAGGGATCGGAACCCGAAACACTTCACAAACCAATCAGCCTCTTTACTTTTGGGCATTCATACACACTCCTTCGTGTTCATTACACTGTACCTGCCATTCTATGCATGTGGATATGATCAAAATGCAATATTGTCTAACAGATACACATGTGAAACAGAGCAATGAGGTAGGAAACTAATCAGATGAGTAGGAACCTCTCCACTGCAGGTAGAGTCCTCATTATCACCAGAAAACCTCACCACTGCAGGAATAAAACTCATTATCACCAGTTCACATTCAGGCAGAAATCTCATCATGGAAGAAGGAACCTATGCACCACAAACAGCGACATGATCAATGTGAGTCTCATGACCACATTCGGCCTATTCACGCCTGACTCTGCCTGCTGCCGGTTTACCTGGTCCACATGGGTTTTCTCTCTAATCTGAAGACAGGGTGACAAGAGACAACGAGAAACCTACAATAATACCGCAGTGCATGAAGGGAAAAGCAAATCCAGGCTGTATTCTTTACACCACCTCCTCACACAGCTTATGGCTTATGATGCAGGCGACAAACGAGGTCCAATCGAAGTGGACACAACGAAGTGGACACAACAACGCCATAATACCAGGATCTGCAAGGACATGATGGGACCGTTGATTAAACATACAGCATATGCAGATGTAGACTACACTTTAATACCAAGAGTGGATGAGGTCTCACTGACACCCACCAGTCTAATTTGGATGTTGTATGTAAATAACTCAAACCCAGAAGGTTCACACACACACATACACGTAAATAGAGTCATTGCTTTTTCAAGTAATGTTTAAGTTTTGGCTTCAGGGAATTCACCACAAAACTCACCTTATATGTCTCAATCTATAGCATGGGACACACACACACACACATATACACACACACACTTGGACCAACAATCCATCAACATGATCAAGCAGGGAACAAATGGGAGCTGGCCGGTCGTACATCAACCTCTCTGAGCTTGTTAAAGACAAACAGAAACACACACATACACACAGCTGTGGACATAGTGCAACATGATGTCTTCCCTTTGAAATGACAAACAGGGGCTGCAAAGACATCAGCTTACATGGTCAGGCAGGCCAACAGGCAAATTCGATCATTAGATATGTGCAGAGATGGTCCATCACTGACATCCGGACATCTAACGGAGCAGGAGGATGTGTAATGTTCAGTAATCTTTCAAAAATGTTTAAAACCTGTGACGTCATTGTTAACATTGAATAAGCTGAAAATCCAAAACCAAACATTATAAACTCTCCAAGACCACGTTCAATAAAGAGAAACACAGACAGGCACACTGAAAGAGCCCAGAGAGGAGCTGTGGCAAACTGCAGCGAGGAAGTGTGTGGAGATATAAACTGTTTTTCATCGATCCCTGCCCAACTCAGGTTGTTATGGTTTGACAGGTGATCCTCAGTCTGCCTCCTGAAGCTGAACAATCTCCAAGTCTCCACGCTGCAGAACTGACCTGCTCCACCTGAAGACCGGTTGGAGGTTGGATTCCTCTGTTGAAGCCATTTGTCCTGGAGAATGTTTTGGACCAGTGCGAGCAGAGGTGTGTAAACATGAATACAGAAGCAGGCCCAGTAAATGATCCAAAGTGCAGACCAGCTCCAGTAAAACTGTGATACGCACTGACTGTTGTGGATGTTCTGGTTTGCCATGAGGTGAGTGAAGGATGTGATTCAAGTTCACTTTAAGGCTCGGTCCTGTGTCCTTAGGATTCACACGTATTTGGGATGATTCCATGCTACATCTAATGCCAATGTTTAGTGTCAGTGCAGGAAGAAACGTGCCCTTCATGCAGCAACTAAGAGTGTTGAGGTCTGTGTTCGTGCATCCAGTCACAAACCTGCGATTAATGTTGGCTATTTCATTAACCAAAACCTTAATCAGTAATCAAGGGGACATAATTTTTCATTTCTTTGAGTGTACTCATGGTTGTGCTCCTTCTTATTGTTCTCCATTTTCCCTGCACACACCTGCACTTTGATGAAGAAGACAAATGTAGCCCATGATGGATCAGAACAAGAGTAAAGAAGAGGAAACGGGGACAGCAGGATAAAGGTTTAGACACCAGCAAACGAGCCCTAAGTGAAAACAGCCTAAATGACAGAGAGGCATCAAATCTGGTACAAACCAATGTGATAATCTGCAGCTGTTTCTGTGGCTTAGTTGTCATCTGAAATATCTAAACATGTAAAATGTACAGTGTTCCTCTGGTTATCTCTCAGAGAGAGGCTTTCTGCAGCAGGCTGAAACTGAGTGTGTATACCAGTGTGTGCTTGAATGCAGGGGCCTTTAATCACTTAACACATCCTTAATAAGAATTCAGTCATGCAGTAAGGTGTAAAACAGCATTCTCAAGTTTTCTGTTTGGTGTCGTTTCAGAATTTGGCCTAAACAAGTTATCGATTCATATTTGGATTGAACGCTGCGGAGTGGGGCGCGAGGCAGCATGTTGTATTCCAGAAAATTCCCTCAGATCAGACAAAAAACAAGAGCGGCAACAAACCCATCAATGGCACTACAAGCCAAATCATTCAGCTCCGTAATTACAACTGAGCCACAACCGGTCCACTGTGGCCTCACAGAGGAGGGGAGAGAGAGACGAGGAGAGGAGAAAATGAAAGGAGGAGAGAAGGGGGGAAAAGATAGATTTCATGAGTGAGAGGCTCCCAAAGTGCCCAGGGGGATTGTGGTTACAATGTTGTACTCTACATCTGTTTACAGCAGGGAGGAAGACAGACGGATGAGACGGGAGAGACATGGAGACGGAGTGAGAGATGGAGGGAGAGATGTAGCCTGCCGCATGCTGTCATCTCAGCAATGTAGTAACTGTATCTCATTATGTTCTCCCCTAGTCATCATCATCCACGCACACAGACACACAGACACACACACTCTCATCCTATTGTCTCTCTCATGTGCTGTGAAAACATCACTTCAGCAGGGAAGGTGGGGTGGACGCGTTCTGTGTGGGGAGGGTGAAAGACAAATAATAAAGGGGAGAGAGAGCGAGTCAAAGAGAAAGTGAGTGAAGCAGTGACAGAGGCAGAATGAGACCTGGGTTGTGTTCAGGGTGCTGAATGTTAATCAGTTTCTTATTGTTTGTAGCCCATGGCAAAGATTTCCACTTGACTCTCTCACGCTGGTGTGTGTATGTGCGTGTGTGTGTCTGTGTGCAACAGTGAGTTTGACTGTTGTGTCATCAGAGATCGTGGCTTTGTCTGTGAGTGTGCTGAGTGTCAAATGAGCTAGTAAAGTGTTTGTGTGTCTATGAGAGAGAGAGAGAGAGAGAGAGAGAGAAAATACTGAATACACTTCAGCTAGGATGTGCAAGTTTTTTTTTTTAAATCTCAACTCAGACTCAACAAGAGTCACTGACAGATGAAAACAAGCCTCAAAAAAGGAGAAACTGGCACAAGAAACTATTAAACAAAAGCCGGAACATAAGCATAAAACTTTTTCCCCCATTTCTAGCAAACCTTTGGTTTGAAATGTATTTAAATTAATACAGTGGCTATCACACTCAGTGAATAGTCTATAGTCCCCATCATGAAACATCAAGCATCATTATGTAATGCTTAATTGTTCATGTACTACAGCCAGTTAATAGGCAAGTACCTAGAAAGCAGAGTCCATGTCGTCCATGTCAGACATGTTCAGCTGTATATGTCTTTAATTTGGCTGGCCAGTAGAAACCGTGCTCTGTGACCTCAGGGAACTTACAAATACCCGTCATTTTTATTGAAGAAAACCAACCAAAGGCAAAGTGCAATGTGGACTGATGCTTCGAGTCATCTTTTTATTCATGTGCTCTTGTATGAACATGAGAAAAAGAAAGTGGCCGCACTGTAACAAAAGAGGATTTCATTATAATCCAATGTGGATAGTATAGTGGATTGAATAATGTTTTATTTTCTGCTTTTAAAGAAGAAACAAACTCTGGATACACAGAATATGAGTAGATGACTAATGTAGTTTGAGCTACAGAAGGTGTTCAAGCAGGGGACTTTTGGAACAGTATATCAGTGGGTGTCGGGTGGCGGAGATGTTTCTCAATTGTTTGAGCTTTTGTAAAAATTCTACATTTAGTCTTTTTAGAGTTCAGGATATTTGAATATAATGAATCATCATCAAAATCAGCCTGTAACTTGGAGAGGGATTTGTATGTGGTCTATTTGACAGTATATAAGATGGATCCTGTATGGGGACGCCTTTATCAACCTTTCATGGGGTCAATTTGAAACATTAAGAAAATGCTCTTTGGGTTCTCCCAGAAAGATGTGAGTGAAAGTATCTGAAAGCAGAATCATCAAAACACACGAAAAGCACAGTATCCACTGACACGTCTTAGAAAAATTCAGAAAGATAGACAACTGCAGCAGTTACTGCACCATGACCAGGTTCTGACCCCAGCTACAGTGACTGGAGGACATTTCTAAATAGCTCTGACTGTCAGAGAACAAACTGGACATTGACTTGAAATCTAAAAGCCTGCACACGAAAAAAAAAAAATTAGTATCAGGCCTGACTTTTTTTTCCGGACCACCACAAACTCTCCTCAAATAAGAACTGTTGTTGTGACCAAATGAATTTAAGCTTTAAACTTTGTACAGAGTTTCTGCTTTTACTATTATTCTGTTCAACAAATAAAACGTGCCTTGAGAAATTTTGCTTACAGTCTCTGGCTGAACTCTAAGTGGAAAAATGAAACACAATACAAACATGAATCATTTACAAACATAAAACATATTAAGTTGTAAACAGGGAAATATGTGGATTCATGTTACACTATAAAACAACAAAAGGTGAAACCAGTGATGAAGTTACAGTCATATTTATAGGTTTTATCTTAATCTCTCCTGCATCAAGGTTTGTCCTTTGTACAACTGGTAGCAACTCAGTAAACATTTCCAAACTGAATTTTTGGATTTATTTCTTTCTGTTCCTCAGGATCCCCTGAGAAACAGAACACTGCCATGTTGTAAAAGCTTCAAATAAACCTGGTGAAGCAGTTGTTCAACGACGACTGTCCCTGCCTCATTACCATTCACATCATGACACAGACAACTGTAACTACCTCCCTGCTTGTTCTCTCGCTCCTGTCTTTGTCTCAGACTCTCAATCTGAATCTCAATCTCTTCAGCTGTATTTTCATCTGCAGCCCACCCTCCCTCTCTCTCTCTCCCTCTCTCTCTTTGCTGGAAATGCGAATCTGTAATTAGCAGATTCGCTAACTGCAGATGAAATGGTTGACACTGACACCAGATTGGTTTCTCTCAAACCCCTCCGATCCCCCCGTCTCTGTCCACCCCCCGACTTGTATTTATCTCCCATGTCTCCTCTCTCACCAGAAATGAATCTTGTTACAATGCTAACCTCAGGATGACTCATCAAACAACACCCCTGTTTGTAGCGCTGTGTGTGCGATTGTGTGTGTTTACCTGCACCACAGTATTCGAAACAGCGAGTGAGAAAACGAGGCAAGAGTAAACACGGTATCTCCCTGTGGATGGTGCAGTCGCCTTCTGGGCTGACGTGTAGCACACGCAGGGGGTGGACAAAATAACAGCAACACCTTTTATTTTGGGCTAGTGTGTGAACATGATTCACACACTAGCCCTGTAATAAATGCCACCTCTGTGAAACTTTTCATGCTCATATTTTTGATGAAACTGGGTCAACTGTTATTTTTGAACTCCCCTGTATTTACAGCAGGTGGAAAAAACCATATGTGGAGAATACAACATACCTAGATTGGCTATTATCTACCTTTAATATAACTGGTTCAAGCTTGGTGAAGAAGGGAGCACCCTGTTCGGAGCCAATTATTCAGCAGTGAGATGCCTCCTTTTCCCAAACCGTGGATGAAACTTTGAAGACAAAAGATGAAAGTTTAAGATAACAGCAAATAAACGATGCTGAATGAAAAGTCGGAGCTGTGTAGTCGAATAATGCCTTAATCTTTTACAGTCCGTGGTGTTTGGACAGTTCAGATTACTTTTGATTGGCCGTTGATGAACGTGAGTTTCTCTGAGGTGCCTATACAGCAGCTGTCACAGCCTGTGAGTCAGTGCTGAGACTTAGCATTTAGACTAGCTCTCTAAATCAACCTGTGCTACATACACACACTGACTTATGGCACTATAGGTGACATACTGTCACCACACATACCTTCATAGTACTACTATGATGGCTATGTGTGTGTCACTCAGTGTGCGTCTAACCTGGTGAATAACAGTGATTTATCCTGTAGATGATAGTGCCCTGTCCATACACACAGATGAGACAAGGTCAAGTCTACAGTCTATGGTTTTATTTATAGGTGGATGCATTTACATACAGACCCATACTGTACTACCCAGCCGGTGGGAAGGTGTTTGTACAGTGATTAGACAGATATAATGAAAAAAAAAAAAGAAAAGAGGTAAGGAAAAAGACTGAGAAAGATAGAAAGTGAAAGAGAGGAAGCAAGAGAGGGAAAAGAGTCAAATAGGGAGGAAGGAGAAAGGGATGAATGAGGGTAGAATTCCTAGGAGGAAAAGAAGGGAGACTGAAAAAAAACAGACATAAGTAAAAGAAGAAAGTGAAGAGAAAGAAACGGGCAGGGGGAGAGAAAGGGAGGATGACAGAAAGAATAAAAAGTAGGGAGAAGAAAGAAAGAGAGCCAGAAGAACGTAAACAGAAAAGGATGAGGAAGAAGGAATAAAAGGTAGCTGTTTGTCATCTACTGTCATATACATGATAGGAACAAAGAGGAGAAAAGGACATACAGAAAATCTATATTCCTCTACTATAAAATACTAAATGCTGATTATAGAATCAGTGATGACTGACTTGGCTTGTTGAAGACAAAAATACTGAAAGACAACAGAAAAAAATGTTTGGACTTTTGTGACACGGATCAGTGATATCTGATAATTAGAAGACATCACCATGGCAAGACGACTAATTGTTCTCATCAGTTTAAGGGAATAATTGTGTGTGGATACATCATCAAAACATGGCAGAGGCAAATTTGATCAGAGCAGATGTTGAATTAATTGGTTTTGAGGCTGATTGCATTAAATACTCTGAGTCTATTAGTGAGACAGACTAGTAATTAACATCATGCCTCTAACTCACACATCGGTGATGATGACGCTTTACCCAACACGCACAACCCTGGACACACACACAAAAAAGCTAATGTCGATGTACAACACAAAAATACAGTGGCTGACACAGGTGACTGCTGCACAGGTGATTTCCTGTTGTTTACAGGATGTTCAGCTTGTTTACAGGATGTTTTGGGGTCTAACAGCAATTAGTCCCAAAATAACGGAGAGCAGGTACTGAGGTGCTGGACACACATGTATGTGCACTCAGACACTCTCATACCTCTAGTAGCAGCATTCTGAAAACTAATGACATTTCATTGTCTGATTGTCTAGTGTCTGATTTTAACTGGTATGTGATAATGTTGTGCCTTCTTATCAAATTACTGGCAATCAATGTAATGGGTCAAACAAGACTGTCATCTATTTGTCTTTTTCCGAAGTGTTTTTGTGAGATCCACCTCCCTATGTGTGTGTGCAGTACATTAAAAGCCTCCTTCATGAGAAAAAATACTGCCAGTCAACATTATCCAGGAAGCAATTACATTTCCCATCAAAACATAACTGGCAAAGAAAATTGTTAGAATATAAATTAAATCTCTAAGACGCAGGGTTGAAGTATGTGTCTCAAAAAGTCACACACTGACATTTTGAATGATGAGATATTCCAGTGATATATTTTCAAACAGCAGTGATTTGATGATGGCTTTGACCTTTTTAACGCTAACACCTGAATCCTGCTCACAGCACAGAGTCTTTATCCTGGAGGAATCAGTCATCATGTTCCCCGTGAGCTAAAAGTTACTTCTGATGTCCTGCTATTTTTAGTCCACAGCTGCCACTGATGTGTAACTGTCCCTGAGCTTTAACGGTTTAATTGTTGACAGGAACACAATAATTACAGCAAATGGTTGAGAGCGGATGTTATCAAGTTTCTACTGTTTTGCTCTGTTCAGAGCTGCAGTATGAGATCATTGTCCTGAAGATGGAGGGGATTTTTTACAGTTCACTGATGCAGTTTAAAACTTTGATACTTGTGCTAACAAACTAGCTTTGTTTAATGCAAACCATCAGTATCTCCTGACTTAAAGGGGGCATCAAAAATGTGTTATACAACAAAGATAATGCCATATGGATACAAACTGTGTCTGCAAGTCAAAATCGGATGGACTCTTCACAACACAGGTACCATGGTGATTAGAAACTGTTTCCTTCAACTCACAATGTCAGTGTCACATGATTTATGAGGGCATTCAAAGAGACACTTGACATTCATATTGTTTCAGCCTCGCCCGGTATGTTTGTTTGAATGGATGTTTCGTGTTTCATGAAATACCTCCTTCATTCCTCCATTATAAAAATAGTTGTGTAACGAACTCTGATTAGGAAACGGTGATTCAAATTCCCACAAGGCCTTAGAGTCGCTCGGAAAAATCTGAGACATCTCAGAAAAGAAGCGATGACGCAATCATGACACATCATCCGCCAACAACAAGAAGAGGGACAAACATAGAAACAGTCATTAGGTACAAATGCCTCATCTGCGTATACTGTACGACGTAAATTTATTTATTTCATTTCCAGATCCGATGACATGGAAAGCTCATCCCCGAGGGAATCTCAGCTGCATCTTGTTTTGCTCTTATTTACTTATTTATTTCAGATATTAGAAAAGATAGCCACCCATAAACATTTTTAATGACTTTACTTGTCCGCAGCAAATCATGCTTTAATTATTTTCCTGGGAGTCCCACCTATCCCTTGATTATCGTTGGTGCTGCAGCTGGCATTTGAAATTTTCAGCCAGTCTCAGGAGAGAAGCAGCTCTGCTGAAACACAAACCAGGTCAGGTGTTCTCTCATGGAAGAACAGAGAAGGAGAAGAGTTTCGGCGAGAAATAACAGATCCAAAACACAGCCTTCACATTAAAAAACCCTCTAACTCACAGTTTAGTCACTAATTTATTCTTTAATTGCTTAAATTAGCCAATGTCTAAGTGCAGAGTAGGTTTCGGGACTGTAATAATCCCTGTGGAAGGTCAACAAATCCGTTGTGTAATTTGATTGATCATTTCAACACAGTGGTTTTTGCTCAGTTTCTGATAATTTGACATTAGAGATTGATTTGTTATTACTCAAAAGCTTCTTTTTGATGCTATTCAGTCTAAGATAAATAAAAATATATAGTTTCCCTTTTTTCTCCCTCTATACATGTTTGCAAAACTATTGTAATCCAGACTAACAATGGCCTCTGTAGTATGATGAAAAGAAACTGTAAATTGATTTTCTATCTTCAGCTCTACTCGCGACGGAATTCAATTTAAGGACAACATAAAATGTATAAATGGCTGATGTGTCAGATTTGGACAGAACTAAAAATACAGACATGTTTGATAATGATTATGTTACTCCACCAACTGTCTGTAAAATAGTCTCATCTGGCTTTGGTCCCAGACAAAAGAGACCTTTTACAGACACACTGTAAGAGAAAATATCAGGTTTCCATTGCAGTTACAAAAAAAAAAAAAACCTAAAATAGTGTACATCAATCAACATCAAAGACCAATAATACTTTACGTTTTTTTTCCACATTCACAATATTTCCACATAAACAACATGTGTGCACTAAAATGACCAACGTCTGCTCACTCTCCCAAAATATCTACTTCATAAGGACAAACTTCAGCACAGTCAGGACAACTGTTTTATAAAAGGACATTATAATGTCACTGTTGCAGTAGATGCACTTTAAAAAGACCAACTTAAGCTCAGTGTCACAATATTTAGTCTTTAAAATGACCACAATTTGTTCCCTGTCACAAATATTAAACTCTAAAAAGGACATCTTCAGCTCAGTGTCACAATGGTCACACTAACAAGACCAACTTCTGCTCTCTGTCACAGCAGTTCATGTTTCAAAAAGACTCACTCCAGCTTGTTGTGCCTGCGCTCAGGCTTAAAATATGACCTCATTTAATTCACAGTCTAAAGCTTTGTTTCACTGTATCAGCCCAATTAACTGTGACAAAAATAAAGAGACGGAAACACTGTAAAACCTGCTGATACGATCTATAAGATCGTTCACACAAACTCAGAGCTACCTGACTGAGACGTAGGATGTAAAAAGTAAACTGGTGTCTTACTCACAGAGATTAACATAATGTAGGAATTCAGTGTGAAATGCGAATCCCAGTATTTGTCTGTGTATTAAGTGGGTTACACAGATTGGTGCAATTACATCAATATTGCGCCTTTGGAGTTACAAATTTAAATGGTTTTACCCATATTTCCTCCTAATTACCCTGCACCCCAGAGAGGATCAGAGAGGAGTGTGAAGTGAAGCTACACTGATTTAATGTTGTCACAGAGCTACTAAAAACTTCTGGTGTCTGGATCCACCAGAGCGCTGCATATATCAGTGCACTGCTCTAATTTGTGAGAACATAAAGGTTAAGTCTGGTACACCCTCTGCACCAGACTGTGGAGGCGCTGAGCAGCTCCTTCAGCAGCAGACTCAGACAGTGTCTGAGTCTGCAGTGTAGGAAGGAGCGCTACCGCAGGTCCTTCATTCCCTCTGCCTCTGCCGTCAGACTGTACAGCTCAACTGTTTAGTTGTACTCTGTCTGGCTTAACTTTTCATCTGTCTATGGCTGGACTGTGCAATATTTGTTTTCTTTCTCACAGTATTCCACTCATCACTCCATCATCGTGTAAATTTGTATATTAGACATTTTTTACTGTTTTTTATATCTTTTAACTTAACTTTCTTAGATTGTAAATATGCTATTTTTTTGCACTTTTTTTTTGCACTTGAATTCCATGCACACTTCTTGTGCACTTCATCCTTTTTTACAGTTTTTCTTGTGAGCTCTGCCTAACAAGTAAATTTCCCCACTTGTGGGATCAATAAAGTCTTATCTTATCTTGATGTTCCAGTCCATACTGTATTCATAACCTGGGTTTTCTAATGATTGATCTACTGATGTGTGTGTGTGTGTGTGTGTGTGTGTGTGTGTGTGTGTGTGTGTGTGTGTGTGTGTGTGTGTGTGTGTGT
>JBBMJY010000003.1:3243613-3279075 GCA_037833715.1 Toxotes lorentzi
CACACACACACACACACACACACACACACACACACACACACACACACACACACACACACACACACACACACACCCTTCCCTGTGGCTAGCTAATACAGTGTGACCCCTGTCTGTCTTTCAGCCTTATCTCATCTGGAGACTGTCTACTGGGACTCACCGACTGACTGAGTGTTGAGTGTGTGTCTGTGTGTATGTGTATGTGAGTGTGGGAGACTGAGGAAAGGAAAGAAGGAGTAAAGTAAGGAAATATATTCCCCCGTGTGTGTCCTGAGGCTTCTCCTCTCTCTTCTTCTTGCGTCTCCTCCTCCTCTTGCTAAGCTCCCAAACTGTCATCTCCACACAAAAGCCTCTGATTCATAGCTTATACACACACACACACACACACACGTGCACACACACACACACGGAGTGTCAACTTCACACCAGCAGTGTAAGAAGACTCAACTTGTACTGGAGGGGCTGGCAGAGAAACCTGGCAGCATGAGCAGCATCGTGTTCAGTCTCCTTCTATCTGTTGTAAATGGAACACAGGAACAGTGTGTGAAGCCAATTTTGAATCATATTCAATCTGTTTTGGAATATATATTAAAATTATCCACCCCAGCCCTTCTGATCAGACAAAACATTCCTTTACTGCTTAAAAAAATCTTTTTAGTGTGAGGAGAATAAATAGCAGGTATCTTTTTTTTTTTTATGTGAATGATAAATTTAACACCATTTCATGATTCCCCCATTCATTTTTAAACATTGCTGTAATTACTATTAACAAATGGGATTTTGGATCAGTTTGGCAGCTACTACTTGTCACTATAGCATATTTTACATTGTTTATCACTGGAGTGAATTTGGAGAGAAATCTGTGTTTGTCTGGGAACAGCAGATAGTGAAGAGTCAAAAGCTAAATAAAAAAATATCCTTCAAAGCCCTTTATGATCGTCAGTGGAGCCACAGAGAAAACAAACATGTGGAGTGAAGGAAAGGTACAACACATTACAAGATATTTTGATGCTCAAAGATATTTGCTCTGCAGTTTTGACTAAAAATAGATCAGCACAAGCTCTAACATCAGCCCATTCATCTGTGCGACCTATTGACCTACAGACCTGTCAGACACTGATTGCTACATTCATTGGAAACGCCATCAACACAATTCAATACTGTGACCCGAGTTAACTGCATCTGTCAGTTAGATGAAGAAAGGTTACCTGTGTCATTAGTGTCGAATGAAAACGGGACTGAAGTTTTTGTCAAGGTGACAGATAACGAGACTGGGTCACAACCTCGTATATGGCTGGACCGGCCTTCATCTGCTTCTCTCCTACCCTCTGTGCTCATATACAGTATTTTAATGCATCAAATTCTCAATAAAGCTGTTCTCATTTACACGTTTTTCTCTTTCTGTCATCAGACAACAAACAATAAGTATAAGTAAGCCGTTTTTCAAAGCTGCCGCTCTGCTCTGCTCAAGTCCTGATTTTATAAGCACGACTTTGCTCCCGGGGCAATACCACACAAAGAGGCAAAGATTTGTCCACAAAGATGCTAGATTTGTCGCCGGGTGCCTTTTTTTGTAAAAGAAATTTAATACAGGGGTCTGAAAAGTTGATAAGCCCAGGGAAACTCACAGACATTTGCAAACATACATGGAAGTGCAAACAAAGGCATACAGTACAATAAGAATCCAAACCTACACTGATGAAGTATGATGTTTATAATGATGAGACTAACGATGGTACTGCCACAGTCCAGATTCCCGGTTCTCTGCCTCCGGCACCCGCCCACGTCAGGTTCTCCCCTTCATCTCACCATGACTCTTTTCCTGTCTTCAATCCCACCTGCTCACCTGTTCCCCACTGGCAGTCACCTGTGCTTCCCTGCCCACTCACACACCTGTTCCTAGTTTCCTCATCACGCCAGTTATGATTTAAACCTGCCTTTGTCACCAGTTCCCTGTTGGTTCGTCTGTTTATGCTCCCTTGTGTTTTCCCTGTGTCCCTGCTTCCTGAATGAATTACCCTGTTGCTCGTACCTGCCTGCTTGCCTGTCAGCCCACCTACCTGTTAGTTTATCCGTCAGGTTACCACACAATAAAAGCTACTTCCCTGCATCAGCTGGTCTTATGGTTCTATGTTTGGGATCTCTTCAGCAAATTGTGAGAGGTATACGCCCTGGTTTTCTTCTGTTTTCAGATATATATATTTTTTAATTAATGTTTTACCATGTATGTTTTTCAGTGTAAGATTTTCATTTATCACAACTGTTGTCTACAACCTGTGCTTCACTGGTGGCCTCCACCCAGGGAGCAGAAATGAATTTGAGCTTGGAGCTATATCTGGGACACCAGATGTATTGTACGTTGTCCCTGTTAAGTAAACAATAAATAAACTGCTGGTTTCCATCAGAGTTTACAGATCAAAATTCTGGGTCAACTTTGAGTGGCCGTAGAGGCAGTGAGGGATTATTATTGACATTGTGGGTGAACTCACTTTTACCAACAAATACAGGGATGTAAATTATTTGTCAAAGTGATCTTACCCTGTCAGACTCTCTACGATTCTTTGGTCTCAACTGACAAAAATGACGGAAATGAGAGAAAAATGAATAAATAAATAAAGCCATGTAAACCAGAATTATCCTTTATACTATGATTAAAGCTTAAAATGATGTAAATGTTGTGCATCTAGTTTGAGCTTTTTTTGTTTGATTTTTGGGGAACTGTGATGTTTTCCGTGTTTTATATTGCTACATGCAGACTGAAGGTACAGTGTATGTTGAATGGTGAGCAGCTTCGCTCAAAAGTAGGAAAATGTTTTCTCTACCTTTGTCTCACTCATTATCTTAAACTTTCCTTCCATTCCTTCTTTCTCACTTTGGATTACTCTCTCTTATTAAAGTCCAGTATATCTAGTCTCATTCTAATGCCTGTCGCTGGGACTGTAAAGCTCCCATTAACAATGAATGTTTGTGTGTGTGATTTGAATATATAGATGTTTGTCTTTCTTTCTATGTCTCTCTCTGTCTTGCTCTCCTTCTCTCTCTCTCTCTCTCTCTCTCTCACACACACACACACACACACACACACAGCTCACTTACGGCAATAAAATGCAGCATAATGCATCTATAAAATCATTAGTCACTCTGGGCTCTCTGGGTGATGTGATTATTATTAATATGGAATTCAGTGGCACTGATTTATCCAGCCATTGAATTTTGAATATATTAGACTGGAAATAAAAAGTTTTAACATGTAGGGCCAGGAATATTTCATCGCTAAATACTGGAGATTAGTTTGCTGGCTGCACACGGTGACTGGCTGGCTGATTGGCTGACAGGATGAGTCACTGACTGACTGGAATTAGAAATGCATTACTGTGAAAATGACACTTTTTAAGTCTAGGAAAAGATATATTTTATGATCTCTGACTGGCTAGTGTGCTGGCTTGTTTTCCTAATTGGCTGGCAGTTATATACGGGAGATATTTGATTATGAACCAGATAGAAAAAATAGTTAAGCTTCCCTTAGGTAAGCCTGGCTAGTTGTTTGGCTGGCTAACTGGCTGACTGCGTGGGAGACTAATGGACCTCTTGGCAGATATGAACTCAAAATATATCAGCATGTAACTGAGGACTCAAAGTCCACTTTGAGATTCATAGTTAAGGCACTGGCCAGGCTGCCTGGCCAATTCTTTGTCTGGCTTCCTCACTGACTGCTTGGATGAGGCTGATCATTTTCCCCCCAAAAAGTGTATAAATGTACTTGTAGGAACACATGTTTGATTTCCACTAAAGGTCAATGAAGTGGATGATGTCCAAATTTTTAGCTACTTAGCTGACATGCTGCCTGCACAGCTGAATGGCCGACTGGCTTCCTGCCTCAGTTGTTGGCTCTTTGGCACTTCACTCATGTTGACTGGCTGGAATCAAGTAAATTATACACATAATTTCCATAGATACAGAGAAGCTTCAACTGTACACTGATGATCCAAAACACGACGACCGAAACAAGCACTCTGACGCAGACCCACACACAGCAGGGTGCGATGCACCATCATTAAAACTTTCTGCAACTTGTGCCACAGTAGCTTCTGTCTGTTTAGACCTGATGGGACAGACTTCGTGACGGTTCATGGTTTGTCCGTCCTCAGACCACTGCTCGCCTCTGCTGACTCGGAGCACCCAACAAGCCTGGCCACTCCGGAAATGCTCCGACCCAGTCATCTGGCCACAACGATTTAGCCCTGGTCAGGTGTGTCACTGCTGGAGTGTTTTGGTGCAGCCCTCCTCTCTCCTACAACAATTTCTCCCCAAGCTGAGGCTTTAAATAAGACAGTTATCTTTGGCAGCTCTGGTTGAATAAGAGCCACAGCAGAAAAATTAAAATAAATAAATAAATAAAATATTTGAGTGGAAGGCGGTGGTTGGTAATGAAAAGCTAATAAAGCTGCAGCAGTGTTATTGAGACGGTCACACAGAAAGATGGAGCCTCCTTCAATCCTTCTGATAGGGGCAATCAACTGATGAAACAGACTGAAAGATGGAGAGACGGAGGAGCTCTCACTCTCGCTGTGATTTTCACACATTCGCCCTGTCTTTATGCCACTCTGCTTAGCCCACTCTACCTCCAACTGTCCTTGTACGAGGCTTCTCTCCTCCTTCTAATCATCCCTCCATCCCTCCGTCCCTCCTTCTTCCCATGTGAGGTGAAGGTGAGGAGAGGAAAATGTACGACAGGAGTGCTGTGTTGAACAGACACAGCCAGATAATGGACTGTCCTATTACTGAAACAAGCCGAGTGGCATTGTGCCGCTGAATAACAGAGGTGACGGCTGGAGTGAAGGGAGCGGAGAGTGGGAGGAGAGGAAAGAGAGGGAGAAATAGTGAGGGAGGGAGATAAAAAGAGAGGAGGTGAGACACAGAGAAGGGAGACAAAAGTCTATCAACATGAATGAGGGAGAAAATAACAGTGGTGGGGAGAAAGAGGGAGAATCACAATAAGAGATGGATAATAGTCTGTACACACTAAAGATGACCTTTATTACATGAGGCTGATCTGTATGAGCCTGTTTGTGTTACACAGACCAGGCGAGATAATAGTAATCTCCACTCAGATGGAGTCAGATGAAACCTTTTTTTGAAACGTATTCTTCTGGCAATTTATCTTTTACTAGTAATATCAAAGAGCTGCTGTTTAACAAGCTGGTACACGATTATGTGTTTAGTTTATTTAAAAAAAACTCTCTGATGCAGTTTCCTCAGGTACAAAACAACATTAATTATAAAACTGACTAATAACTAAGACAAAAGCCTACTGATACAAAAGTGACTAAACACATTATGAAAACATAGAAATTTAACGAAGGTTTCACAGCTGAGCTGTACACAAAATTAGAACCAAAAAAAACATACAATCAAAAGACTGCTCACAGAGAAGAGAAACAAAGGGTTAGTTAACATGCAGAAATGAAAATCTTCCAAACATTTTTGAAGTAATAACTCTAACTACTGAACACCTTTTTCATGCTGATATTTTGAAATCCTAGTTCTTCCTTTTATTTTCAATTTTCTGTTCCAGTTTATGCCATTCTCTTCTCATGGTAATAGCTGTAATTTTCCGTTAAGCCTGTATCCTGAAATATCCTGAAGTGACCTCCAGCAGGATGCCAGTTGGTGTTTAAAATGCTGGTGTTTCCTGAAGGAATTAGAATTAATGTATCTTCAGAAACAGCTTGTGCCTCTCACAGTCGCAGACCTTAGTCAGCAACTGAGTGGTGCTATTCTCTACGACGTGACATATTCCTGTGATACTATCTGCGCTGCGAGGGCTTATAAATTATCTCACCTGGGAAATGTCAAGTGTGACCGACCACGTTGTGTGTGTCAGCAGGAAGTGGCCCACCATGTCGCGCTGAGTAACCTGTCTGTCTTTCCGTTAACTTGCACTGCTCACTCTTATCTGTCGGACCCTTCTCGGGAATCTGCATGTCAAACCAGCCTCCTACATACCGAAGGTGTTTAGGTTGATGTGTAGAACGTGTGCTTTTTCATGTTTCATGTGATGTGTTCCATAAACTCTGATACTGTCCTCCTGTCTGCCTCTTTTATTACAGTCTATGTAGAAACACAAAAATGGAGTTTATTTAGGTGCCAAATGATTTTGGACCAACCTTTCATTGGACCAACATGGTGTAAAAAAAAAAAACAACTCGGCAACACAAGCTGACTGACTGGAATAATTTTCTTTACCCTCCAACAAGTTATTTTCCTGCAACACACCCACGAACCTCACACGACCATCTCCTACCCCAAAACTGGACAGGCACACAGACTGAAGGTGAATCTCATGAAGCCCAGAAGAATTTCACCAGTTTCACTGAAAACTGTCTTGTGATGACATGTTTGCACTTTCTCATTGATGACCGCACAATTTATGAGAAAGAAAAACTTAACAGTCAAATTCACCAACAGAATCACCAGAGTTACCAACTGCTGCTTCTAAGCTCAAGAACGATCTGTTAAGAATCGGAATTATGTTCTGTGTATGGTATCACTAATTCTACACATACATAACCCTCTGGAAAAGTATCTCCATTATCTGAGATGTCTTCACCTAGTATATGAAGTTAGATCTTCTGCCAGTCTTTTGTTAATCATCCTTCAAGGTAACGTACATACAGTATACCAGTATAAAAGGGTTCACCACTGAAGAGTGTCCTACTCTACTGTAAGGATTAGATTGCAAATAAGACTCACATAATTCTGTACTCTGAGGAGGAAGTAGCTGCCGCAACCACATTTTGAGCTGATAATTTGACAGTGAGCACTTTGGTTCTAGCAGCAGTAATCTGCCACTATCAGCAAACAGCACTTATGACTAATTGCCAAGCACTTACCAAAAAAAAACTCCCACTTCAGAGCCAATATGCACCACTGACTGTTCACGATTAGAGAAAAACTACCAATTTTTCTGTCCTTGCTTCAAGAAACGCCGATTTCATTTAAAGTCCTTTTCCTCACAGCCACATGAGGACATTCAACACGATGTGGTCCACAGCAGTCCCATACACTTGTCATTGACATGCTATCATCCGTAAATGCTCATTCATGCACTCCACAGTAGGAAGCCGACAGTAAAATCTGTGCATTTTTTGTCATTAAAATGTCATTTTCTAAATGGAATTCAGTACAGGCACTGTTTTTTTCCCTTAGTTGTACAGTCTGTTGTCCATCACCAGCTGCTGTTCATCTTCAGCAGCTCGGGAAATACAGCCAAAGGTGTACTGATTGGCCCTATGTTGGTGCCACCAATGTTAGCATTTGACATTTTCCTATTTTGAAGTGATTGAGTTTCCCATCACATCATATTGAGTGTTTCTGTTTTGTTCTCCTGCTGCTGTGAAATCCTGCCACTTCCTTCTTGTGATTGGTGAGTTTACCAAAAGCTCCACACACCATATGCTCTTCACTATCATGTGTGACCTGCCAAAAAATGTTTTCGCTTTCCTAAGAAAACATTCAGTGTTTTACTCACTATCAGTCCAATCAGTCATGTCACAGAATGAATCACAAAAAAAAAAATCTGCATCATGAGTCAAAACAACAGTGATCCAACTATTTTTTTAAAGGAACAGTTCTGAATTCTCCAAAGTTAGCTTTATCTGGTTCTGTCTAAAGGTTACAAAATCCACGTACCAGCACCTGCACAGCTCACTAATGAACATGAGACATCTTGTTTGTTTAATCCATACAAAATAAGAATAATCAATAAGCAAATAAAAATATTTCCCAAGATGTTTATTCTAATTTCCATATAAGGCAGTCACCCCGATGAATTCTTTTTAAAAAAGACAAATCACCAATTTATTCAGATTAAAATTTAAATTCAAGATGTGTCAGTGTACCTTATAGCACGTCCTTAACCTTAGTTATAATACTGGATAATCTCTGGTGTGCGTGTGTGTGTGTGTGTGTGTCTGTGTGTCGACCGTGTGTGTTCATACAGACATTGCCCTGGACATCCATGTGTTTGCATGCGTACAGAATGTGATCGCACAGGCACTTGTGTGCGTTGGTGTGTGTCAGTGTGTATATGCGCGCACAGTGGCCACATCTATCACATAGTCCAGAGAGTTACAGAGTGTGAAATCAACTTTGACATTCATGGTTCTAACCTCCCAAGGCCATCCTAAAGCGGAACACTTAGAGTGGAGTGTCACTTTTCAGACAGAGAATAATAGCCGAGTCTTCTCCGGTCTTTGAAGACGACTTTTCATTCTCTCACTGACTCTTATTCATTTTGACCTAGCCCGTGGAAATAATGGGCTAAATACTATTATCTTTCTTCTTCTCTACTGCTCACACTGTCTCTTCTTTTCTTTTCCGTGCTGTCTGCCTGTCACTGTGTCACCGTTCTTCAAAACTGTCCTCATGTCACAACAAAGCAGCATTTAGTTGTTTTCTCATGTGTTAACCATGTGTGTATTAATGTAACCATAAGTCCTATAACCTTAATAAAGTACTCATTTCCTAGTCAAATTCCAGAGCTAGTCACAAACAGATAGGTATCTGAAGTCTGTAGGCTGAAGGTGTACCTACCACAGTTTCAGTATTCATCTCACTTTCTCTGTCTCATTTCAAGTTCAAGTCAAGTTCCCGTGTTTTGTTCCGTCTTTACTTCCTTTATTTTGTGCCCTTTCCTCTCCAAGAGTCTCACTTTCTCCTGTCAAAGCAGCCTTTGATCGTTTTTTGGTTGGGTGCAAACAAGTTGTCCGTAGTGTTATTTAATTGGTTTAAGTTACATCAAGAGAACACTATGTCTCTGCTCTTCTTTTTTTAACCAACTTTTGTATTTGAATTTCTCCAGACTCACTGAACTTGATGAGACACATGTCTGGCTATGCAAGATTAGGTTTTGTGTTCATTCAGGCATTCGATTGTGTGCCAGAGTGTTTGTCACGCACGGTGCTTAGGAGAATTATGGCATGTCCTGTTTGGGTAGAGAAGAGCCTCAAGAGCCCTGAATAAGGATGACACTGCATACAATGAAAAAAATAAGCTGAGTATGTTCTGGGCTGATTCCTGGGGCTTCTGCTTATAATGATGATGCTTCACGATAAACCAAACAAAATGTTTGAGATGAAGTTTGTCTGGTGATTCACTTAGGTTTAGTATAACCCTATGAAACCACAACATTTTTGTGTTAACTGTTTCAGGGGAACACAGTTGTGAAAGAATGCAAGGGAAAAGTGGGACAACAGGCAACCAAGCCACGAGTACAGTCAACAGGTGAAGCTTATAAGTCAATAAAGTTGCATTCACTTCAGTAACGTTTACCCCAAAACCTAAAAAGTGGAGGTGCAAAAACTGAAAATGTAATTAATTAATATTTAAAACATCATCTCTTATGCTTCGGAGCCAAAAAACTGCACTGAAATATTTTAAGAACACATGAAGATGCAGCTAAATAACAAAGACCTACTTGGCAGTTACCCAACATGTAGTGTAGGTAATCTAAACGATCAATTTGGGACACAGATGCACAGACACAGATTGGTGTCTACAGTATGAGCTCATTACCTAATGAGTATGTTGATAAATGGGCCAGTCTCACAGACAGAGTATTCCTCAAACCTACAGTATGTTGACCTGAAGATGTGCTGAGTGTGCATGCCCCTCAGCAGAAATGATTATGCCTCTGTTGTTTTCTCTGTCTGGACAATCTGAACTGGTGACCTTCACCAGCCCAAACCTCAGATTGGCTCGGTTTTGAAAAAGGGAGAGTTGTTTATTACATTTGTTGAGCAATCACTTGTGGTACTGTACAGTGGGTTGTAGATGGTCTTTTCTTTGCAATAACAATGAAATTGTATTTTGCCTTGGGTATTAGTTATTGCTCCTTTATCATACTTTTTCTGTAAAAGCTGCTCTGGTTAAAGAAAAAAGTTAGAATGTGATGGTCAAGTGCAATGAGTTCAGTCTCCAGAAATATGTACATATCTTGATATGTACTTGCAAATCAGTATAGTATAAATGCCTGGTAACTGTTCCCAGTACTTTCATTCTGTTTAGATGAACAGAAGAAGGACAAACAGTGCCAGAGTATAAGTCTTTGGATGAAATGACGATTCCTTCATCCACAGGGGAAGTTCAGTGGAATCTGACAATACATGTGTGGGAAATCCCGTCTCTGGGACTTCAAGGATTGGGCAAAAACAGGAATCTCAGGCGATCAGGAGATGTAAAGATTGAATCAACACTTCCTGCAGGACAGAACTACAAGGTATTTACAGTCAAATTTCTTCACTTCCGTGACATCCACTTTGTTGGAACAAGATGGCCTGTGCGTGTGCCAGACATCAGGTCAGCAGAAGAGAAGAAGCTCAGAAAACAACGCAGAGGGAGCTTTGACTTCAGAGAGGAGTCACAACATCTGTGCTGTGAGGTGGTGTAACAACCAGTCTGTTACTGCAGACGCCTGCAGATCCCTGAGAAGGAAGTCACGAACAGGAGGAATTTCCATGCCCAACTGGCAAGTCAGCACTCTGTTACTCAATACTACTATAAAAAAAATCCCATCAATAATCATTAGGCTGTTCAAGCAATGTTAAATATGTAAATATGGAGAAATTGTTTGGGCTGATGTAAATACAGTTTTCTATCATGCAGAAATTATAGCATGGATTACAATTAAGATTTATCTATGCACTTTGTTAAAATTGAAAGTGGTCATATTTCTTAGTCAGGTTTTTTTTTAACTGTTTAAAATGGAGGAAAAAAAGGTTTGTAGACAGCTCCCAGTCTCCTGATCCCTGTGCTCTTCCAACAGTGTGGAAGAGCAGAGGGAATATGACTTGTTCCATTAATATTATCCATGTAATATTTACTATATCCAGGGTGTCGCTGCAACTGTCTGGCATGCAGGAAAACAGGAAACACAAGCTGATGTGTCAGGAGGGAAGTTCCCAGAAAATCCAAAAACTTAACCACTTAAAGTGGTTTCCAGAGACCTCAGTAGATCAGCATCCAGATGAAAACACTTGCTGGATCCACAGACTGGTGGAGAGAAATGCATTTGTACAATTACTAGTCAACTAATGCTGTCAGTTACATGACAGGGCACATTGTTCTGAACACAGTGCCGCTGGTTACAGGGTCAATCATCCGAAACCGGGTACATGTTAGGCAGTTAGGCCGTAATTATCCACAGTTTAACTTTTCCATGCATTTTAGATTTTAGGGTAAGAAAAACCTAAGACACAAATGAAGACCAGGGGCTGGTCTTATCAAAGCTGACAGGATGAAGTGTAATGTGTCTCTGTGATACACACTGGTGTTGTTTTTAAATGTTCTGAATTTGGTTCTGGTTTACTGATGGCCACCACACTGTTGGTGAGCAGAGCCATATTTGGTGATTGGGCTGGGACATTAGGTGATTGTTTGCTTAGCTGACTGACACTGTATATTAAAGCTTGTTGGTGACAGTTTCCTTTGCAGTCTGCTTTCTGCCCTTTTGTTGATCAGAGAACAGATCTGTTTATTCTGCTTGGAACATTTCACTGTGGTGAAGATGCATCTTTTTCAATACTGCAGCAGCACTATACAGAGCATGCATCTATCTTTGCATGGTAACAGAGATGTGGCAGACATTCAAAGAAACTAGTCTCCCTCCCTAGGCTGGATTTAAAAATATGATATTAAGATGATAATAAATAAACGAATAGATAAATAAATATTCTGCATTTTTTATTGAAGCATCAGTTAATTTTGTTTTCAGCACAGAAGCTGAGCCCACCAGTCATCTTAAATGTTTGAGGTTAGAATAAATTAAGTTCTACTGACATTTTCCTCCCACTCCAAGAAATCCACTTCTGCCTAATATGCTTTTGGTACAAGTAATATCCCTTTTTTCTGTAGTCCTTTGTGTTTGACATTATAATAAAATGCTGTATTGTTAGAGCACACTCCCACTCTCCCTCTGTCTCTCTTTCATGCTCACACTCTCTTTTATGTTGTGCTCCGTAGAGATTGTCGTCAGCATATTGTTCTATATGAGATCAGTTCTCACTGACAGGGAGAAGGAGAGGGAGGAAAGTGGTGGTTTTGGAGGGAGTTAGAAGCAGAGAGATGGAATGAACGAAAGCAAATTATTTGTGACTGGTGACACAGAACTGAACTGAAAGGCGAGCTTGGCTAGAATCAAGCAGTCTGGGCTCATGAAAATGTGTAAAATGATCATTAAGGCCTGATCAATATTATCCTGCAATTTTAGCAAAACACAGATATGGTGTGTCTAAATTTATCGGCCACAAAGCAACAAGAAACTGCGATACATAAATGTCAGACATATCTGAGGCAATTTAAAAAGTACCCACGTTGTCCTGTCCTCTTATTTCATTCTGCATCTACATTATAATGTTTTGTGTGCAGAACTTGGAAGACTGAGGTTCGTGTCCTGAGTCTGTTGTGCGGTGAGGCCAGTTTATCTCTGCGGATTTAATTTATTCTGCATCTAAAAGAAACAAGCTTTCCTGCTGTAAGAGGACGAAGCGAAGCAACATGATTTAAAACAGGCAGAGCCCTGATGTAAAGGGTGTAAAAAAATACCACAATCACTGTACTTGTCCTCAGCTTCAACCTCACAGAATTTAATGTAAGTCTTATCTCAACCATAATTTAAGGCATTAGTTCATAAACCATTATCGCTGCCCCTCAGTCTTATTTGACAGACGAGAGAAAACGATTATCACGTTCATTGTGGGGGAACATTGTGTTCACGTGTTTTGCGAGTTCGTGCTCACTTTGTGAAACTCTGCGACACCGTGTTGTACAGACACTTGAGGCAGTCAGCAAGAAGCGGAGCTCTTTGTCGTCGCAAGAGCAGATAAAGTAATTAACCCAGATACAGTTCGTTCTGCTGGCAGTTCATTTTCCAGGTATTCCTACCAGCCCGGGCTTCTCAGCGTTATGGTTACAGAGGAGGTAATTAACAGACATACAGAGGGAATACGACTATATTAGATCCTGGATGAGTGGTCCTCTGGGACAGTTTGTTCTCGTTCTTTCACTATCTTTTCTTTTCTGCTGAAACACACACACACACACATATATATCCTCTGTCTTCCACCTCTATTCTTTCTCTCTCTCTTTCAGTGGCTGTCTTCTATTCTCTATCTCCCCTGATTTCCCCCCCTTCACTTCCTCACCCCCCTCCTTCCATCTTCTCTTTCTCATCCCCGCCTCAGGCAATCCTCTAACTGCTATGATGACTTCATTTTCTGTGCTGAGGGGAGTTTCTTTATTAGCCAGTCTTAATGGTTCTTTATGATGGCCTAGATACATCAGTCAATCTTCAGAATGCACTGCCTCTGAGGCTGTATTTAACATGACTATTAGTCTGACAAGTCCACAAGTGGTTGACTGAATAGCCGTCTTTGCACAGGCTTCTCTCTTTTGCTATTCATACTGTCTTATCCGTCTCTCCCACTGCTGCATCTTGTGGAGTCTGTCTCATTTAAAATGTTATTCTTTCCCTGTTTTGTGTCTCTTTTTCTGATTCCTGGTTCCCCCGTCTCTCCCTCACTGGGTGTATTTAACATGAGCGTTAGCCTGACAAGTCCATAAGTGGTTGTGTCTGAATTCAGGCAGGCAAGGATTCCTTTTTCACTCCTGAAGTGTTGCTGCATTTCCATCTTCTTCTTCTTCTCTCTCTCGCTCACCCACATTCATTATCTGTCTTCTGTCTCCATTCAGAGTCACGCTCCATTATACAAGACCTACAAGACTGTATTTAACTTGAATATTAGGCTGCCAAGTCTAGCGCTGGTAATATGAATGGCAAGAGAAGATAGAGTCTCTTCTCACTTTTATTGCTTTTCTGCTGCTAAATGAGGTTCATTTCACCCAAAATGAAAATTAAAAGAGAAAATGGTATTTTTTGGACATACCTAGAAGGACTAATCAGGGTATAGTCGAACAATAAAAAGAGAAATACAGAATAAAGTAAATTAAATACTGAAATGGCAAAGCGGTATCATGAAATTGTTAAAATGAAAAATATAATTAGTTCAATGATTTACACTGAAAACTATAACAGAAATATGTTTTTTTTTTTTTAAAAAAAGCATAAAAGATGATAATCTGGCAGATAGAGTCATGATGCAGTGAAAACATTTCATTCCATGACCTTATCCAAATGTATATGATAAGGGGCCTGATGCTTTCCCGCTGATTAAACCGTGTCCTGAACCCATGAAATCTGTTATATATGAAGTTTGTTTTATTCCATGTGACCTAATTTAACTGATGCAACAGTGAGACTCAGACAGTGACTGTCTCTATTGATTGTACATGAATCGGAGTAGAAGACCGGCTTTTTGGAGTGGAAGACATCTTCAGCCGGCCATTCACTGTTCAGAGAGCCTTTTAAAATACACAGAAAGACTCACCAAAGGCTTGGTCTCGTCCTCTATGAGGGTGCACACAGTAAATTTGATAGTTAGCACTTGCTTTTTTGCTAAAAGTCAAAGGGCAATTGACCTTTTCAGATGTGAGATGTGACCACTTAAAGGAGCAGAGCGCTGAATTCTCCTCTGATACTCCTCATTGACATACAAAGACGTTTGACCTTGTATTTTCAAATACATAATATAAAAGACTTGTGGTTTCTGTCAGCAACTGCTCGTTGTCGCCTTTTCATTCTAACTGGTAAGATATCCGGCAATGCACAATAGCAGAGAGATATGACTTAAGCAGTTCTATGTTTTCTTTTGCCTGCTCTACAGATCTAGTATGTTACTCAAAAACTGCATGGAGACTAACAAAGACTTTAGTCGCTCTGTGACTAGAAATCGATATATTTCTACACTATTTATTTCAGGAACATAAAGATGGCCCAGAGAGCTCGATAATTTGAAACCTTGTGCTGACCACACGTGATGAGCAGACACACACTTCTGTGCTGGCTGAGCCATCGTGTTCCTCTGGAGTGCCGCACGACCAAATGGCACGCTACAAATCATCGTGTAATGTGGGCTTTACCTCACAAACTTTTAGAAGTCTACTACTCTTGTGTAAAATAGGCCCAGTCTGAAGTGTAAATGCATTCACCTTTTCAGTCTGATAAATGCAGGTTTCCTACCTTCCCGGCAGCCGTTATTTTCCTATCATTTCTGCGCACTATAACAATCAACTGGAGCTTGTTGGTGACGCTGGAAACGGTCTTGAGACGGGAGGATCCATCACAGGGAACAGTATGTGTTCCTTTGCTTTTGTAAAACTTTGGCTCTGTTGAAATGCAGTTGAGAGCAAAGACTGATGTGAAAACATTCACCCTAGATGTAAGCACCACAACCTTCTGGTGATCAGATGTGAATTTATTCCAACCTTTTCAGTCCCATTTGTCCCTAACAGCAACTGCTTTACAATGGGCTTGGTTTAATTTTGGAACATTTACAGAAATCCAGAAAACCTCATCTGAGGACGTTCCAGAGGTGTAATAACGAGGAACACATTTTAAAACAACCTGAAATACAGGCAGACAGAAAACAAGCTATTAACACAGCTACAGTCACGTGTTGACTGAACACACTCACAGTTTACATAATTCAGTTCAAAAACGGGCACATTAAAAGAAGGAAGTCACAGAGAGCATCCAGTCTGCATTTCTACTGCACTCTCTTAGACATTGTTATGGAGCTCTTGTGAAGTAAAATCCAAAATTTCCACCGAGGGAAATCCATCACTCATTCTGAGTTTAATGACCCATTGAAACTTCACACAAAGTGATTTTCATTTCAATGAGATAGACCAGTTCATTTCCTCACTGGCATCAGTGATTCTTCCCTTTGCTGGGTTTAGTATTTCAGCTGTCGGGTCTAATCATTCGGTGATAGAACAACAACTGGTAATATTTAATTACATAAATGACTTTGTAAAAGGCAGCAGATAGGGGATAAAACGCAGCAGTCATCTGTGTGTGTGTCAGTAGAGGTCGAAACTCTTAGCTAATGAGCCATGGGTTGAGCCAGAGTCCCAGGGCAATGGACAATTAACCAGGGGTCTCATCTAAGACTTCCTTCCTTTCTTTTTTTGTCTTTCCAGCCATTCTGGGTAAATACCTGTGAGTGTGGAGTGCTCTCTGTGTGAAGCCATGTGTTGAGCTGAGCTATAGTCTATGTGTAAAGCTCATTAGACAGAAGTCCTCTTGCTCAGAGCGAAGAGAAAGAGCGAGAAGTGTGTTCGTGTTGTGTGGTCAAACTGCCCCCTGAGTACTGAGCGGGAGGATGGAGAGATGAAAAGAGGGTGGGTGTTTTAAGACAATGGAGCTTTTGTGCTTGTTCATGAAAAACACTGTAAATTGGTCATGTTGAAATCAGAGATTGAGGGGAGGATGTAACAGTGAAGCTTTATATTGGCTCCCTACCGTTCAGACATCAGTGAAGGAGGAAAACGTAAGAAACAAGGCAAGAAAAGACCTTTTTTAAAAGGCCATTTAGAAACATTCTACATTTCCAAAAAATTACAGCCATCCACAGCACAATTACTTTGCAACAGCAAACATGTTTTTGGAAAACATGAAGAAATGTTTACATTTTTGTCTTTGAGAAGTGTTCTCCGCAAATGTTTATAGTGAACTCAACTCCAAACATTCAGTCTAAGCATATTGTCTTCCTACAATAAGTACTCCTTGCAACTACATATTAATAATCTTTTTTTTTTTTTAGGAAAGTTAAAGCACTTTACTGAGTTTAGGAAAAGACTGTGGTCTTAGGAGACTTTCCTCCCACAGAGTCCACAGAGAGAGGAGGTCAGGGTGGTTAGATGTGTCAATAAAAGTCAGACTTTAACACAAAAGACCACTGTTTGATTCCTGTTGCATAATGCTGGTAAATGTTGGGTTTCTTTTACAGTAATTATGATCACAAACTTTCCCTAACCTTTTTTTTTTGTGCATAACCAAACCTTATCCATGTGTGCAGAGTCAGATCAGAAAACATTTTTATTGTGTGAAAGACTGATAAATGATGTTGTCCAACAAACAGAGACAGCGTGTATCTCTCAATCTAGAGGTCAGTTACAACATGGTTTATTATCATAAGGGTTTTACTGGCCTGAAACTCACAACATTCTGGAGGCAGAGTCAAAGATCTGCCCTCTGTACATCCAGCCATCCTCCTCCTGATGGCTTCTGTGTAGAATGAGAACGTCAGACTTCCTGTACTATAAAAATAGTTTCCTGTGAGAAGAATCCAGGCTGTAATTAAGCTTCCTCCAAATTATATTTGGTCGAGCAAATTCGTAGTTTATACTAATTTAAAGATTTTGGGGAAAAAAGTCAATTTTTTTTTGGCAAAGAGTGAAAAGAAATATCCACCTGACAGCGGGAAAAATGATCAGTTCAGAATGATTTCATTTTGAATGATGTACCCAGTGACGAAATCCTCACTGGGTACCATGTGATGCATTTAGTCAATGCTTTTAAAACGAACGGTCGGGAGCTCAATGTCCCTCATAAGGACAAAGAGGACATAATGTTATGGGGGTCAAACCCGGGACCTTTCTGTGTTCAAATGGCCTCTCTCATGTTTTTTTCCAGCCTGCTACTACAAATGTTATACGTGCATTAAATATTGTTACATGACATTTAGCACGACATTTTCTGTTGAATAATTAAGTACCACAAGTCCATAAATTTTAACCATGCTTGGCCCACTTTGCAGTATTACTCCCTGGCAGTATTGCAGCCATGCTGATCAAAGGCTTCTCCTGCTGGTTAATTAATCAAGTGATGCAAACCGAAAAGGGGAAAATAAAACTCATAGCTGGTGTCATGGCTCATAGTTGTGTTCGCCAGCCCATAGTGTGGTTTATTTTTAACTAGCCACCCCTTGGTTTTATGAGCCAATAAAAAAAAAAAAAAAAAAAAAAAGAAAATGGCAAGGGAGAGATGGGCAGGTTAGGAGAAAAGGAGGAGAAAGAAGAGTGGTACAAGTTTACGAAGGGTCGACAAAGGTGGAAACGAGAGATAAAGAGGGGGAGGAAGCGGATGGAAAGAAAGGAGAGGGAAGACAAAGAGGAGGGAGCAGGAGATTATAAGAAAATAAGAAGGGGATGGTGGAGGAGGAGAAAAGGGAGCCTCTTTACAAATGATTCCTTCATTTTCCTCTCCCTGACAAACCCACGGCTCTCTGAAGAAGAAGCGTTGGTGATTGACATAATTTGAAAAGCTGAGGGAACAAAGCACATGAGATGGTGAGTACATTAACACAGATCACTCTGAGAGCTGCAGCCTTGAGTATCAAGTAATCGGATTCATTTGAAAAGCTCAAGGGCAACATGGCTCATTCTCCCCTCTTTATTCAAATAAGCTGCAAAACAGAGGGAACAGGAGGAGAGATTATCTGTGAATGTACACAGTCTAAAAAGGTATTTTTTTCAGTCAGTGAAGTTCAGTGAAATACATGAGAATATAAACCAAAAAGTCCTCCAATGTAAACTACCAATTAGGTAGTTTCCCTGCACGGTGAGCAGTCACACTGGAGGGAAATGTGTTCAGTCGTGAGATGTTCTGTCTTTGTGCTGTGTGGACGATCGCACTTTACATGCATCTGGACAAACATGAACCAGCTCAACAGCAATGGCAGCTGCTGTGAAGCCTCTTGAGAAATCAAGGGTTCCACAAGCATTCTTACAGTAATATAAGGAAAAAGACTATTGTTGTGGCACCATAAAATCTATGAGGCCACCCCAAGTGTCCACCGAAGGCCATGCTGACGTGTTAGTAAAGAAAAAGTTTTGAGTAATTTTCAAAAAGTCAAAACTACCAGGTCTGTTAAATAAAAAATAAATAAATAAATAAAAAATAAAAATAAAAATCAATCACAAAAACCCTGGTCAAACTGTTCAGTCAGAAAGAGCTCGGTCCTGCCAATAACTGACTCTGCTGACACCACGTCTGCTTTTTTAAAGATAACTGAAACTTTAACTTTAACTGAAACGTGCATTATTAATTCTTCAGGGGCAGACAGTAGACACGCGGGGAACAATAGCACCAATGAAAAGATCTCAAAATATTGAGAATTTCTTCCTTGTGAAGAAAAAGATGGAAAAAAAAAGTAGATACAGAAGCAGAAAGCAGTGAAGCAGAAAGGCATGTCAGGGACGGGAGGAATGAGCAGCAGTCATCACTGTCCACTGAGTTTTCTGCAAATCAAGGTGTGTGTATCAGTGCATGCAGCCACCAAAGGGAGGGTGAAACTAACACACAGCATAAGTTAAGTTTAACTACACTGAATGTATCACCTCAGTGGCAGCTAATGTTAAAAAATAAAGTTTAAGTTGTGTATTTACCTGCATTTAAACACTTTGAATGACTGCAAGTAGGAACTTCAGCAAGTAAAGACTGATTTGCTTAATCATAAGAAATGAAACAAACATTAAAACATTACTGATTATCTAGTGTATTACTAAATTATGAGACCACAATTCACAATTCAGCCTCAATGGTAACAACCATGTATCACTCATAGTATTAAAACAGAATCTTTTCTTTCCCTCCCACACACCTCCCAGTGTCCGGCAGACGGACCAAAACACACACATCTGAAGGTATTTCCTCGAACAGTGAAGAGTGACGGGTAGAGGGCCTTCAACAAGACATGGTACACACAGCAAACTGCATTCACATCACGACGAGGATCCGCCAGTAGGCAGAAGGCAACGTATAAAGATGGGGGGGTTTAAATGGCATGAAAAATCTGAAGGTCATGTCAGTGCCTTGTTAGCCTGAAGTGAACATGAGAAGAGGATTCTGACAGTTCCTTCTGAGCCGGATGCCTCAGACAAAGCACAAAAAAAAAAAGAAAACTGCACCTACATTAGAACTAAAGTGCTTCTTCTTATCATGTCACAAAGGCAACACCTTTTTAGAAATAATGGCACTGATTTCTAATTACAATCCACTGACTGAAAAAAAAAAAAAAAAAAGTGACACAAAATGCAAAATATACCACTAACAGCAATCAAAGAATTACAGAATGGCTGTCAGATATGGTACGACTCCTTTTTCTGTCATGAAATGAAAGAAAACACACCTGAACCACCTAAAGCTGTGATATTTCACAAGCAATAGTTTTCAGTCAGGCAATAACTTAATATTCCGCAGTGTATTTTATTTTCACCCCAACAGCAATTTTCTAGGTGTCACTTGTCAAACGCTGGACATTTGATACCTCATTTTGGAAAGGAGGTCTTGTGCGTTTTCTGTCTGACAGGTGTCATTGTTTTAAAGTGGTTCACTGCTCTCCCATCTCTACTCTGCCTCTGTATTTCACACTGCTGGGTTTAACTTTTCAGGGCAGGACCTGAGTGTTTCACCCTGGCACTTTAAAATTTCCAAATGTCAAATCAGAACCAGCAGAACAGTGCCACACTGATCAATCGTTAATCAAGCCTTTTTATTTAAAACTCAAGAGTCCTGTGCACCTGTTTACTGACTCACCGTAGAAAACACTATTAGAGAGCACCATTCAGTTACTATCAGATATTACATTTCATTACAATGCTCTTTTTTTGTGTGGTGGACCAACACTCACACACTGAACTGTTGTCAAACTGCACAAGCTATGAGACACATCTCCATGATGTCTAATGTCCTGAAAAATTTGTATAACAAAAAAAGTACCAACATAAAAAACACAAAGAAAATCACACCTCTCTGAACTACACAGAGGTGTTTCAGCTATGTAGCCTACCCTCATTAATATAAATGGAATGGACAAAACAATAGAAACACCTGCCACAAACTGCAGACTCCAAAATGACCGTGGAATTGAATCGGCACTTCTCAAAGGCAGCTTAAGCAAAAAGCAAACATTACAACCTTCATGAAGGTAGAGTTTACCGCAGCAGTGTTGTGTCAGACTGAATCAGTTTTAGGCAGGTGTTTAATAACCTGCCAACTCAGTGTAGAACACAAGTGTTCGTCTTTCTGATCCGGGATTAGATTCAGCCTTTGGAAAATTAAAGAGCAAATTCTTCTCCCTTTACTGAGCCCTGTGCACCAATTACCATCCAAACATACCTTCATTCATCACATCAGCATTTACTGTCAGCCACATCTGGCTGAGGAGACATTCAACTATGTGCGACTGACAACTATTCTAATAACTTGTATTATTTAAATTAAACTCCTGGAAATAATAAAATATCCCGTGGCCACAGAGATGATCAGGTGTATTACAGTAGTTTGATGTTCTAAAGTAATACTCAAAGATGTAAGTAGCCCTGAAGAACTGATTCAGAACGTGTCTGATTTTGGGTTGACATAGAAATAAACAGTATTGTTGTTTGTTGCCAAGTGGCTCTGTTGTTAGGAAAACGATCCACTCTGACCTGTGAGGTCACGTAAAACAAAAAACTCTGCAGAGATAACTGGCTTCTCTCAGGGACCATCCATTCCTTAAACCCAGGACTTACCAGAGGGCTTATTCTTCAACATGCTCTGATTGATTTCTTAATACTGCATGTGCCATTTCTAAACTACTATTTTGTAGAACAACAAACCTTCTTTTTTCTCTTGAATATCCCATGTTGTGTTGTTTCTGATGTGTCCATTTATTGTTCCATTAGCTGTGTACAATGTAAAAAGGTTAAACATGGATTATTTTTTTTTCCCTTAGCTTCGGAGAATTCTTTCTCTGTGCAAATGACTTCTTATTGAGTTACATGAACGATTAGAAGAAACACGATAAAGACCATTAAATGTGATTTATTTTGAAACATGCTTTTTATTGTTTATTTTTTTAATCGTTTCTTTTAACGGTTTAAACTGCTGAAGTAGTTTTCAGATGGATTTTAGTCAAGCCCTTTCATAGCCTGTGGTTGAGTGTGCAGGAGCAGCTTTTAGCCCCTAGCAAAAACACACACATACGACACACAGATACGGTGCAGGTCAGTTTGTTGTTTATTGTTCCGTTTTATCAGATTGTAACACAACAACAACAGGACGGGGGATTTTGTATCAGATTTATCAGATTTTACTCTTTTATCTGGATTAGGGATTAAAAGATTACGCCTAACATGAACACATAATCTGATTAGTTATTTCATTATTAAATTTACATGCCCCACGCTGTACTTGTATTGTTGCTGTATTGTATATCGTGTGTAGGAGGTCAACAATTTCTGAGAGCTTGTGGCTACATTATCATTAACTAAACAAACATGTTGTGGCTACACATCCTTTCTCCCATGCAAACTATTTTTTATTCCAATACTGATGAAATTTCACTAAAATGTTTTTGAAACCCGTTTCTGTAAACGTTCTAATTTAGCACATTATAGTCCACATACGTACAGATACTGTGGATGGATGATGGAGCTTTTTTTGGACATTTACTGATTAAAAACAAGTTCAGAACACACACATGAAGCCAGATATTACGGTAAACTGCATGTTAGTCCATTGAGAACAATCCCACTTCTCACCTTTTAGACCCAACAGGTTTTAGACCAAGCAATTGCTCTATCTTATCTCTCTTGGCCCCTTTTAAAAGAAACTGTCTTTAATGACAAATTTAGGAGGGCAAAGTTATCACACAGTCTCAACAACATAACACACTCTGCTACACTCAGACTGAAAGGTTATCCGAAGATGGTCGGCAGATTGCTGAAAGTCAGAAACTGCTTCAGAAAGAATAAACAAACTCTGAGGTGAAAGGAATTCTTCATCAAACCTTGCGAGGCTTGAAAAGCGTAGTTCACCTCTCACTCTAACTCAGCTGTTGGCTCTCTGTTTTCTTACTGTTTGCTTTGGCCTCTGTATCCCTCCCTTTCGGTCTCTACCTATTTCAAAGTCACATTTTCTCACCTTTTTGTTCTCCTCTCCCTCCCTCTGTTTCCCCACTCCGCCTGGCCTCACTCCCACCTTTGTGACTGACTACACACATATACACAGTGCTATCTGATTTTGGGTAATAGGCAGAACTTCTCAGCAGGTGGTGAGTCTCTGTTTGCTAAAGGCTGTTGAACGCAGGATGCACTCAATATGGAAATTGCAGCACGGAACAAAAATGTAAAAATGCTCATCACTTAGCAAGATGTGAACCAAAACTGTAGACAAACCTCAACCTCCACTTCACTTGCTCTAAAATAAGGTTAGTCCAGAGTGCAAAACAGCATGTGTGTTTTTGCAGCTCTCTTTCACTCACTCCGTTCACTGAGGACACAGGAAATGGCTGGAGTATGCTAACAGTGCTCACCTGCCAGTGATGATGAGATGTCTACACTCACTGCTTTTAAAAATGTGTGGGTGCTGCGCTGATGTTAATGACAACAAAAGCACAATGACAAAACTTGTGTGTAGTTAAAAGAGGCAAACAGAAAGTCACTTATTGTTTTGTTTATTGTTTATTAATCCTTTTGTTTACTGGGAAAAATTCAGGAGGTCAGGAAAGGTACTGCCATGTCATGAGATGGACACAAAAAAAAAAGCTGCTCTCAAACAATAATTCGTGTTTTTTATAGAACTGGAGTCGCAAAACCCGAACATGTAATTCAGCATATAATGGACCATTTTCATAAAGATACAGACGCGTGGCTTTTATGTCATTTTCTCCATGTTCGTCCATATTTCCTCCATCTTCCTGTCGCTCAGAGAGGGAGGGAGAAAATGCAGCAGAGAGGCAACGCTGCTCTAAATGACTGAACCATCCTCATAACACAGTTCACTGTGTCCACACAGGAAGAGACGATGTTACCATGAAGGAGCACCTGCATTACAGCGAGTGTGTGATGCCTTGTGGGATGGCCTTAAAGGAACACATGACTGATGAGCTGCACAGTGTCCAGTCAGTGTTCAGTCTTGGGGTTCATAGCTGATGGGCAACTTTCCATTAATTTTTAATAATTTCACCTCCATATCAGTGCAAGGTTTCCCACTGACAGTCTGTCAATTCAAAGCTCATTACTGTCATGTTAAGGCCACTGCTGCTGCTGCCTTTATGCACAGAATTGACTGAATTGCTAATGCTACTTTGAAATGTGCTCTATGTAAGAGCCGTCCTCCCTTTACAACACTCTGTGATGCAATCACTTCACATGAGGAAGGATGAACCGTGGTAGAAATGTAGGGCTCACTGCAAACGCCAGGTGAACTGTTAGTTTTAGTTTTGTCAACCAATGGTTTCTTTTTTTTTTTTTTTTCAGCCTGCCCTGCAGCATGTAAAGGGCATGTCCTCGCTGTCTGCAGGACTTCTCCCAAGTGAGCAGAGTGCTCAGGCAGATTTAGCACCATATATATATAACACCATGCATTTGAAAGAAGTTAGAGCAGCTGATTTGATTGGCCATTGATTGAAGCCCTTCCACATTCTAGCTGCTATATTCCTACCTATTACTAACAGTATACTGAGTTTTAAGGAACCTGGAGAACAGAAACTCTTTACATACAGTATTTATTCCGATGGGAATGATTTAAGTCTATAGTTTAGTTAAAAGAACCCACATTTTGAGAAAAAAAAAAAAAAAGGAATTGATCCTCTAAAAGCAATAACCTGCGAGCAGTAAAATAATTTGTGTTCCAAGAAACAATCCTGGTTATTACAGCTGAAAAAAAAAGAACTAAAACTACAAAGGCTCTGGCCAATAGGAACTTGCAGTGTAAGTACACTCAGAATAAATGCATGCAGGGGGACTGTAACTCTGATATATCAGTGTTTCCTGATAGCAGTGGCACAAGATATATAACACTACTTACACTATTTACCCGGTTATTTTTTCCCAGGCTTACTGGCAACACAATGCAAACATCACCAGCTCTGTGAGTGTGTTTTTGTGTGTACCTCATACATCATGTTAAGAGGCTATTTCTATAGATCAGCCTGGCTCTGGCACCATGTCTAACCCTAATCACCCTCTGTCTCTGACTGTCTGTCTCTGGATGTCCCTCTCTCTCTCTCTTTCTCTACCTCCTTCTGACTCTTCCTCACAAATAATGGCACCAGTCTAGTGCCTGTGTCTGTTGAAATTACCTCACCACCCATTACCTTTCCCAGAGTCCTCCTAACCAACCCTATTTCAGCAACCCCAAGGCTACCAGAACAGCTGCAGAAAGTTCTTTGTACACAGAGCCGGAGTCATTGGATGTGCTTTAGCCTGAGCTCCAAATACTCATTAGGCTGTGTCATTAAGCGTGTTGTCCAATGTTATTAATCTCAGAGGAGACTTAAAAAGGCTTTTACTGGTTGAGAAAGAGAGTTAGCTGTCATTTTTTTTAGACGCTACTCAGTCTGAATGTCCATAGATTCATAGAATGTCCATAGAAAAAGGTGTAAAACACAGTCCTGTCACTGACCATCACAGGTGTATAAAAATGGAGGTGGGTTTACAATCTGTACAGTGTCTGATTCAGGTTGTCTTACAAACTTAGAACCGTCAGCAGCTTGTTGTCCTGTTCAAATGACTGATGTCAGCTTGACACGGGCTTTCCAGTAACCACTGATGTGGTCACCAATCTGATGTAAAGACTAAAAGCAGAGTAACTACATATGAAGTGAAGTTTTCAAACTGAATTTAAATGACTATCCTGCAGTGTGAAGCAGGTCCCAACTACACAATGAAACACTTCTTTTTAGTGAAACAATGGTTACACGTCAAGCACATGTCGAAAAGCGTTATCACTCTCTACCAGATGTGTAATGTGATGAGAAAAAAATCCACTCAGACATCAACGCTTGCCAACACTGGGCTGCGTTCAAGGTCCACCCCCACTTGAAGGAGTCAGTGTGATGAGATGGATATGACACTGCCAGTTCATGGGGTCATGGCTTGCTTGGCTGTGTCTGTGGATAACAACAAGCTGCATTCAACATTGGTCCTATTGGAACGCTATAAACTGTCTAATGTGATCTGATACGATATGACGATAGCTGTCTAATTCTAAACATCCTCATGTTTTTCCCATCTGTCACTCTGTTATTAGTGGAGTCTTTCACAAACTTATAAAACATTTCCTATAAAGCACATCTGCTGTTTAGTTGTATATAGATATATTTTCTTAGAGACAAGGTTTTTCAATGTTAATGATGTGAAACTGAAAAATGAAGAGAGATCATCTGTTATGGAATCAATACACTGGGTGAACCAGGCACCATATTCAAGCCTCTACATTTCCCAGCCCCAGTCATGAAACTTTCCTGTTCCTTTCCGCTCTTCCTTTCACCTTCCTGAGTTCTTCTCTCCCTCCCACTTTTCCTCTCCTCTTCTCTGAGCCCCCACACGGAAACACTGTACAGGCCTTTTCGGTTTTGTCTTTGACTTTCACTCCTTAATGCATAGCAAAAATTCTGTTCCCTGACCTTGAGATCAAATCAAAACATGGACACAACAGTAAAATGCCATAAAACATATTGGCATCAAAGGCAGAGTAAACCAGTTGACCTTTTAGAGTCTTGAGATCTCTGAAAGGCACTGATGGCACTAAGATTTGTTTAGAGGTGGCTCTACTCAAAAGTTTTCCTCTCTCCGGCATTTCACCACAAAGTCAACAATGGATTGAAATGGGCTGTGAATCAGTGACAGACCAATTGGTTAAAGTAAACACTCCCCTGCTTTCTGTCCTCCGCTCTTTTCCTCTTATTCCTTACTCTATCTTCTACTTGCTTCTCTTTTGTTTGCATTTAACTTTGCACCACAAGGACCCATGCTCAGGATTTCTCAATTTCACTAAAATCAACAACAGAAACAGATGGAGTGTGAAGTGATGTTAAACCAACTCAACTACAAAAAATAAAAAAAATAAATAAATAAAAACTTCTCCACTCATTTCCTTCTCAGCCTGTTTAGATTTGGTTTACACAATGAGCCACATCCTTAACAATCAGCTGCATTCAAGATTTCTCCATTTGAACAAAATTAAAAATATTGAAATTTTTGAATGCTTTTAAGCAACAAGTCTCACAACAAAGAGTAAATACTGACATCTCTACTTTCTCTTTTCCCACTCCTTTCCCACCGTCTCTTCTCTGTGAGTCAGAACTTAGTAATTGTCTCTTCCTTTGTCTCTCTCTCCCACCCCCCTTCCTCCCTCACCTCCTTTCCTCAACACATGCAGTTCGTTTCGTTGACATCTTTGTTTCACAACAACAGACTGTGCAGCACAGAAACATGAACGCCATCAGAAACATCAGCACGCACCATCAGCACATGGAGCTGCTCTGAGCGTACGTACGTGTGTGTGTGTGTGTGTCACACTACGGCCATGTCTACGCTTTGGTCCAGACAATTCAACACTACACACGAAACTGTGCTCGCATGTGTGGCACAGAGAAAAGCGAAAACAGACATTTTACAGTAATGTGAATCAGTTGTAGATGCTTCAACGCACTATTTTTATTACTCACTGCACAAATATGTGTGTACGTGTCCTAAATCACAGTAACACAAACGGATTCACTAAACAGTTATCATCACGTAGTTTATCCAGTAAAAGCTCACCCACAGGACTACAATCACATTGCTTTCCGTTGTTGTTGTTGTTGTTGTTGTTGTTGTTCATATTTTGAAGGGGTTTTTGTGTATGTTTGCTGCAATAAGACAGTTTGCTTTGTAACTCCATAAGCTGTGTCTCTGTTCATAAGAGACCGTTTTTGTTTTCCTCTCAGTAAAACGAGTTAGTCTGCAGTCTATGATACAATATCATAAAAAGAAATGATACACTACCATTAAACTTTATAGCTCCATTTTGTGGAAATGGACAATCGTCGCTTTATATGGCAACAAATATAGTTTCAGCTACTTAAAGAGAAGCTCAACTTTGAAACAGATTCACACATACGGCCGTCAGAATCCCACCGTCCTGCTTCTACCCTGCATTTACCCTCTGTCACTGCTGCCTCAGCTGTCGCAACACATTTCTCCTCAGTGTTCCTCCGAGAGAGCTGAACAAAATCTTTACAACTGCTACCTGCCAGCTTTTCTACGCACATTCTTGGGGCTTTTTACAAGAAACAAAAAATAAGAAAAAAAAAAAAACAGAAAAGGAATTTGAAAAATGTTCGCTCTTAGTAGCAGCAGTGCATCAATCATTTAGTGTTGATGGGACCTCCATCATGGCTGCATTTCTTGCTTTACCTGTCCTTTCCAAAAGACAGATAAGATCAGCAACAGTCAGGTGAGTTACACTGTGCCTTCCTACCAGCAGTTTTAATTCTACAGGTACTGCTACATTCTGAGATGAAATAAGAGAGTTTGATAAAGATTCATCAGCTCACCGGTGCACCACAAATGAATACATGAGTAACGTTTGCTTAATTTAGCTGAAATCTGTTCAGGAGTTTTCGAGATGTAGAAGAAAACATAAAATCTGACGGGGTAAAACTTTAGCCTATTAACCATTTATATATCATGCCTGCCCAAAAAACACTTACACTGTTTGTGTAAGAACAGTAGTGGGTTATTAAAAAGTCCCACTGAAGTATCACATGGATTTTAAACCAGACAGCAGAGACTCAACCTGAGGCTGCTGGTCTGACAGCAAATCACCAGCAGTGTTGGTGGATTAACAGAAGCTTCCAAAGAAGTTCAGTTTTTTTTTGAGCAGAGTCTCATAAACTTTGTCAATGTCAATGAATAACTCAGGTAAACCCAGTAACCCAGTCCACTAAATAAACCTCCTGATCATTCTCATAGAACAGATGCCGAATCTGTGTTACCACAGTTTTGTTCCAAAAAACAACAAATCTTTCATGGAATAAAATTCTGGTATCTGATGTTTTATCACATCTTAGTTTGTAATTTCAAAATGTTTTCTTTTTTCCAATTGTAATAATTACAGTATACATTAATTCATCTTATTTACATTGTTGTAGACACACTGTGACAGAACCATGCAAAAGAAATGCACTACATAATGTGCACAGTCAATAACACTGTGGACTTATTTCTTTGTGCAAACAACCTTACAAAAAAAAAAAAAAAAGCCATTATGTTCAGAGACAAACTCGTACATTCTCAGAAGCAACTACAACGGCATTCAGTAAAGAGCATTCCTCGACCAAGGCCAAACAATCCTACACACGTCTGCCTAGCTCTTATTGTAGAAACGGAGAAGGAAAAAGGAAGTAGTCTGATAACATGGACGATTTATTTGTCATGGAACATACTAAGTACAACTTTGTGTTTAATGTGGATTTCCATCCACTAGATCTGGAGTTTTATCAGAATCTGAACCAAACTGTGCAAACTCACAGATCTCAACACCGTAAATGTTTAATTTTTAAGATCCAGACATTATCTCCTGATAAACTGATAAAAATCTCAGAAATGCCCAATCTCACAATGTTAGGGGAAGTGATAAAAAATGCTGGATTCACCCCTTTGACCAGATACACCCGAAGAGGTTCTGTACTTTCTGCATAACATTCCTGACAAATAAACAAACAAACAGACCCGATTGAAAACCTAACCTGTTTGTAATAAAAGGCAGACAGTGCATCCTGTTTATAATCAGCAGTCAAGGTTGTTGTTGTTGCTGTTGTTGTTTTGTTTTTCCCTCCATGTTAACTCATCTATCTTGCCTGAAATAACCCAAACAGCCTGAGCTGTAAATTCCACAATCACATCTCTGCAATACGTGGATTTAACATGAAGTGACACACTCATGTACGCGATTACACACACTCATATTACACTTTCACACTACACACTCAGAGAGTGTGCAATTTTACAAAACACTGAGCCTGCACTGTGGTAGAAAACCAAGCAGGGAGGAAGACAGAGAGAAAGAGACAGGGAGCGAGTGAGTGAGACAGGCAGACACACAGACAGATGGAGAGGAGGGTGATGTGTGAAAAGAGAGACAGCTGGGGAATAGCAAAGCGAGAGGTGGATTTAAAAAAAAAAACGACAGACGTCAATCACTCTCTGTGTCTGCGGAGAAGGATTGAAATTCTGATCAGAGACCCAAACACACATCCGAGTAAAAGGAGGGAGAAAGAGCTGTGTGTGTGAATTTGTGCATATTTAGTAGTGTTGTGGTGTGTAAATCTTTGGTGTTACATGGTGTGTGCATGCACGAGGGATATTTGTGTGTATGGACTCTGTGTGCATGTGTTAAAATGAGAAAGGAGGTTGTATTATGAGCATAGTGGTGTTACCTAAGAACATTTGTGCTTTTTTTTGTGTGTGGTTTTGTGTGTACCAGCGTGTGGCTTCAGGTTTGCATCAGTGTGTCTGTGTGTGTCTGTAAACACAGGGGTTCCAGGGCATACAGAGATTCAACAACACATTAGTCCCTAGTTGGCTCAAAATGTCAATATTCACTATTCACACAAACAGTGAAACCTTGGTCTGGCAAACCAGCGGGGAATGGAAGTCAGTCAGTCCTTTTTTTAAAGGTTACTTTATATAACATTTACTTATATAAAAGGGAGAAAGAGAGATGAAGAAGGATTGAAAAATATAGAGGTTGAGAAAGAGACAATGTCACACATTATAGCTCACAGGTTTGGAGTCAGCCGATCAAACACTTTATTATAACACCACTATTATTGTTATTATTACGTTATTATTACGATGTATAATGGGGGCAGTGGAGCAAACTGTAACTGCAGCATTAACATATATATGGAGCATTAACATATTATGGAGCTGTGGAGCTCATTCAATGGATAGAAAGCATGGCATCAATCAGGATTAGGAGCCCGGGCAGCCCATTTTAAAAATGTATACGTCACTGCTCAGTGTTTATATTGTGTAGAACTTGTGGAAAACATGTCCACCAAGTTAATTTTCTTCCCACTCATCCAAACACAGGAGTAGCTGGAGGAGCAGGCACATAGCCACAAACTATTTCATCACGGCTACCCACCAGGCCTGTTGATAGCTCCATATTTATTGACTGCCAAAATCACAGATGACTCAAAACTAAATCAGCCAAATTATATCTGTATATCTATCTGTTGTGCCACTCAATTGAGTTTTTGATTTGATTTTTGCAACCCACTGCCTCCCCCCTGCACTGTCTTTGTCTCTCTAGCATATTTTAATATATTTGAATTTTCTCCCCCGCTATCTCTCTCTGTGTCTGTCTTTCTCTGCGTCTTTGAGGCAGATAAGGCATGGTGCTTTTGATTGGAGCGTAATGGATGATTTTGCTGAGTGGAAAATGACGGGTTATTTCCTTGAAGTCTATCATGGCAGCAGCAACAGTGGTTTCTGAGTCAGCAGGGCTCGATGGAACAAAGGAGGAATTCAGGTGATTTGGTTTGGTCTGTTTTTGATGCAACGACGGGATGACTGGAGGAGTTTCATCTCTGTGTTTCTGCCAGTGTTTCCTCTGCTCTCTCTCTCTCTCTTTGGATCTCACACACTCACATCTCTCCACTTATTCTCTCCATCCTTCTGTCTGTGTAATTTTTGCTTCTCTTTCATCTGAATTTTTGAAGACATTTTGAAGGCATTTTAACAATCATCAGAGAAATGAGGCATCTCTTGCACAACCCTTATTTGGTTCATGAAAATAGGATGTCACCAAGACATCAATCTAAGGTGCGTTGCCATGGTAATTACAAGCTCTGTCACACAATCGTCAAAAAAAAATAAAAAATCCAAAAAAGTTTATGATTTAATATCCCTATTGTGACACTATAGGGTAGTAAACGATAAGACATTTTGCTTCAGCAAATATAACAGGGTTGAATAATAGAAAATTACATGCTGTGGCTGAATGGTACAGTAAGGAAATATGAGGTGCTACGTAATCTTGGTCCTCAAGACCCAGAGTTTTGTTCCCCTTGACAGATAATGAGCCATTAAGCTTTACTTCCTTGTAGCCCTGATCAGTCGGTTGTGCTGTGAAGAGCTACAGACAAAAGCGATTTTCATTCCAGCCAACGATGACGGCAGCTACTGTACAAGTCAAACAGGGTGACTGAAGTGGAAGCAAATGTCTTGTGACAGTGCCTCAAAATGGGGTTTGTGCATTAAGGATCTAAGTTCTGTCAAAATACCTTTTTCTTTTTTTCCCATAAAAAAATACATGTACCATCCTGAAAACGACAATATCTGTCATAAATTATAAAGCAGACACTGTGAGATGAACCTAGACAAGGAATAAAGACAGTCTGGAGTTCCAGAGGTTAAAAGCAGGGTGCTGTGAATTATTGCATTTACAAGACAGTATGGATGCATACATACATGCCAAACATGCTTTAGCCATTATGGTAGGTTATTACCTGCCACAATGGTCAGTAGAGAAGGCAATCTGAGTTTACCAGGGCCAATTACAAACAAGGATTTTTCAAGTTTTATGTTCTAGTGGCAGGAGCCACAGCTGAATGTCTGAACCATCATGGTGGTGCACTGAGACGCAGCTTTGAAGCGGCTTTTATCTGCCACTCAAAATGAGTTTCTTTCAGCAAGTTTACCCCAAAACTTCACAAGATCATCAAAATGCCTAAAAGTCATCATTATGTCTTTCCACCTGTCAACAACATATACAGTAAACATCGCTGAAAGATAAAACTTTCACCGATGTTTGTGATGTCTTGCTGTACTTTGTGTAAAATATGTAAAGACTGGAGAATTCAAGACAAATAACAGACTGAGGAAAGAAAAGTAAAATGACTGTGACAGAAAATAAATCCTGAACAGGGAGAAACGCTGAGATTTAGAGTTGAGAAAGTTAGTTTGGAGAAGACTGAAACACAGAGGCATGAGGAGGTGAGCAGACAAAGAGGTGGTGAGACCAGAGACTGGACAATAAGGCCTGATTTACAAAAAGAGGTGGAAGGATGGAGGCAGCTGGAGATGACTGAGTCATATCTGGAACGAACAGGCAGTTACACAGTCAGTCAGCAGGAGGGCAGAGACCTGCACTGAGGGAGTGGGATCAACCAGCCAACGGTGTGCATGTCTGTGCTACAGACAGGTGACTGACTCTAATGGCCAACGTGAAACAGGAAAGTGATTATACAAATGTTTTTTTGCACAGAGTACTGGAGAGTAGAATGTGTGATGTAATTCCTGATAACACGAACACAAACATTTCACATGAACCAAACAGAAAAGCAGCAGATGGACAGATATTATGTGGCAGACAATGAATGAATGTTTTACCGTTAACCTTGTTCCTTTCCCATACAAAGCACAGATATTATGAACGGAGAATCAAGCACATAATGTGGAACAAAGGACCACACACTGCCCACATTAAGACAGTCGCTTGGACCAGGGATACCACTCAGAAAATCAAGGAAATTCAGGCGAGCTTAGCTAAGGTGAGGATACATTTCCCTCCATTATCAGCCTCTGTAGGATCAGTTAAGGTTTATAAACTTTAACTGACAACATCTAATGGAACGGGCACACGAGAGCATCCAAAATTTTCAAGAGCTATTTCAGTGATAATATCACACAACTCCAGGCATACGGTCTTATTCTACTGGTTCATGGTGCTGAAGAGGGAGATTAGACTGACGATCTTAGATTATCAGTCTAGTTTTCAGCCTTCTACTGAGCCCATAAGCTTTGCGAGCTGACCAAAGAGCAATAATGTAAATTTAAGTGGCTAAAATGAGTTTCCTCTATGTGTCTAGAGTTACATGGACAGGCTCAAAGACAAACCGATGCCCTTTCCACTGAAAGGTGCTGTTAAGGTTAAGGATCTGGCTCGACTGATCTGCTTAGTCTGCTGCCATAACCCAGGAACGCATCCAAAAAGTGATGGATAGATGAGTCTGTATTGGCTGCATAAGGCTTTGTTATTTTCAACAATATAAATCACACGCCATACTGTTATTCTGACAGGAGCAGAGATGTTTACTTTCCTCAGGGTTTGTTTTTTCGGCAGAAGGTCATACCTGTCAAACATCTTTCACCTACTTTGGACATTAGAAATATGATTTACAAAAAATAAAAGTGCCAGCTTTTTGTGGTATAAGTCTGAATGTACAGTGGGAGCCGATCAAACTGAACAGCGCTGAATCAACCCAAAAACCTGCTGCTGTGGAGCACTTTTAAAACTCGATTTAAAATTTCTTAAATTTCTATGTGGAGTAGCAATGAAAAGTAAATTTAAATGACTTCTTTTTGAGACAGAATTTATTTTCAGTGTGTTTTCCACAATAAAGACAATTATTAAAAGATGAATTATTCATTAATTCTGCAGGTGAAGTCTTCTTAGTGTGCTGGTCTATCTCTGTGTGAATTTTGAGGTCACTTTCATTGAATTCTGGATGCTTCTCAGGAATCCTGCCTGTTAAAATTTGTATAGCGAAGCAGCTCCGACTGTGATGGCCCTACAGGTCAAAACCACATCGAAACCTTGAACCTGCAAAAAGTAAACTTTATGGGCGTCTTAAATGTTTAAGGAATCCATTAATGTTTCATGTTTTTAAGGCTGATCACTGATTAAAGATGGAGGTAGACAGAAGAAGAAGAGTGAGAAACATAATGTTGTGAATGTGATTCTCAGTGTTTTCAAAGCTCATTTTTCACATTCGATTTGCTGAATAAATTATTTTGAATTTTAATAAACTTGTCTTTTTTTCATCCTTCTAATTATTAATTTCATTTCCACACTTATCTTAAATCTTGACGTGCATCAGAGTCAAAGGTAGAAAAACAGCCTTCTCCACGCTAATATTTTTCACATGCCTTGTAGCACATGTTACTGCTTAAGCATTCCAGTAAGTGAAGTGTGTCAGTTTGTTTAGTTTTTTTTGTTGTTGTTGTTTTTTCCCTCCATGTTGGTGTCACGGGATGTTAATTTTGCAGCTAGCTGGCTGGCTAATGATCTGCCAGTTACCATAACAGACATCCAGTCACACTGTAACAGACCTGACAAACAGCATGCTGTGTGTATGTTTGCCCTTGTGTGACTGTGTTTGTGTGTCTATTTTACACTGGTAATTACATTAGAGAAGCTATTTAGGACCCTGTGCTTCCATAAGTGTTTTCTTTTCTCTAAAATGGTTGTTGGAACACACACACACACACACACACACACACACACACACAAAGTCAAACTGAGACAGATAATCAAACACTATTACTGTCCTTTCTCATGAACCCCCTGAATCTTTAGATCAACTTTATTGCCACCACCATTTACAGGATGGTGACAACAATGGAAATAAATGGCCACTGTACTTTCAACATAATTACAACTGTGTGTGTGTGTGTGTGTGTGTGCGTGTGAGTGTGTGCGTGTGTGTGTGTGCCCGTACACATGAGAATCTTTCTCAAAACATTATATATGCGGTGCCTTTTATACTTTATAAATAAATGTAAGTGTGTGTTCTTGAGAGTTGCTGATCATGTGGACATTTAATCCGCTCGTGATGGAGAATGATTCATTTACTGAATAGATTTTCCTCAGTTTAACCCCACTGTGCGCACACACACACACACACACACACACACACACACACACACACACACACACACACACACACACACACACACAC
>JBBMJY010000003.1:3279175-3305730 GCA_037833715.1 Toxotes lorentzi
CACACACACACACACACACACACACACACACACACACACACACACACACACACACACACACACACACACAGAGTCACCACGGATGGGGAAATGGATTGGCTGTGGCTCTGTTAACCCTTCACCTAGAGGAGTTATAAATGCTGAGGTCTATGTTTTTATTTAGAAGTTAGTTGTCAGATTGTAGATAAAACACTGCTGAGAGATCAGATCAAAAATCATATTTGTTTGGTGTTAACAGGTGTTACAGGGCGTTCCAGCTTGTTAAAGCAACAACTGAGCAAATTCAGCCCAATACTAATCAGAGCAGAGATCCTGGCTTGGTCACGACTGTGAGGAGAATGATTTGAAATGCTGCCCTTTTAATGCCCAGAAAAATAAATGTTGGTATCCGTGACACAACATCTACAGGCCTCACATTGGCTCTGCTGTATGTTTAGCACACAGTGTTTTCCCAAGAGAAGAGAAAATCAAAAGAGACGCTTCAGCAGTGAAATGACTCTGGCTGGGGTTTTGACTGGTGTCACACTGAAGGTCCTGACCGTGAGAACATACTGGATCTGTCTTGAGGAAAGAAAAAAAAAAAATCACATGCCCAGAGGATCATTGACAAATGAACAGCCATGAATTTCCCAAATGCTCAACCCTTACATCAGGAGTTCTAGTTTATCAGTGACCTTCTGTATTCCTCATACCTGCACACTCTTCCCATGTGAAATTTTCTTTCAACATTTATGATAATTGAGGTGAAATGGAGTTCTACCTAGCTTCCAACAACAGTACTGATTGTACTGATTGTTTTGTTTTGTTTTTATGCATTTACTCATTTATTGAACGCACAGTTTCATCATGTCCACACTGTGTGTCGTCCTCAAAGCTCAAATGAAACTTTTTAGGAAACTAAAAAGACATAAAATGAAGAGACAGAATGCAAACTGCTGCCTCCCCTACAAATGTCACACCATTTTCTCCCTAAGACTTTTTGCAGCTGTGTAAACTCACAGCATCGGTCTAATGCTTTAGAAAACCTCTGCTTTTCCATAGTGATGTTTATGAAAAGTGAGTTATTCTATGCATGTGGTCGGACGGATGCAGAGATTTGTTTTGTTTGGCTGAAGTTGAAAATTATGTGCTTAAGAAACACTATTCGGTTTGTGATTCACCCATTTGTTGGTGAGCTTTCTAAAAGCTTTCTCTGTGCTGGCATGTTGCAGCCTGTGTTTCACACAGTAAATTGCTCAGCTCACAAGCTAATTGTTTAAGTGAACCTCAGCCTCATGTTTGTGCATATTTTACTTAATCAGGAATCTGGAGCTCAGAGAAGCTGAGGAGACCTAATATGTGGGTGTGTATAATAAAAGATGTTGGAAACCAGAGAAAAGTGAAGATAAGAAAAAAAAATAATTCCATAATTCCTGGGAGAATATTCCTGGGATACTGTCGTCAGTGTGACTGAAACATGTCTTTGTCCCTGGTCACCATCCTGATTTCCAGTCTCTTCTCCAACAGGCTGAACACCATCAGCACCATCTCCAGCTATGAACATGATACTTTCACCACCGCCTGTGAGTTTCCTTTTACTGGTTAAACTCAGGAAGGCCACAGCAGGCTTCAACTCAAAAGGTTAAAAATAGATTCACTAAAATGCCTATAAAACTAGGTCATCAGTATACCTGACAAGTTTAAGAGAGTTTGCTAGATTTTATATGAGCAGTAATATAAAGTCAGCTAGCAATAAATAGGAAATACTGTTCATATATAAAGTTGTGAGAGAAACAGAGAGCCGGAGGAACGTGAGGATTTCTTACTTAGCCTCCTTACTGATGATGTAATATCAACATTTATAAAATGGCAGAGTTTCTACAAAAAAAAGAACCCTTAATCATTACCTTCCATTAGTACAAGAAGACGATCATGCAGCTATAAAGAAAAATGAGAAGACTTAGGAAAATCACAACTGCATTTACCCTCACCCATTGTATTTGAGTGCCCGAACACTGAATGTGTAAATGTATCAAATATAAAGTGCCCTGAAATCACAGAGCAGACTCCTGAGAGTCTGTTATAGCTGATCAGTGAATGGCGGAGTGATTCCAAATGTGGCTTTGGAGAAAAAAATGAAACATATTTTATCCAAAATAAACTTCCACTTAATCCAAATAAAGTTTTTGTAGCAGAATTCAAATTTTTCAAACATACAACTCAACATACAATTACTAAATTCATCTGGAAGTCAGTAACTCAACACAACTAACTAAGCTCTAACTGAAATAATAGAACTTTATCTTTACTTTCCCAGTAATTATTAACAAATTACACAGTCGTTAAAAAAAGCATGAAGCCTTCATAATTGAATGTGGGCCCACCCAAGCATTACAAGGTTGCTGAAATGTAATTAGATTTGAAGTTTGTAATAATGTAGTGGTAAAAGACAGGAGCAGCTAATGCCCAATTGTTGTAGTTTTTTAAATGATAAACCAGCCAGCCTGGCATCAAAGCTACAGTTCATAATTTCAACAAGAGACTCTCTGAGAATGTAATACAAAAAAAGAGAGACTGCACAAGTTTAAGGTCAGGAATGAATCTCTGTGACCTACTAGAAGAGAGCAGTGGGAAAAAAAAGCTATTTTCAGACAAAAAAAATGGTCAAAAGCTGTGAGAAAAAGAGGCATCGCACATTCTTCTAACTACTCTCTTATTTCTTGATTTATTGATAGCTCTAATGTACCTTTGAGGTACTGTGTTTAAAACCAGCAGCTCTGTCCTTTCCTCTGCTCTCGCCTCTTCAAATCCTCTCCCCTGCCATGGCATCTCCTCCTTCCTCTGCCCTTTCTCTCCTCCTTCTTCGCTACTCTCTATTAATTTTTAATATGAAGAATAGAGGGCCCATTCAGGATGTGTAATCTCCATGTTTTAATAATGGGGAGGTTCACAACATACATTTAATTGCAGTACACACACACACACATACACAGCTGAAGCCACATAGTCACCATGAAATAAACTATTTAGCTCAAAATGCTGCTGCATTGACGATCACATCAAAAAAAGACAGTAAACAGCTGCTTAACACAGTATTCTGGATATTAGTTATTAGAATACGTATCTGGAATAGGGCAAACTGAATGTTACAGTAAACAATGTTCTTGTTGTAAAAACAGTCTGGATATCAAACAGTCATATCCTCATACATAGGCATAGGCTGGTATTTAACTTAGACTTTAATGTTAATATGGGTTAATATAAGTCATAAAGCATCTCAATGGAGTCAGTGGACCTTCTGACAACCATGAAACAAAATGCATCACTGTCACTGCTTATTTAAAGAAAATAACGTCGGTTATTTCTCTTCTACATCTACGACTACGTTAGACTTCAAATCTGTCGTCCCATGAAAACCGACAGCATCAGCCAGTTCAGCAAACACCCAAAAACTATGCATGTTGGTGAAAGCGACAAAGCCTTCGAGTGGGTTTGGGAATTATGACTGCTGATTGTCCATCTCCCTCTAGAACGGCACCTAGAAGCGCTTTCTGATCTGACGTCCCCCATCAGCAGGACAAGACTATCTGTCTGAGTCTTTCAAAACCATCACAAATCACTGTTTGAAAATAAACTGGTTTTATGATTTGATAACTCTACGGTTAAAGTTTGGGGAGGTTTAGGCATGAAAATGATAAAAATGATCATAGTCAGTCGTAGTCATGCTTTTAAATGGTTGGAAATGAACAGCTGTCTCGTGTGTCAAAGTCTGATGTTTTGTTGATCCACCTGTCCCTCTCCTTTGCTTCAATCATAATTACTATGGCTGCCTGAGGGGCTTTGTCAGTTGAATGTAAACGTGTTGCTGAAACAAATAATGTTGTTTTTGGGAGCACAGATTCAAATATCTCCACAGCAGCAGTATAAAAAATGAAAGTTCATGAAAGTACATTAGCACTTGTGTTATACTACGCAGATTTCAGCATATTCATCTTTCTCTTGACTGTTCACTCAGCTTTTGACAGCTTGTGTTTTTCTTAATTTGCACGCGGCTTTGCCAGAGAGAACAGAGAGAATTGAGAATCATCCAAACCAGACCACCGGGAATGTTCCCTCAGTATCAGAGGTGGCATTCGATGCTTCCCTCCACTGCAGCACTGGTTTGTGACTGCACAGGTGTGATTTTACATACAAATCTTGGCCTGGTGCAGCTTCAGTGATCTGCATGACTCTCCACAACAAAAGGCAGTGCCCACTGCAACAGCAGAGTAAAAAAACGTAATGCTGATAGTAATTATTATCACAGCGGTCCTCTCTTAATCCCTCGTTCTGTCTCTGTCGGCCTTTATCTTCACATCGTGATCCCACTCTTCAGCCTTACCCTCCATCTCTCTGTCCTCTCTGTTTGTTTCTCCTGCATGTGCCTCTCTACAGACCCCCTGGTACAGCAGATAGGTTCTCTATCTCTTTGCTCTCAGCTGGACAGAGACACATCAACGCTCCACTGAGCCTTGAGAAAACCCTCTCCTCCCCAGCTCCTGCATTTCTCAGTTTTTCCTCCTCCACCTCCCCTGATCTCTCTTATAGGTTGTCTCAGTGAGCGATGGCAGACAAGTGCCCCTGCTGTGGTTACAATCCTTCCACCCCCGTGTCTCTTTCTCTCCTCTCTCTCCATCTCTCTCTGTGTCGCTCTCGTATTCCTACCAAGAGTGTGTGATGTGCAAATGGTGATCCAAATGAGAACACACTACCATAAAATAACAAGGCAAAAAAAATAAATAACTAAAAATCCAATTTAAACAATTATATCCATTCAGCTCCTCTGTTTATTTGCACAGGTACTAATATATTCATCGCTTAAAGCTCGTCTCACCACGATACAGTGAAGGTGAGTGCAATTTTGTTTGCAGTGCTCACACAAGTGACACATTATATTAAAAAATTCAACATCTACTTCCAGAATCAGATCTAAAGAACACGACATCAACAGTTGTCAGAGGGACGATTTCTTCAATAGAAAGTTAAAAAAATGTCCACAACAAGGTCTGTGGATTACTACGTTGAAAACTCTCTTAATTAACTTTCACTTAATTAAAATTAAAAGTTTGCACAATTACCTCATTTTGAGTAATCGCTATTTTTCCATTCACAGTGTGTGTGTCAAAGTCTCCTCCCTCCCCACCATCCTGTGGCCGTCCTCGCATGTCTCCATATTAGTCAGTCTGGGAGTGTAAGAACGAGAAGAAGAGCAGCTCGAGCTCAGAGGGAGGGCGAAGGGCTGAGTGACCCTGAAGAAAGACGAGCGAGGAGATTGTGACAACTAAAATGTGTCCCAATATTCATTACACGTTCCTCCCCTTCTCTCCCCTCTCCGCCTTGACCACTCAACCTGGGTGGGATTTAAATGAAATGGTGTGTGCAGGTATGCTTGAGTGAGAGAGAGAAAGAGAATCAAATCTCTGCCTTGTAAAGTCCTTATTAAAGTTTCCGCTTCATTACACAGGAGCATTTCCACAGCCCCATGCATGAGTAACTTTGAGACATGCATGCAGACAACAAGGTTGTATATATCTGCTTTTCTTTGTGAACAAATGTAGTATACATGTTCATCAGCATACAGTTGAGTCTGTGTTGTTGCCTCACATCTCTGAGAGCATGGAGGAACAGCATAGTACTGCTAGGAGAGGATGATATTAAATTCTACCTCGAACCTTCAGGTGCAGTTTATTAGAGAACTGCTCTCCCCTGTTGCTTTTGTGCCTCTGTTTTCACGGTTGTTTGTTTTCTTTGTTTATGGATAGGCTTGTATCAACCAGTCACTGACATCAAACATGTCTGAGAACAGCTGTGAGGCCGCATTATGTAAGATCACTCAAGAGGAAGTGCAATGCTTCTGGGCGACAATTAGCAGGCCATGGGATCAGGTTGGTAACACATCGGCACCTGCTACATGCTCATAGCCGAATCCTGCTTAATCTGCTATGCTGCACAATACTCATTTAGTCAATGAGTCATAAAACATACACATGAAATCGGTCAGCAAGGCCAGTGTGGTCACTCACAACTTTAAGCACAAAATACCTCATGAAACCGAAGCAGGTGAAAATGACGCAAATGACATCCAGAAAGCTATTTTAAGTTCTATGTAGTGACCTAGTTTTGAAACAAAGATGGCTCACATGTGGACTTCATAACCTCCCGCCTCTGAGAAACATAACCAGTCAGACGCCTCTCCGTTTAAACAAAACTGAGCTGAGGCTTCATGTAGCTGATAAAGCAACATAGCTGCTATCCCAAGAACTAACAAATGCCATTTGGTGGATGCTTTTATACAGAGTGCATTACACTCTCATAAATGCATCCATGCACCAGCATGGATGGCCCCAGAGGGAGTCATCCTCCAAAACCCTAGCAGTGTTAGTGTCTTCCTTTATTCAGTGAGCTAAACAGGACTAAGCAAAACTGCTGTAACTTAGGAAGCCTTTAAAATAAATCTGCCAAGATGGATTTTCATCCTAAAAATCAAAACTAAAGCTGTATGTTTTGATAAAGTGATGAATATCCACGATTTTGTACGTAGTATATTAGTCTATTATCAGATATAAAACCGTGCACTCACAACAAGCACATCTGAACAGGTTCTTTTTCAAACTGTAGCGTTGGTTAAGCTTAGGCTGAATTCAGGCTGCTTATAAAACTCTTATCACATCCATGGGACAATGGGACATCCACTGACTATTAGCAAAGAAGGCCGTACTCTTAGTAATTTAACTTGACTTTACCTTGAAATTAATTAATACATTCTAAACAGACACATGTAGTGTTTTGTCTCAGAGTTTCTCAGCATCTCACCATGAATGATCCATTCATTTACCCAGTGTGATTTTAAGGGAGCGAGTCAGCAACTGTGTGTGCAGCGTCCCCAGCTCATTCTCACTGGCATAAGCACTTAAAAAAAATCAGTCTGAGCTTAAAGGAATAACAAAGACAACATGCTCTGGATGATACTGTCTGCCTTCATTCTGCCTTGAGAAAAGCCTTTCAGGTTGCACTGAGAATAAACAGTCGGCAAAGGTCTGACTATTCAAGACGAAATTCAGATCCTCAAAAGCTGACCTTTTGGAAATACAAGGTTTTTGGCAGACTGCTAACAATAGGAAAAACTGTGCTGTGTGGGATAGTGGGCCTCATGCAGTTTAGAAGGGAAGCAACCACTTACATAGAGGTTACTGCAGATTCCCCCTTCGTCTTTGTCAAACCTTTGATAAACCTTATCAAGAAATCTCGATCAATAGATAAGCTTTATCAATTAAAAACGTCTGGGATCATAATTAAGATAACAGCATAGTTTGAAACATGTCAAATTAAAGTTCAGCTCGATAAGATCCCTGCCCATGATGATATATGAGTCCACCAACACTGGACAGAGACTGAGGTTTGTGTGTATATGTGCGTGTTTGAGGCAAATAGTATGATTACCTCCCAAAGCCAGTCGGAGACAGAAACAGAGAGGAGATATGGAGACAGATGGGGACATAGAAAGTGACAATTACTATGGAAGAGAGCGAGGGAAAGAGAGAAAGACAGAAAGAGGGTGAGAGAGGGAGAAACAGATGAGAGCTTTCCGTTCTCTGTGTTGTACCTTTAAATCTCTCATCGCTCTCCTCCTCCTCCTCCATGCTGGTAAATTATTCAGAGCTGCTGATTTATCACCTCCAACAAAAACACAGATATAATAGTTGTGTGTCTGAACGGGAGCTCCACTGCACAGGAGCTTCTCCAGCAGTGGAGACTCTTAGAGCAATGGGCACATAACGCAGCTCAGAAGAGGAGCCACACAGAGTGTTGACCCAGACTCTACTGAACAGGGTTAGTACAGACAAACACAGTACTCTGCAAACGTCTGCGACTGATAAGTGGAGTCTACATTTCTGTTGTGCTTTGTTTATAGCTGTCAACATTCAACATTAAATTAAAATTTAGGTGAAAAAGGAAAATGAAAAACATCTGTTGTTTTAGAGACTGGCTGTCTGCACAGTCAGACACAGTAAGACTGCAATGGCCAACCTTGGTTACTGGCTTTTGAATACTAGCATTAGTGGTTTGCCCCGGATGCTTCTAAAAGAGTCCTGCTATTAAAATCACAGCAGGCTTAATAGATCTATTTTGCCTGCTGATCATTCAATATAAGGACCTAATGGCCCCCAACAAAAGCTACAATTTAAGCCTGTAACAGAACACTGATGGGTAATATTGTGTACCAGTGGATTCTACCCCTAGGAAGTAACAACTGAATGACCTCGGCCTTAAAAATTGAAAAGGGCTCAAGGGTGTTTTTCCAATTATTAAATAATAACATTTCTCTGCTTCCTTCCAAAAAAGCCTATCTTTATGATTAAGGCTCAGTATTTGGGGGTTAAAGTGTAAAATCTTCTGTGCATGGCTGCAGATCAGAATCTTTTAACTCTGTCATAGACAACTGAGGGGGCTGATTGGTCAAATTCAGGACTTCAGTACATTCCAGATGACACTGTGCAAGTCTGGTTTGTATGATGTGCTTTTCAGAAAGTCTATTTTCAGTTCCTTTGGTCGCCTGACCAAGCTACCTGCCCCGCTGAGCTGCTCCTCATTAACAATTAGTCTCAGAGAAAATTGACAACTGCCTCCTCTCACTGTCAGAGCGAGTCTTGCTCTGGTTACTTGCACTCATTATCTGCTCTGCTGGCCCACTGTTTGTTGCCTTTCGACCGAGAAAAATCTATTTTTGCCACATTAGATTTGTTTGTTGATTAATATGATTCAATTACAAAAAGTCCTCCAAATTAAATGACAAAATTCATCGTGTGTCTATGCCCTCTAATCTAAATCTGCTTTGATAAGGTTTGGTTAGGTTTAAGCACAAACATGATTTGGTTGGGTTTAGGGGAAATGTGGCGGTAATTCCTATGGATGCTAAAAGGCTTTGTCACTTGAACATAACCATTTGGTATTTTAGGACGCTTCTTGAAATGACTGATGCTGTAGTTCTTCTTGGGAGGACGTTGTTCCATGATGATGAAGCCACGGTCAGTTCAGGTAAGAGATGTGCTGCCCCAGATGGATGAGCCAAGACTTCACTGACTCTCGTCAAAGGACTGATGGGATTTCCTGACGGTGAGGTACAGCAGCAGCAGTAAGGCGCTGTATGTTTATGTGGTGGTGAACCAACTATTTTCCTAGCTCTTATCCACCAAGATTTCAGAAGTGATCAAAACATGAAGCTGTCAACAGACATGGTTTTTAATGTCCTATATATGATGAAAGAACATCTAGAATAAGTTTTGTGAATCTACATCCAAAATGTGAGTTATGAATCCACAGAAAAAAGCTTGAATGTAAACTGAGACTGGAAAGATCCCTCCTTGGTATTTTAGAAGTGTTTTGACCCCTGGTGCCTGACAGAAATCAATAGTAATGCCTTTTCATCCTTTGCAAATAAACATTATCATTCAAGAGTGGAGGTAATTTCTTTCTCCACTTTCAGACCTTGCAGCACTTGAGGATCTTAAAAGAGGAGCATGGAAGACGTTTGCATGGAGGCATAGGTTTAGGTTTATTTCCTGCCTGGGAAAAAATTGATTTAAAAAACACAATCTGGCCACATTATAGTCTTATTCACTTATTTGTTTTATTTTTATCTTCAGGGCTGTAGTGTGGTCAGGTGGGTGGACAGGAACACCACTGCAGGGGTGGCCATTTTGACAAGAGGATTATCCATGAACTGCAGCCAACTTTTAAGCTTCTTTCCCTTTTCTATCTGTGTTGTGTCCTAAAAAAATAGATAATCACTTAATTAAATATTGATGATATTTCAAACAGGAAGCTGGCAATCGGATTTCTACGAGACCAGAATGATTAGGCCAGTGTTTACTGTGTCATAGCCAGTGTTTCAAAAGGAGACAGAGAGGTGTGCAGTGTAAAGGAATTTTTCCGTTTTTTAGTTAGGATTAAGTTTATAAGAGTTATAAGTATGCCCCAAAAACAACAGTGGGGGGCATACAAAGGGAAAGTGGATAAGTAAGGGGTGAAAAACAAAAACAGTGAGAAACAGAGGAACAGGAAAACTGAGAGAGGGACGAAGAAGAGTTTAAACAAGTTAAAGAAAACGAAAACATTGATAAAAACAATTTTTAAAGCCACTGGTAGACTTATCGAGCGTGTTTAAATCCAAATGATTAATTCACAACTGTGTACATATGAGTTCAGCTTTGTATCATATCCTATCATACATTTTTCATACAGCAGCAATACCACGATGGGGCGGTTGGCTTTCGCTCCATGGACACATGGGAGCCCTTTGGTCCATTAAAGTGTGTGTGTGTGTGTGTGTGTGTGTGTGTGTGTGTGTGTGTGTGTGTGTGTGTGTGTGTGTGTGTGTGATGGAAAGGGATATTTGCTTTTAGGAAGGAAATTCAAGAAGGGAGGGAGGTGCATGGTGCAGAATAAGTAAAGGACACACACACACACCAAAAGCAAAAGGTGACTTGAAGTACACATAAACACCACACACACACACACACACACTCACACAGAATAAGTCCATTTCCATCTGGTGATGTTTACTTTAGACAGTGCAAGCGTCTGCTCCTGCAAGAGCGTAGGCAGGAGGAGCGAGGAACAGACAACAGAGGGATAGTGATAACAGAGGGATGAAGCAACAGCCTGATGGAAAAGTGAATATTCCTCTGGTAGAAATCTTCAGATTACACGCCCGGTTAGATTTCATCACCCCCATAGGTATTTTGCTCTGTGAGTCTGTCTGTGTGTCTCCCTATCTCTGTGTGCATGCACTCAAGTCATTTCAGTGGAAGACAGCCACTACATGGGGATATAAAGACACTTTGTAAATAATATATGTAGTGTTTATTGCATGTTGGCAATAAATCTGACACCTGGATCACCTGGTAACATCAAACTACCACATTATCTCTTTCCTGCACACTGGGGAAAAAAATCACAGAAGTATATTACAGGAAAGTCTCAGACCGCCTTATCAACACAGCAGACACTCTGAAACTGTGACACCCATTTGGACGAGAGAAATGAGGACGTATCACACAGTTCATCTGCTGTGAATCTGATCTGGTTCATTTGTGTATTAAACAGCAGATATGACACTATATCACACAAAGCAGCTACACACAAAGCAACTACACCACCATTGAAATCAGTGAATCCAAAATATCCTGTCTCTGAATTCCTCTTCATCTAGCCACAGGTTAACTTATACTCTATTTGGCATCTACAGTATGTCACTGTTTGTAAATGAGCAGCTGAAGGTTAACTGCCTTGTTCAGGGAGACCTCAAAATTAAGTGCTGAGAAAATCTTTCTCATTCACTGTATCTGCCAAATTTGAGGTTGTTGTGATCTTTAAGCACCGACTCTTTCCGCTCCGTCTCTACCCTCCTTGCCACGGCTGCCCTCCAAAAAGTTTGGTTTATTACTGCTGCATGTAGTTTTCACCCCATGGTGCCTCTGCCTTTAGCACACTTTTTCAGTTTCTTTTACTTTTTAATACTTGCCTCCCTTTTTACAGGATTTGGCCTCAGTATAAAAAATGGAAATATATATTCCAGGCACTGGTACTCTACGTGATGCTTGGTCAAGTACAAATAAACAACCATTTATTATGTTCTTACAAAAACACAAAGGCAAAATCTCGATCGAGGTTTTTGACACGGTGAAAGGGTCAACAGGAAGTTTTTATCAGTTTTCTGCTGAATCATCAGTGCCTTGGCAAAATGACCATTCTGGAACGAACGCTCCAAGGTTTTGAACGGGCTGCACCACTCACTCCGCTCCTCTGTGCCTGAGGCGAGGTTTGTCCCTCTGTAGTCCACTGTGTCATTCACATCGACAGCGAGGCATTTCTCAAGGTGCCAGGTAATGATCTCACATTGCTGCATTTACATATCAGGTTTCAGCCCAGACTGTTGACTTAGAATGAGCGCAGACAGGTGTGTACGTCAGCTTTGTCACTGTGTGGTCACATGGGAAAAACATGGCACTAACACTGCAGGAGTCTGTGGTGTAGTTCCTCCAGTGATCGAACTTTATGTATTCTGTAAGGCACACTGGAGTTCAGTGCCAAACAAATGGCTTGTACTACGTTTAAGGGACTTCAATACACTGCTAAAAACACTAAAAACAATAGCATTTAGAGTAAGAGCAGGCTCTTCAATAAGTCAGCATTTTTATCTTCTAGTCAAAACAAATTGCACTAAAAGAAAATAGTGCAACACGCAGCAACAGGGATGTGATTAGAGCAAGGAATGAGATTACAGAGGCCAACGAGACAATGTTAGGAACAAGAACCTGGATAAAAGGCTGTTCCCAGAAAGACGAGAGGAGCTAACTGTAAAATCACATAGCAGGCAACGGTATGCAACCAATGCACAATCATGCTGCGCTACACAAGTGGCTGAACACTAATGCCATAACCTGGTTTAGATGTGAGAGGAATGCCCATCCCGATAAACACACACACACGCACACACACACGCACACTCCACCCTGCCTCCAAGACAGTGCTATGAGCAAAATTCTGGATAAAAGCTTGTTTTTTTCTGAAGATAAGAGAACTAGCTGAGAGCAAAGCAAGATAAAAGGCTGTGGAAGATAACAGCTGTGTAATATGTGTGACTGCTTCTTAATGGATGTGATGACTCATCAGTGTTTGGGAGTGAGGGATTACAAGTAACAGGATTATAGGAATCTGAGTCTGAAAAAAAATGAGGCAGTAATCTGTTACAGTTACAGAGATGGGAAGCAGCGATCAGATTATAATTATTTGTTCTGACTTTTTTTATACTATTTAGTGAGAATAATGACTCATCAGTGTTGGGAGAACAACAGATTTTATGTGACAGGATTTTAAGTGATCTATGACAAAACCGCTTCAGAGACACATGGTATCTGACTTGTTTGGTGACCACCCAAACCCCCTCTTACACGTTTTTTTTTTTTTGCAAGCTGACTGCAGAGGTGCTTAATTACATTAGTTAATGTATATTAAATAGCTTAACTGCTAATCACTGAGATAATGCAGCCAGTTTCCCCAGAGGGTTAATTAATCTTTAATAGTTTTTGTATTTAAAGTTATCTTACACTTTTTAAAACACAGTTTAAAGAATTATTAAAGAATCCAGACCCAACATTTTAGCTCTCTAAGTAGATCATCGGATTAAAAATATGAAACTTATTAAGATGATACGGTGGCAGTGTTTTTTTCTCATTTTACTTTCTTTTTATGTATCATCACACCATCCTTTATTCAACCTGTCAGCCCAATCTGCGTCTTTACACTCGGCGTCGTAGGGCTTCAGTGGCCTGAAACCACTGCAACTAACAGCATAAGTGACATTATATAGGTTCTGCATACACTTTCACACAGCAGAGGCCACAAAAATAATCCTGAAGAAGCCTCTATGATAGTGCTAGTTATCATGCAAGTGGTCCATGAAAGTAGCAATTCAACTGACTGCATTCATCTGGCAGCAAACAAATCGAAAGACAAAACAATAACACAACAACAACAACAAGAGCAAATCCAAATATGCCTCAAAAAGGAGAGCGGGAATGAGGGAGGAAAAACGAGAATGATAATATTGGTACTGCAGTATTGGACTTCACTTAATCCCCATCATGAGTTAATGTCACTATGATGGTGTTGTGCACTGCAATTACGTCCCACTCATACATTGTACAGACAGAGAGGGACAAGAGCAGATGCTGCAGCTATGAAGACAGATCACTGTGGGCTCAACATGTCCTCCCTGAGCTGTGATGCTCGGGTGTACAGAGACCTTGTGTGTGTGTCTATTTGTGAGATGGAGACCTAGAATGTGTTTCTTCCTGAGTGCATGTCTTCTTCTGTTTGCATTACTGTGTTGTTATGTTTGTGAATGTGTGTTTATGAGCTTGTGTACACACATCTTGCATCTACTTGCAAGTGTGGTGATGGTTTTGTTTGGCTGCAGAGCTTTGTGTCCCTGTTTTCATAATTTGTATCTGAAAGTATATGAACTACACCAGGTGTGTGTGTGTGTGTGTGTGTGTGTGTGTGTGTGTGTGTGTGTGTGTGTGTGTGTGTTCTATTGATCAGCCAGACTGCACCCAAGGCTCCGGATGGATGACCCTCTATTAGGCCGTCTGTCTCCCAGGAAAGAACACCTTAGCCTGGGGAGAATATGATGCTCTGCCCCTGAGGTGCTGAAGGCCCGGTGGACTGGATTTTACTCCACTGCTTTAACCTGTTTCCTATCCAGTAGCACATACAGGGATATGCTGCACATTCACAGTAAGAAATCAAAGTACAGTAGCTGGGTTGTGCTAATCTAAGGAGCAAATGATATAACTGCTGTTAATCTTGACATGCAGAGGCAGTACAAGAGAAAGGGTTTGCTGTCATATCTAGAAGAATTAACACCCAGCCTTGTAGCTACACCAGCTACTGAGCATCATCTGTGGCTGGCATCCTTTCCTATTACCAGCCCTTCACTTACAGCTCATGGGGTGAGTTTCAGATCATTTAGGTTAATGTGAAAACAGAAAGAAACTAAACCAAAATACCCACCATTCCGGTACTAGGTTATTTAAAATTCCAAGCAGCTCTAGTGTATATACGGTACTATCAATTGTGTCTATGCAATTTACATTTTAAAAACAAACTCATAATGCATGAGGCTTCATTTCCTCCGAGCTTATACATGAGTCCAGCTGGACGTCTCAGCAAACCTCCTCGCATGTGTAGCTGCTGTGGCTTCTGGTGGTTTTTTCCACTCTTCCTATTTCCTAAACTCTTGCTCTGTTCCAGAACCCAGCCATGTCTTTTTAATTTGTTTAAACACGAGTTGCCCTCTCACCTCCTCCTCATCGCTGCCCCCATCTTTCCTCTGTCTCTTCTCTCACTCCTCCCTCGGTGCCGTCTGTCACCCCATTCTCACCTCTTCCAGCAGCTACATCATAATGTAACGCTCCCCCTTTGCTTAGTATAATTACCCAATTTTTCTTATATTTATTTATAAAGCAAAAAACATATATATATATTTTATTTCACTGCTTGAATCCCCATTGTCTTTTCTTCTTCTCAGCCATCACTCTCCTCTGACTTTACCATTCCTGTCTTGTGTTTTCCTGGGAAGTACAATCAACATGTCAGCTGAGAAAAATACACAGGCTGTCGGTAAACATGACCTGTTCTTCTATTACTTCCTCCCACATTTCAGCCACGACTCAATGTACGACTGATATTTCCTCCTCAAAATGAATATGAAAGTAAGAATTCATGAAAAAAATATATAAAAATTAAATAAAATACCTGACATACACTACCCAGATATTGGCAGTGAGAGTGCTTTATGTAGTTGACCTTTCTCATTAAAGTAGTTTCTCATTTAGCTGTTTCATGGCTAGTAAAGGCACTGTGCACGAAATGTTTCACATTTTAAGCTATAAAAGAAGGTTAAATTGCCAAGAGCAATGGAGTATTTGGTGTTTGATACGCAACATCATTTCAGGCAGCAGAGCTGGGGGGATACTGGCAGCAGTTATGAGGCTCAGTCTCTTTTGATAGTGTGTTACAGCTGTAAAAAAGACAACATTTGGAAGCAAGGTAATTCTGCATTGACTGAGGAAGGCTGCATAAACCAAAGCAGGTGTCGGATTAGTGGCTGATCACATACTGTAACAGGCAGTCAAAGGTACTCTGTGTGAGCGCATTTAACACAGCAACCAAATTTAGGTAATTATCTGGGCTGACGAGTACGACTCTTCAGAGACGAAACACAAAGTCAGACACAATGAAAACCAACAAGATGAGCTTTACTAAACCCGCCTCTTATAACACAACGTACGCAATCACACTAACAGCTGCTACAAAGGTGTCTCCAGCCTGCTGAGGAACATGCACAGCACATATACTAAATTATTGCCATTGTCATTCCACCTCCCTCTCGCCTCCTCTGTGAAGATCCTTTTTTTCCACGCATCATTATATTATTTGACTAAAGTGTTCAGTAGTATATAGAGCCGCTCTGAGCCGTGAACAAAGAACGGCAGCTATTGAGGAATAGAGAGTGAAATAAAGAACAAAAGAAACTGACATAACAAGAGCCTGATAGTATCACAAGGAACTGAACCAACACAAATTTCTACTGGCACTGAATCACATTAAACATGTCCCCACTGCGCTGAAATGACTCAAATTACATCAAATTGTACAGAGCCGAACTGATTTGAATTGTAACCACACAGAGAAAAATATTGTGCCAGCTCTGTTTCCCGCTATAATGAAAGTCAACAGCATGCATTAGCTACATGCAGCCACTTTCCTTTTTCTTGAGCTCCTATACCAATATTAATGTCTCTCTATCAATGTAGAGAGAGAGAGGGAGAGAGTGAGAAGGATGCCATTTTCCACCCATGTGGCAGAAAAGACTCATAAATCTTACATACTGCACATTAAGGGTCAAATGTATGTCAAAGTATACTGTGTGTGTGTGTGTGTGTGTGTGTGTGTGTGTGTGTGTGTGTGTGTGTGAGAATGAAAGTGTGGAGGTCAGGGAGTGAGGCAGAGAGCAGAAATGGCTAAAGAAAACAGACATAGAAGTAATGATAGAGGAATTGGCCTTGACAGATGAGATGAGGGGAGAGAGGAGAGAATGAGATTATTACAGTATGCACATAAGGGAGCAGAAGAAAGACGCAAAAGTAAACAACAGTTCACTTGACCCCTGCCGTACATAGACCTTATTGTCAAAGGGACTATTTCTTCAGTAAGAAACACTGTGCACAGTGAGGACAGTGCATTATCTTGAGTAAACAGGATAATATTCCTGGAAAGTCAAAGTAAATTTTCTATTATTTTTGGTGGTGTGCCTCCGTCCAGTTGGGTGCCTGTTTGTAGCAGATGTAGAGGTGGAGGTTATGGGTTTTTTGTAGTGATAATGGCAATGACTGGGAAGGTTAGTATTGGGTGTTCACGAGCAAAACTTACACGGTGGCCCTAACCTTTGACCTCTGACCTCCAATACATGCTGACTCCATCTTTGACGAGCAGTGATAATATGTGCAAAGTTTAAAGAACATCACTCAAAACATTGTAGAGGTAACACATTCTGAAGCACAACATTTGCATAAAGGCCACAGCGACCGTGACCTTTGACCTCTGACCTCCACAATCTAATCAGTTCATCCTTGAGTCATATTTGTGCAAAGTTTGACAGAGAGACCTCAAAGCGTTCTTGAGATATCGCACTAGAGCAAATCAATTCTTGGAAATAAAACGGCAATGTACGGAATTTTTTTAAAATTGTTTTATTTATATATTTTCTTATTTTACACTATTGATCACTTCTACCATAACCTGCAGAGATAGCCTGACACAGAGCGAGGGAGCGGAGGCACTGGAGAGAGAGTGGAGATTCATCTCTGGAATAAAGTTTCAGATCTCATAAAACAGGACTGCTTGGTGCACTAAACCTTCCCGAAGCCTGGGTGAGGTGGTTGAAAAATGCAATTTGTCTTTACAATGCCCCGCTTGACGTGACCTGCGTCTGAGTAAATTTTGCCTCCCACTAACCAATTTTGTGCCACGTCTGCCTGCATGTCTATCTATCTGTCTGCCTGTCACAGTGCATCTCGTTCTCGTCTCTTGAAGTGCCACGACCCTCCCCGCCGAGGTATCCTTCCTCATTCTGTGCGTTTTTGATGTTTGATAAATAGGCCCGAGTGAGTGGCACGAAACTTGCTGCAGACAGATTCCCGACATCGTTTTCTTTAGTTTGTGTTTTTTCAAACGCAGACTAACTTCTTCTTCGTCCGTGTCACACACTCAATATTCAGCAGCGTTCATGTGCAGTCCAGCTTTTTCTCTTCCTTCACTGTGGCTGACACAGCGACAGTTATTACAGAAAAAGAAACACCTCTCTATTCTTTTATTTATTCCATCCTTTCGCTTATGCAGCTAGCTCCTTTTTGCATGTTTGTTAATCCATTATTGACAGTAAAGCTTTTCTTTGAGTGTTCACAGCCTGTGAGAGATACTCTGGTGTAATGGCAGGGGATATGGACCTAATGGCATCGGTACAAGAGGAAAAAAACAAAACAAACAACCCAGGACTCTTGATGTGTTTTTTTTTTTCAGTTAAAAAAGTAAGGGCATGCTGGAAGACAATGTGAAAAGAAAGAGAAGGAGGCAAGGAAGAATTGAGGACAGAAAGAAAGGGAAGGAAAGAAGGGGAAGGGCATTGGCGATGAGACCGAAAAATGACATCAAAAGAACAAAGACAGAAGTACAAAGACAAAAGTGAGGGAGGGGTGCAGGAGAGGACAGGAGAGCGGAGGCATTCCCGGCAGTGCTAACATGTTGAGGCTTAGTTGGGCGCACACTCTCACACACACAAACACACACAAAGCTGTTCTTCCTAACGAGTGAAAACACTCTGAGCAGAAAAACTGCGATGTCTCTGGTGGCAGGTTGCAAAAAGCTTTCTCCTCGCCTCGGTCTCATCCTCCCTCCCTCCTTCACTGCCTGCCTAACTCTTTAACCCCTTTTCCTCTGCTGCTGCACACCGTGGGCTCTCATCCCCCTCATTCATTACCATATGCACATCTCCATCTTTCTTTCTAATCAACATTTGCATCCGGAGCTGGCAGAGGATAAGTCTGAGTCCCAACTCCATACATACTAATCCAAAGCAGGTTTACAGTGAGTACGTGGTGTGTTCACACTGGAAAAGTGACGGCCATTAAAGGACACTATCGTCCTACAATGCAATGCTCAAAGGAACTGGAGAAGTTTCTCTCAGTGGCAAAATCAGTTGCAGGTGGTGGCGAGAAAGCTTGACAAAAAATAAGCATTTGATCTTTGGAAAAAAAACATGTTTGCGTTACCTGTGTAAAGCTAAGATGTCTGTAGTATATTAGGTTTACAAGGTTTGGTTATTAATGTCCACTGGTGCACACATTTGTTTGTTTCCTGTAAATAAAAACACTTTGTCTGCCTAAACTGGTGTCTAACCAGTGCCAAGAGCCAAATATGAGGCTCCCATTGACATCAACACCTCTTTGGAAAGTTTCCAGTCCGTGTTAAATATGGTGCGGTGGTGCTGGTCATGTATTTTGGTCTACATTCTGTTATTATGCCAGCACTATCAATCCAAATTCTTTAAGCCAGCTGCGCTAATGTTTGTCTTTCCACCAAAAAGAAAGAAATATATAACCATCTGCCTTTACTGCAGATTTTGTCACTTCATCTCATTTTTACACATCACTCTAAGAATGATGACCAACAGACACAATACCCACTCTGTTCATCCATCAACCCATCCTTCCCTCCTCCGATCCAGTCTCTGCTGCCTCCCTTCCTCATTCTCACCTCCCCATGTCCTCAGTAACACCTGAAAACACTGAGACGACTGGCAAATCCCCCTGACACAGAAGGTGTTTGGCATCCAGCGCAACTTTCAGCAGGCTAACCCACTCAGAATGCCATTAAAATCCCTACTTTACCTGTATTTACATGTAATGCCTCTCTGAAATATATTAGGATGCCCCCTCACTTTCTGGCAGGGTTACACTCCTGAACTGAAAAACTGAGGAGCAAGGAAAGGAAATGCAGGACCGCAGAAAATAACCAAAAGTACTCACTCTGACTTAGAATTGAAAATTGCACATGTGCTCCTCTTTCAATTTTTAAGGCGAAATGAATTTATTTTTAGGAAGCATATGCTTCTAAAATGTAGAATCCTGTCTCATAAGAGGAGCTCTCACTTAAGTGCATTTGGAGTTTTTGTGCCTGCACGGACCTCAAGCTGCCTGCAGGGAGGTTAAAAGCATCTGGGTCTGCTGAGTAACTTGCAGTTCACCTGGTGTTTGGCTTTGTATGCCCCACTGCTGCTCATTATCTGAAGGCTACAGCAGACAAAGGAGACCTGAGGAACATAATGGATAATTCTGACCAAAACAAATGCAGAAAATTGTTTGACTTCAAAAGATAAGTATTAATCTGGTGTTGGGGTCAGGCATATGTGCACCAAGTTTAGTTTCTACCCACTGATTTCATTATTTATTTATTTTTTTTAATTTAACCTTTATGTAACCAGGAAAAGTCTCATTGAGATTAAAAAAGATCTTTTGTAAGAGCAGACAGGGAGCAGCACGATCACCAGGGTTGCAGACAAATAACAATTTACAACAAAAATTATTACAGAAACATAAAATATCAAAACAAATATTTGTCATCAACATCAAACAGGGGCTTCATGAATCAAAGAAAACACCTACATACAGATGTGCCTGTCTCCACATCATCTAAGATCATTTTAAATGGATCCAGTGAGACCAGCTCTCTGACATTCAGGTGATTTGTCAACTGATTCCAGGCAGAGGGAACAGCACACTTAGTTTCAGTGCAGACTTTAGGGACAGCCTGGAGGAATAAGATGTGGGACAATAACTTCCCACACTTTTTCAGAGGACGTGAATCAGCAGATAGGATATTAAAACATGCCAGTCCTGTTCGGCTCTAACACCTGTGTCCTGCTCTCACACTTTCTCTGTGCTCACCTGAGCCAAGTGGGGCAAACACTTGTGAATTTCAGAAGGTTTTCAAATGCACCAGGGAACAAACAGATGTCTGAGCCTGAAGCTCCCGTCGATGAAATGTCAGCCTCTGTGCTGAGAGCTCGACACTGAAACATCATTTTTCATGTGTTTACAAAACAAGCGCAGAGAGAGGTGACACATCGACTGTGAAGCGCTGCTCTAAAATACAGTGTCCCACAGCAAATTAGAGTTTCAGCAATACAGCTAAAGCCTTTCATACAGGTAACTTCAATTAGTTCATATAGATAGTCTTTCATTTCAAACCAGCAAACAAAGGGTCAAGATTTTTAAATAATGTTTGTTTTTTTTTATTTTGAAAAAGGATTTGAACTACTCAACGATCAGAGCTTTGCTGACACAACCTTGGTGCATCTTAGCCTGACGCGTCCATTAAGCACATTTTATCCATTCATAATTTCAGGCCTGACGCTGAGACTTGTGAAAGTTTAATCAGGGACATTACTTTGTTCATTCCTCCCTGGAAGCCACACGTCCTGGCTCCGATCCAGGTCTGTATTACCCTGCATGCTTTCTCCTCTTATCAAATCCATTTGAGATCTAAAATATTCCCACAGTGCTTTTCGTCCAATCAGGTAAAGTTTTCTGTGCGTTTGGTTTGATTGATCAGTTTGGTTTGATTAATTAGCTGGTTATTGGTGGTTATTATTCTGACACATTCGATGTGCATCCAAGGGTGTTAAGAGTTGACCCTCGACCTTGTGGTGTATCTCACTCATTGTGTCTCTTCACACGCCACCCTTTGTAGTTGAGCTGAAATCTTATGTGTATAATGTTCATATGATTTACATACACTGCAGCCTGCAGGAGGACTGATGCATACTGTAATATTTAATAATCACACCACGCACGCACACACACGCATGCACACACACACACAAAAAAAGCCTTCTCAATTAATCATGGTGTCCTTTGGCCCTATCTACTGAATGCTAACATAATGGACCTGAGTGAAAAACCACTTCCATTTTCTCTCTAAGCCTGTTTAGTGAAGTCTGGAAGGAAAGAAAGGATGGAGCGATAGAGAGGAGAAAAAAGAGAGATTGTGATTGAGTGAGAGAAGAAGGGAGAGAAGGGGCAGAGAATAAGGGATCAAGAGAGGTGAGACTGAGGAAAAGTATGTTTATATTGCTGAGAGGAGAAGGGATATTAGATACAAATTATTCATGCGCTTACGCCAATCCACATCTCATGAGAAGGGTCCATTTATACCTTGAAGAAAACATCGACTCAGATGCAGAGAAAAAGAATAAAGAGTGACGAGTTTTCGGAGCGGAAATTGGTGATTGAAAAGCCAAAACAAAAGCACAGTCACCACATGTTACACAACTTTACATGAAACGTTAGGGATGTTATCGCTGCAGAAATGAAGTGTAGTAAAAAAGACAAAATGCACACAGTGTGTAACTGATCTAATCATGTAATATCTGTCTGAGCAAACTGTCACTATAGTGACCAAAGTTGCACCAATAGTCTTTTTTTAAAGAAACAAAACAAGATCTAAACTCTGCCACAAGGACAACACAACACATTCAGCTCCTGACCAAAGGAAACCTACACTGTGTGTTTGCTAAGTGCTTGAGTGTCTGTATATCAGCAAATAATAAAAGCCTGTCTACAACACTGTGCTGTCCATCAGCACAGTCCAGCCAGCCCTGTATCCGGGATGTCGTATGACCCCAGTTGAGGGTTGGAAATGTGGATTTTATGGAATGATACACTGAGAGCTTGGCCTTCAGACTCAGCTCACTCTTTGTAACAACCCTGTACAACACCCCCATCACCACTGAAGGTGCAGCGATCTGCCTGTTGATCTCCGACTTCACCTCACCCATCGACAAGACACTGAGATCTCAATAGTTAATTTGGGGCAGCAGCTCACTCCCAACCCAAAGGAAGCATCCCAGTGGTTCCATGAGAGTACCATGGCCTTTGACTGGCAGTAAATCCACATCTTCTTCTCTCTTTTTCAGCCCTTCATCCAGATTTAAACAGCATTTGTCTCACCCAAAACACAGCTTTTCCAAAAGCAGCCCTGAAATCTTGAAAAGTCTGCTTAACGTTTCAACGTAGACAATTCAAACGCATATTTTCCAAAACAATAAAATAAGAGGAAGTAAATATAAGATGACGAGTTTTACTCCTCTCTAACTTTCCGATCAGAGATGTTGTCATTAATCTGGATTTATGTTGATAATGTTAGACATAAAAATAAGGATTTTATCACTGCACCGCAGCAGCTTCAGAATGATATGTTGTCTTTACTGACCACTGTGAACAAACTGTGATGTGAGTTTTACACTCACATCACAGATTTTCCGTGGAATTTAAACTTTCCACAAGACTTTCTGAATTTGGACAGAGAGAGAGAGACGCTGGGGGACAGAGAAACACAGTCTAGGTTGGTTGACAGATGTAAAACTGACACCATGTTAACGTCCACAAAAAGAGAGGTGGAGAGACGCAGAGACAGAGACGGATGGGAAACCTAAGTTAAGCTGGCGTTGAAGGGCACAAGCAGCAGGCCGCTGATCAATGGGAGATGACTAACAAAGACTCCGATCACATGCAGCATATCAGTGCGTGTTTGTGTGCTTCTGTCTGTTTGTGTTACTGAACACGATACTGTCCAGCCTGCCAGTGAGCACACAGCAATCTGCCCACAATACAGCAACGTCTCATTGTGTACAGGTGAGATGTGCTGGCCGCTTAAGTGAGTGTGTGTGTCTGTGTGAGTGTGTGTGTAACATTTTTTTGTGTGTAATGTAACCTGATCACATCCACGCAGCTCTTATTAATGAAGAGTGAGGGGCTGCTTCTGGAGGACACTGACTGGATACCACAAACTCCATGAGGGAAACACACACACAAACACACACACACCTGATTCCCTCCGTGGACATACACAGCATACAAATGTACCTATGCACATGATAGTAGCACATGCTCTCTCACACACACACACACACACACACACACACAGGAGAAAGAAGTGCTCCAGTGGTCCTTCCATCCTTAGTCAGTGAATAATTCAGTACAATTAATGCTGGCTAAGGCCCTGCCTCTCTCTCTCTCTTTCTGTGTTCATTTTCCCTCCAATGTTTTCAGTCAGTCTCTCCTCCAGTCATCCTTTACTCCTCCTTCTGTAACTCTCTTTGTTAAAGGCAGAGGGATCTTTTAGCGTTTTTTAGGGTTATAGGTTACAGATTGATGTCAAACACACAAATAACTACATTTGCTGTTCTAAACAACCCCCCTTTAAAATGTGCTTTACATTTCTAGAAGCAGCATTTTAACTAAAAAAAAAAAAAAAATAGAGAAAAGGATTTTGTGGATTACATCAAATTGCCTGCAGTGCTAACAGGGAAGCAGCAATAATGCAAGCATCTCTAATGGTGGTCATTCCATTTGTGTCATTAGGCTTTGCCAAAAAAAAAAAAAAAAAAAAAAAAAAATCCTTGAGCTTCATCACTGTCAGAGTTCAGCCAAAAGCTCAGGCCTCTAAACCACATCTGTTTCATCTCTGAGCGTGTGATTGATGCCAAGGTCTATTTTTGAAATGTTCTTCAATGGCTTGACTTGGTTCTGGGGTCAAGAATTACATTTTGTGCAGGTGAGAGTAAAGGCCAGCTGTCAGACTAAAATCCTAAATTGGAGATACAAGTGAACTGTGGATATCACTGTCATCGGATCTGTGTTTATTCGTTTCGACTCACCTTCATCTTCAGTCTCTTCCTCTCTCTCTCTGTCTCTATGTCTATGGTGGCCCTGAAAGGTCGAAGTTTGCCAGACTGTAGTGGCTGGCTGACTGGCTGAAGCGTAATCAAGCGTGCCAGACTATTTCCCCAAACTGAGACACACACACACACTCACTCACTCACACACACACACTCACTCACTCACACTCACTCACACACACACACACACACACACACACACACACACACACACACAGGTCCGGCTAAGCTATTTCCTGGTGTTGACACTTTGTCATTTGTTACACAGACATCCCATCTCCTTCACCAGCATGGCTGGACCATGGCCAGAGTTTATTCTGTTGTGTCTGCTAGCTAAATAGCAACAAAGACAGGGAAAGAGAAAATGGCAATGAAAGGAGAGGAGTGAAAGAGATGTGGGAAAAAGAAGAGGGGAGATGACCAGAGAACCAGAGGACTATATATGTATATATATGTATATATATGTATAGACCTTAACCTTAGTTACCAATGGCCTCCGTCCTTCAGTTTTGGTGACTTTGGTAAATTGGATCAGCTTGGTTGGAGTGATGCAGTATCTAGGCTGGGGCTCGGGAACTAGAGTCGTGCTCATCACTTTAGTTTGTTGGCAAAATTGGCATTTGTTTTTCCAGTTTGACATTTCTTTGGGGAAATATTGTGAGAACTTCAAAATGCAAGAACTTAACTTAACGTAAATTCCTGAAGCTATGTATGGTTCACTCAAGTTCCTTCAATCTTCTAACTATGGGATTTTTTTTTTTTATTGAATTGATGGGGTGTATATAAAGATGGATAGAATCCGGATAACAGGAAAGCAGCTTGAGAAGTAGGGAGTCCTATATGGCTGATAACACGGTAGATGGGTGGATGAGCATTGTCAAGATTGGCACCATAAGCAACTCTTACTATTTTCAACCAAAGGATAAAGATACGGCAAAGGAGGGAGTGAATGACGGTAAGGCGGGAGGAAAGGAGATAAAGTGAGATTTAGGAGAGCAAAGAAGGAAAGAGAGAGAGATGAGTGGGCAAGTGATGCATGGAGAGAGGGCTGGAAAAGGCAAGGGTGAGGGATGGAGAAAGAGGGATAGATGGGGCAGATGAAGTAAATGAGGGAGGGATAGGATAGAGGACTGTATGGCAGAAAGACACAGTCCATCATGCACCCTGTCTCGCTGTGAAAAGAGGAAGGACAAAGTTTAACCAGGATTTATCACCTGTGTCTAGTCTCTGGAATAAGGCTTGGGATATAGATCATTATGGAGGACACAAATAGCCACGCTTGCACCTGAGCTGGGGTCAGTCCACTTTCTTTTCACTTAGTTCAGAACATCTGACCAAAGGATCCCACCTGCTAAAACTGTGAGACAGGGACGCTGGTAGATAAAGAATCAGCCAGTGTCGATCATATGTCACGTTTTACTGTAAAGAACTTATGTGCAAGACAATTGATTTTTTTGAATTAATTAGGTCTCCATGTCTGATGTTGCCTCAAAAAAACCCCACTATATTCTACTTTAGGTAGCTCAGACTCAGTACCTAGTAGAAGTTCATTCTGTTGCTAACTGCCTTCATCAGAGATCTTGTTTGGTCCCACAAACCTAATTTCTACCATATGTAGACCCACAGTTGACTAACTCATCAGATATGTAGAGGCAGCTGAAAGAACCCGTCCATGTTTATACCATCACTAACATTAGTGTGCGCAAATTCTGATCATGCTTCTGTTGAATATTGGGAAGGGTGAAATATTAATGCAAACATCAGCAAAATTAGGGCAATAAATGAGAAACAATTAAAAAAGAAATAAATAAACTAAACATACAGTATTTGCTACAATTTTGGTTTTGCCTGGAATGAGTTACTTCTTCTTCATATAACACTGCATGAAGTCAAAAGTATATTTTTTAAAATGTTTCCCAAGTTAAACCAAACTCCTGCAAACGCCTCAGATAACCAGTTCATGGGAACACTGTGGGTTTATAACAGTGACAGTAAAAACCTGGTCTCGCCAGATCCCTCATTGATTTCTGTACGCCTTTGAAGCAGGAGTTTTAAACCTTTACCAACCCACTCTATAATTTAAAACCATTTCTGTCTAGGGGTGTCCCGATACGATATTGATATCGGCTATCGGTCCGATAACAGCCAAAAAACGACTATCGGATTTTATCGG
>JBBMJY010000003.1:3318810-3349829 GCA_037833715.1 Toxotes lorentzi
GTCAGCTTTCGATCACTCAGATAGCTAGCCAGACAAAAAAAACACACACAGGACCACCCAGGGGTAAATCTGTCGGTGTGTGTGTGTGTGTGTGTGTGTGTGTGTGTGTGTGTGTGTGTGTGTGTGTGTGTGTGAGAGAGAGAGAGAGAGGCCAGTTGTTTTCCGTCCAGCTCAAGTCACTGGCCCTCACCCTGAGTGATCCATCACTACACTGGGACAGAGATAAGGCCAAACATAAAAAAGAGAGACAGAAACAGAGAGAGAGAGTCAAGGGGGACACGAAAGCCAAACAGTGAGAGTGAAGTGAGAAACGGGATTGAGACAGACACCAAACTGTTTGTTTACACCGTCCGTCTTCCTTTTTAGGAAATGTATTTCTTTCTGAGGATCACTGTTTGCAGCTGTTTGTTTCATAATAAAGAAGTCAAATATCAAAATTCCAGCTGTGAAACATGTCTTATTTGTGTATTATGTTGTAGACAGCGTCTGCAGGAACCAAATATGATGCTGTAAATCAGCACACACTAACTGTTCACCACATACGTGACACTGTGTTATATTTTCTTTTCTTCAAAGCTGTTGAAATTACAAATCCATTCCTACAGACAACAAAAGCATAGCGGCAGTTTTCTGTAGTGCCAGCTCAGCTCTCCTGCAGCACAGCACCGACTGTGGCACCAAAGTACAAAGCCAAGAATCTGAATTCAGAGCAAGGACAGAGACAGACAGCTGGATGACCCCAGTCTGACTGTGTCACTGGTCTCAGATTGGCTATCTAATAATCTTATCCCAGCTGAGCTCAACACAGAGCAGCACAGCACAAAGCAGTACAGCCCAAGGTGGCCCATCTTCTCAAAGTGGACTCAGCGCAGCTTTTAGGTTAAGGAAGACTTCGTGTTTGAGAGGAAATGCTTTTTCTGTGCTTTGTGTTTTGACTTTCTAAATACAAGGCTACTGCCCAACTATTTCTGGGGTTAACACAACCAGTGGATCTTTTTCTGCTTTCATCTTCTTTCTTTCACAAGGACCAGCACCAGACAGTTAGCTTAACTAAATTAAAAGTAAATCAGGTACAAAACCTGTTCCATATTTTCACTTTACTATTATTTTTATTATTTTTTCTGGCAAACACACTGTTTTACTGCAATCAGAAGCCAGTGAAGCCTGCTTTTTTCTACGGGCATCCAAAGCACATGTAGACAACACGTGACAGCATTTCCTCCATCCATCTGTTAGTGGTGATACTGTGTTTGTGAACCAGACAAGCGTGGTTTGAGTAACACATGCAAAACTGCTTACTGAAGAGAAGCATAAAGCTCATCAGACAAACGCTGACGTCAGGTACATGGGACACATGAGGGTAATGCCTTCACTGCCTCTCTCTCACCTCAAGAGGCTTGAAAACAATATCAGCTTCTGATTCAATTTTCCAATTGACGCCCATGCAATCCTGGCATTTTACCTTTAGCAGTGGCTGTCTGACATTTTCTCAGTCACTGGCTGCAGCGAGAGGGATGAATGCTAATCATTTCGAGAAAGTGGTGGAATACTCTGTCTTACAGAAACAATCAACACAAAGATGAATTTTAATGGAAAATGAATGAAGGTGGCTGATTCATTCCTACAACCCACGTTTTTCTCATTTCATATATAACAATGTTTCTTGAGGGTCTAAGCTTTTGCACAGAGGAGGGCTCTAATGATTTTACATTGGCCTGTCATCTGATCAGTGGCCTGTAGCAGGCTCATATACTTGACTTCACCATTTTTATTTATATACTTATTTGTGTGTATGTGTGTGTCAGAGAGAGACGGTCTCGGCTTATGAGGATCTACATGGCAGCTTCATAGCTCAACCAATTCCACAGTGGGTGGCTGTGTTATGCTATTGTGTTGCAAACATGACAAATCGCTAACTTACTGCTCACTAATTGTCCCTTGAGCCTGGAATACAAGTGCTTGTTGTGAGCTAATTGTCACCCAAAGGGAATGCACAAACCCACTGAAGTGAGCTAAAACAATATGCACATGGCTGCAACGCCGTTATTAAAAGCAAATCCATAATAGATTACTGATCACCTGAAGTCCGCTAATTCACGAGGGATCTAACAGAGCCTTCAAAGCTGTTAACGTAACGCCGTCGGTTTGGATTTGCTGACCCTCAAAAATTCACTGAAGTTGAGGTCAGCTGAACAGTTTCATCTAATTTGTTCTCTCATTTGAGTCGTCTAAAGTGGCAATTAACTGTTGTCCACTGGGAGCTGCCTTATTGGAACTGGGAACAGTTGACTTAAATACTTTGTGCAAACAGAAGCACCTCTCCTTAACGTAACCCTCAGAATGATGGGTACAGGCATAAATCTGCATCACAAGCACAAATTGAATGTAAATTGTATGCAAACTGACAGAAGTGCAAAGCTTTCTTACATGTAAATGTCTCACACTACATCCGTTTGCTTTAAGATTCTTTGAGCAGAATCGCCTGTTTCGTAATTTTCCATGTCTGGAAAACACTTCAGATGCTACTACCATAATCATGGTTAGCATTGTTTTTATTATTATGAAGAAGAAACAGCCGTGGCTTCAACTTTGTGTGGATTAAAGACACACAAAGCATCTCTTTAACCCATGAATGTGTTTTTCAAACTACGAAAAAAGGAGAACACACTCTCTGAAACTCTCAAACAATGCATGCTGGGAAGTCCGTTAATATGCTAATTTTATTTCTTTTAAAAACTTAATTTAATCACTTGAGTGAACTATCAGTCATTTATTCATTCAACTCATTTCAAGTCAAGAAGTCAAGTTAGAACAACTCACTAGACATTTTTAGTTTAAGGTGAAAAAAACAAAACCTACATATTCACATTAACTTGATGAGAAAATATCGCTTCCTTCTCTCCCCTGTGACTGTGGGTTCAGATCCATGAACGAATCAAGTGCAGCTAATCTTTTAAGATGAGACCTTTGCCACATCTCCTTGCGAACTCGTGTCCCTCTCCCTCCAGACATTGAATTTGAATCTTCTAATTTTTCCCAGCATGCAACTGATTGGATATGAGTCACAGGGATAAAGTTCCTCCACTGAATCATATATCTATTGACAACACACATAACATACAAGTCCATAAACAATGTTGAACACAGACGTATATGCAAACACAAACCCAGTGTAACATTCATGGTATTCTGACCCTTTAAAGAAAAGAATATAGTTTTTATTTTTATTTCTTCTCGTCTGTTTTTCTCATATTTCTGCCTCAGTCGTTTCCTCTTGCTCACACACTCTCTCTCTCTTCTTAGTGACCCTGAGATGTCTTACTGTTTTTTGTTCTTAATAAGGGTGTGTTTCATGTGTCAGTGTGTGTGTGTCAGTACAGTTTGGCGGTGTCTTGCTGCCATTTGCTCTAAATGTGAACCTCTGAGCATACGTCTGATTCATCACCTCATTAATTATTCGTTGCCATGGAATCCCACACAGTAACCCTTCTTTATAAGACGCATTCCTCTAAATAAAGAATTAACAAAGAATTGGATCGAGAGGATTTCTTTGTAAGTGCGTATGCAGAGTTTCCAACAGGTTTTGAGAGGTCAGCATGTTGTCTCTGAAGAGATGAAAAAGATGTGTCTTCTCCACACTACTCGCTAAAGCTACATTTAAAAAGACAAGCACTGCCTGGCCAAAAAAAAGTCGCAACCAAAAAAAAAAAAAAGACACCAATATTTTGTTGGGCGCCTTTAGCTTTGATTGCGGCACGCATTCGCTGTGGCATAGATCTTCCACATAATGTTGCTAAACCTAGAAATCTTTGCAATGACCACGGGAATGTGTCTTTCAGCATGGTTGTTTAAGAAATGAGAAGCTACTCATTGCATCAGTTGGGGTTAAATAACTTGTTGCCAGCTGAAAGATAATCGCCCTTGCAGTAATTATCCAATAGGAGGCTCTTAACTATTTGCTTAGTTAAATCCAGGTGGAGACTTTTTTTTTTTGGCCTGACAGTGTACATTTCCACTTCCTTTCACCTCTAGTTCACACTTCCTGTAAGTGGTTTTGATACCTACACTGAGCCATGCTGTGATAAAATATCACAACCAGAGCTCATGATGCCAGAACAGTGATGAAAATAAACGGGTGAACAGACTTTTATAAATAGCTCTTTTCTCTCTCATTCCCTGCATGACCATCCATGTTTAGCATGATGTTTTGAGGGAGGAATCTGTAACATACCGGGGTTATTCTCTGCTGCAAAACTTCAACCCAAATGCAAGTGGTCATCGCTCATTATGGCACTGACACTTTTTTCAATCAGCTTTTGTCCATTGAGTCCATGAGTGAGTCAACATCGAGCATTGTAAAAGTTTTTAGACAGCAGAGATTACAGCTGTAAAGTTGAAATAATAATAACAACAATAACAATAACTGGAGTGTTGGTGTATTTTATGGATATGGGTGAAACCAAGTTACAATGATGCCAGTACACACTCTGCTGCACTCGTAGTAAGCTGCATTTATTTCATGGGAGCTGTAATTTTCTCCTATGCTTGCAAAATAATCATTGTTCTAACTTCTCACACCTTCTCGCAAAGGTTTTAGTTTCTGCTACCATGGTACCTCGCCTTAGCATATGGAAAGTACACCCCAGGAACCCACTTTATTTTTTTCAGAGAGGCCAATTACAGAAATGCTGAATGAGAGATTGCATTGAGTTACATAAGCTACTGGAGCATGTGATGCCACGACTTTGGCTCTCTATAAAGCAGCGGGGCACTGATGGCCCCCACACAGACCTCTCTCACCATGTAGTCAGATAAGGAGGAAGAGGGTAAAGCGTGAACTTAATTAATTAGACCTCAATGGGATTATTTAGAAATATAAACAAAGTTGTTGCCAGCGGAAATCCAAACACACACCTCCTATTAAGATACTGATCGGCTATGACGAAGTCAAGAGCAATTGAATATGAGTTTTTAAGTGTTTTTTAAGTGGCTATTATCTTTATTATTATTATTATCTTTATTTTCACCATAACAACTTATGAAATGACAATGTGTGATGTGAACATGGTCGCTTGCAGTGATGAATCTACAGAGAATTTTCAACAGCTCCCCTCAGCTTTAAAGTGTATTACAGTGAGTTTCAGCTTGTTGTACAGCTGTAGGGCCCACAGCTTTACTGTTGTGGTTCACTCCCACTGCTCCCATAGCATCATTTTGGGCCACAGCAGGCAGCAGTTTTCAGCAAAACAGTTCTAAAATGCCTGTGCAGCCTGAGACACAGGGCTGAACACAATAAACCTCTTTGCTGCATGACTGTCCTTATGGTTCACTTCTAGCAAAAGTTTAGAGAAGTGTGCTTGGCCATTAATATTGGATTCCCAAGGCACTCTGGGAAAATGTGGGTGGGGATAGTGAACACTAACCAATTAAGTACCTTTGAGCAAGGCAATGCTCCAATGCAGCTGCTTAGTGGAGTAGGCTGTGGTTGCACTGGACAGCCCAGAGGGCAGGAAATTGCAATTTTCCCCTGTGCTGGGAAAATAAACAGTCTTGCAGAGAAGAAAGGACATAAATGTAGTATAAATTAAGTGTTGATGAAGCGACTGGGTAAAGAGAGCAGACACAGACAGAAACAGAAGGTTTAAAAGGGAAAGGTACTGCAGCTCTGATGGGAACTGTTGGGGAGAGGGATCAGTGTCTGTGTTTACTCACTCATTTTCTTTATCACTCTCCAGCACACACACATGCAGGCATGCTCCACTCAGTCATCAGTGAGGGATAAGATAATGACAGGAGATGGACGAAGAGAGGAGTCCTGCTGAGGGAGGAGACGCAGGAAAAACACAGGAGTGCGTGTCTGTGTGTGTTTGTGTATCCTATTTGGCCAGCACTCAGCGGGGGGCTAAGGCTAATGAAAAAGTGGTGGTTTTCACACATTAGTCTGCAACATACAACATACACACCCAGAAAAACACAGGAGGCTTTCACATGTTAACCAGCCTTGTGGAAAACCTGACCAAACCCTGATTTAAAGGGACAATCTGCCATAAAAAAAAACGCTGAGAGAAGTGCAGAATAAAAACTGTCAGTATAAAAATGCAGTATAAAGTATTAAAAAACAAAAGTGCAACAATAACAGCATCAATTTGAATATAATAATTATGATTAGATCTAAAAAAAAAAAATCGCATGGCTGAACATTGGTGTATTTACAGGTGGAAAAGGGATTAAATCTTTAATTACCTCTGCTGTTTTTAAAAGGGATCTGAAATCACTACAAAAACAAAATGGTTTATCCCCCATTGAAAACCAAAACACACCTTTCACTCTTGAATTGATTGACTGAAAGCTTGACACACGACCTGTGGGTGTGTGGTAGCTGAAAGGCTGGTCTGCTGGATTTCAAAACAGGCTCACCAGTGTTGGCAATTGCTGTAAAGTTTGAATTTAGCTGCTTGTTATTTATTGATGAAGACGAAACATCTTCGTTGAGGGGAAGAGTGTGTAGGTCTTAGCTTGAACCTCTTTGTCTCTAGGCTATTTGTGATGGTGGGATTCATAAATACTGACTTGCATTTACCTGGAGTGATCTACATTGTCAGCTGGATGCCTAAAAAGCACATTTTCTCACCATCAGTTGGGCTGGAGCACAATCTGAGTAAGCATATCATTGGTTTCATTTGGACAGTATGCTGCACTGATGCCCTAAAAGCTGTTAACATTACTGGAGACTGACACAGCACTGTGCAAAACCAGGAGTTACGTTGTCAATAAAATACACGTATTCTGTATAAATTTTAGAAATTTAAAAATCAGTGTTTCCATCAACTATTGTACATAATTAATGGAGCACCAGTAACCGTTGTATAATGGCATTTCATTGCTGCTTCCAACCTAAGATGACATTTGCCACATGTACCCTGTGGAGTTTTATCACCAGCTATAGAGATAGAGACTGTGTGTGATAGAGGGGGGGTAGTCATGCAGCAGGGGTCCCTGTTTGGAATCGAATCAGACTTTCAGGTAGTGCAGTGGAGGCCTGTAATAATTAGAAAGAATCTGTTTATAAGGTTTTATCACATCTTCTCTTTCTTGATATGTCAACCTTTCCACTTCAGCCAAGCATAAAAGCTTTTTTCCAACTTACTGTTTGTTTTGTTTTGTTTTGTTTTTCTGGGTGTTTCTAAGCACAAAACTGAAAAAGGGAACTGAGAAGTATCTGCAGCAATGTATCCTCATTCACTTGCTCTAGAAAAATACCAGTCCCCTGCAGAAAGCCAGTTTCCTTAAAATTAGTTAACCCTTTGTTAAAGTAATGGAACAATTGAAGAAAAACTAAAGAGCGTAAACTAATCAGCCTGCATGTGGTTTAAAGAGCGAAATGCGCTGGTTACCTGTTGACTGTGACTACCAAATTGCAAATATGCCACGGCTGCCAATTTCTCAAGCATGACAGCATGAAAACAATTTGGATGTCTTGAAGAAAAGTGTGGTTTCAGTGAGAGAAAAAAAAAAGCCATCATGGTTAAGGATCTTTTGCAGGGACTTCTGAAAATGCCCCCGACTCATTCCTTAACTGCAGAGTGTAGCAGCAAGACCCTGTCAATATTTTTTAATTTGAACGGATTGAGGTAGAAAGTGGTAAAGGGCATGCTGTGTCTGGTCTGTGTTTGTGAGATGGTGAGAGGGGGAGAAAATGACGGTTCGACAGAGAGAAGATAGAATACGACAAGGAGAGAAAGACAGATTAAGAAAAAGACAGAGAGAGTTGCTTTGCACAGAATCACACCTAAAACTGTGAAATCCAATAGCTGATATTTTGTCAGAAGCCTAATCTCCCATGTATGGTGAGTGTGTGAGAATGCCATTTTTTATGATGTGGTGTGCTTTAGCTTGCTGTATGTGTGGGGAGGGTGCACCTCTTCTCTCCCTCTTAGATGTCAGCTTTATGGTGTAAGAAAGCCAACACCGGTCAGGAAATCTTAGGAAACAGTTTTACAGTCCTGCAAGAAATATTCTTCGTATATGGGCAACACTGTAAAATTGTAAAATACTTTGATCTGTGCATATGTATGGGTGTTAGGATGCATATGTAAATTATAGGGATGCTTCGCACTGTTTAAACCAGAAAACACTGGCCTAGTTCTAACCAGCCATAACACGCTGTTAGAGATAAGAAGAAGAAAGGAAAGAGGGTGAAATGGAAAGGGTGGAGGTACACAAGAGAGAGACCGGAGACAAGTTTACCTTGAAGACGTGTTGGAGGTGAAGCCACTGTGAGAGCCTGTCACATGCATCTACCTAAAACTGACAACACAACACAGGATATGTCCATATCTGGTTCATTAGACTTTTTTTATTTAAGAACAGAAAAGCTGATGAAGTTCCACTAACTTGGTGACAAACACAATGCATTTCCTTTAACTTCTTCACAACAAAATCATACAAATTCACTTACTTCATGGGCTAACCAGGTATTTTATATCATTCCTGTGTATTGGGTCTAACTCTGCTGTGGTCTTCTTCCCCTTTTTATTTTGTTTTTTTTTGCTCACTTGGTTTCAAACTCCGTTCCCTCCCCGGCCCTCTGGTTTACTGCATCTCCACTACCCCTCCACAAGCCGCCTGTGCTTTTTCTTAACTTCCACCTCCCTCTTCTTGTATCGGTCGACACGTTTTAATAAAGCAGGGTAAAAGTCACAAGTCTTGTTTCTCTCTTTCTCTCTCTGGCTCCGTCCCTCACATTCTTTCTCAAATGTAGAAACTGAAAGCCTACTTTTCCCCTGCCCCTCCACTGCTGTAGACACTAACATATAAAGAGGACACTAATACACAGAGTTAGGACTCTGATTAAATGAGTAGGAGGCGAGCTAATGTTTAGCGTTGTCTGGCTGATTAAAGCATAGCAAACAAGTGATTGCTATGCAGCTCTGCTCCTCACTGCTAACTCATACACAAGGCTGCTCTCTGTTCTCTCTCCACATCTCTTCATCTCAAGATCTCTCTTTAATTCTCTATCTTTGCCCCTTTGCCTCGCTAATTCTCTCTATCTCTCCTTCTCTCTGTGTCACTCTGATTTGCTTTCTCTCATTTCCATCCCTCCATGCTAGCTGCCTGAAAAGGAATGAACAGGTAAGGAATATGGATGGATATCTTCTTTCTCCTCATCTCTTTGTTAATGTCTCCATTTTTTTATTGTATTCCCTGTTTCTCTGGCTGCCCGTGTTTCTCTGTCTATCTCCAAATGAAACCCACTCCCTCTGCCGTTCTCTGTCCCTCTCAGATGGTCCCAGCTCCCCCAATTTCCCCCCGTTCAGTTACCGTGCCGACAGCCCAAATTCAATTACTGAAGGATGTGTGATAATCCCAGACCCCTGATTGGTCACTGCAGCCCTCAATTAAGGGAATGCAGTGGGGAGGACAGGAGAGGAGAGAGGGTTAATACATAAAAAATACTGAGGTAAAGGAAGGAAGGAAGGAAAGACAGAAGGAGAGAAGGGGTAACTTAAGACATAGGTTAAAGGACTAAAAGGAAACATGTGCCCCACTCTTCTGATCCCCTTAAAGCTCCTGGTATCCTTCAGGCTCAAGCTAAAACAAACAACCTTGCCCTTAAAAGCCTGGTCCATAATCCCTGTGTAATCACTCAGACAGCCTCACCACACATAACCAAAACATGAGAATGAAGGCAAAGATAAATGTGTGTTTTTTTGTTTAATATGAATTGGCTGGGTTTGACATCAAACACAGAAAGCTTGAACCGGTATATTATCCTGAACATTCGCTGAAAATGTAATTTGAAAGGCGCAAGTTTGTTTGTTTCTATCTGCAGTGTTTACAGAAATCAAAAGAGAACAATCTGAAACAGAACTATGATGAGGTTTGAGAAATCTATAAAAGCTTATTACTGATCTCATAGAAAGACTCAAGAGCAGGGAAGAAGATTATCTGAGATCAGTCTTTAAACTGAGACTGTGTCATTAGTATCCCCCAGGAGTGGGTCACCCTTTCCACAAGAAACCCCTGACCTATCAGGTTCTTAACAACAACACAAACTGTGAAAATGACACCTGTTATGGCATCTGCAGAATGGACAGTTTTCTCACCCTATGTCCTATGGGCTGTATATAGAGCATGTGTAGGCGACTGAATTGTGAGCATGATGGCGATATAGTGCAAAGATGTTGCTCATGCACTACTGAAGAGCAACACACTGGTTCAAAATTCGGATCTGCTGCTTTTAGACAACTTCAATCGTAAGGTTGAATTCAAATTTCCTTTTCCTGAACGCTGAATCAGAGTTTATCAAAATGATTTCCCAGTATTTTCCAAAGCAAAGCCTCTGTGCTTTTCAAATGGAGCTCTTCAAATACCTTTTGTAACCAATAACAATCTTTTGCATTATTGTTACACCACAGAGAATTTTGTGTTTGAGACTTTTATCAGCTGCATGATGAAATTATAATTTTCCAGTGAAACTCAAGTTGCATAAAAATGAAGGTTTGTAGCATATTGCCATGCTCAGTGAGCTTTTTCTTAGTGGCTAGGGGCTTTTATGAAAATAAAGTAAAACTACACTAATTTCTTAAAATGTAATTTAATCGAAAACAAAAGAAAGACATTGTTCATGACATGAAGCAAACAGGGCGTATGCACAACCAGCCAGTGAACTGACAAACACAAATATCAACCTACAGCTCGGTGACAATACTGAACACATACCCAATCTATCGATTGAATTCTAATCAGTGTCCAACATTTTTGCTGTTCGATAGGTTACAAAGATCAATAGATTAACAACAATGAAGACTGAATCCTCTCCACACACACACACACACACCAACTATAATTCAGTTAATAAACCCTCAAGAACTAAATTATTATCCACTGATTTGACTCTTAGACGCACCCCTCAGCACTGCTGCCTCAGCTGAATGTTTACAACATGAGACTGCAGGTTCTCTCTATGGCCACCACACACAGTACTGCTGAACTTCTTCACAGTGTGCAATGTTTCAGCTTCAAATGCTCTTCATATGACAAATATTGATGTAAATGCCATGCATGCTGTGAGCCAGTGATAGCTGAAAGGTTTAAGGGGCAACCCTGTGGTCCAAAGGCTGTGGTTTGAATTTCCAGGTGGGTGAATCCTAAGAGAAACACTATATTCTCCTTTAAATCATTAGTTTTCTCTTCTTTCTCTCTGTTATTGAAGGAACTGAAAATATGTTGACTAAAATCTTATTCTTGCTAACCATAGTTATTTTACACAAATCAAGAAAATCAACCCCAAAAGCAGTAAACATGATGATGCTGTAACAGGTCATTTTCATTTTCAGATTACCCATGACCTGACAAAGGCACTACAAAGGTACCATTAAAACTGTATGAGAAAGGCATGACTTCACATATTTACATACATGCATGTGTCATGACAGGGTGAAGATGTGTGTTTAAATATTTATGCCGATGAGATGATTTTGATCAGAATCAATGATCTTGATGGATCGGGATCAGAAAATAAGGTGAAGTTACATGGAATGACCCTTCATCGCCTTTTAGCTCATTCTGTGTTCCCATACACTTAATGAAAAACTTTTAAAAAAATGATGTCTCATTAATCATTTGTTATCTAGACAGCGAATGTCTCACATTAGCTGACTGTAAATTTCTGTCTTGACCAGAGCGACTGATCAGCTCACTTGACTGCTCACACTCTAAGACCTCTGACTAAATATCAGACTCAGAATCAAACAAACTGCCTGTTTATGTAAGAGAATAAAGGTACAAGTACGAGTACAGGAGCTTTGGACAGCAATTAAACTACACTGTACCAACTTCTGACACAAAGACGAAAACACAGATTTATGATGACACTGCTGGGACCAAACTGACCCGTCTAGCGTGGTCCAGTCAAACGGATATCCCCTCAGTTATGGTTTACACTTCAGTTATGGGATTGCTTTTCACTGCTGTGGGCTGTGAGGTTACTGTAAGCACCCAAAGTACAGCAGGCCTCTTTCCTATTATTACTTTCATTCAAAATTTAAAAGAACATGTTGAAGTTTAAAAAAATTAGGAAGCTCTGCGGTTGTTTTGATACGTATTTTCTTATCTAAAAAAAAAAAAATGTTTTTAAAAAAATGACAACCTTATGTATTTCTGGGGTGAAAATTGGTGGAACAGTTTTATCCTCACTCAGCACTGAGTAAGATGAGTGTGCATTAGCTTTAAAAAACCATGACATTCTTGTCTTTGAAGAGGAAAAACTTGTACTTCTTAGAACTGCCATACACATATATATATACAGTGTTCATTATGCATTTTGAATTGAAGTACATGCAACATCTTACTAATATTTTGAAAACGGTTTAAAACTGTCTGCATACCAGACACCCTGAGACAAAGGGACTACGTGAAAAAAGGGCTGCAGTTGTTCACATGTTCATTCATCTCGGGCAAAAATACCCTCTAATTACGTTTGACAACCTGGCCTTTATCTTAATCTAATTATGTCATTTTGCATCCAAAGTAATAAAAGCGTACTGAATGCCATAATGAAAATGTGTATCATCCACTGAATGAAAGCCCCTGCTGTCCCTCCAGCCAATGAGCACTATATCAGAGCTTTTCAGATCTCTGCCATTGATGCCCAAAATACGCACAAAAACGTACAAATGACTGAGCCATTCGAAAATGTGCTGCTTTTTAAAATAGGTTTCCTGAAATTTCTCAATATGGCAAACAAGCGAGCTGCAGTTTGTGTCACAGCGAGGTTTGTACTAAAAGTAACAACAGCATGATTCACAAGTTTTATATGGTTATTTAGCAAACTAGTCACTAGCACATACGAAAGTCAGCTGGGTTTTGGTCACTTGTAATAGGCTGCTGGCAGCCACTGAGTCTCCAACGTGTAAGTTAACTGCTAATTCAGGTTCAGGTTACTTTATTTGTACCCGTAGGTAGATTTGTTTTGCAGTCAGATGATCAGATGATGACATCCTTTGACACATATACAAAGACTCCCTCTCTATGAAAGGCACTGAGGTAAACTGAGAAAAGAATTTTCCATCAGCTTATTGTCACTTGATTGATACTTCAACAATCAGCAACTCATCTGCTTTTTACCCCCATTAGCCTCCTCCTTTCTATTACAAGAAGCATTTTCTGAGCTCCACTGGTCACAAGACAACCCCATTACTGTAAACTGTAGTGGATACAGCAAAGACTACAACTGTGGGACATGTGGAAAGACAAAATCTGGATGAAAGTCGCATTAATCTGATCTGCTCATTAGGGGAAATCTGGGTACTTTCTGTGAACTATCAGCACTCGGTGTTTGTTTGAAATGAGAGTCTGTATGAGATGTCAGGATGATATATCAGCTTTTCTTCATCCAAATAGATTCTGAACGTGTTTCGTCAAGAACAAGAACCCATGTAATGTAATTATTTCCACAGACAGGCTAAACAGTCTACAGGGCTCTAACCTGACAGCAGGCGTAAGGCTTTAAGGCCTTAGTGTCCAACCATGTCCCCTAGAAATCATGTTTATATACAACTAATTTACAACTGCAAATTCATTTTGAAGGAAACGTAATTGACCAGACTATGTTTCCATCCACGTAATGAGGATATATTGTCACTCTACAGAGAGGCAAAGAGGCAAATATGTTGATTGCATTTCCACCAAACCATCCAAACTAGCAGCACAACATCCCCTTCTAGTGACTACAACATTATTAAATGTTATAAAGGTCATGTTTAGACACTCACAGCACTCACTTAAAGTTTGGGAAAGAGCCAGCAATTACGCTGTCGCCACAATAGGGACACTGTTCAAACGGTTATGAGAGCGTTATGTCTAGAAGACCGGGCTGTAATGGGAAATGGCTGAAAGTCAATAATCCATGACTGCCACAGTTCTGCAAATGTAACTTTATATGCATCAGTTTCTGACTCTATAGAAGTCTATCCATCAGATAAATGCACAAATAAATAAAAACTGTTGATTTAATTCTCAAAGACACAGATGGAGAAAGAGAGATGAACCATCTTTCTCACCTGACTGACATGATGAGATTTTTATTTTTCCCTTCTCTTCCTTCACTGGCCAGGAGATGTTTTAAATGGGACTTTAATTCAACCAATCACTTTTCAGAAAGAAACACCCCCCCCCGCCCCCCCTATCCTCCTCCTCACGGCCGCCCCTCCCTCGCTCTCTCTTCCTGGCCTCTCATTGGCTGCCTGTGAGATTCTAAATCTTCCCTGGGAGCAGTTGAACGCTGCTCCCAGCCAATGAGGAAAGAGCAACTGTTGCATTCATTTAGCCTTTCCGCAGGGCTTCTGCTGCTGCAGCCTCTCAGTCTGGATTCTGATCTGAAAGTGTCACAATAAAGAGAAAAATAATGTCTTACTCTAATCTTGCTCAGCACAAGTGCTTTTCTTTTTACACACACTATCAGAAACATCCTCAAACATTTAAATAAATATACTGCTCACTGTAGCCTGTACTAATCCATCAGATCTGTGCAAGTAAAAAGTGGCTTATTGCACTTGACTGTATTTGTTTTCTGCGGTGCCACAAATTATTCCTATGGCAGTCTGATTAAACAGTATCCTGATAACGAAAACACTGTATGAGTAAGCCCATTTGAAGTGAGAGGAGAAAGTGAGAGAGAGGGTTACTCTAGTTTCCAACGCCCTCCATCGGCAGCGACATCCTCTCTCTCGCTCTCTCTCTCTCTCTCTCTCTCTCTCTCGTTGCTGCTGCTGCCGTTCACTTTCCCTCACACCGTTTCCGAGGCTCTTGGAGGGAGGACGGATAAACAGCGCTGACTGTACCGGATTTGATACCCCTAAGAAGGGAGGGATGCTACGGTGATTTCCCTCTTTTCTCTCCCGACACCCGCCTCCTCCTCCTCACCACCACCACCACCACCACCACTCCTCTTCATCACTTCAATCTCGGACCTTATCAAGACGCACTACTGATCTGTCTGTATTTTACCCTCTCTTTTTTTATTCATCTTTGAACCCCGCTTGTTTGGTTTGGTAATTTTCCCTCTGCGCTCCAGCGGATAAAAAATAGGAGAAAGAACATTTTGGGTCTGAGGAGAGCCGACTTGGCTCTGCTTTTTTTTATTTTTTTTTATTTTTTACCTCCTCTTCTCAAAGCGCACACAGACAGAAAAACTGGGTTTTCAATGGATGTGTTGGACAGCTGATCTAAGAAGCAATACTAGTTGAAAGAAGTGAGCGTTTTCTACTGGCTTGTATGTATCGGAGAAATTTCCTTGGAGAGACGGGCTGCGCACTGAGTCTCTCACTTCCAAGGTAAGGACCGCTCGAGTTTAAAGACCGGGATTTTTACCGTTGTCACCTCAACACAGCTCCATTCATCTCTTTCTCCCCCCTCAGTCTGTTTCTCCCTCATCACTGACCGTGCGTCTCTTCCTGCAGAGGCTTTACTAAGCGTAAAACAGGCGAGAGAGAACCAAGTGAAATGTTTCAGCTCCTGGGATATTCTGGTTCGACTCAGAATGAATCCAAACACACTGGCTGTCACACAATCACTCCATATGTGTAATAAAAAGTTCACAGTGAGAGGATGTGAGACTTCGTTACGTTTGGGCAGATAAGGAGTATGCCACGAAATCCCCTCAGAGCCGTTGCGCATTGGCGATGGTGACAAAATACCAGGACTTGGGTACATTTGTTGTGTTGCTGGCTGTAACGGTGCAGACTTTCGTCGATCCTGGGGGGGGGGACTGGATGGCGGTTGGATCTGTGCGGTTTTCACATAACACAGCCAGTATTCTTTCACGTTTCCAGCGCAGTGTGTATCGGTTTGTGTCTGCATACTGGCGATCGTTTGGTGTGTGCGTACGCGTTTGTGCGCGCATCTGACTGTGTGTATGTGCGTGTCTGGCCACATATGGTGGCTTATCTCGGGGAAGGCTGTGTTTCGCTGTCTCGGTACCTAACGGCGGCTCCGCGTAACGGCGACGCACAACTTTTCTTTGGATCACCGTCAACGTAGCTTTGATGGTGTGAGTCTATGTTTAACGGTCACATCACATTATTTAATGAAAGGAAATCATATACTCAACCATTTCAGTAAATACAAAGAGCTAAACAGTCCTTGTTTGGAGTGACAGCTATATTTGCATTTATTCTGGAATTTAGGCCCATTTCTCCCAGAAAGCGATTTTATCCCACTTTCCAGTTCCCGTTCAGTCAATAAAGTGTATTTTACAGTTTAAATTATCAAGCACAACCATTTTCTTTCTCTTTCTGCCTCTTTTCATTCTTAGTCTTAAGCTGTTTTCTCATCTTTCACACTGATTGTGCTCCGCAGCGTCGCTACAGCTTTCTGGATAATGAACACAAAGCGATAGATCTTGAAACGTGAACCCCTAAAGACTCCATACGGTTTAGTATTCAGTCCATTTGAACACTTCAACCAGAGCTGCGTCCTTGCCCTTTCCGAGTACGCCAGTGCCGGTGAAACTGCATGAAAATTGCATACAGCTCACTTGCCCGTAGGCTCATTCAGGCTCATTCTGCACTCAATTAGGTCCGTGCGTTTGGCTTATCGTCCCTGCAGGGCCACATCAGATCGTTCTTTTAATTGTTGCACAGGCATCTACTGCAATCAACGGAAAACGTGTCTTCGCTGGACGAGTCTCTGTGTGTGCCGGTCTGATATCAGTGATTATGCATGGATGGAGAACCGAGACGCCTCTGAGTCGTTTTCAGCGGAGAGTGAGTGAGATATCGGTGTATAATTTGGCCAGCTGCAATTCCGCTGCGTTTTCAGGGGGAGAAGAGAGAGGGGGGAGAGGGGGAGAGGCGTTGACTGTAGGGCTGTACAGTCTTTGGTATTCATGGCACAGCTCAAGATTGCTGCTCTCAAGCAGGCAATAATCTCTCTCCCTCTCCTTCTGTCTCCCACACTGTTGCGTTGCGCGGTGTCTCCCCTCTCTCCGCAAACTCCTCTACTTCTCTCCCCTCTTCGTATTTCACCCTCCCCCGTCTTTCTCCCCACTCTCCTCATCCTCTCCTCCTCTCTTAGTCTCTCCATCTCTCCTCACCCCACTCTCCCTGACTCTCTCTGTACTCTTCATTCTTGTGGGAGCCATTGAGAAAATCATTTGCTGTTGTACTTTATTCGATAGGGGGATTCTTACCAGGCAGGCTTGGCTGGTTTGCTGTGCTGTTTCTTGAAGTGTCTTTGTAAAAAATAAAAAACTCTCTGCAGCCATCACAAAGATGCACAGAGAGATTAGTTAGAGGTTTTATCTCCAGTCCGTGAAAAGGAAAAAAAAAAAAGGGTTTGTAACTTCTTGTGTTACCTTCTCACAGGTGAAAAGCTTTGTTGACACCTTGCCAGTTTCCAGAGCAGCAGAAATGTTGTTGTGGTTTTCCTCAGAATGCAGTTACTTTTCAGACAGAGCTTCACTGTTTATTTTTGCCCCTTGCGTTTTGCTAATTAGCCTACAGACTAGTCAACATTGCAGAGAAGAAAAGCAGAATTCCCCCTTTTTTTCTTTTATGGTTCTGAGAGTTTATATTGTGGTTCAGTGGCCACTTAAAAGGCACATCACAAGAAAAGAACGTCCCTAATTTTCCTAGTGTTGAATTGCTTCTTCCTGTATTCACTCTGTCACTGGGTCTAACATCAGAGCCTTCTCACTGCGGCTCCACAAAACGGTTTTTGTAAATAGCACCAAAGTATTGCACAATTTGTGCTTTTAGATATTTGCTCAATTCCCTAATTAATTCTTCTGGCTGTACAGTATATATCAGTCACATAGTTATTCACTCGGGGTAGAGAGGAGAGGCAAGAGAAAGTGAGGGGAGAGAGGACGTGTTCTGCAGAGGAGATGAGGTGTAGAGAGGAGACGAAAGGAGAAACATAGGGCTGGCGATCGGAGGAGCAGAGCTGAGAAGAAAAGAGCATGACTCCTATCAGGATATGAGGAGGAGGCGGGGGAGGAGAGGAGGGCAGCATGACTTCTATCAGCAGTGTATTCCGTCTCACTCTTTTATGAGAGCGACTGCCGTCTGAGTTGAAACACAACCTACAGCTAGAAAATGCCTGTCTTCACTCTGCTATCTCAGGAACAAACATAGCTCCCTTTTCAGTTTCTGCTAATGTGTGGTTTTGTATCTGGGAAAGTGATTGTATACTTTAAAAGCAGGACAGAAACACAGAAATCCCTTGTACCAGTACGTCTTTGTGCTATTTAGGGTGAGCCATATACAGGAACCTGGCTTGTATGACAGATGAAAGCAGGGTGGGTGAGGTATCAGATTTTTCACTGATGTTCGGCCAAGAAATCGCACAGAAACTGACACAGAAATGTCGTCAGATTTGTTGGATTCGTCAAAGTGGTTTCAGGACCTGGCAGTGGAAATATCCTTCCTCGTGGCTGTCTTCCTTATAGTTTGTAAAGATAAAATTAAATCTGTGAACACGTAGCAGCCAGCAGAAAGAAATCTGTGTCCTTCAGCAACGTTTGAAAAGACACAACTAGGCCAGTGAATGCTGCTGTATTCACGTTAAACTGCACTGTCTAATTAAGGTTACGGTTTGTGGGGATGTATACAATGAGCGCACAATAGCATCGAGTCACTAGATCTGTTTATAAAAGATCAGGTGAATCTAAATCCAGCATAAATCCAGGTTAATAGCTATAATCCCAGATTGACTTTATTCATCTTCATCTCTGTTCTCTTCTGTCTGCTTTTTCTCTGTAGAAATCTCAAAACTGATTAACAATGCAGACAAAACAAACACCATACACAGGTGAGGGTTACGGTTTACATACATGACAAGCTTATAAAGGTGACTTCGACCGGCCACGAGTCATGTTATAGTCAAAAGATGTGAAGGATTGAATTTAAATTATAAATAAATAAAAATCAGAAACTGCTGGAATGGGTTTAAAGGCAGCTCCCTGCAAACACTGCTGACATAGCTCACCAGGGAAGTGGCAAGATAGAGGGATTAATTCATTACACTGTAATCGTTATATTTATATTTAATTATGTGCCAGCTGCTTCTTCTCATAAGTTGTGGCACTGAAAACTAGCTTCTTTGAAACTGTGAAAGAGGGTAAAAAAGGTGAGGTCGTAAAGAGAGACGAGGAGGGAGACGCTGTAGATTGAGGAGACAGACTTCAAAAAGAAGACAAAAGAAAAGTGAAGAGGAAAACAGATGAGAGAGGTAGCAGACCTTTTCTAGGTGACGACAGAGGGAGCTGTTGGGCTTTGCTGCAGCAGCGACTGCTCTGCTCTTTTTCTTCTTCTTTCTAATTCTTTCCCAATCTCAGTTTTTCCTTCTCTCTCTTCCTCCTTCTCTGTCCGTCTCTCTCCCTCTCTCTCCCTCTCTCTCTCTCTCTCTCTCTCTCTCAGGGAGCCAGTTAGAGAGATGGAGAGGTAGTTAGGCTCTCCAGGGATGCAGGATTCAATCTGCACCCCCCAAACACACACATACAGGTCTAGTCTGGATAAGCATGTCCACCGTGACTGGCTTCTGTTACCTTCAGATTTACCTCCCAGAGAGAGAGGGAGGGAAGGAGAGGAAGAAAAGGGGGGAACAGCAGTAAAGAAGGGGGGACATTGAGGGGGAAACTGACTTGGCTCCTCTAATATGCCTCAGCTCTATTTTGTTTAGCCTTGCTCCCGTCCCTAGGTCCACAGCTGTGATCGATAGCAGTCAGTACGACAGACGGCTGGTTAAACTTCAGCCTTATTTCTTACTCCGTCTCTCTGTTTTACATGTCTGAACTCTACTGTTCTCCGTCAGAGCTTCACCTTTGTTTTCTTGTCCTTTTTCCATCCTGTCTACTCAAGACAAAGTAATGTGGGGCCAGGTAGATGTTACACTGACTTATAATTTCCTGTGGCAGTGTGATGGGATTATAACTCTAATCTCCGGTCTCAACCAGATTAAATGACAGAGTCAGAAATTAGTGTTTTTGACCCCTAATCCCTTTACTTGCCCTCTAGAGAAAAAAGACAGTGGCTGATTTGTTTTGGTTTAACGAGGGGTAAGGTGGGTGGGGGAATGATTTCCTGGGCATGGGTTCATGTGAGGAGGACCGAGACAGCACAGGTGGTTCACTGTTGTTGACACAGTGTCCACACAAATATAACATAATGCCCCAGGTTTAGTTTCCTTTGCCTTTAAGCATTGAGTTTTTCTTTTCTTTTCTTGTGCTCATGTGGTTTCAATTAGTCCTCAAGTATTCAACATTCCAGTGAAGTGGAAGTTATAGTGCACTAACTGGTGAAGTTAAATCACCTAGTCCAACACATGACAAACATGGCTTTAAAAGATATATGTAGCCATGGACTGACATTGTAAAGTCACTCTTCAGTTCACCTTTCATACTATTAAACCATTCAACAGTGTTGTCTATCAATCCAAACTACAGTTAAAGTCTATAAGACTAGTGACAAATACAAGCTATCTTATCAAGGTTTCTGTTCCTTAATATAGTGGAAGAGTAATCACACATTTATATGAAAATATGTTTAAAAAAAAAAAGCTGTTAGCAAAGTTAAAGCCAGCTCTATTTTGGCTGCGTACGCCATTGCACTAAATCACCTAATGTAAACAAAGGAGATAATGGCAAACACTTCGACATCACAAGCCAATGCCTTTGTTTTTCAAAGTTTGCATGTGGACCAAAGGCCAAAAATCATCCAAAAAGACAAAGAAGAAAAAACACCCGTGTGCGTGTGGACGAGGCATCAAGCTGGATGGACGCACATAATGACGTGGAGACAGGAAACACTGCCACAAACAATAACAGAAAACAACAAAGACACCACTTAGACCAATTAAATGAAAAGAAGTGGCGGCACGGAAACACTCCAGCATCAATTAAATGTCGACTTTTGAAACTGATTTGCTTCTTTATCGCCTCTCATCCTGGGAACATAATGCCAGACGCTGCACCTGAACTGTGTTGGTTTTTAATATGAAAGCTCTGTCAGCTGTTCTCCAGGAGTAGCGGGATATTCCTCTTCAGTTAGCGTGACCTTTTCTCACATACGTGAGGGTGCGGAGTGTGTACAGAGCAGGCTGTGCGGAATTTACTGCCAGATGATGAGGCTGTGGTTTAAACGTGATCACGGTGGAGTCTGGATCAATGTTAATTCAGGATTAATGTGTGATTTCATCGATTTCAATATTGATGATCAGAATACACGATTGACAGGGGTATTGATCGGATTAGAATGAGAATTGATTACTCCAGATAGAGACCGATATTGATCAGAGCGCCTTGTGTTTGTGTGTCTAAGTCTTCTTTTCCACAAATGCATGCTTGTATGTGAAAGCAAATGTACCGCCAATATGATTTTGCAGGTGTTAAGTGCATATATTGTGTGTATTTTTATGTCTGTGAGAGAGAGAGAGAGAGAGAGAGAGTGTATCTGTGTAATCCAGTATAATTTGTTTTCTGTGACAGTCGTTAGGTGCAGTCAGGTGGTTTGTGGTCTCATGACACCAGTCACACGAGAGGAAGAAAAGCAAGGTTGTTTTTTGCTTTGCTTTTTTTAAAGCCAATTTTATCTGCATTTCTGCTTTGGTCGACAGTATTCAGCAGGGAGAGACACTGGAAAACAGTGAAGGAGAGGAGGAGAGAGAGCGACAAGGGAAATGGGATGAAGGTCAAGAACAAAGTTCATCATTCATGAATTTCAGGAGGTTTTCTTTGCATTCTTCCCTAAGTTTGGTACTGAAAATGCTCCATATTGGGGTCAGTGAGGATTTTTGGGTTTGCTTTAATGCTAATTAATAATTCACAGCTGAAAAGGCTTCTGGTTTGACCGAATTTGTATGAAGTACAGAAGAGTCAGTGAGAAAGAAAGGAAGAAGGAAAGAGAGGGTAGTTGCTGCGTGCGGGTCAAGGGGAGATTTAATGAGTCGTTTCCTTCTCATTATTCAGGATAATAATTAACAGTGTGTGTGTGTGTGTGTGTGTGTGTGTCTTTTTGAAGCCACCAGTGAAGCAGTCGATCACAGCTGTCTTTCTCCTTCCTCTTCTCCATTCCTTTCTGATTCACATTAGAACTGAAACCAAAGATTTTCATTATTTATAAACATCTTTATTGTCATTTGTCATCTATGGTAATAAAGTTTTTGAAATCACAGCTCCTGAGAACCTTCAGTGATGTCTTCAAACTGCTCTTTCGTATTTTTGTTTGACAAATAACAGATTTCCATTTAGATTTATTCTTAATTAACCAGCTAATCTCCTTCATGTCTATCTCTTTCTGTCACCTTCATTCTTCTATCGCTCCCTCCATCATTCCTCTCCAGTAAAGCTTGCCAGTGTGTGCCTCACACACACGCAGGTTTGAGTGTGTATTTGCAGACAGTGTTGTTGATTACCATAATTAACGTGGTTATGTTAATTGAAGCAAGTTAATTTTGCTGAGCGGACACATTTGCAGAGGTGAACTCTATGGACAGACGACTATGGCCTCAAAGTAAAGTGTGTGTGTGTGAGTTTCATTTTGAATAGTGTGTGTACATACACACACGCATTCATTCTGTGTGAGAATGTGTGTGTGTATGTGTGTGTGTGTGTGTGTGTGTGTGTGTGTGTGTGTTCTCTGCATGTTAGCAGGCTGACAGATCTGTTCCAAACAGGTGTGTATCGCCTGTTAACAGAATTCATTTTGCAGCACACGCTGTCTGACACAGACACACACACACACTGATGCTGAAACCAGAGGCTGAACACACACACAGCCACACACACACAGCCTTCGTGGTCAGCCAAAAGAGCAAATGCTGCATAGAGCTTATCTGATTATGAGCAGGGTTAGATAGAGGACACTGCATCGCAGGGGTGGATGAAGAGATATGCAGATAAACAGACCGATAAATAGTTTAACTAAAAAAGTGGCTCACCAGTCTAAAAACCATGTAACCGTGACCTCAGTCTTTCCAAGACATTTGTCATTTGTCCCTCTGTGCACATTTTTGCTTTGTTTTGCTACAGTTTAGACTAACAAGAAAGTGAGAAAATAAATTGGATGACTCGGTGCACAGAGGACAGAAATAGAGGAACATCCCTAACATATAGCTTGAAGGCAGAATGCACGACAAATTGTTATGATGTGTGGTGTCCAACATCATGGTGAGAAGAGGGGCTCTGGCGCCTATGTGTATAAACTTTCTCTCTGGAAATAAGTGGCCAACTCTCCATGTTCAATGTCTCCACTTTTTTTCCCCTCACACTGGGAAAAAGCAGCATTCTCTTTCATTTCCCAGTGTTTCCTAGTTCTAAAAGAGATTGTTTTGTCCCCCTCAGTGTTTTCTGTAGTGCTCTCCATGGAAACAGAAGAGTTATGGCTCTAACATTTGGACTGATTTACCAGTAAACTCATTTTGTGCGTTGAATTGTTTTGAGGAATGTGACAGAAATCGAGTGATGTCAACCAATTTTTCAAGCAAGAGAACGGTTGTTTGTGGCGTATGGAGCAGGTTATCACGGCCTGGCTCAGAGAACCTGAAGCTTGCACTGTGGTGTGGCAGGGGGTGGGTGTTAGGTAATGGGATTTTCACCCATGATTTACCTGTGTTTAAAGCAACTGAAAGCCATTAGACACAGGCAGTCAGATGTCGCAATGAGACAATCAGATCCAAACTATGAGGAGTTAAAATGTCTGGCTTTATATTCAACATTACGGAGTATATCAGTATCACTTCTTCTTCTTAGCTGCACATATTCTAATGTTTCAGAGTGTGTATGTGCGTGTCTAGCATTAACCAGTCAGTGCGCTGGCAAGGCCTGCTCTTGATGTCAAAGTAAAGCTTTGATCACACTTGGACTTATCTAGTAACTCTCATCCTCTCCTGTCTCCTCCTCTCTCGCCCTCTCCTTCCTTCCTTTCCTCATCTTTCTTTCTGCTCTCCCTCCGCTATCGTCTCTTCTCATCTCTCCTCTTTTCTCCTCCTGTCCTCCTCTCTATGCCCCCCATTCATCTTTCCTCCCTCTCCTCTGAATGAGCTAAACGCAGTTACTCAGCTGAAAAAGTTAAAATAAACCTGATGACACAGTTTAAAGTGAGTTTCACTGATACATAAACAACATGAAATACAACATTATGTTAGACAGACAGGGACACATGGCTGATGTTGGCATCCATTAACTCATGGCAATAACTTTACTAATAAGCTACTCTCCAAAAACCCCTGAACTTGTTGTGTGAACAGTCCATCTTGATTCATCTCTGCAGATGTGAAGGTGTTCTCAACAGATAACAGTGTTTGTCGTCTGTGTACCTTCACTCAGAAGAAGCCTTGAGATTATATAACCACTGTGTTAGTCCTGGCAGATGATGGCTCAGTGATACACACATATACGCAGAGGGAGAAAGAGAGCTAACAGTGCACATGGGTCACACACACACACAATTCACGCACAAAACACTGTTTTCTTTTCCACAAGACAGAGCATTACTGCAAGCTTGACCTCTTTACCATAATAACCTCTCTCCATTTGCCTCCCTCTGTCTCTTTCTGTTTGTTTCTCAGTGCTTCTTTATTTTTTTCCTGTCCTTTCTCTCTCCCTGTTATCACTCTCACCACCTCCCACACTCCCCTTTTTGCATCTCTCCTTCTTTTTCTGTCCCTGATTTTTTTTTCCTGTCTTCCTGCTTCATGCTTTCTTTCCCTCTTCCTCTCCCTCTGTCTCTCTATCCATGCTTCATTGACCGTGACACTTATAATGGTGTAATATGATTGAATATGACTGCTGCTTCTTCATTGGACAGTTGTAATTTCACTTTTTTCCCCCCATGCAAACGGCTTGACTCCAGTGTATTTCTTTGTCTGCTTCATGCCTTAATCCCCAACCATGACTCAGACTTATAGAGCAGCACTTATACAAAACAAACTCTTCTTCTTCTCTTTATTTCATTATCTGTCCTCTATGGTGTTGTTGGTGTGTTTGCTTGTTTCTCTCTTCTCTATCTTTTATCTGTGTCTCTTCTTCTCAGTAGTTTCCATTTCTCATTGTCTCCGTTTTTATCCTCCTCTTCCACTGTCTCTTCAGGTTTCAGTTGCAGCTGTGACTGTACTGACCTTTTCAGTGAAAGGAGAGGCAATGAACGACAGATATAGCCTTCTCTAGGACTGGCTAATTGTTATTTCACTACAGAAGTCCACAGCTATATATAGGGAGAGGTGGAAAGGCTGATACAAGGCTGATCCAGTCACTAACATGTTTCTTCACACAGCTATGAATCCGTTTGTTAAATAATTAACACCTGAAATTCATTCATTGCATCATCAGACACTGGATGTTTACCATATTGTACGCAGATGTATTTTTTAATGCACTATAGACTTTAACTTAACTAGCTGCAGTTCATTTCATACATGCACAAATAATCCAGTTGGAGTTATTTTTAAAGTAGCAGTTGCTTTGAGCCATTTTCATACAGTGTATGTGTTTTCAGTGTTTATGTGGAGTGACATCAAATTTGTTACAGCCGTGTTTATTTTTATTGTGATGTTATGAAAGCAAGTGCCATCAACATTGTTTATATTCTAGTGGCAAGGTTGAACAAACAAGGTCACAGTGTGCGTGTGTGTGTGTGCGCATGTCACTCCAATGTCCCCATGCATGTGGGCGTTTTCACATACTAGTGCTAAAGCTGACCATGCAAGGTCAGTGTGTATTGTGTGTTTGTGTGCACATTCCCGTGCACCTGAGCATGAGCCAGAACAACAAATAAAAGTCGTTTCAGGCAGCCTGTCTGCATGTGTCCATGTCACCTAAAGGTGAGATATGCAAGGTCACCCTGAGTGAGTGTGTATGTGTGTAAGGCCCCGTTCATAGCTGCCATACGCATGACTGATCACAAGTGGACAGCTTTAAGATGCATTAAAGTGAAAGACCACCTACTCAACTGACATCCTCTGCATAGTACGTAAAGTACGTACTCTGTCTCAATCATCACAGAAAGACCTGAAAAATTCCTTGAAGAGCAGAAGGTTTTACTTAAAATACGATTCCTCGTTCCTTCCATCCTGAGAAAGGCTGCTCTCATTTAAGAGGAATTTTATTTATCCTTTAGATAAAGTATTTATCCGAAGCATGTATTCAAAGCAGCTAACAGTGGGCACAGAGGAACGGGTTCAGTTGTTTAAGGACACTTTGCTGCACAGTGCTACTGGTGTTGAGAACTCGCCTCAGGAATTTAACTCTCAAAAGCAAGCTGTGATTTTGATGTACATTTTTTTCTGTCCTTAAAAATAAAAACACACACACACACACCACACCAGGGCCAATAGTTTTTCCAGACGGTTGCCCTCAGACAAACATGCATCAGATCGGGGGACATTTGGCAAAAGCAGCTACTTTTGCAGCTTTGTTGGGATTTGTGATTCGTATGGGGGGTCTTCCCTCAGAGGGAAGTTTGAGAACCAACGGTGCAGGCTTATTGAAGTATGTGATTGCAGCTCGGCATAACAAAGGGCTCTCTGTGTCAACCTGGAGAAAGAAGGGAGGGAACTTGGTTTCAACAACCATGTGGGGGTGGAAGAGGGGTTTGTTGGGGGGGTTTTATCAAGTATCCAGCTCGTCCATGCATTGAATGAGGGAGATGAGAATGGAGGGAGAAAGCAGAGGGGATCATTTTGCAGGGGAGGATGTTTCGGCACAATGACCCTTGTGTCCTCCATGTTTGTCACTGAGTCGAGTGTTTGTCAAGTAGTTTGTGGGTGAGGGGTAGGAGATGGAAATTTAGAGGGGTAATTAGGGTCATTACACATGCATGGCAGGTGTAATGGTCTGCAACGTTGCTGATCATTTCCTCCCTCTTACTCCCATCCCATTCCCGTCAATTCACCATAACTCATTCATCTTCATTGAGTTCATTCCAAAATAAATGATTAGACATTTGAAAAAATAAAAAATCAGTCCCTGTCAAGACGTTTGCTAAAAATGGTGTCTGGTTTCAAACCAAATCCCACAAGCACAAACATCTCATACAGATCAATACCATGCTGCAATGAAGCCCTTCAAGCATTTATGTCATGAAGTGTTGTATTTGGTTTATTAGTGACAGGATCAAAGGTCAAATCAATTGAGAATCCAAACATATAAGAAAACAAATTCTAGCTTTCTGTTTAAAAAACAAGCACAGAAATAAAATAATAGTCTATTTCTTTTCTCTGTTTTATTCTCTCCTAATTTTATATTCTATTCCATGTTAAGATGTCCAACACTAAACAGCGGCCATGAGAGACGACCTCGGTATTAAATATTAATGAAGTTATTAGCTATCCTGAGGCATTTAGTTACGAAGGAGTAAAACGTTTGATGACACACAGACTGCTTTGGGATAAAAACCCATCATTGCACTGTATCGTTATGAATAAAAACTGCTTCAAAGCAACAAAATGACTAATGACTTCTATGTGACCAGATCACGACCTGCCTTTGAGCCTGAATGTTCAGCCAGCAAGGTCTCCCTGGGCTAATGTGTATGTAAACGGTGTGTGTCAGTTACTGGATAAATGGGAATTGGGGGGGGCGTACGTCCCAGACTGAAGGGTGGTCTTTAAAGGCTTAGTGGCATCCACTAAGACCTTATGTTCTTCCCCTTGCCTCCTCAATAGAGCAAAGCTAATCTGGGTGCTTCTTTCGTATCATGGTCTCCCTCCCTCTTTCAAATGCATATTCAAATTCAGCTGTCTTCCCTCTCTTTTCCATCACAGCCTAAGCGACTCACTGTCTCACTCAAGGACACTGTGACTGGGCACATGGTTGTTGATGCACTTGTATATGACCATTGAGGCAGATATGTCTGTCCACTTGAAGAAAGGCTGCTGCCGGGATTTACCCGTGGTCTCCATCCGGCTCGGTCTGTCTGACTGTAATATGTCTGCCCCTCTGTGCACTCACCACCAGGAAGAAGGTCAATTTTACCTGCTGAGATTTTACTTTTATGTCTAAATGTGTCCCTCATAAAAGAGCAAGTATATGTTGTTCCAATGAAAATAGCATTTGTTTTTTGTAAACGCATGCATCTTCCTCTCTCCACCTCACTATCTTCTCTCTCTTCTTCCCCTCACTGGCTCCAGAGGGTCATGGTGTCATCTGTTGGACAATAGGACAGCTGTATCCAGATCAGCCGTGGAGCTACAAGCCCCCCCGGGGGTGGAATTAAGCCAATTAGTAGCTGTCAATCACCATGACATATCATGGGCAGCTAAATCAATACTTGGAGAGATGTGTGGTAGAGAAGGTGGGACAAATGGATGGAGACTGGCAGTAAGGGAGGACTGGGAGCACAGACAGGCTGAAGAGCAAGGAAGGAGGGATAAAAGGACAGAGGAAAGGTCAGGAAGGAAAAGACTGAAGGAGGCAAATTGGACAGTGGAGACTGGAAGTATGGTTGGACTGAAAAAGAAAGGAAACACATGAGGGGTAAGATGAGGTACAGATAAATGTACAGAGAAATGAAAGGAAAGTTAAACACACCAATGCTGATTTATTCTTCCAGTTTAAAAGTACACAAGAAATGTTAAGAGACAATGTAATACTGTGCTTCTCATTAAGTAACAGCAATGAAAGAATGATTGAAATATTACATAGAAATGTAGATATGAAAGAAAAATGTGAGCAGGGAAGTGAGTGAGTTAAAGAGACATTAGAAAGAAAGAGAGAATGAAAGAAAGACCAGTGTCATAATAAAACATATCCTCAGCTTGCAACCCCAGGAGATGTTAAAGATGAATAGGTGTGCAAATCAGTCGCCCCCCCTCCTCCCCCATCCTGCTCTCCTGATCATCTCTCTCTGACTCCCATCTGTTTTACATTTATGCATTTGTGGGTGTGTGCTCTGTATTTCAAGGAGTTTTGTGGGAGAAAAAAAAAGAATTTGTTTATCATGGTTGGGGACATCAGAAGATCCCATCTCCTTCTGACAGCTGAGAGAGGGGAAAAAAGGCCCCAGCAGAGAATCAATAGGGCTCAGAGAGAGAATGACATAGAGGGAGGAGGAGGAGGATGTGGGGGGACTTCGGAAGGAAGGAAAGAAAGAAAGAAATAGTGCAAAAAACAGGGAGGAAATGAGAAAAATGGTCTAAAATAGGGGTGCAGATGGTAAATAAAGAAAAAAGCCATCAAATCCAAGCAACGAAAGAAAGATGAGGCAGCATCAATACAGTCTAAAGCCAGTTAAGTCATTTCAAAGAATGAAAATGAATGAATAATAAGGAGAGGGTGACATGAAGTAGAGTGGAAAAGGAAGGATGAAGATCTTAAAAAAAAACTTTGGAACATCTGTCATATCCACAGTATTAGAAAATAACTGAGGATGAATATCCCTTCAATAGCAAAAAGCTACTGTTCCCTTTAATGTTTTGAGCTGCTTGAGCTGAAAGTGAATGTATATAAAACCACACTGACAGTTAAGGAACGGGGGTAAGGGAAAAAGAGGAGAGGAACTGAGGAGAAGAAGGAGAAGGAAGGGGGAAGTGAAAAGAAAGGAAAGGAAGAGAAGATGGTGCATGAACATCCAAACAAATTACAGATAGAGGAGAAAAGGGGAGGATGCAGCTGACACAAAGACTATAAAAACAGAAACGGAACAAAATGGAAGGGGAATAAATAAGGAGGAAAAAAGGAGATGTTTTAAAAGAGATAAAGACGAATAAAAGGATCAGAGAGAGAAACTGTGAGATGAGGAAAGGAGGGAGAGGAGGTTCTATAAAAGTTGATAAAAAATGAATAAAAGGCCAGATGAGTGAAAAAAGAAAAGGGAGACAAGGAAGGAAAATGAGAAGCAGAGGATGTTGTATGAATATGAAGCTTGGAACATCTGGCATGACTCTTGAAAAGTTCTTCGGCCTTTTGAATTTGTATGTTCAAGTGTGTGTGTGTGTGTGTGTGTGTGTGTGTGTGTGTGTGTGTGTGTGTGTGTGTGTGTGTGTGTGTGTGTGTGTGAAATCAGGGTATTGGGTGGGGGGTTTGTTAGATTAAAGCAGTGAAGCACAAAGACACACCAACCAGGCCTGCCACACTCACTTATATACGCCTGGATGGATACAGAAAGAGAGATCGAAGGTTTGAGGAAGAGAGGGATGGAGACAAAAAAGATGGGGACAGACGGACGGAGAGAGGGGACAGAAAGAGGAAGGAGGTGGACAGATGGAGGGGAGGAGTCGGAGGAGAGATTTGCTTTTGATTGATTTACCTTGTTCTCCAAGGCCACTGAGTCATGTAATCATTGGGAGGATTTCTGATCTGCACTCTTTATGGAAGGGATGTGTCATTTCTTCAGCTCATTCATGTGTCTGCTTGGAGGCGGCACACATGAAGTTGAAGTACATTTTCCTTCTCTGACTTTACATAGTAAATATACTCATTATTACTCTCAGATATTAACAGAAATACTTGTCAGTATTTCTTGTTTTCAATTTTCGATAAGCGTTTTGTTTTTAAATCTAAAAGCAATGCATTTCGTCCCTTTATTTATTTTAAGTTTTTTTTTCTCTTTAGGAGTCTTTGAATAATTCATGGTGTTTCATCAGTTGTTCTAACTTTTGTTTTCTGCCTCTGTTGCTTTCTTTTTGAAACTGTAAATGCGTTTGCACCGTATATTTTACAATTAATAATTCTACCTTGATTGATAGAAGAAACCTTTTATATTTAATACTTCTTAAACCTCTAACAAGCTCTCCATCTTTCTCCTTCTCTTCTTTCCTCTTTAAAAGTATATTCTTTCTGTTCTTTGAGATCTTAACAAGCATATTTTCTGCCCGTTTTAACCCTTAAGGAGTCACTGAATAATTCATTGGGTTGTGCTCCCACTAGTTTGGCTAATGGGTCAGTCACAAAGCCATACATTTGTAAATGAGTGTAATCCACCTTTATGAGCCCCTGCGTGTATGTGCTGGGAAGTGTGTGTGTGTGTGTGTGTGTGTGTGTGTGTGTGTGTGTGTGTGTGTGTGTGTGTGTGTGTGTGTGTGTG
>JBBMJY010000003.1:3349929-3381953 GCA_037833715.1 Toxotes lorentzi
TGTGTGTGTGTGTGTGTGTGTGTGTGTGTGTGTGTGTGTGTGTGTGTGTGTGTGTGTGTGTGTGTGTGTTTTGTGTGTTTAGACGGGTCAGGCTCTCAGGTTTTAAGACAAGGAGCGTTTTGTCCAACAAGAATTTTGTGTTGTGTGTGTGTGTGCGCATGTGTGTGTATGTGTGTTTTAGCTGTCGAGTGCTGAGTGCTGCAAGGATTTGTAGCTGCGCTACGACAATGACCCTTTCATGCAAAGAACCATCTGATTGTGTGCATGGTCGTGCACACATCCTTGTGTGTGTGAATGTGCCTGCATGTGTGTGTATGTGATTTTGTAGGCCTCTTTTCTGTGCGACCAAATCTCTTTATATGTCCAGAACAATAAGAGATGGACGCCCGAAGGCACAGACACAAATGGACAGATGACAGACGCAGAGACAGACAGGAGGAAGATAAGCAGAGAGACAGAAACTGACGCACAGCTGTATAATTCACGTCAGCTTCTCTACCCACCACACAGACCGTGGGTCTTGCTGAATGCTCTGAAAATGACCTCTCATCCAAAGTGTGTGTGCTTACCCTTTACACATGCAACTGACACGCTCATGGCAACAGCAGAATATGGTCAAATTACTAGATTACAAACATCAGCATCATGCAGACGCGAGAACTGCGAGTTAGAACCAGGGGAGAGAAATGAGAGCAAAGCAGTCAAGTAGAAAAGCTTTTTAGGTGCAAGATAAGAGAATATTAGGCCGAGTACAGGTGAGAAAAGACAGGAGGGGACCTGAAACACTTTATTAGTTTTTGATGAGGCGGGTTTTAAGCCTCCAAGAATAAGTGAAGAAAGGAGTGAATGACTGCAGTTTGGATTGGAAAGGTTGTTTTCATCTCTGGGAAGCTCTAAAACCGATTGGATTTGGATTATGTCCACTTAAAACAATGTACAGAAGTATCACAGCTTAAGTCTGTGATTCATTTACAGCAGTAGTCAGCATATTGCAGATTTCTGTGTTCACTGAATATGGAACAAAAAAAGATTTAAGGGGAAGAGGAGAGGAGGAAAGAATGTTAATATGAGGAAGGAAACAGAGGAGCACAAAAATGGAGATAGAGAACACAAAGAATAGAAAGAAGAAATTAAGCAAAAGGAGAACAAGGAATGGAAACTTCAGAGGTGAAGGCCTTCCCTATTCATTGCAGTAGGAACATCTGTGTGTGTGTGTGTGTGTGTGTGTGTGTGTGTGTGTGTGTGAGTGAGAGAGAGAGAGAGAGAGTTTCCCAGCTGTTAAAAGTTCTGCGGAGACAAACCTGTTCTGACAGCAATCACACAGACACTCAAACTACCTGCTTTGAGGGGATTCCATTTTGACTTCTTTCTTTCTTCCTCTCTCTCTCTGCAGATGTGTTTGTTGGCCTTCTCAGACTCCTAATTTGATGAGTTTTCCATGACTGGGGCCCCCAGTCCTTCACCGTGCATGAGCTTGTGTGTGGTTTTGGCAAAAGGTTTGAGTTATTTCTGGCATTCTTGATTGGTTGGACATTCTAAGGAAAATCTGGGTTTATTTCCCACCACGGCGTCTCATATTTCACATATTCTCTCACTTTTTTTCTTTCCTACTTCTTTCCTTTCCTCTTTTTTTTCCCCCCAAAGATCTTACCTCTCTACAAAACTACTTTCAGACTCAGGATACTAGACAGTGTGTGACACTGGCGAGTTCAGGGACTCACCTGTTCATCAAATGAGAAGCCAAGAAACAGTCCTTTTTAACACAGTCTTCATTTTCATTGTATTACCAGTGGACAGGCCACAGTGTCTACTAACAATCAGAGCACAAAAACAAGTTTAAAAAACTCAAGGTTTTAGCTAAAGATAGGCAAACTACAAACTGCTGAAGAAAAAACTGCATTGCTTTACCATGACAGACTATGGAGGAACTGCCTGGTTGCTAATGAGGCCAACTTGGATTTCATCTAACGGGTTCCTAGATTTCTGCTCTCAGCAGAACATTTTCCTTTCCAACAGATCCTGAAAAATCAGAGCTTTATGCCTCTTTGGCCAAACGGTCAGCAATGGGTTACCGTGAGTTTTAAACAGTGAGCCAAAAAAGTTCATTAATTAACTGCAGATGATGCAAGATTTATATTTATATTTATATATTTTTTTGTTTTTTATTAAGTACTCTCACTGCTCACTAGCTTTTACTTGCTATATAAAGTAGTCCATATAGTTAAAAGAATTTCTTCTTCTGATGTGATCTGATGAAACTGTGATTTGGGATTACTTCATCTTTAGATGCTCTACAGGCTCTTCCCTCTACCACTCCAATAGGTGCATACTAAAGTGTTTGCATGGTGGGAACAGGTGGTTGGTTTTAGTGTCTGTGTTCTCATCATGAAACTGTTATGAGTCTATTTCACCAAAACAAAAGGGGACAGTCAGTCGTGACAGTAGAGTCTGGGTGGTCCATGATGGGGCGGTGCTGTCGTTAAAGAAACAGCGACTGGTTAAAACTTCTTCTATTACATATTAGTGGATGCCAGAGACAGTGTAGTAAAGCATTGAGGTGAGAGAGAGAGGGAGGCTCTGTAACGTCACTCATTTACATAACACTACAGTCAACTGCAGTAAAAGGGACACTTATTTTAATGGTGTGTGTGCGCCGGACCCGCAGGAAGACACAGTAGGAGGTTAGAAAATACACCACACAAACACACACACACAGTAAACAGCTAACAAATGAGCTGAGTGTGATGTAAATGGTTTCGTCTTTTCATGCTCTTTTGGTGTCTGTTGTTTGTTCCTGTTGAACAGTCAGGGGCAGCTCACACTGCTCCCTCTGCCATTCAACCTTTTCACCCTAAACTTTAAACTCCCCACAGACAGACAGGAAGCCAGACAGGCTGCTTTCTAAGATGGTAGCATGCACAGGAGTGTGTGTCTAAATATGAATGGTCTTCCCTGCCTATTTTAATTCTGTGCTTGTTTTTACCTGGTGTGTTGTGGCACATCAGGAAAGGGCACTTCCTGGTGTATCACAATACACAGAGGTGCTGATCTGAATAGAGGTGGACTGTTTGTTCCACTTAGTCTCTGTTTCACCAAACAAATACAGAAAAGGACAACCCCAGCTTTCCTGCAGGGTACAACTAGTTGCTGAATTTTTGAATTGAACTTTTCTTACATATATTTTACCTGACACAGATATAAAGGCGACAAGCCAGACGTCTCACTATATTAACTCTGAGAGCTGAATCTGAATCTGGGGCAGTTTATGTTCTTGTGTTGGCTCGAGATTTTCTGTCGAACAACTAATCAATTCATGGAATGATTGACAAGTAATTTCAGCGCTGTAATGCAATCACCAACGTTTCCTGGCTTCTACAGGACTGTTTCATGTAAATATATAAATTAGTTTGTAGATACAGAGATCAGGAGAGAGACAGATAAAGATAGGATTCGGAATGGCTAGGTATTTCATATGGATGTCATCACACACACTTGTGCGCACAGGTAATGATGCCTCTCCCTTTATCTCTGCCTTTGTGTAGAAGTGTCTGTGTGTGTCAGGAAAATGCAACAGAGGCAGATAATGTAGTCTTGTTCCACACATTTAAAACATTTCAGAAAGTGTCTCTACACCCACCACAAAAGGAGAAAGCAGGGAAGTGTGTGTCTGTGTGTTTGTTTGAGTCCCATCAAAGAGCTAATGTCTGTCATTACTGTGTCCTTGAGAGGCCTGTCTATGTCTCGTGCATCACACCTGGTTTTGTAGTTGTAAGCAAAGCAACAGTCCAGATATTTATCATCTCCAAAACATGTCAAGTAAAAAAAGAAAAAAACATTTTTAAATAATAATAATGATAAAATTACTTTTTTAAAAGTTTGCCTTAACTCTTTGTGCTTACATCAGTCTGGCATAATCTTGTCTCACTTCTCCACACATTACACACAACCATGACCTCCAGTTGTTAGCTATTACAGAGCCAATAAGCTGGCCGCTTGCTGGATTGATTAAGCTGGAAGAGAACTGCCCTCAGCTCAGACCACGATGGAAAAGCAACAACAGCTTGAGGGATTTAAATGCAAGTTGCTGCAAACACTAAAACAGTTCAGAGAGCAATCATGAGGTTTCCCAGGAATTTGCGTGGGATCAGTAAGACAGAGGGCTCAATTTCTGACTTCTTCTACAACCACAAACTGAAAATTCGTTCTGAAACACTTTTCTTGCCATAGACGTACACTGTTCCTTTTTCACTTTCTTTATAGCATTTGTCTGTCTGTTGTCAGACATATCTTGTTATGTCTGGCTTATTCAGCCATAAACAAACGATATCCTAATTTTAAACAAAATTTCACTTGTCCACAGAAGCCATACATTTACCATAACCACTCTAATGTGTAGTTGCCTTATCTGTACTATGTCAACTTTTGATTAGTCTTTAATGTAGAACCATTCAGCCAGACAAAGGTTCTACACCAGGCTATCAGCTGAACATATAATGAACTAATTCAGAATATTTCCATGTACGAGATTCTTCACCAATAATGCATTTTGAAGGTCACAAAAACTGTAAAGCAGTCTCCTGATTTATCCTCACTGTCCCATTCTAACTGATCTAAATTAGCAAGACCAACACAAATAAATCAAAGCCTTAATTTCAGTGTGAAAATGCCTGAACAAGTAGTACCGTGAGCCTGCTTTGAACTTCAGTTAGATTGGTTTGACCTCTGGTCACGTCTCTGATCAACCTCCAACACTTTACCTCAATTGATTGCTGGACAGGCTTCATTTTAAAAGGCTGTATATCCACACAAGCCATCAGGGATCCCAGAGGCCACCGCTAACTCTCTAATAGCATCAACAGTGTCTCCTAAAGCCTGTTGGCTTTACAAATTATTCAGCCTGTAGCCAGCTAAAATCACAACAGGCTAACAAAAGCACAAAAGAGCCTTTGAGATTCAGTTTAATGGCACTCTAAAAATAGATGGTTTGCCTGAAAATCTGGGCAAACAGGTGTTTACCCTCCTCGTGTGTTTTGTCCTGCTTTTCGTTTCCTTAGCGCAGCCTCTCTATGCTTATCTACAGCCCAGGACACACCCAGCATTTCTGCTCTCTCCTCTCTTTATCTTCCTCTCCTGCTCCCTCCCTGAATCCCCGGAGGCTGTTTAGAGGATCTGTGACAGATTCTGCTGTGTATGTGTGTGTAGAACTAGTAGCTCTAGTAGTAATGACAGGCAGATGGGGTTATTCATCAGCGGCCAAGTCTCTGAAAGCAAAGCAACCAACCCCTCTCTATCTCCATCTATTTATCTGTCTATCTAAATGATGCATCTGAATAATGATAGATAAAAGAAAATCCTCTTTACTTCACTCCTAAGCTCTTTATATTCTTTTTTGTCTTCCTCTGTCTTACATGACCTTCTGCAGTCAAAGACGCGCTGCCAGTTCCATTTAGCTCCACCCATTACATTTTACTATTTGTTGCTTGTAATGTTAATTATCAATGAATCAAAGATTTTTCAGTGCTCTCTCATTTTAAGTTGTTGTGATTTAGACTTGGAATGTTAAACTGTAAATTAATTCCTCCATATGTCGAATCCATATGGGAAGACATTAAAACCAATTATAGCATCATTTGGGAATTCACATTTTGCATGTGTGCACATGTAAATTACAGCTCCCACTCTCTCTCTCTCTCAAACACACACACACACACACACAATTCACAAACACAGCCGTCTTTGCAAATAGGTCATATCTCTTTGGCCACAACCATTCAGAGATCCACCTTCGCATCCCGCGTCGAAGACTACAGTAATGCACGCGTTCTCTCTCTCTCACTCACACACCCTTATGAAAACACACTCAGAAACACAGGCCCACACATACGAACGCACACATACATGCTGCAGGGCTGCCACAGCTCCATTATTTTTCTGAAGTGGCTTTTTATTTCCATGGCTGATGCTTGAGGGTGCGTGTGTGCACCCGTGCGTGTTTGTGTGTGTGAGATTGTGTGATTCTGTGATGGGTGGGGGGTGCTTGACAAAGATTGTGACATAAACCATTTATAGTGCTGTCCTGGTGTTTGAGTGTGTGTGTAACTGCTGCTGACATCAAATAATCTGTCCGGGCTACTTCGGCACAGGGTACATATAATGATGAGGAGGAAAAAAAGTGGAGGGAAAATGGTGATTGTTCTCAGGTAGAAGGATTTGGGATGGGAAGCCATTTCTTATATTTTGCTCTGATGAGTAAAAAGCAAACAGTGTATGTGTGTTCTTTGTTTTAGTGCTTAATCAGTGTCTAAAGACAATCACTTTGACTTTCGAATCATTTATTTCCGGCTCACCTGACACAGGTTGCTAGATGAACAAAATCACCCACCACCGATAATACTTAATGAGAAAAACACCCACTGTGCCTTATTCATACACAAACAGCTCGCAAGCTGATTCAGCTAGAGCGTGAGAGAGAGACAAGACGTGAAGTTTTTAATTTAAAACACCAAAGACGACCTCACACCTGCTGTGTCGCCACATGGGGATGGCTTCGGGTTTCCGTCGACGTTACAGATGGTTAACAGGTAGTTAAACATCCGGGCAGCAGAGAAACAAGACAAAACGTACAGAGAAGAGGCTGTGGTAGAGACATCGTAACAGGCAGCCAATTAAGAGAAAAAAACCCAGCTTTTACCTTTGTGATGGCAAATAAGGCAAATCAGAGAAAACAATTAGAAGCAGGGCAGAATCAAAATGAAGGCACATTGAAGGCAAACAGATTTAACTTTGTATGCAAATCTTCAGTTTGTGCTGCCTGGGGCAGTGAAAGTGTTCAACTATGAATCCTCCCCCGTGCTGCAGTTTAGGTTTTACAGTACATAACATGTCAGCAGGCTAATTGGGAGCAATGAAAGTGCAAACTGGAATTCACACAATTAAATAGCAAATGAAAAGCAGAAAAAGAAAACTTATGAAGGCCTAATAGAAAGTGGAGAAAAGTCTAAAAAGAAAGAAAGCAGTCCAGAGCACAATGTGTGAATGAACAACAAAAAAAGGGTTTCAAAAACAAACTGAAGAGGAGACAGACTGAGATTCTCCACCAGCTGTTGTTTGACCATTTCAGCAGCAGTTAAGAGTCTAATTGATTACGGCGACCCCTATTTTCTAACTGCAGTCTCTTCATTGATCCAGTTACTGCTGCCGCCGTGCAGCTCTCTCCAAGTGATTCTCTAAGTCATTACTGTCAAGAAGACGACCACTTTTCCCTCTGGCCTCAGAAATGACCTCAATGCAAAAACTCAGTCAACTCCTCAGCGAATCTTAGACGGAGTAATACAGGTCGACCTAAACACTGAGACCTGTGGCTGATTTTAGGTTCAGCTTAAAAGCCAAATGGCAATTTGACCAAAGCTGATTTGGGAACTTACCACATAGCTGATGTTGCCCCTGTCATGCTAAGAATATTTTTAGTTGTTTTATATTCCAATGGGATTCATAGTCAGCAACACAATGCAATAAATCGACTGAGGAAGGAAAGAGAAGTATAGAAACTGAGTTGTTGTGTGCTTCATCACAAAGGAGAATAACCTTTTACTGTTCTTCTTTACAAATGCACAATACAGCAGTCACACGCTCCAACAGCCACAGCCTCATATGTTCTGCCACTTTACCTTGAAATCAATTTCATGTCGGGTTACAGTGTGTGTGCGTGCGTGCGTGTGTGTGTGTGTGTGTCCTCCTGCAGAGGTCATAACCTTTACCTGCTGACTGTGTCTCCTTTCCCAAATTAAAAGACTGCATCACATTACATATAGTACACACACACACAAGAGATACCAAAACACTAAGCGCAGATACACACACACACACACACACACACACACATCGTATTACCTATATAAGGACAAAGCTGTTGCAGCTAGCGCAAAGAAACTCAATAGGCTTTTAACATTCATTTGCCTGGACAGCAGGGCTGACTATAGCTATACCCACTAGATCTAATAGCACATACACAGAGAGAGAGTGAGAGAGAGAGGTGATGGAGATAGATCAAGGCTGACTTTACATTACAACCCTCTGATTGCACCCTGAGAGAGAGAGAAAGTGCTGAGAGGGGTTGAGAGAAATTTAGAGGTGGGCAGAGAGACAGAGTAGAGGAAAAGGATAGCTGAGAAAGGAGAAATGGCTAAATATATAACAAGTAGGTTAAAAAAAAAAGAGAGAGAGACCTGAAAAGCATAGTTGTGTTGGGGGTGTAGATCAATTCAACACAAGCTCACACAGCCAATAAAAGCAACCGTAAAAAGGTCTGACGAGGTAGATTTGTTTCCAGGTTTACTGTATTGTAACACAGTAAATGGTCTTGTTATAGGCTTCGATGGCTGCAGTGTGGGCAGGCAGGCAGGCAAGCTGAGTTCCTCTCACAGCCTCTTTTAGCATCTCTTAGTACATCCTCGCCTACAAGAGGTCTCCATGATATACACCAATCAGCCACAACATTAAAACCATTTACCAGTTTTAATGTTGTTTCTGAACACTGTATGCTGTAATGTATTTATTTTCAGCATTGTCTTGGCATGTGGCTCACTTTCACTTCACTATTCTCATTATAATACGATTATATGTATCTTTGAAGAACTACAAAGACAAGTTAGCTCCCACTGCAACTTCCGAGCTGCTTCACGTGGCACAGACATCATTACATGAAAAGATCTGGAGTGGAAATGAAAATACTGGCGTTTGGCTTGCAGCAATATATTTGACAGCAGTTTGAGAAGATGCCAAATTCAATTTAGTTTGGAGTTTACTGTCTGCTGCAGGTAAGGAGAAAGAGAGGGAGGCAGCAAAGACACGATTAAGCGGACCTCTCTCATTTCTACTCCTGCTCCAGATTAGGAAGGAACATGACTCAAAAATAGTGATGTATGTGTATTTGTGTCTGTATGTACAGATACGATACGATATGTTTAGAAAATTCTGCTATATGTAAAGCATGACTGACAAATAGTCAGCAGAGGGCAAGTGAGGAGCATGTTCAATATGAACTGACAGAAAACTGAATGTAAACGCTTTAAGTCCATTACACTTGGTAAACGTTCAGAAGTAACATCATTGGTCAGAGGGCAACTCATTCCTTTCTAGTTATGTTTCACATTTCTCACAACCATATGATTATGGTCACAGCCTCATTTTGTTTAAACTCACATTTCCAACAGTAATGGGATCAAAACTGGCATGAATCCAGTCACACACCTACATCTATAACCTCGAGGTCTTTCATGCTACTCAGTATTAATATTTATGGTCCCTGACAGAATGAAAATATAGCACTATCATCCCTTTCAGCTCGTCTGATTCTGCTTCACATCAGGTTGATGGTCAGCTGACGTTTTGAGGAATGGCATACAGGGTGTATATTCCAGCAAAAAAAAAAACTATGTCCTGTAATCTTTCAAAAATGCATTGTATTCTTGCAGAAATCTTGGTGAAACTGGTAAAATAAACATCTTAATAGTCTGAAATGTTATTTTATCCCTGGCCTTGAGATGAAAATACATCACCAAAACAACACTGCAAGCATATTAAAAATGACTAAACTGAAAAGGACTATTTTTGTAGCATCAAAATGACAAAGAATACAAAAGGTACAAATTCCCTCTTCTATTGATAAGAGTTAATACTGCTCACTGTTGCTCAGCTTAGCTTTCCATTACTCAGGCACATGGTGGATATTTTTTGCTGATTTATCATTGCCACAGGCTTTCAGAGGATCTTAAAATAAACGGCTAAGTCGCCGTGAGCCTAGAAAATCACCAGATGTACAGTAACTTTCATATCAAGCTACTTATTAAGTCTGCATGTTTTTCACAGTGCCAGCTTAGAACAGAAATCCATATAGTGGTTTGCAGCAGCTCTCCTCTCTTCCTCTGCTTTTCTCTTCACTCCCCAGATGCCTTTTAGAGTTGTCATTGGAGAGTGACCTGTATTATCTATCTCTGACTTTCTCTCCCCAGCTCTGTCTCTTTCTCTGTCTGAATGGAGATTTAGATAAGAGAGTCTGAGCTGCAAGAGAGCAGCTGCCGAATACCAAGAGACACACCAAAAGAAAGAGAGGCCAGAGAGGAGCAGGGGAGTCGGGGCCAGATTTACTGAGCTATTTGTACCTTGTTTCAGACTCTGGAGGTTCCTGCAGCTCGAGAGGCTCCTGCTATTTATCAAACAGGTGCACTGGGCTCAAAGTGCAGCGTGACTGTCATCTGCAGCTCATCCTGTACGTCATGAGTGAGCTTCACCTCTCTCCTTTTAACATTTGAATCTGAGGGAGGATCATGCAAATAACAGAAGGATATATGACAAGTGCGATTGTGCTTTCAGTTCAAAGCAAAGAATGTTGATGCTGTAGGTGATGGTCAAAACCACATGTGAAATTTCCAGTAGGTGTATAAACAGCTGTCTATTTATACAATAGGCAGCTATTGTTTGAATCTGTATCATATATAAATCTCAGTGAGATGAGTGCAGAGTATAAAAAGGAGCTGCAACAAATTAGTTCAAAAACAAAAAAACAGCTTATTTAAAAGAAAACTGAGAAGTGATAATACATGAACACAATATCTCGAGATTTCATAATAAAAGAAGGGACGAGGAGTTTATAACTTCATGGTTTAATAATCTTGTAAAAAATAAAAACATACAACTTCATAGCCAGTAGTTTGTGTGTGTGTGTGTGTGTGTGTGTGTGTGTGTGTGTGTGTGTGTGTGTCAGAGTCAGAAATGTCCTTATCTTCTGTTTTTGTTTTTCTTTATGTATGTATTTGTTATTCTGTGCGTGCTCGTGTGTGTGTGTGTTTAGGAGCTGTTTTCATCTGCCAGATCCTGAATATGACACACACACACACACACACGGTCCACCATTTAAAATGTCCCCAAGGTGATCGATGAGGTGGAGATGGAAATGTCATCTGGTGCTAATGCATTTATCATGGCTCATCCAGCCTCATGAATTTCTCCTTTTGGTTTTCAATCATTTTTGCTCTTTTAGCACTCGACCATTTGAATGCGGTGATTCATAGGATTGCCAGTGGTTTTCTCTGAGGAGGCAGACTGAGCGTGCAGGCATCCAGCACTCTGACTGGACTCATTAATTAGTGGGCAGGACAATGATAGCCTGTGTTTACATGAGCCCGTGTGATGGGGCGGTAAATAAAGAGATGGGCGAGCCCAAGATCGCAAATCAGCAATCATCGTAAAGAAAACAAATACCTACATATCCACAAATCTGTTATACATTCTTACATGTCATGATTTTTATAGGGAACATTTTAGGTCAAGCAACTGCACATCTGTGACAAATCAAAATCTACATCAAATTTAGATTCACTGAGTAATTTCTTTTACTGGCTGCAGTTTCAGCTCAAAATAGCGTATTCACTGTTGCGTTACTGTATATTATAAAAGACATAAAGGAGCAGTTAAGTGATAGATTGTCGATCCTAGGAGGGAACCTCTTTTTGTTCTCAATACTTGGGTCGCGACCCCACAGAGGGTCACCTGGAGTAACAGATGATTATTTAAATGTACATGTGACAGTGACAGTGATTAAAATGTGTGATTTTCATGCTGGAAGACACTGTAGACATTCCACTGCCCCGGCTTTGAATGTTCAGCATGTTCTCCAGTTGAAGAACTTTCTAACTGCAAAAAATTCCAAATTCCAAAGTTCATGATTACATTGTCTCTTAAATGTGTTTGTGTCTGTGATTGTTTTTATGCTCTGAGCGGACTTTAAAAAGTGGAATCACGCTGCAAAGCCTGTGTCAAGATGCAGTTTTGAGAGGTCATGACACATTCATGTGAGTTTCTGTGTGAACTGCTGGCTGAACTGCTATGAGTAAGAGACCGTGTCATACAATAATAGACTATCTAAATGAAAATCATCGACAAGTGAGGCAAGTCATAATTGAGTGTGCACGTACATACATAAACGGCCCAGCCATGCAGAACTGAATATGTAAAAAGCGTATTTATTTTCTGTCCTGCCTTCTCCTCCTCTCTCTATCTCTGCCTCCTTCTCTCTATCCATCATCTATCTCTTTATCCTCCCTCCTCACCCTGTCAGTTAAATGACTGTCGCTCGTTTCTCTCTGTCTCTCTCAGTCACTATGTGAAGTGGAATATAACTCCTTTCTCTTTGCCTCTCCACCAGCCTGTTCACCTATTGCTGGTTCCCTCTTACGTTACTGTAGAGGCAAATAGTGGCAACAGGGTGCCATGTGGTTGTTCTGAAGTTTGCATACAGCAGGCATCAATACAGGCCACTTGTCACTACAGCAGTATGAAAGAAAGAAGCCTCTGATCTTTCAGAAGCAATCCCTCGACTGCCCACGACTCCAAAATGAGGTTACCACAGCCACAGGTTTTGCACTATATCGTCAGAATTTGTTTTCTTTGAATCTTAAAATGAGGAAGTGAGTTTTTTTAGTTTCCTTATTATACGTGCGCAGTGATAAACAGGGAAAGGAGAAATTACTGATACAATCACTGAATATATTAGCTGCAAATAAGTTTGTGCAGATGAGAACCTCATGGGGCTAATAAAAGCCTCTCACCTTGAAGCAATAAAGTCTGAGGCCGTTGGGAACTCGGAGGGCGAAGGCCTAACAATTTTAAATTACCTCACTAATTTTAAAACTGCTTTTTGTAAATGAGCAGCACTGTCTTCCCCAGGGACAGAGCTAATCCAAGAAGAAATCAATGCAGTAAATGTAATAAGCAACTATTTATTATAGCATCACCAAAAGACAATGCTGATGGTTCACAGGTCTCAGCCAAATTTGCTCATCTATAGAACGTTACCTTTAAATTTCCAGTGCCACAAGACATAATTACAAAGTCTAAACTAAAATAAAATAAGATTACACCTGCACACTGATGGACTTGTAGACTTTCCATCATGCACGTTGTCTTCGAACAATGCTAACAATATACTTCATGTTCTTTTGTTGATGTATGGCACAGTTCATCCACATTACTGAATATCTGAACTGAGTATTGATTTTCTCAAATACTTTAAGAATGTGAAACAAACCAACTGTGTCTCTGAAGAAAGGGAGTAATAAAAAAATTAAACTCTTTCAAATACAGGACGTTCTCCATCATGCCACGAGCGCTCAGATCAAACTCCGCTTTAAACAGCATACGGCATCAACATGTCTGCCAGTGACCTTACACCCACGCCTGCTGTTCACACACAAATGCAAATTTAGCAATAATACCAAGTTGTGCTTTTCAGTGGCTGCAGCTTAGTTTAACAGTCAGTGCAAGTGCATCTAAATATCCATTTAAATTTATGTAGTCATTCACTCAAACCAAAGTCTGGTAGAGTCATCAGCACTGTCAGCACTGGTTTGGTTTTAATTGTTTTCAGCCTTGCATGCTGCCAAGGTGGAAAGGGTAAAACTGAGAACCTGAGGGTGTACTGTGTGTGTTTGTTGCATGCACAAGCTATTGTCAGGCCTAAAGTAACATATTTGAGGTGTATTTCAGAGAGTTATTTGTGTTCTCATACTTTAAAGTAAGTCAGCATCTAAATAAAATAAAGAAACAAAAAACTACAGCTTTCAAGGGTAGAGAGGAAGTTACTGCAAACCACTGGAGATGGAAAGAAAAAAATCATACAGACTTCTATCTTTCAGGCTTATCTAACCACATAGTGTTATTTGTGAGCATCTGACAGAAAAGCAGACTTTTATGTTTAGATGAGGAAATGGAAAAATACCCGGCTGTCTACAGCAAGTGTTGTAGGAGTAGCACTATTATGGGAGCAGGACGTCTGAGCTCAAGGATAAAAAAAAAGTCACGTAGTTACCAGACAATACTCGGTAAAATAACTGCCCGCCACTTGCACCTGCATCTCCTGTGTAGAATTTTATTTTAGACTCAGCAATGAGTCAGAGAGGAGGTGAGAGGAGGAAGAGGAGGAGGAAGAGGAGAGTTAGGGGAGGATGCTTGCCTCAAGGTAAAATATATTAAAGGAGTTGTGCAGCAAAAATAAGTTTAAAGAGGAATCACATAGTTAAATAAAGCAAGCGTATATTTTACTGACTGGTGCCAAATGTGGACAGATTCCTGACACACTGCATGGACCGTTCTGAAGCTGCCACTTTTCTCCACGGTCATCAGTGTGACTGTGATTGTGGGTGTGAAAGTCACACAGGGGAAATTTAAGCAACTGAACAATGTGTGCACACTTCAGCAGTTTGTATACATCAATGAAATGTGCTTGTGTGTGTTTATCTATGTGTGCATGCACCTGTGTGAAAGCATAAAGGCTCGTGGATAATACTGACACAGCTGGGGTCCACAAGTCCGTGCCAGCCAATGTGTATGTGTGTGTGTATTTTTCCAGCAGCCCTCATGGGGACCAAAGCCAGGTCCCAATAAGGCAAAACGTCATATCTGAGGTTAGGGTAAGGTTAGGATTAGGAATGAATTGGTTATGGATAAGGTTAGGGTTAGGGGTTGGGGTTAGTCTGCCCACAATGCATGGAAGTCAATGCAATGTCCTAACAAGGACAGCTGCGCATACTTGCGTGAGTGTGTGTCTGTGTGTGTAGCTACCAGCTGCACCCACTGTGCTGATCCTCAAAGCTGCTATCACATTCTGCTTGCATCATTTCACCACAGTCGTACTGAGAGCATCTAACTCATGAACACATGCTTACAGTCATAAGCCCATATTCACTCTCACATTCACGAATGTAATCATTTTCTCACATGAACATCCAATCAGTGACATGAGATACTGTGATTACATATCACAGGTGTTTTAGGCTGCTCGCTATCAAACATATTCCAGGAAGCTGCAGTCACCCATTTGTTAAAGGGAGTCACACAAAAATAACAAAAATAATAAAACTGCTGTGGTCAGTTGGTGTTGGTGAGGAGAGGGTTTGGTTTTTAGGAGGGTCCTAAATCACAAGCACCTCCCAATAACCATCCATTAATGTCAAGAAGGTCTGCAGAGGGCAAAATGCTTCTTAAACTCTGGGTTAAGGGATGACTTGAGGGCCCTCCAGTGTAAAGGTCATCTGTTGTAGTGCCCTATAAAGTCAGAGAGCAGGAGCAGTCTGCAGAGTCAAACTACAAAAAATAGCTTCAAACTTAATGTCCAGTCTCAAAATATATATAAGCAACTGCTTTTTTCCTTTACAAGACAAAATAAAAATTTGTCTTCTCCAGCTTTAGTGGTGATGTTGATTCCAATTGACTGCTATCATGGAATAAATCCAAGCATCTTGATTTAGAAACTAGATGAAACACCAGATTTTAATCCGAGAGAGTGTAATGTGTTTGGATAGAGCTCAGATAGAGGACTATAATCAGAATAATTATTCTGGTCTCACTCCAGCTTCAGGCCTTTTAGCTAATGACAGACATAAAACTATTTCAAGCTGTCTATTAGCATGTGTACATGAAATGTGTGTGCAAATATCTTGCATGCGTGCATGTATATAATTTCTTACCTGCTTTGCTGCTTTTGTCGAACAGAAGAGAAGAGCGCTCACACGACGACGTATCATAACACAACAGAAATGTTCAATTTCTTGCATCATGAAATGAAAGCTGAACACTAAATGCTGGTGTTTTGCCTCTGGATGCTTGTTGTGGAGTACAAAAGACTAGAATATAGAAGGGCTATGTAGAGTTTTCAAAATATAGATTCACATGTTAACATATTCCGATGCACTGAACAGTCCTATTAGGGAAGTACACCACAAGCCATGTAGATTGTGTTTATTAAAGCCAAAGCAACAGTCTGTACACCCAGAGCTATACAGGAGTGAAGCCATAAATCATAAAATATTTCAAATGCCTCCTCTTGATTGTTATTTATTGCTGAAACAAAACATTGTTTTGATTTGAAGATCCTCCCCGTGTTTACCGTGAGGAAAACAGATACGAATGCAAATCATCAAAATAAATCAATACAAAACATTATCGTCTCCTGGAAGCCTGTGTGCATGCAGTGAAACATGTACGCAACAGAGCTGTTGGCAATCAATAGGCTTTTATTCATGCATTGCACATTTCACATGAGAACCAATTCAGACAGTGCTTTATAGTATTGACAGTATTGTCTCAGGGTCCCTTGCAATACCACAACACGGTGAAATTCATTTTCTCTCACATAACAAGCTGTCATTTTCTGGTTGGAATGAGCTCAATCGTCTCTGCATACAAAGCAGGCAGATTTAGCTGCAGAATGCGAATAACAATAGCACAATAGTGACTGGTATAATTCCACAGCATCACGGCTAATATCACAGAATCATGATTAGTGTGGGGATTCTTTTTAAAAAAAAAAGGGGCCTCATTTTTAAAACATTTGCGGTGTAGTTACCGACAACGTAACGACAACAGACCGATCTGCTACATGATAGTAATGATAGCTTGATGATGATTGGTGATATACTGGAGGAATATAAGACTCAATAATAATGATTTCTCGTAACGCTCTGCTGATGATGAAGGTGTTTGCGATACTAAACCACGACGATGTTGATGGTGATGTAAGTGTGATTACTGTGCTGCCGTCACTCTATCGCAACGTAAACAAGGTAATCCAGTCTTCTTTATTTCATACTTCAAGGGGAAAAAATGAGGGAAACATTAGAAGATGAACTTTGGTTATTACATTATTAAAAAGTCGTCTTGATTTTTAAAGTGTCTGAGCAACTTCTCGAGCGCTATTCTAATCTCTTGACAAATTGTTTGCAAAGAGCAGAGTACAATGTGTCTACAAACACAACTTTCCAGGAAGAACTGAACGGGGTTGGAACTGACTAAACACAACAGGTATTATTAATTCAGCACTATTAAATTTTGAGCAACATAAGAGAGGAAGCTGCTTTCATCTGCGTTGGAGGTCACTGGGTATGTTCGAAACAACAGCCCTTTTCAAAGCACAGAGGTTTTGTCTATAAGTCTAAGGTACACAGTAAATGTCTTACAATATTACTTTCCGCTAAATCTACTTGTGCTCTTCAGATGATGTAAAAAATATAGGGGAGCTTAATTATTGCGGAGTCTTGCTCCTCTGAGCTGTGTGATCTCTCACTGCACAATTAGAAAGATGTGGATACAAGAAATGTGGCACAGAAGATAAAGGCAGTTTTTGGCCTTTTGATATTTAGCCATTACAACGCTGTAAAATATCTCCCTCCCAGTATTTTTTCTTCATCTCTTCACTCATGTATCATCACACCCACATAATTGCAGGATAGAAGGGAACACATTCTTTTAGAAAATCTTGTGTTGTTTGGCTGCTTTCTCCTGTGTACTTTGCCCTCATTCACCCTGTGAAGATTTGCACAAATTCTCATTTTCAAAAAACGCCCTGCTTCACACTCAAGCCGGGGAGCTACTCCGTACAGCCATACAGCACCACCACTGGCCCCGAGCCGCTCCACTGGGACAGTGCTCAAGGGCTTCTCACTGGTAGTTACTGATGGAGGCGAGAGCATGTCCTGTTCATTTTGCTGCCCCGATAACACCTCTTCTGATCCGGGAAAGCATTGTTAACACAGAGACCAGTTCTAATCTTCCATCGTCCTACCTTTGGTCTCTGACCCAGACATGGAGAGAAATATCTGTGTTAGCTCATGTGCTTTCATTCAGTGCTCAATCAGTCTCAAAAAGTTATACTGCTTTATTCATGTCGTTATTCTAGTCTCTTTATGACAAAATGACAACAACATTGTTCTTCAACACTGAGAGTAATGTCTCAAAGTAACATTTAATTTTCATAGCAACACTTCTATTTCAAGCTTTAATCCACCCTGAACCCACAGTATGGCCATGAAAATGAAATGCAGAAGAGTATGGACTGAATTTGTCCTGGTATACAGTCTTTGAAGATCTTCTAGCCAATGAAAAAGACTTTAGAAGTGTTAAACATAAACCAGCTATCAGCTGGTGCACTGTGCATCCAGGAAACATCTTGGTGAATTTAAAACAGTGCTGTCTAAGACAACACATGAATTAAATATTTTTTATTTATATTTTACTCGTTCCAGTCATGCATAACTACAGTGCAGTTGTTTTGATGTGAGCGAGTGAAATGCGATAAATTTGGGAAGACAGTAAGGACAATATGAACACTGTCTGAAAATCTCAAATCCCCACAGTATCTCTGCTGGAATTCTGTCAGCCTGCTGCTGTCTATGTTGATGTGGTTATTTAGTGGACTGAAAACGTGTTTTAAACTCGGAAATTCATTATCAGAGCTTAAGAAAGGAGGATTAGAAGGAGCATCTGACAGTGTTACCCATCACTTCATGTTTGTTTGTTTCCTGTTCTGCTTACTTTCTCCCCTTCATAATTATATGCAGATTATGAGATGCATAATCTCTGAACCCTTATTCTCTGAAAGGGTTCAGAGAATAATGTCTCTGAACCCTTTCTTCTTCGATAAATGGTGGTTCTTATATGCGACTAATGTAAATTTCTTCTCTCCTCTTTCTCTCAGGCAGATCTGTGTCACTGTGCAGAGGAGAAAACCCTCATCGTATCTGACATCAGTAATGAGCTAAAGGTGCGTTCTGCCATTTATTTTATTTATTTTTTTAAATTCCTGTGGCCTGTGTGTGTGTGTGTGTGTAATCAAAAGGTCTGTGAATTGGCATTGACACATCGGGCCCCACTAGGCTGTTTAGCATTCTGTTAAACTGGCTCACTCTCTTTCAGAGAGAAAGAGTGAGAGTGACGGGTGAAAGCACAGTTTTCTCAAAGCTTTATCTCCATTTCTTTCATTCTTTCTTCCTTTTATGCTTTCATTATATTTGTTTGTGTTGTTTTTTCTTTCTATCTTTCTTAAATAACTTTTTCCTGTTTTTGCCTCTGTCTCTGTCAGCAGTGATCGCTGTCCTTCATGGTTAATAGAAAATTATTCAGAATTGTTTAGCTTGTATTTGCAGCTTGTTAAAGAGGACTTGTAAAAATGCATATTTAATATGATCTCATGCCTGAAAATGGGGCCTACAATGAATGCATTTGCCCTCTGGGCACGTGTTCCCAAAGTCACCGTATCGTCAACCTCACATCTCCCATACTAAGCATTTTTTCCTTTTGCCTGGAAAAAGTTGAATAGATTAAAGGCAGATCTAATCGATCCTGAGTGAGCTTATCAGTGGCTGGCAGGCTGACGAGCCGATTTCAGAACAGCACAGTCTAATCCTTCAACTGCAGCCTGGAAACTGGAAAGAAAAAAATAGGTAGAAAGACTTACAGACAATAGGTCAGAGAGGAACCACAGTAAAAAAAAAAAAAAAAAAAAAAAACAAATCATAGAATATTTTGAGTGAACTGTAGAAAGTGAAAGGCAGAAAGATTAATAAACCGGTTTTATGGTTTGCACTGACAATATAGACTAATGAGCCAAAACATAATGACCTTCCTCTCATAACCATCATTAAAATTTTCTGCAACCTGTGCCACAGCAGCCGTTCTGTCAGTTCGGACCAGAGGGGGCAGCGTCTGTTGCCCTCACACACTGGTAATGTGACAGTTCATGGTTTGTCCCTCCTCAGAACACTGTTGGTAGGTGTTCACCACCACTGACTGGGAGCAACCCATAACCCATGCCATTCCGTAGACGCTGCGACCCAGTCGTCAGGTCACAACGATTTGGCCATTGTCAGAGTCACTCAGGTTTTTACACCTGCCCATTTCTCCATCATCCAACACGATGACAACGAGAAGCGACTGTTCATTTACAGTCCAACACATCCAACACCTTGACATGCACCGGTGTCCCAAGATAATCAGTGTTATTTGCTTCATCTGTAAGTGGTCGTCATGTTTTTAATATAGATCAATACATTGGTTTTCCAATGAAGACACCGTGCGGCTGTTATTAAAACTCAGACACTGGCCAGTGAGTTTCCTTCACATCTAATTTGAGAGCAATGCTTAAATCAAACACTGCTCATGGTGAAATTGGCCAGTATGCTATTTGTACAGGGGAAACCTGTAAATTGATGAGATTAGATTAACGTTTCTACTCCCATCTATCTATCCAGATATCCATCCACAGGTTTATGTGTCTCTAATTAATCCTGGTTTCAGGTGGTTTAAGGTGTAAATGTTTATTCTAGCTCTTCCACCCTGCCACCAGTCTCAGGTCACACACCTTCCCCCCACATCCTCTGTTTCAGATTAGTCCCTTCTCCTTTAGGCCAATTGCTTCTGAAGGAAAGCAACAGATTTATTGTCCTGTGTTTATGTGGCTGTACGTGCATCCATGAGGCAGCTTCAGGCTACATTTCTCACTTATTTCAGTCTATACCGGTTTCACACACAGGCAGCAGGAGGACATTAGGACTAGCACCCATTCTCTTCCTCTGCTTGTTTAGTTTTTTATGATATGAGGAGATAGTTTCTTACGCTCTATTTCAGTTTACAGGCAGTTCAGCCACAGAGCTTTTCCTCAGCCAAAGGCTTGAAGCTTGGTAGAATTAATCTAGTCTGGCGGCACAACTGCAAACTTAAGATGTACAGTCCTCAGCACACCAGTTTCAGGTGCAGTGACACACACTTGTAATCACCATATTACAGCAATATTTCTGCAAAATAAACGTTTTGGCTTTGTTTACATGCAGATCACGCACATTGTACATTTATTTAACTTGTGTGCTGATTTTGCATGCACAAACCACAGAGAATGTAACGCTTACAGCAGCATCACTGCAGATTAAGTGTAGCGGCAGTGTAACGATTGCAAAATGAGATACTGAAGTGAGAATTACCCTGAAACCACAGTGTGTTTCTGACAAAGTTTTATACCAAAACAAGCAAACTCAAAAACCCTGGTTCCCAACTCATTAATGATCTGATCTTTTGTGTAGAACAGCTGTGCCTCAGAAAGTGGGTCAATCAGGTCACAATTGCTTCTCTCTGCACTTGTGCTTTATTGCTTGTGCATTTGTGGGTATTCAAATTTTGAAGCACAATGGAATCAAACAATGAATGTGATTGATCAGTTGTGGAGGACCATAATTATGGGTTGATTGTGTAGCCACCGAAAATGAGGACAACATAATTATAATGTGACTTAGCTGGAAGGGCAGTCAGATGGATCCACCATCAAAGAAGGGCAAGACGCTGGATATGAGGCATCTTTGAAACAGTGATCATTTAACAGACACCTGTGTTTGAATTAAAGCCTTTATACATTTTCTTTATAGGAAACCAGTTAAAGTTCAAGATCTGTTTCATGTCACACTGGGAGATAGAAATAATGTGTTTTACCTACAGAAAAAAAAAAGCATTTGCAAAACATTGAACATTAACAACAACAAGCAGAAAGTGCAGCTGTGTTATATACACACACACACAGTACTAACACATAAAGTCAGTGGAGTGTGCAACACAGTGCTGATAAGAGTGTAAAGTACACGGGGAAAATGCTGTTAAAACTCGTTAACTATCAGGCTCATATATCTTTAAATGTGACACTGATGGGTGTCTGGGAGGATAGATAAGGAGCAGGAATTAGAGACGAGAAGATCCTTTTTCCAGGGATTTACACAAATACACACTGTGGGAGTTTTAATGCCCTCTACCAGTATTGATTACCCGGCAGTCTGACTGATTGAGAGCTAGATATAGAAAAGCACACATCAATAAAATAATCTGGAAAACCTGGGGAGAGTTTTAAAGACACTGGCCTTTCCCACCCACACACAAACACAAACAGGTACCATGCAGTTATTCCAGAGATCCAATGAGCTGCATCAATGACAGTTTGAGATGCCGGAAGGCAGAAAGTAGAAAATAAAAAACCTTGCTGAGCTTTTTGACAAAGGTTTCTCTTGGAAGCAACTAAATGTACACATCAGCAGTTCATATGTGTGAAGATAAAAACCAAATTATACAAAACGGAACAACCACCTCTGCTCCCTCTCACAAATCCAAAAGATTTTTCTGACTACCTGCTTCGTTACGAGTGATCTGTTAGTAACTCAGTTAAGGATTTTACTCTGCATCCATCTCCATCCATCATCAGAGGCTGTGTTACTGGGGTTATAGGAGGTTGGAGTTTGTATTTGTATGTTACTGATTGTGTATCCATGGTTGCCGTTGATCTTGTGGCCTTTTAAGAATGACAAAAAGGCTAATTTTAAACCACACTGGTTTAAACTGGAGCCAGATGGACGGATGAAAATGGAAATGACAGGAAGAATCAAACATCTTTGAAAGATCAATCCCTTAATGGAAACTTCACGGATAAAAACAACAGTTTTCTTACTGGATCATGCTGCCATCACTTCTCTGGGATCACTGCAGGGTAACAGAAGCACGTCACTGGAAATGCTGTCTGGACACGACAGTGGCTTTGATGGTTTGACCCCTCTTTAGATTTGTCTTTTGTGATGTCTGCAATGTAGTGGATTAAGCTTACCACTACTACTCTTGCACTCAGCCTTTCGCCACTCTGAATAAGAGCATCAGCTTAATGCCTAAAAATTAGTGTGGGGTACTACATGTCTGAAGTTTTGGAGAGAGACTTTTACAGCTTTAGATCCTTTTCAACTGCACAGAAAAAGTGAGAGTTTTTTTTTTTCTTTTTTCTGGATGGCAGAGTAAGTGAGCAATCATGGAACTACCGTGTGAATTGATGCACTTACAAAATGGCATAATTGCTGGCTCATTACATAAAATATCTAGCAATTTGAAAAACCTCCCTCTGACAGAGCTAACACTGGTAATAAATTAAAATGTACAATTGAATGCCACTGACGTGTCTGCCTTTTTATACACTAAGAAACTCCACTGAAAAATTCAAACGGCTATAAGGTGACTGAAAAACTTGAACTTCAATAGCCAGGTATCTTGAAATGCCACAGTACAGCGCACTCATGTTTACCAACCCAGCAGGTCTGTGCTGCTTTAAAGAGGGAACAGGTGATGATGTAATCATCAGAGCTTTGGGAACACTGAAGAAAGCAGGTAACATGTTTAATTTAAAAGCTTAAGGGATCTACTGTCAGGAGAAAATGGCATTTCAGAATGGAGGGAAATTGCTTTTTGGGGGCTAAAAGGATGCAAGATATGGAGCTTTCCTCCAATATGAGATTACAGGCTTGGCTTGATCAACCAAGCCTACCACCACAAAACCACCTGCACTGGATTTCCACGAGAAGTAGGAAAACAATGGTGGGTGACCTAAATGGGACCCTTCTTATTGGTGACAGACAGACAGAGAGATAGACAGATAGGCCCTGCCCGGATGGATTTCATTTTAATTCTGCTCTGAACTGGTCTTTATCTGTAGTGTTGTGCTCTGAATTTGTATTCACTGCTCTGTTTCGTTTTGTTCAGCTTCCTTTCTCACTCCTCAGCTTCTCAACTGCCCTCTTCTGTTCTTCTGTCAATACGTTTCACTCTGTTCCGCATCCACCAATCAAATGTAAATATCCTGCAAGCATCATCACAGCTCAGAGCCCTGCTGAGCTAAAAGAAAAAGGAGAAGAGGGAAAGAAAGAGAAAGAATGAGGAGATAAATGTGTTTGCGGTGAGATTACCATGCATCATAAACCCATAAACCCTGCAAGGATTCAGAGGGATGGAGGGGAGAGAGAAAAAGATGGGAATTTAGGGACAATTCAACAAGAGAGGGACATGGAGGGTAAAGTGAAGAGAGGCAAATATGGATGATGGTTAACAGCACAATGAGAGCATAAAAACACAAAAAGAGAATGAAAGGGAGGAAAGTGAAGATCAGGAGGGAGCAGAGAGAATGTCAGAAGGCAGAGATACTGAAATAAAGAGCGATAGAGAGAAAAAACAAATGTAAGCCCCTGAGGATTAACTCTCTCATTTCTCTATGGGGAAGAATGGAAAAAAGAGGATTTCCACCTCCTATCCTCTCAGTCTCCCTTTGATATCTCTCTCTCTTTCTGTCTCATATTCTAATATATTTAGTCTCTATTCATCATGTTGGAACAGACTGGCTGAGCTTGCTAAAGCATGAACACACATGGCTAACCTAGCTGGACACAAATCCTTCTCTGTTGCTCTCTTTCTTCCTCCTTTTCCCCCATACTGCTTTGCAATTTCAACTGATCTCTTCAATCCTCTGTCAAAATCATCCATTATTTGTCTTCTCATAATTTCACTTATTTGCCGTGGACTTGAAGGAGCCATAAATTCTTTTTACCTGCCTCTTTCTCCTCCATCTGCGGTGGTTTGGCAGCTGTGTAACTGTTGCATGGGGCCAATAACACAAAACAGCGCTCATCATTGTTGTGGTCGGTTTAACGAGCTTTGCTAATAAGATGAAAGAGCTTCATGCTGATCGGTTAATGGTGCATTCACTGGCCCTCTGCAGAGTAGTGATTTACAGTTTCTGCATCTTACAATGGAGAAACATGGAACTAAAGACTGACTGAATTACTAAAGTAATGTCATTTAACATTCAACATATTATTGATTGAACCCCTCTATGGTAACATATTTAAATTGTTTTAAAGAAATTACTGTAAAATGTCAGCTACTCAAAAAATAAATTAAAAAAATAAAAATCCTAGACGATGGATAAACACAAAGATTTTAAATATATAGCTGCAGTCACAGTAACTGTTAATACTGAGTAATCACTGAAGGTATTTGCCATGTCTCACAGGACGCCCTCTGCTACTCCAGCTTCTAACACGGACTTCAAGAGGACTTTTTATGACTAAAATGTGTTCACTTTTTTTTTTTTACGTAGCCTTTTAGTGTTACCATATGGCCGGGTGTAATTTATGTGCGTTTCATTGATTTATGTATTAGCCTTTACCATTTTGCAGAGTGAGTGATTCAGCTTGGATTGGATCCTCTTGTCGAGAAACATTTCTCCATATGTGAGGATCAAGGTAGCTGTCACCATGTGAAGTTGGGTGCTTACACACTGCTGTTGAAATGGGATAGAAAATAAACAGTTTCACAGCTGCAGTGTGAAATGGGTTTTAAAGTGAATCTCGAGCCACTGCAGCAGCATCTCAAGTTACTCTCCATACCTCCTGTTACTCGTTTCTCTAACCCCCTTTTTCCTTCCATGCCAGTTCTCCATTGTAGTAGCTATATTTTCCATTCGTTCTTCTCTTTCCTTATTAATATCTATTTTCTTAGTCTCCCTTTTGACTTTTGTGATCACTCTTTTCTGAATTATACTGCTGCAAAGTTGATGCAGCTATCCTGCAGGTAACCATAAGAATATAACTAATTAATATTCTTGCACATGGCTTCCTTCATTGACTGCCACTGCTGCAAAACTGGAGCACCAGCTGTTATTTTGGACATCTCATGCCTCAAATATAAAGTCATCTGTCCGTCCTTATAATCAGTCTTCAACCGCTGTCTTTGTCAACAGTCTATGCCAGCACAAAGAAACACAAATTGGCACAGGCAGAAGGAGAATCACAGTTCTCATCATGTCCACGTAGCCTGTGTAACCCTTGGTATTGTTGCATCTTTGAAGATGTACACATATGATTTGGCCACAGACTTCAGTACAAGTATAAATCCTTCTTTATGTTTGCTTTATAGGCTCATTTTTCTTTTCTTTTTTTCTTGTGGTTATGTGGCCTCTCTCTCTCTTTCATACCTTCCTTCATTTCATTGCGGTCGTCTGTCCCTGCTCCCCGAGCCTTTAAGAATCTGAAGTATTTTATTTTTCCTTTAGCCTCAAATCAATTCCAGACGCCACCGTTTCCTGCCCCCCCACCTCTCTCTTTCTCTACCTCCCTTAGGGGCTATAGACCAAAACCATACACACACACACACACACACACACACAGAGGAATGGAGTGAGAAAGACAGAGTGTGCATGAGGCATAGAGAGTCTCAGGTTTTGCTTGCGTGTCTGTAGCATAAATTCCTCAAAACTTCTTCCCTCCCCCATTTTTATTCCAGGAATTGTGTGTTTTTGGACACCATCTTTTCAAAATCATGGATACCTTTTTTTTGTTCCTCTCCATGTTTGTCTTGGCACATCTGCTGTCACACTCATCTATCTTTTTAAGTCTCAGATTAAAAGGTGCAGCAACAGTGTCCTGAATCTCTTGTGTGTGTCTGTGAACTTTGACCCTCTGCAGATGTCCTCAACATGTTGTTTTTGAAGTACTTCATTCATTAATCAATTGTGGATGTATACACACATAAAGGAGAAGACCGGATGATTGATTCTGGACATTTTAGTCTGGCTGTTTCTGACGATCATGAGCCATTTTCTAAAAAGAGAGTTATAAAAAGTAAAATGTGATAAACAAGAACAGAGGAAGAAAAAATAAAATAAGAACAAACATTACCACTGCAGCACCATGTGATTATCCATATTCATTTTCCTTTCCTAAGTGTATTCTAAAAGTCTTCTGCAGTAATTACAGCATCACTCTAACGCTGTAATGCAAAGCTATAATTGCTATGGTGGATCCTACTGGACTGTGACAGAAAAAAAGGAAAGAGGAAAAAGAGAGAAAAAGAGAAAGGAGAAAAAAACACAATAGGAACAACAGGAAAGGAGAAAGAGAAGGAAAGAGCAAGATAAAAAAAAAGAATTCAACTGCCGGTTAATTAAAGATGCCCTTCACCACCACATTCATAAGGTTCCTAATTCAAACGTTGTCAGTACAAGACCTTTGTACAGCATTTTTTTTATTTTCACACTTTTAATTCTGGTGTTGGCCATTTTGGAGATTACTCATTATAATTAACTGTGAACATCGCTAATGTGGAGTCTTTCCAATTGTCAGTGAAAGGCCTAATAGTTACAAAGTTGAAGCCCATGAAGAAGGCATTCCCATGCAAACCAACAGCCAATGAACAGCAGACAGCAGGCTAATTGGAGCTGCATTGTTTTGCCTCAAGCTTAACTGCATCTCCCGCTGTTTTACTGTCTATTTCGGCTGTTCATTTGGAAGACAACGGATTGGTTCGGTCATCAACTTGTTTTCAGGCGAGAGGATTTCCTTACGAATTTAAAGGTCAAATCAGGAGCAGAACAGTGACGCACATTGTTTATGATTTCATTATGTTTCACTGCAGTGAAAATGTAGTTTCTTCACCAAATTCACTGTCAGCTTTTTATATGAGGGCATTTTCCACAGTTTACATTTTTGTGAATACTACAATGGATACTAATGTCAAAATTTAAGCTCTGTGAAATTGTGTTTGAATAGAAACATTCTGACTGATGAAGGTACATGAGTAACCACACAGAAACAATAAGCATGCTCTCCATTTGGGAAGTACTGGTTGTGTCTCGCATTCGAGCTGAGCTACGATGAAATGATGAGCCGGATGTCACAGTGATATAAAATAGCAAAGAACGCTGGTCTTACAACCTATTAAAAGGTACAAAACATGTTTGCCAAATGATTTTAAAAAGTTATCTCTGTCTCATTAGAAGAAAAAATTTGCTCTGATTGCACATAATTTACTGCACATCATTTCCATACAAATCAGTGTGATTCTCTCAAAGCACTTTATTTCATAAAAATAAACAGAATAATTTAGCTCTGTGTGTGAACAATGGCAGAGTTAATTAGGTGCTAGCTGGCTGAATGCAACAAATGGAAGTTTGTGTGTGCTGTCAGCACATTGGTTGTCTTTTCCATTAACAGCTTTGTTTATTTAGCATTTTTCAAATTAACATAACAAGCCGCAACTTTTTTGTTGTGCCACTAGCAATGTCACAGAAATTACTTGTTGCTAATTTCTTTCTCCAAATTGTTACTATAAGAATTATTTTTTTCATTTCACATATGGATCTGTATCAAAATAAAAAATAAACTGACTGACAGTAGAAAAACTTAAACCAAAGTATCACTGAGCTGTACCTTTATACGTGGCTGTGATGTGACTGACATCCAGTGTTGAACTGAACAAGGAGGGAAGAGGACACATTGGAAGCCTCGTCTTCTACAGATGACAAAGACTGACTAAAGCGTTATCTCTTCCTTTAGCTGAACTGTCCGTACATGCAACATGTATTCAGCTGTTTTCCTGAAATCAATGACCTGCTTCCTAATCTCCAAGGCCATTAAAAACACATCATTTAGCAACCGTGCTAACTCCTTCCAAGCTAAGTGAGTCCATATTCACTCACAATGATTCTGCCCCTTCCACACAAGGGCATCAGTTTCCTTGTGGGAGATGCTTTTGCTGTGCTTCACACATGAAACTGATCCTCTTCAAACAGTTCTCTCCATCAAAGCTCTGTGTCACAAAGCGCATTACCTTTAGAAAGATGGATAACCGGTGACTAATTCTCGTCCCTATCAAATCTACTGATGATGTATGCCGACACATTTTTCACTGAGCCACGCGCCTCTAACTGTGGCATTGTCAGAGTCAGTGTTATGGTCGGTGATTATGAAGCCGTGCCATGTGCCTTCGACTGGGCTTTGTTCTGTGCGCCACTGATTCAAGGGGACAAAAAAGAGAGAGAGAGAGAGAAAGTACACCACATCAAATCTAAATTGGTTTACTTTGATTTCTGTCTGAAATTATGAGAAAGCATAATAAACGCCATAATCATAAACTGCATAATCATTAGATTACATATGAGCTAGATTTACATGTTCTGGACATAAAACAGCAGAACATTTAGAACTTCATTCCTTTTCATGTAAAACAAATACTAATGAGGTTGATTAGAGATAATAGTACATGGTACAAGAAAGTGTGTGTCTGTTTGTGTGAGCGTGTGTCTGAAAACAGCAGACGTGGGGTCTTGTGGATGGTAATTAGCACTTGAATTTCACTAATGGCTTAACAGGAATCAGCAACCTCTACACACACACACACACACACACACACACACACACACACACACACACACACACACACACACTAACAAATTCATACCACACATAACAGACAGATATGCATGCACACGTACGCACACCCGACTAACACACACTGACTAACTGTGCAGTAACTGTGGGTCTGTGTCTGTGCGTAAGTCTGTTGGTGTTGCTAGCCTCTCATTAATACCTATTTTCGTGAATGCTGAGAAAGCGTTGCAGCTCTTTCTTTGTAATCGCTTCACCACACACACACACGCATGCACGCATACACACACACACACACACACACACACAGGCCTATTAGTTCCTCTAATTGAAAGGCAATTAAGCCTCAGGTTTCGTGGTGTGAGCTAAACGCTGGGTGTCTGTTTTCAGCACCACTCTGTTTTTAAGCTTTTAACAGACCACAAAGAGCCGGCCACCGAAACGAGATACTGAAAGTGAACTTTAATACACTGACTCTCTGCCTGTCTGTACATCTTTCGGTCATTGAGCTTTCCGTGTCCCTCTCTGACTCCTCAGTCTGTCACTCTTTAGTCTTTGGTTTTCTTTTAACCATACTTCCGTAACTACACTTAATTACAACAATTACTCCCCAAGCCTGTATTTTCTGGTGGAAATCTTGGTTGTTCCATAATTTTTTCGGAATCGAATGCATTTGCTTAAAACCAACAGATGGAAACACACACAGTTTATGGTCAGATCTTTGCAACATCTCAAGTTTGTGTAAAATTCACTTTTTCAGGGTCAGACTGAAACAAGGCCACTCCATTTTTACCTCGTTCACTTCATCCATCTCTCTCCTTGCAGAACATCACTTGAAGAAACCCGACATTTAAAAAGAAGGGGGGGGGGGGGAGTACAGTCCACAGCTTTGCATCTACAGCAGAGTAGCTTGGGGATTTGTTTTGAAGAGTAGGAGTGGATTTCTACAGTAACAGAAAATCTCATTTTAAACCTCGCATGACCCCTTTTCTTATCCCAGCATAAACAGAGAAGAAAAAATATCACATCTGGTTCAAATACTGTTGGGTTATAAAGGGTCCAGCGGTTGGAGGCGCTCTCGTGTGAGTGAACGGTTACAGGTTTGATCCTGGCAAAAGCCAATCACTGTGTGTTTGTGGCGTCCTTGAGAGCATCTTCTCAGGCGAAATCTCAAACACACACTTGTCAATTTACTGTTAACAGTTGTAGCTTAGTACACTTTGAGATCAGAACTTAAATGCACTAAGCAAAGAGTAATGCGTTAGTCATACCTGTACTACATCATACAAAAATGCAAATCTAATACTAGTAAAAGCTAAAATTGCAGTTTATTACCATTGCTGAAAACACACAGCATTGTTGTTTTTTTTTCTTGCTCTTGTTATTTCATTGCCTCAAATAAATTCAGGTTCAAAACGAGGCTACAACCCACAGTTCTTAGCTGTGCCGCCATATTGGTTCATGTCAGAACAGACTCACCACCATGCCAAATGACACCAATGTGGCAGGAACAAACGATGATACAGTGGCTGTGAGAACACAGAAGGGACAAATGTCGCCTTCAGGCTGCGCTGTGGGAACAAACAACACATTCTACATCCATTCCCCTTCATGTTGGCCAGTTAGCTAATTCAGACATAATCCTTTAGTTTCATGGCTTGAGGACAGTTGATGTTCACTGTGGTCAGCTCAGAGGAAGCGCAGCAAACTTGCCAATTGTGTGCCAGCATTTGAACAGTGTCATGCCACTCATGAGGTGTTAAAACTCTGATCATAAATCATCATTATCAAAAATCCATTATCATTATGAGTGAAAACTCTCCTTTGAGCCACACCAGCTCCAAACAACCCCTGACAAAGTCAAATAAACTTCTTAAACACCAGGGGTTTTGCTCTGTAGATGCATGTGTGGATGATTCGGGATCAGGTCTGGTTTTTAAGAACAGACCATGTTTGAAAGAAAGGTATATGAAAAGACACACACAGCCAGCTACAGACACAATTATGGGCCGAGGCAGGCAAGGGTATATATATATCACATTTGTACGTGAATGAATCACCTTTATTACTGCTGACCCCTAGTGAGAGAAGGAGAGCAAGAAAGTTTGTAGAAGGGGAAAAAACGTGGGGTCAAGTTTTTGTTTTTTTTTCCCCCTCCTTCTGAATAGTTTCCAGGTGTTTTCCAGTGTTATCTTAATGGCTGCTGCTGGAGGTCTGGCTAATGATGGAGAAAGAGAGAAATTAAGGCACAGTCAAGACAGAGACACCAACAGAGGGAGCACTCGGAACGAGAGAGAGAGGAAAACAGTCTCCCACATGTCTCCGATACAGACAAAAACTTTTGTGAGAACCATATCCCCAGAATAATCAGGTCGCTTCGACTCTTACAAACACTAAATACATCTGTTCTAAATCGAATAATATCATTGGTACAGGGAATATAATTTAAAAATAATCTCCTACTCTAAAATATGTTATTTTATTTTTATTTTTTTAATAGTTTGTTTCTTCCATACCACCTTCATTTGTTTCCGGAGGACTCTCAGGACGTGGAGCGTTCTTACACAGCCTGTATGACATTCTGTTTGGCCGTAGTGCTGAAGTTGTCCTAGCCTCCCTCACCATTTTCTCAGCCTCACCCTATCTTGGAGGGCTGTCATCCAGCTGGTGTTCTGAGGGATGGGTGGCATACCTGGAGGACTGATTCTCAGCTCCTGTCTCTGATCACTGGTGTGAATGGTTTTCAGGTGGTCTTCAAGGTCCCTCTTTGACATTTTAAGTGATTTGGATTTTTCTTATGTGTATTCTGGTAGAACGATGTATGTGCCTCTCTTTTTTCATGTGTCCAAAACTGAGGTTATCTACCAGTGTTGCAATCTTTTATATGTTTTTGTAGGAGGTTGATATCTACGCTGTCCTCCAGTGATGCCTTCCTCCACTGACATTCAATTTCATGTTGACTGCTAGACTGTAGAGGGGGTGTAAAGGCAATATAAAAAAAACAGAAATTGAAAAATTTCTCCATGCATTCACAGTTGGAGAAATACTCTTATGTGCTTTGTTTCAGTTCTGGAGATAATCACTGTGATTGCAGTTGGGCAGCCATTACGGCTCTGACACAGCCAGAGAGAGAGGAAGAAAGAGCGTGACAAAAAAAAAAAAAAACAAAAAAATACATCTACATCTCTC
>JBBMJY010000003.1:3382053-3419008 GCA_037833715.1 Toxotes lorentzi
GAGTTCAGGTGTGGGCTCTTCAGATCTAGGAGCGTTACAAGAAAAAAAAAAAGGAAAAAAGATGGATGTATATGTATATATATTTTTTTTTTTTTTTTTTTTTTAAATTAAACCTCGTTTTAACTACTCAAACTATCTTTCACTGCCGTCAACATCAAAAAAACATTTTGTTCTCTCAAGAATAAAATCTGAACAGACCTCTTAACTATGAGTTTGTCCTGCTCGTCACTTAACCAAATACAGAAGAGGAAATGGAAACGATCACATATAAATACATACATATAAAAACACATGGTGTGACTGGTCATTTAGTGAGGATGTATCAGCCAGCGGGAGCATGTCATGCTGCATTTTTTTTACCCTACTGCTCTGAACTCTGTGTGACGCAGGCACAGTGTGTGTCTAGCTGCCCTCTCATGTTGAATCACAGTAGTCTAGTCCAACACTTGAGTCATGTCTTCACAGCAACGCTACGAGCCCAGGGGAATGCCATGCACACACACACACGTATGCTGTTCACTAGTCTAATGTGACTCTTGAGTCATGTATTCAGACAGAGGAAGTGGTCTGGCCAAAAGGCATGCTGGCCTCGGGGAGTCATTATCACTGTTTCTGTGTTTCTTTCTCTCTAACTGTGCAGTTCCCTGAGACCCAAAAAAATAATTATATATATATATAAAAAGAACTATGTTTAGGATTATCCAGGATCCAATCCACACTTATGCTGCTTTAAAAAACTACATCAAAACTCACCAAATGTGTCTCCTTCGAGTGTAAACAGAAACTGAGTGGAGGGAAAATAATTTTCTAGCTTTTGCTTTATTTGAATTTGACAGCAGGGTTATTTCATTGTTATCAAGCAAGTCACACGTTATCATATTCAGTCACACGGTATTTCAGAGCAGTCACTCTGTAAACAGCTATCAATCAGTTTTATTATTGTTGTTTTTTAAGTGTTGGACTTGACACATGTCTGACAGCTTTTTGAGAAAAATAACACATGACCAGTGGCAGGGTATGAGGATGTTGGTGAAAGCAATTTATTTTGGACTTGTTTTATTTTTACTTGTTAAATAAACCTGACACTTAATTTGACACAAAAATGACAGTTTTAGAGCCTGATAATAAGTTCTGCTTAGCACATGTCAGTGCACACCAGAGTTTATAATTGTTTTAGTGGCGTTGTTTATTAATTATCAACAGTTTTAGCAGATTGTCTGTTGAAATTGACAAATGATTTCACAAGTGCAAGTGACAACCTCTGCGAACAGATACTCCTGGGTTTACGCAAATAATAACAGCTCTTTGCACAAGTTAGTAGTGTCTCATATTTAGTTTTAAGTCCATGCAGTTTTTGATAAAAACTGACAAATTAATCAAAATTTTCTTCACATTATTATGTCTTTCTCTCCCCTTTTCACTCCTCTGTTTCAGTTCTCACTGTTCCAACTTTTTTCACTGATTTCTCCTCAGTCCTTCATTTTTTTTCTCATGGTAATTTCAGTATCAAGCTGCCGTCTTGCTGTAGCTGTGGCAAGGATGAAAAAGCTTTGAGGCTTACACAAATAAATGATAGACAAGCACACACACATCAACACACAGATACACAAAGAGCTACGCACATCCATCATAGGACTCAAGGATAATTAGCCAGATGATGAGCCGTTATGGGATTAACTGTCAACACTTCCTGGTTGGCTGATCATGTGGTCAACAGGAGCCAGTGAGCCCTGAGGGAATTTTCTCATCCACTGAGCTACTCAATATTAAACCTACATGTATACACACACACAGAAGTACACAACATTTATTCATATGGTCCATGCAAAGAAACAGCAGCAGAGCCTAGTCCTTGAGAGTCATACCAGAAGAGATTATCCATCCAGCAACAGAAATGAGTTTGTTGTAGTAAAAGTATTTGTGCACGCAATCTGTGTTTGATTTTGGAATACTAACGGCTTCGGTGCAGCTTTTTTGACACCCAATCAGACTAAACTGGCACTTTTGAGATGTTTTCAGTAAGAAACACTAGAGGTCTATGTGAACTACAACATGGTAGATCTGCAGCTGTGTCCTAAATCTCCTGTCAACCATGTCAGGTGCTATAATGGAGGTTCACTGGAGATTCAGTTGTGAGCAAAAGATGCATCAACATCTAACCACTGGGCTATAGAAAGAGATATGTGACATAAACAGTAGATGTGGTTGCGTGTGTGCGCTATTGAGGGTCAATTCACTGACTCACTTGAAGCACGATTAGGTGCATTTGTATCCCAGTTTGCATCAGTGTGACCCAGTTAGTTTTCTTGTCTTTCATCTGACCTTATTCTTCAAGTTTTAAATTGACAAGAAGAGGAGATGTCATTATGATAGTTTTGCTGTTACACCATATAATGACTACTGTCCTGAGTTTGAATTAATCCAAATACTGTATTGCTTGTCACTTCCCTGTTTTCTCTACACATTTTAAAGTTACTTAGTTAGTTAAAAACTGTACGAGATCAGAAACAAACAACCTGGCACTTGGGATGCACCGAAATGAAAATTATTGGCCGAAACTAAAAACCAAAAATGAGGAAACCAAGGCCGAAAACCGAAAACCGAAACACCGAAAGAAATTATTAGTACCATTGCATTTATGGCTATGACTGTGTACTAACCTCACTGAAATTACAGGGCATTGCGATTGCATAAATTAATATGAATGTTTCAAAGAATAAATCAATTACAAAATTATGAAAATATTTATTTAGCACATTCCAACAATGCACAATATAAAATAAAATTCTAATTAAATTAAAATTCTAAATAAAATGTTTAACTTCACCACAGACGGAGGGAGCGTGCTTGGAGGGATTTTCCTTTTCTGTGCTGCATTCCTCTCATACTTAGCACAGCAATCGAGATGTTTGGATTTCAGCTGATAAATTAAACCCGACGTGGAGAAATTCTTCGCAGATGCACCCCCTTTTGAAATTTCGGCATTACATGTTTTGCAAATCGCTGGCCATGTGTCTTTCTCAGATATACTGAAATCCATCCACACCGCAGACATGCTGGCCCTTCCAGACAAGCTCGTACTGGCCGCGGTTTTCGCTTGCGTCATCACAACATCCTGTTTCGGTGATAAAAGTCTTTCGGCCGGAAACTGAAAATGCCCTTTTGGGCCATTTTCGGCCGAAAATTTTCGGTGGCCAAATATTCAGTGCATCCCTAGTTGAAACAGTAAAATTAGATGTTTAGAGAAGCAACAGAGCAGAGCTTCTGACCTCCCATATGGCTGCTAGAGGCCTAATCGTCTTTAGTCCTCAATTCACTGGATCTTGACATCATTTGATTCATTCCTTCACCGCTCTCATCAAATTTATTTTACTACATGCTCATATGCCAAGACTTTTCATTAAAATTGCACTTAAGGCATTTCATTGACATTCATCTAGAGTTTCATGCTTGCTTCACAGTTCAGGACTGTTGATGGACGCATTGGATTTTGTACGGATCAAATTTAGTCTTTTTCCTGCTGATTCATTCACTGCAGAGGCAAAGGTGCCTGAATCACTGCCTGTACATTGATCAGTGCGCTGTTTAACAGATCAAACTGAAACTCATACTGAAACTGTAAAGAGGATAAATCATGAACTTAATTCTGCCATTACTGACTTTAATATGTTTTCAGATTTGCTTTACATTGCTTTCTTTGCATTAGAAACGGCTGTAAACAGAGTAATACAATGACCCAGTGTTGTACATGAGCTGCACCTCTCCACACTGAATCAGTCTGCGTCTAATTGAATTAAAGATAATGAGTTTACAGACAGCATTGTCTGGGTAATTAGTACAATGTCCTAATCAAGACAACAAGCATTTAAGAAGTCAAATCTCCAAATGCAGTTGATTAACATTTCCCTCTACAGGAATGGATGATCACTAAACTGTTTATGTTTTTTGTCATCAGTGTTAAATTAATCACTTTTATAAGAATTAATTTGTTTGAAAGCAAAGGTTTTATTAATCTGAATGTAAAATTGCTCAACTGCACAGTTTTTTTAAAGATGGATTTGTATTGTTTTAAAGGTTATTGATCAAGCTGCTTTCTTCTCTGCTTTATTTTAGGCTCTGTGATTGGAGGAGAGAGGGAGTGAACAAACTGTGAGAGGGAAGAAGAACAAGCACAAGAAGGAGAAGAAAGGAAGTAACGTGAAAGTCTGTGATGAGTATCCACAGCAACAAGCCCCATCTGAGCTAATGAACTAGAGATTCATCAACAACATTTCGTTACAAAAGCAGGATATCACCTCAGTGGGAGCAGAGCTCCACTGAGAGGAACCAGAAAGTAGGGGGCAGAGTGAAGTGCACAGCTGCTCAGGTTGGACAAGATGGCAGTGCTGATGATGAAGCGGCAGGGCCTCGGGCTGCTGAGGGCACTCCTGGTGTTGGTGGGAGTTTCTGCGCTTTGTAGCGTCGCATTAGGAACCGGAAAAGAAAATGCTTCCTTGGATCAAAGAAGCCACAGACACAGACATCCAGGTGGGACTGAAGAAACAATGCTCCCTTATCATTTGGCTTTAACACGTGTCATGTTATAAGATGTTATTCTACATCTAACTGGATCATACTCATGACACCTGTAACTGTGATGCTTTCTGAATTATGATTTTGCATTAACCTCACAAAGCATAGATGGCCATGCATACCACTTCTTCGTGGTATTTGTACATTACAAGTGAAAATGATCTCTCAAACTTATCCTGTATGACCATGAGTCACAGTAGGATCACTGTTGTGACAGAGCAACTTATGAACTAGTTAACCTGAGCAAACTTAAATGTTCCTTTATATACATTTGCAAATAGGAAAAGCCCTTCATTTACATTTTCTTGTAAACAATGTTATCTCTTACCCTAAAGACAGTTTGGACGAGCAGGTCGTCTGAGTATTTAGACCCCGATTTCACCCATTTGGGTTCCTTTTTTCTTTTCGTTATTTTATTTTTACTTATCAGTTAATTAATTTGGAACTGAAAAGCACCCTTCACTTACAGATGTTCAAACATGTCTGCTGCTCAGTACTACCACAGCCTGTTCTTGTTAGCCACTGAGCAGCTGTACTGCAACACATAGAGGTTAAGTGCCTCCCCACCTAAAGAACTACTTGTTGAAGTGTGTGTCGTTCCCACCTCCCACCCACAGTTTCTCAGCTGGGATATAAACCAGTGATCCATGATTCAAAAGTGGGCCTCTCTGTTCAGGAGGTCACTGCCTCCCACCCACTTTTGAGTTCAGTCTATTGAAAATATTCTCAGAAAATCAGCTGTAGTTATGGTGGCAGTTCATTCATTCAACACAGAGTGACCTAAATAAGCCTTTTTATTTTGCCTCTAACAATTTAAAAATTTGAATGAAAGCCCACAATAAATGTGTAGGAGACTTAAACTGGTTAAACAGGAAAATGTATTGATGTTTGCTTTTGCACTCGTAGGTCATTTGTCAATGCGCAAACACAGACAGAGGACGGGGAAGGAAGGCCAGGTACTCCACAGGTCCAAACGAGGATGGGTCTGGAATCAGTTCTTTGTCATTGAGGAGTACACCGGTCCTGACCCAGTCCTGGTGGGCAGGGTGAGTATAATAAAATTCAAGTTAATAAAGCATTCCTCCATCAACTCCTCCTTCTCCTCGCTTCTCTTGTGTCAAACCGAATCAATACCTGAACAACAGTCTAAAATCTGAGTGGCCCTTTTAATTACCAGCCGCACTGCCCTCCAGCGACAGTCATGGCTGGGGCACGCAGGGTGACAGCAAATGACTAACTCCAATAGGATTTGAATGTGCTTTTCTCATTTATCAAGTAGAGGGAGAAAGAGAGAGGTCATGTTCACATTCAGGGGTGAAGATGATTGGTGGTGCTCCTCGACAACAACAACATCACTCACACCGAAGAGCAGCTTTCATAACAACCAACAAATGATGTTTACAATACATCATATTTTATTGTCTAGGGGGTTGTAAGGGAAGACCAAGAATTTAATTGAATGTTGAGCATTCTTCTTTTTTTTATGACGTTTTAAATCTCTTACTTATTAGTGTTTGCCCGTCTCACACAGCATATCAACTAGCCTTTCTGTCTTAGTATTTCAGCTCCTTTAATTTGTAGAATTGAGGAATAAAAGCTTCATGTTAGATCTGCCAAACAAGCAACCTGTCTCACAGTGCAATCACCAATCTGTCTCCCTTATTCTTCCAACTCCACAACATCTGAAATCCAGATGTCCTCCCCTTGAATGCATCTCTGTCTTATTTTTCCTTCTGGTCTGTCTCACTCTCCTCTTGTTTCTTGTCTCTTTAGCTCCACTCAGACGTAGACTTAGGCGATGGCAACATCAAGTATATCCTTTCTGGCGAAGGTGCGGGAACGATCTTTGTTATTGATGACAAGACAGGCAACATCCACGCCACGAAAACCTTGGACCGCGAGGAGCAGGCCCAGTACACTTTAACAGCCCAGGCAGTGGCAAGAGACACTAATAAGCCCCTGGAGCCTCCATCAGAGTTCATAGTGAAAGTTCAGGACATCAACGATAATCCTCCGGAGTTTCTACATGGGCCGTACTATGCCAGGGTGCCTGAGATGTCTAATGTTGGTGAGTATTAAAAAAAACTGTAAGGGAAGAGGAGGGGAGGTCAAGTTTTGGTGCTGAGCAAAAGGGAGAGACTTGGGTTGAAGACTGCTGATGAGTAGATTTAATTTTTGATTAATACAACGGGATAGGGACAGTGTAGTAGAGGATGAGGACATTTAGTTTAAAAACATCTAAACTGAGGATTCAGCAGTAATTACGACAAAACATTTGAAGACGTCTCCTTCGGCTGAAAGTGACCAGCAGATTTGTTTTGTTTCCGCATATGAACTGATAATAACAGTGATTCAGAAGAGATAGTGAAACGCCATCTTTGTTCGGTAAAGAGGAGATGTGTCCACTCCACACTATCTTGAATGACATTTGTTAATGAAGTCGCTGATGGAGTTGGTGTTTGTCTGCTAAACAGCCTTTTTCATACATTATTAATTATCACTGAAATCTGAACGCAGGAAGTGAGACAGATGTGGATACCAGGCCATTATCTGATTCAGCTCCTAAAAAAAAAAAAGGGCTTATTTTTTTTCCTTTCTTTTCTTACATCTACATAAAAGGGAAAATTGTGCTCAACCAAAAGCAGGAGCAAGAAAATATTTAGCAGTAGGCTGGCATGGGCAAGAGCTCATACCACTTCCTTAGAGTCTCCTTACTTAGAGCTTCTAATCTTGATAGATTTTTTTCCCAAATATTATGCAGTATTGGGAGAGCACTCAACCCCTCATGGCTGACCTGAAATGAAACACACTGGCAGTTGTTCTGCCTAAAAGCCAGAAAAATCCCTTCACTGAATGGACTGGGTTACTCCACGTACTAACATTCTTAGTAATTTATCGTTTACACTTAAGATAGGTGCCACACTGAGACCAGAGCTGAATCAAACTTGATTACAGTTATATACACAGTGGATAACATATGGAGTCGTAACTGAAAACTTTTGTACAAGCATCAGATGTGAAACTGAACAGAAGATTGTAAAGAAGCTGAACCAACAACAATACTCTGTTATTGATGTGACACACCTAAAAAGCCCAGTCAACCCTATCCAGTTGCAAAGACAGCACCAGCAGTTTTAGCATTTCACATTTTTTATATTTAATCCAAACCCTTTTTTTTGCCAAATACTAGCAGGGGTACAAAGTTCATATCTTCAGAGACTGTCTTACTGGTTGCTTTGCATGAAAGAGGAGGTTCTAACCACATTTTATCTGTGCAAAGAAAAAGAGGGAGTAAGATGCAAAAGCCTCTGACTCTGATCGTCTGATGGTCGAGCATCTAAAATCATGTACGCATTATTATTCAAACAACAAATACCATGCTATGCTGTTCTGTTTTATTCATTGCTTGTTGGTATTGAATAAAATGTAAAACCTCATAAAACATTCAAAACCCTGCTATTAATAGAATGAAACTGCAGCTGTAACATCCACTGCCTGCAGGTGGTGCAAATGTTGGGTGGTGCAAGATGCTATTACTTGCAGTGTCTATAAGAGGCAACAATATGACAGAGTGCAGAGTGAAGACGAACAGAAAGAGGTTAGAGTAGAGGAGGAGAGAGAAATTGGTTTAGAGGGACTGAGAGTCCATGGAAAGAGAGAGGTTAGGGCATGGAGAGGGAGAGAGATTTGGGCAGAGTAAATCTGGCTAATCAAACCAGTGTTGGGTATTTGACTGGCTCAAATCCATAGCTCACATTTCTAATTGGTATGGAGATTACCAGCTTTTCATGCTGTCACACGCACACACACACACGTACGCACACACACTTGGCATAATATGACAGCAGAAAGCCTCAACTCCCCGACACTGCAGCTCAACATCTGGAGAAAGGCAGAGGGAGATGATGGAAAGAGAGTGGCAGTGATGTGTGTATATCTGCAGGTCTAAACTGCTGCTGATGTTACTTTTCTTCCAAGGAGGTGTTGCAGGTTGGCAGCTATAGAACTGGTCTGAACAGAACGACACAGCAGAGAAGTGATTTTTGGAGTTTTTGTGAGTTAGTTTTATGAGTTGTGTCACATCTGAAAGAGGAAAACTTAACAATTATGCAAAGTTAATAAAATGCATTTCACACTTCCGCAGATTTAATTTATTTGACCTATTTGCTCAGCTTAACTGTGTCAAGTTCAGTTAAGCGAGACTTACTGGAAGGAAATTGCTGTTGTCGAGTGAAAACACCACATCTTCAAAACGTCAATTTTTGGGGACTAAGATAAACTGCCTTGTTTTTTGAGCTTGACAACCATGCATTTTTCAGATCCAATGGGTTTTGAAAGGTTTTCATGATTCCAAGGGCTGCAGAACACTGTCAACGCATGGAGGGAATATAATGTATTTAAAAAATGAAAATCACTAAAATTGGAGAGTGGATGTTTCCACCCAACCATGATGAAATGTAGAGAAATAATAGTGGAGACCATTCTCACAGGAGCAATTCAGCTGCAGACTAAGAGAGGGGAGAGTGTTGTTCATTCCCTTTTCCCATCCAGCCGATGCAAGCAGGTGAACCGACACACAATCTACGACAAGCTTGTTTGTCAAACCACTGTTGAACCTGATCACTGAGGTAGAGTCATCCCCTGACTTGTCTGTCATGTCTGTGTCTCTGTCCTGCAGGTACGTCAGTGATGCAAGTGACAGCTACAGATGCTGATGACCCCACCTACGGAAACAGTGCCAGGCTGGTGTACAGCATACTGCAAGGACAACCATATTTCTCTGTGGAGCCTCAGACAGGTGAGGCTGAAAACAGAATGCTGACCTAGGTCTACATCCATCTATGCCAAAACCACGTACAGGCTTAAAGTCCTTGATGGGCAGGCTTACAAGACACAGGCAGGCTTACAAGATTATTCTAATACATGTTGACTGTTTATTGTTCAGCGTCTTTGAGCACCCGGAAAAGCGCTTTACAAATTTGATATATTATTATTATTATTATGTTCACTGACCAACATCCTGCAAACAGGAACTATAAAATCACATGTGCAGCAAGTATGACCACACTTTGGCAAGTACTGGCATCCGGCGGAAACTACACCACCAGGCATCCTGTGGAAACTGCTTCTCGCTGAGACCAGACTGAAAATCTTTATGCAACATTTTTACCTTCTGCTATTCTTAATATAAAAAAGCTAAGTACTCACTGCTGCGGGGATCATGTAACAGCAAGTGCTTTCCTCTGAAATTGGTGAGGAAAAGAAGGCACTGAGGTAAAAAAAAAAAAAAAAAAGGTCCCCACAGGATATTCAGCCTGGTCTCTGGAGAGCCCAGGCCTAATATTTGGGTTTGCATTAAAAGAAGAAATTAGATGTCAAGAGAGAGGTTAGGGCAGACACAGAGCTGTGTTGGGTCAGACAGAGTGGAGAGTGAAGACGAACAGAAAGAGAGAGGTTAGAGTAGAGAAGGAGAGAGAAATTGGTTTAGAGAGAGCGAGTCCATGGAAAGAGAGAGGTTAGGGCATGGAGAGGGAGAGAGATTTGGGCAGAGTAAATCTGGCTAATCAAACCAGTGTTGGGTATTTGACTGGCTCAAATCCATAGCTCACATTTCTAATTGGTATGGAGATTACCAGCTTTTCATGCTGTCACACGCACACACACACACACACATGCATGCACACACACTTGGCATAATATGACAGTAAAAAGCCTCAACTCCCCGACACTGCAGCGAGACATCTGGAGAGAGAAAGAGAGAGATAGAAAGAGAGTGTCGGGTGATGAATTAAACAGAAAGAAAAGATTACTGGGGCTTGAAATAGAGGAAAATAATACTTATACATGTTCAACTAAAGTTCTTATTTATGCGAGCAATGATGTGCTTTCTTCCAAAATTAAATATCTTGAAATAAGTGACACCTGGTCTCAGGAAAATAAATCGCATCGTGAGTTTTTGCTAATCAACTGGTTCATTTTTTCCAAGTGTTATTTTCCAAGTCCAATAATTTCAATGCAAACATTTTGGAATGACATAATTTCGATAGAGAATGACACAAAAACACATGTACGTGGTGAGTATCTTACATGTAAACATGTACAGGCTGTACATGTAAAAGCTGCAACAGGGAACAAAATTAATTTGGTGTTAAAATCTGTCCATTCAGGTATCATTCGCACTGCTTTGCCAAACATGGACCGTGAGGCACGCCAGGAGTATGATGTCGTCATCCAGGCCAAAGACATGGGTGGTCACATGGGTGGGCTGTCAGGGACCACAGAGGTTAAAATCACACTCACAGATGTGAACGACAACCCTCCAAAGTTCCCACAGAGTGAGTACAAACACCTGCTGTATGTCATTTATAAAAGACAAGAAATGGATCATTCTGAAGAATCTTTACTTTCTTCTATGAACGAATATAAAAACCAAACATGATAACTGTCATCATCGACGTCATCAAGATGCTATCAAGTGAACAAATGTTGGTTTCCTGATTGGACCATGAGACTTAAAGAAACAAATCAACAGGATGGAACTGAACATTATTATCTGTGACATTTTTTGTGTGTTATGTTCCATTATTATTCTTAGTTTTCTCTATTCATTTGGCTGTCGTATGAGTTGCTCACTTCACTTTGTTCAAGCTCCAGATGATGTTGTTTGTTGATTTTAGTAATGCCACTGTAATATTTCAAAATGCAGTGAATGGTTTGAAAATGCTTCACACAGCCTCTTTAGTAACTATGCCTGGAGAGCGAGTGTTAAATCAAAGATTCAACCTTTCTGGTTCACCTGAACAGTCTAAACCTCATCAATGATTTGCGCCCCTCTCACTCTATGACACACTCAATCTGTGTCTACTCTCTTTCACCCTGTCTTTCCCACTTAAGTTTCTTTCTGCCCCGGTTTTTATTTTTTGTTTTGTTTTGTTCTTCCTCATTCTCCCCTTCCTCCCCTCCTGTAGCTCTGAGCAGAGGGTCTCCTGGCAGAGATTCAGCAGAGTAGCTGCAGGAATAAATGGAGAGAAGAAGGGAGGAGAAAAGAAGAGATGAGGCCTGAGGATTTAGCCTGTAGAGAAGCTGAATAGGCAAGAAAAGAGAGGGACATGAACAGAAGCAGCAAGGGAGAGAATATAAAAGACAGGGAGATGCAGAGAGAAAGAGACTGTCAAAACCATCTCTCCAGGTCCTGTGTATTCTGACTCTGAATCAGCATCTTGCAATGTAAAGCAAAAATCTGATTCTGTAGGTCACGACACACTGACATTTTGAGGAGAGCTTCATGAGCAATGACCAACAGTGCTCAAATGGAAAGGAAAGTATTTCCTCTAGCAGAAAGTGTACCTAATGAAGTGACCACTGAGCGACCACTGAGTGTATGTTAAAGCCAAGTTAGCTGAGCCTAAAACTGTTAAGATAATGATGGATATCAACAAGGGGTCAGAGAAATTTGGTGGCAAAATTTCAACAGACATAGTATTTTCATTTTTGGCTAACTGCACTTGTTCAACACCACTTTATAACCTCTGACCTTTTAAACCAGTGACCTCTCACTCTGCAACAGGTAGAAATGATCAAGACAAGGTAAAAGTTTAAGAAGAACGGTAAAATCACAGACCCTGTCATTCATTCAAGTCTTATTTGCTTTATTGCTCTGGTTTACATAATTTGATGTGAGAAATGTGGTTGTTGTGATGAGTCAGTGATGACGGGTTCTTTAACTACAAGCCATCCTTCTGTTCCCATATCCAAAGTGGATGTAAAATATTTTTGAAAATAAGATCACAGTGACAGAAATCAGGTTTTACAAACAAACATTATCAGACTTTAGCGTTAACAAATACCTGCTTCCATTATGTCTAAATATCATCGGTGCATCACTGGCAGTTCACATCTGTGATACGAGGCAACACATCAAATAGCAATATGTTGTGGTAGCAGGTACCTCCGTTAAAAAAAAAAAAAAAAGTAGTAGCAGTAGAAGCAGTACAAACGCCTGCGAGTCTCCCAGATGGTGTGAATGAGGACAGTGATTACTTATTTAGTAGTTGGGCAGAGTGAGAGAGAGAGGAGAGAGAAAAAATGGGAAATGAGATAAGCAAGTCAAGAAAGAAAAACAGAGCCAAAGCAAGAGGCAGCAAAAAGACAAAAACAAAACAGATTCAAAGAGAGAAAAACGTGAAAAAGATAAAAACAGACAGATAAAGATATATGGCACAGCGTGACTCCTTCTCATGTGTTCCAGCAGCTTTTTAGTTTCCATTCAAGCTGTTGTGTTTTTTTCTTTCGCTTGTAGGCTCGTTCTCTCTGTATCTGTTTCTCACAGACTTTCTGTCACTGTAATTTTCTCCCTTTCACCTCATTATCAAGCATCTTTCGTTTATCACCACAAAAATCTTCAAGATCTTCGAAAAACAAAGACAAACAACAAGCGATTGTTCTTCAACTCCCACTAACGTTAGTCTTTATTAGACTTAAGACTAAAATGACAGAGATGCTTTTATTAAATACTGTTAATATATGTCAGCCACAGTCCTTCCCAGCAAGCTCTCTCAGTTGTTACTGTCTGTGGACATGATTCGCTGTAATTAAAAAATTAGCCCTTTATGCCTGCTGCTTTTAGGTTCAGGGACTTTCACATCCTGAATCATGAGAACATCAACACCAAAATGACCACGTGTAGAAGAGTTTTTTTGGACACGCAAATTATATTTTTCATGTCTGCGTAGTCGCAACGACGCCTGCATGTTTGTAACCAGGTCTGCCTATGAAGTCAAAGTGTGTAGTAACTCTGAAGCCAAACGCTCCCAAAACCAAATCATGTTTAAATCACCAGTGTGTTGCTCTCCTTTTTTTTTTTTTTTTTTTGTCCCAACAAAAACATGCTCTTCAAACATGTTTTGTGTGATTAAAGTGAAGTACTGGCAGACGTTTCCTTTAGGAACCAGTTTAGTGCTGCTCACCACAAAACCAGACTCGGGGCTGACGTCCACGCCCACCACTGTATATGTAACACACATCACAGAGAAATATTAGCTCTATGAATAAACAACTCTCCAGTTAACTTTAAATTATCAATATACTCACCACATTCAATATTCAAAGCTTATTCTATATGATAACACATAAATGTCACAGCAGTAGTAATATATTACACAGTAATTTAAGGCATTACTGTTCTAATTTCTGTAATTACATGAGCTACATTTATGTGCATGTACTTTTCTGGTTTTATGGGCTTCTCCTGCCAAGATCAGACATATGACTGAAAACAAACAGCGCAATCATTCATGTGGGAGTAAAGAAGCTGCTGGTGACTTTCTCACATTCACTGACAAACTAAAACATTTTTTTTACATTTTATTTAACAAAACAACATGAACATTAACAAGTACATTTTATTTTCATATTTTTTAGACCTCACTGAAACTCACATTTCCTTTCACACTGGTCCCTGAATGTAAATGTACATTTGCTGTATGTGCTGTGCTTCATTTAAGGCTGTAGCCAGGTGTGCCAGGCTGCCTGTGTGTTCTGTCATACAATGTTTAACTCAGCTGCCAGGAGCCATTGAAGTTAAGCTACTTAGGAAACGCAAGAATAGAATGACAGGGGAAGAGAGGGAGGAAAGGGGCAAAGGGAGGGCAGGGATGAAATGAGCGTTTAGCCAGAATAGGCAGGCAGGAGACGGGGAGAAAGAGGAGCAGGAGAGGAAAGATGGGCATGAGAGAAATGGGGCGGAGATGGGGAGGAGAGGTGAGGATGAATGGTGAGATTTGGAAGGATGGAGTGGAAAAGGGAGACACAAATGAAAGATGAAGGAGGAGGGAGCCAACAATTTGGAAAGGAGTTTAAAAAGCACAGACAGAGATGAAGAGGAAAGATGGAGGGGAGGGATTTTGTGAGGAGCGACAGAGATGTGGTGTAAAATAGTAGAGGGCTTGAGGGGTGGCAGGTGAGATTTGGGCTGGATGGATCGAGTCCAGTGAATCACTCTCCTCTTCCACTCGAATTTGCTCAGAAACCACGTGACCAAATGAATTTCATGATTCACAGGATTGCCACACCTGGACGAGTAGGATAAACATGCTAATGGTGTACAACCCACCCTGTCCTCAATGCCTGAATCATCACAGAGTAGGAGGAGGGGAGGATGGTGGAAGGAGGGACTGGGGAAAGACAGACAAGAACAAAGTACGGAGGAAAGGACAGAAATCGGATGACGGACAGAGGAAAGATGGGGACAGACAGAAAAGGAGATGAAAGAAAGTGGGGAGAAAAGGTTTAGTGATGAGAGAGATGACGGGTGGAAAGTATATGAGAGAGGGAGAAGGATAAAAGAGGAGAGAGACTAGACATATGGTCCTACCGTTCTCATTCTACAAGCCAGGTGTCTACTCCCTCAGACACATACCTGACGCTATAGGGGATATTAATATCCTTTGGGTCATATGAATATCCTTTGGACCATATGAGACAGATGGTATAGTTCATGTTAATCCCTCTCTGCCCTCCAAAGATGACCCTGCGTCACATAGTAAACACAGTGGCAGCCATCCAGGAATTCTCTAAACACTCTCTGAAGAGTGCTGAAAACCAAAGCAAGCTGTGACCAGAATTTGACGCTAAAATCACCAACCAGTTCACAAACAACAAATAAATGTTCTGCCTTTATTTTTCTCCCAGGTGTGTATTCCATGTCTGTAGTAGAGGATAAAGTGCCAGGAGAGGAGGTGGGTCGTCTTAAGGCAAAAGACCCTGACCTTGGAGACAACGGCCTGGTTAACTACCGCTTAATAGACGGAGATGGAATGAACATGTTTGAACTGTCCACTGACTCCGAGACCAGAGAGGCTGTTATTAAACTGAAGAAGGTAAGAAAAGAAAGAAAGAGAGCTATGAACTCGAACCTCCAATATTTGATTTTTGACATTGACTTAAAGTATGCTATCATTACCCTTTTAGTTGATATGACATTAGGATTAGAATGGCATTAAGACTGCCAGGGTTAGGGGCTCTCTTCCTACTGGTGTCACTTGGTCCTACTCAGTCCCAGTGACAGTGAATGTATAGTGAAGTATAATAATGAGTAACGCTCCCTCTCCTCTCTCATCAACTACATTTTGTGAGCCGTGGAGCAAGGCACTTAACCACAGATTAGGAATCAGCCAACAACAGAAAGCTATGTGTTTGTGCTGTACAGCTCTCAGGTGGACATTTGTAAATTTAATCTGATCTGAAGGAACTCTTTAGCTGATAAATGCTCCACCACATTCACCAGCTCTGTGTGAATTCTGTCTTTCTGTGGTTTGGTGAACAGGTAGTGTGCAGTGGGATTTTAGAGCTTTTTTACTAAAAATAGTAACCTGCTGCAGGCAAAAACAACACAACCAGACTAGCAAGAATGGACCAAAATAGTAAAGTTATGGGACGGACAGCTAAACAGTAAGCTGCCACTCACTATAAAGCTAAAGTATAGAGAACACTCAGTTAGTTGCCGGTTTCTGGTAAAGAACACTGGTCCAAAGTACTGTTAGCTGATAGTGACTGCTTCTACAGCTAGCTCTTATGGAAAATATTTGAGACAGCACTTTTTCTATGGACAAAGCAGTTTGGTGTGAGCCTCAGCCAGCCCACACTTAAGTCTTTGTCCATGTTTGTGAGTTAATGTAAGAAAGAAAGAAAAAAAAAGAAATGGAGCAGTAAGGAAAGTGGGTAAAAGCACCAGAAAGGCTTTGCTGTGTTCCCTTCCCAGACAACTCTCACAGTTTCTTATTGTGTTTGATATCAACACTGTCTTTCATGTGTATGTGTGAATGATAGTGCATTAACTTTCATGCTTCCCTAGGCCAGAGAGCTCATCTTCTGCACTGTGACTGTAACCCACACGAGCACACATACGCGCAAGCACGCACACACTACAGCTTTCAGCGATCCAGCTCAGCACACACAATTACTTTTCCTCACTCTCTCTCGCTCTCTGTGTCTTTCTAATGCAAGCACACACAGTCTCTTATTCTCTCCAATACACTGTCAGTCCCTCCATCTCAGACATACACAGTGCTGTGTCACACTCACACACACACACAGTGTGTATGTGTATGTGTGACTGCAGGTCAGGATTATGAGCTGAATCTTCCAGTGAGCTGTGGTAGCCTGCTTTTGCCTCCCGGTGCGTCAGACCTCTGAGTCTCTCAGTTAAAAAATAATAGCGTTTATAGTCGAGCTATCATTATTGTGTCTTTTTTTTTTCCTCCTCTTTTGGATGGCTATCCTAGATATTAAAAGACGACATTTTGGAAAACTGTTTTAGGTTTGTCAGACATTCAACCCACATAATCGCACAGAGGTGATCACTTTTTTTCCCCAAATTTCCAAACCATATCCTCATTTCAGTGAAAGACCTGGCATTCAAATATGTAATTATGTGCTTAAAGCGTGATGGCATTCGTGGCAAGTTGCAGTTGCAAGTTCCTGTCCAGACGACAATGACGTTGCTCAAGAGCGCAGCCATCCTTAACCTACAGCTTGTTTTTAAGTGATGTGGTGGGAAAATCTCTGTCTGAATCAATCGATAAAACTCTGTTTCATGCTTTTTCTCACAAGAGTCTGCATGAGCGATTCCTTTGGAGCTCAGTACTGAAGAATGGCATTTAGTGCCAGAGTTAGGGGCTCTCTTCCTACTGGTGTTACTGGGACTCAGCAGGGAAATGAGTGAATGATAATGAGTAACACTCCCTCCCTCTTGCTGGACAGCTCTCAGGTGGAAATCTGTGGGAATTTAATCAGATCTGAGGAAGAAATTAAATATAAATTGCCCCCACATTCCCTATTGCCCATGTCCCTCTGTAAAAACAAAAAAACAAAAAAAAAAGCACATGGGAACTGTTAAAATGTGTAGGTTTTTAAGGAGGATCCCTTAGATTCCAGTGACTAACTAACACTTTTGAGTAAAACACAACAACTCAATCAAAGTAATGAGAGAAACTGGTTACACTCAAGTGTGTGTGCATGTCTGGCTGTACCCCAGTTACAGGCAGAAAACTGTGCTAGAGAAATGTTAAATCTCTGTGTAAACATCTTATGCTCAACTCAATATAGCTAAAACTAGCCAGGACTGTGACCTCATTGTGAAAACAGTCTGGGGCCGGCACACACAAGCACACTTGAATACATGCACGCACTGCTAGATGAAGTCATATATACATGCTGACTTTCAGTTCCACTTTAGTCTCTCTGGAAACCAGTGACAGTAAGAGATGAACTGTAAAATCCCAGTTTCTCAATTCAGTGAAATCAATTGATCTTTCATCATTAATTCAATTTAATCAACTTGAAATAACTTTTTCACAGCGTGAAGTCATAAGGAAATATAATTTAACGCTGATTTGAAGACGTGTGTGTGTGTTCATGTGTGAGGCCACTCATTAATACCAGGAGCTATCACACAACAATCCTTCATCACAGATCCCTGTGTCTTGAAATAATAGCTTAATAGTCTGATGCTGATTTGAAGTGTGTATGCACAGACAATAAGAGATGCTCACATCATGCAACCCCACTTTGGCTCCACTCAATCTGATTACGGCATCTCTTCTCAGATGTGTGTCTAAGCATGTGCATGCGTGTGTACGTGATTATTGTGTCTTAATGCCTCTCTGGGGAAATCAACACCTTTTGCCCCCTGAAGGCAGTGCCACGCAAAAGCCAAACATGCACTACATACACACACACACACACAAGAACACACATACAGACTCACACCTAAACATACTTTCAAATCAGCATCGAGAGTAGCCTCCTCTAATCTCTATTCTCTCGCTCTCCTCACAAACACACACACACACACTCAAGCACGCACACGCACACACCGGGATGAGCTTTAATCAGCTATTCTCTTTCAACTGTGTCCTGACGAAAGCAGTCCAAAGAATATTAAGGAGCTGTGTGTGTGTGCAGGAGAGAGAGGGAGGGAGGAAGGGGTAAGGCATTATTGTGAATATTATTATCTCACACTGATTACACAAAGAGGGAGAGAATGAAGAGAGTGGATCTATAGACTGAGAGATGGAGGGGGAGAGAGAGAGGGCAAAGGAGGCAGAGAGAGACCCAGAGACAGAGGGAGCGTAACGAAAAAGGGAAACTGAAAGAACTGGGTCACATCTATCCTATTAGCATTGTACCTGTCATCAACACGTGAGACGCCTGCACCGACACCATCGGCTCTGATGCTGCTGTGACCGAATGAGAGTGGAACAATCCATTGAGAGAGGAAATATCACTCTAGCATTGAGTCATTTGATTGAAAACTAAATTAAAAAGCTCCTGCAAGCTGTTTTCAGAACTTGCAGATGATGGAAAACTGGCATCCAGCAAAAGGAAACAGTGATATAATATTCTGGCCCCCATCTTGGTCTTTACCCTTTCACTGCTCTCATTATTGGGTTCAGAATCTTTTATGGATAATAGGCAGAGTTGCCCACCTCCAATTAGGGCTGTCACAATTACTGCAATATTGCAGTTCCATACTATTGATAAGCTAACCGCAGGGCAACCTACCGGCTACTGCCGCAACTGCTATGTTGGCCAGGCACTTCTTGTTTAACTTCATTGCATGTGTATTGAATATTAATCCCCTCAGGTTGCCCCAGTTGTCAATGACTGCAAAAGCACTTGTCTGATACTTTCTGAAGATTTCATTATCAGATTTAGGGACTTCCTTTAAAAACTGTCAGACAAATGCATACCTCAGAAACAAACCCATCTGCAAAGATAGTGCTCTAAAAGTTGTGTGTGATGTGGTGCTTAGCCTTATCCTGGGCAGAAACTGCTTTGCAGCATGGCACCCGTGAAAACACCAATGCTTGCTCTAAAACTATGTCATCTAAAAAGGAACAATATACCTTATAAAAGACTTACAATAAAGCTTATTTATAGAGGACTAAAATGAGGATAAATGAAGTAATTTAACTGGTTCTGATACCACACATGTGCTGTTGAACCACCCTAAATCACCACAGGGGGAAAAAAAAAATCGACCATCAGCCCCCGTCCGTAATATTTGGTATTGGTAGTCTTGTGACCATCTTAATCACTGGTAACCTCTGGTAAATCTTGTGTCAACCTCATAAATCCGTACGAGTTTCACGCTGCTTTCAGAACACTTCACACAGGGCTTATGAGCCGTCTCTCCTCCCACTGGGATTTCATTAAGTGATGGTAGCCTGGAGATGAAAAGATTAAGCTTGCTCCTGGGATTTTGCCAGTTCAACATCTCTATACCAGCTAGAAAAATAGTGGTGGGGGAAAGTGGTTATTATCTGGGTTAATAATACAGCAATGATACCCAAAAGAGTGCTGTTTACTGTGATTATGGCGGCCGATAAGCACAAGTGGCAGCCAGGTGCTGTTGGCAATGCACAAGTCCTCATAAGTCCATCTCGTGGGGATTACAGCTGTTCTACAATGGCTGCCAAACACCTTTGTTGACTTAAAAGTTATCCCTGCAGTACGATACACTCAGTCCATAGGAAAAGAAGCACAGAAAAGAGAAGATTCATAAGACATACACCACCAAGCTGAGACTGTTTGGCCAAGGGTCATCGCTTTGAAATTGCTGTGCCACTTTGTTTTGACTGATATGAGGGAAACATGTGATGTTTCCAGTTTTGGAACTAAGCAGCGTATTGCAAAGTAAACACTCAAATCAATTCAATATCAATGCTATTATAAGTCAATGGGATTCCTCCAAATATAAAATAAGTGAATAGCTCAGTTCAAGATTAGTGAATTGAATCTCATGGTTTTACTCTGTGATACTGAAAATCCATGCTAGGGATTTGTAAGGAATTAAAAACTATATACAAAAAAGAAAAGAAAAAGCCAGTGTAACTGTTGTTCTTAGGATCAGGGACTTAAAAGTCATCACCTTGTGACACAAAGCGCTCGCTACTCCCCTTTATCACGCGGTGTCCCAAACTCCCAAGCCTAATTCTGGTACATTAAAAACAGACAAGATCTTATGATGAAAACAGAAACACCCAAATGATGCATTCTGGTCCCATTTCATATCATTTAATATCATGCAAAACACACTATGTTGAAATTAAAGTCGTTTTTGGGGGGTGTACTGGGGGGTTTTGTTGGTTGGTAGTAAAGGTAATAGGAGTTGGACTGATGCTGTCAACGATGTCAACCGATAACATCCCTGTTTTCATTTATGTAGCCACAGCTCCCCCTATCAGAAGACAAGGATACAGCACTGGTCACTCACTGCATTTCACAAAGTCAACAAAACCTCTGCAGTGGATTAATAGTGCATTTTCTTTAGCAGTCACATTCCATTACACAGCAGAAAGACAATATAGCATTGTGTGTGTTTTTATAATTAATATTTGACCAAACAGGGATGGATTTCGATATGAGATGTACTGATTAAGTGACTTGTATACTCTCTCTCTCTTTCTCAGCCGGTGGACTATGAAACTAAAAGGTCGTACACTTTGAAGGTGGAGGGATCCAATCCTCATGTTGATCCTCAGTTCCTCGCTTGGGGGCCTTACAAGGACGAAGCCACAATAAAGGTACATATGTAAAATATGTTTGTAACATTCTGCCAGTTCACACAAGCCAGTGCTCATGTCAATGTGAAAAGAAAAGCATGTGTTTGATTGTATGCGTTAATGATAGCAAAATAAACAGAGCTTGTCTCTGTTTATGTGTGTGACAAGTTAAATATTACAGGGATGTTTTAATAATCCTGCGTGTTTGTGCATATGTTTACGTGTGCAGATATCAGTGGAGGATGCAGACGAGCCTCCTGTGTTTGTAGCTCCAAGTTACACTTTTGAGGTAGAAGAGAATGCGCCTGAAGGCACCCTGGTGGGACGAGTCCACGCCAAGGACACTGATGTTGCAAACAATCCTGTCAGGTAAAACACACACACCCACACCCACACACACGCACACACTGAGTCAGGCTTGTAACGGTGGGAGAATTTGAATTTCCACAGTAGTGTAAACTCTCATGGAACACAGCCAAAAAAAAAAAACTATTGAATAGTATTCCTTCAGCTACACTGAACAAACAATGTGACTCAGGCAGGCTTGGCTTTACACTCATATTTTTATGCAGAAACACAGATTACACATAAAGACATGGGACAAAATGGGAATGTAGAACAGGACTTCAAAAGCACAGCCAGCCATATTTTATAATAACCAACTAAAACAAAGTCACTAGGTCTTTAAACAAAGCTTAACTTTAAATACAACCAATTAATCTGTCGTAATTCCAATTCAATTTTCAGTGATTTAATGTGTAAAAGCACTGTTATGTAAACGTATTAATTCTCTGTGTAGGTACATGATACCTCGGTACACAGATGTCGAGCAGTTCTTCAGCATAAATGCAGAAGACGGTATGATTACCACAACAAGACCGCTGGACAGAGAAGCACAGCCCTGGCATAATATATCTGTGTCAGCCACAGAGATAGGTATGTATGCATCCTCAGACACACAACCACATCGAGAAAGATCTTAAGAGAACTGGGACTGAATCTGAAGTGTATGGGCATGTGGGTCTCTCCCTACTAAGTCTCTTCTTAGTCTCAAATTTAAGATACAAAAAAAGAAAAGAAAAGAAAACACACATACACACACACATAAATCTTCTTTTTTAATCATGGTATGGGCTAAAATAGTGTTCGGAATCATTACTGTTCTCTTTCCACACTCATACCCATTGCGCTTGAATTTGAAGTGACACAATGGCTATGAGGCTGTCAGTGCTAATTTACTGATATTTCAGCCATTCCAGGAGAGCTGTGAGTTGAAGAGCTACAGTCTGTCTGTGTTTGATCTTGGCTGTTGTGTGATCTGTGCTACTGAAACAATCTGATAAAGGATGGTGAGACAAAGTCAAAGATGGAACAAACAGATGGAAAATTCCCAGAAAGCCACCAGGCTGTACATTTGTTGGCATCCAGAGCCCGACTTGTCAATTCTGCAGAGCTGGATACACTCCATGACATATTATGTACAGACTTTAAGTGGATTCAAGCTGCTGTCTTTATTTTATCCCTCCCTACCCCCACCCCCCGGGTAAGACTAAAGTTAGCATTTTTGGTATGAATGTGAGTGAAGAACTGCCTAAATCTCGGTAAACTAATTATATATTCAGCTCCAGCCAGAAGGGATTGGCTTCATGCAGATTGCTATACAGTAAATGCTTGGTGGTATTATTTTTGTTGAGTGGATCCAGCTGTTACCCCGGTTAGTGTTCAGTGTGTGGTGTTTAAAGACTGCGCATTTGCCTCTTTGATGTGTTGCATTCATGTGCAATTTGTACATGTGGCATCTTGTGTTATTTTCATGTGAAACTAATCTGCTGTGTTTACTTGGCTACTGAAAGATGTGCCAATTATCTGAAACTGTGCTTATACAGCACCAGTCAAAAGGTGAAGAGGTGGCCAGGAAGACAGACAAAAATATATAACAAAATGAAAGAAAATCTGAAGGCTACGTACAAGCAGCTGTTGAGGCACCATTACAATTCTGACTTAAGCAGATAAACTGTGCTTTAACTTAACTGATTAACACTGAGTGAGGTTGTTACAGCACAGAAGTTTGGTTGTTCAGAAACACAAAAAGCAGTTATCTAAACCTTGATGCAGTGAAAGAGAAGTGAAAAACTACAGCTGAGGCACCACTGAAGCTTTTAACTGCCCATCACCGCCACAAACACTCTTGCTAACTACACAGAGAGACTGAGGGGATAAAAGAGGGGAATGCCAGTTGACCCACAGGCCCTCCAGAGCTTTCTCTCCCCAGCTTCAGCCCCACAAACCCTGCAGCCAGAGAGCCACAGCGGCCCCACCCTGGTATTCTGTGGTTGGGGCTCAAACTAGCAGAGCGCCGCGTGGTTTCCCTATGGCGTGCTAGACGCCAGACGGCCAGATGGAAACAGGCTCGCCGCCCACAAAGCTAGGACCATTGAAGGCTACACTAACCGCTGACAGGCCCTGGGAAGCTAAATAAATGACTAGTAATGACAGGGTAGTGGAAAAATCATACCGACTAGAATTGCAAATATGCAAGGCAGTGTAGCAGTTTTTTTTCTTTAAGATCACTGGATAGTTACAAAAATGCACTGTTCTCTCAGTCTTAGTTAAGGAATCAGGATTTCACGTTTGCTGTAAGTCCCAATTTTGGCTGTTTAGGCGTCAATCTGTCTGATTCACACTATTTCTTTTTTTTTTCCATTTCAACCTCCAGCGGTCAAAACTTGACATTTGTCACTTTTGCTTATCAAAATGGTTTTGGTAAAAGCAGGCTAACTGAGTGGCAGAACGCCTGACTGGATTTTCAGATTTCTCACAAACACATGTCTGTAATTTTGCAAATCAAAATAAACAGCTGGTTCAGTGGCTGACTGTGTCCAGCCAATGACAAACAAGGATTCGAATAAGGACACACAAGGAATCACAGACACACATTCAACAACCAATGAGATTCAGTCTTTGATGACTTTAATACTTCTTTGAATTATTGTGTGCTTTGGTGCCTTATACTCTGTATGTGTGTCTGTGTTTGTCCGTGTGTTTTAATGTGAAGGAGGTCACCACCAAGACACCAAAGTGCGTGTTAACATCAAAGTGAAGGATGTGAACGACAACTCCCCAGAGTTCGCTACCAACAACGAAGTCCTCATGTGTGAAACGGTCATGCCAGGGAAGGTACGTGTCTGTGTGTGTGTGTGTGTTTTGGAGGATTATAATAAGCAAACCTAAAATAATTTACCCACAACCAGTATTTAAAACTGATGTCTTCCTCTCTGATTGGTGATGGTTTAGGTCATTGAAACAGTAAGTGCAGTGGACAAAGATGAGATGGCTCACAGACAACACTTCACATTCAGCCTCGCTCCAGAAGTCGCCCACAACCACAACTTCTCCCTCAAAGACAACCGAGGTAAGTAACCTTTCTTTTTTTTTTCATCTCTACCACTTTTGTTGTTTCTTTTCGCTTCTTTCTTACTTTCTGTTTCTAGCCTTCCCTAGCAGCCAATCTTCACGTTTCTTCATCTGTGGTCTCTCTCCCTCCCCCCTTCACTCAGATTAGATCAAAGCATAACCAGATGGAGGCTTACAGTACCTTGTAGAAAGCAGCAGGTGCTCTGAATCTGTCTCTCTCTCACACACACACACACACACACACACACCAATGCACACATGTCCTGCGGGCTGTATTAATTGCGGTGGGGTCTCTGTCCGTCTGTACATATATCTTAGGGGGGTAACTGATTGAATTAAGTTTTGTGAGTACTGGGAGAGAGACTAAAAGAAAGGAAATGAGAGAAAGCGAGAGAGATAGAATATTTTATCATTATTTTTAAAAAGAACTTACAAATAAAAAATTAATCAGTTGGGACACATTCATCACACACAAACCTTTTAAGGGTTTTAAGGATTTAAACCTATGCAAATGCAGAATTAAAGAACAATTCCCCATTTGAGACTGAACAAATGGCCGGAGTCAAACACTGCTGTGAAAAAAACTCATCTATCTTTTTTCAAAAGGGAAAAGAACCAAATACAGTCCATTTCTCACTATGTCTGTGCTTCCTGTCAGATCCTCCACGGCAGGTAACCTGAGCTCAGGGGGGTCTTATAAAGCACCTTTCACACTGGCTGACAATCATCTGCCACCTTTTACTCTGTCCTCCATACAGTGTCCTTTCTTTCATTTAGTAATCTTGTACAAGACTGTCCTATTTAATATGTAAAGGTCCACTTTAGCAGCAGACTGAGAGAAAAGCAAGGTCCTGTTAGTCCGGTTCAGTCTATTTTGAGATGCAACTCTGGGAAAGGATCTCCATTATCAGGAGTCTCAGTCCCGATGGCTTAGTCCTGCAGCATATCCAGCAGTGAGTCTTTTAATCCACAAATTCAGAATGTCCCTAGTTTGTCGGCTTGACCTCGAGCCCAGCAGCGAAGTCATTGCTTCAGTGAAGGGGAGTCACTCTTTCCATCTGTCCAAATACTCTCAGATGCCTCACATCCACACACACATGCAAACATGCACACACACACATATACACCACTGTTGGCAGGAGGCTGATAGCAACAGATGATAGTGACATCAGTAACAGAGAGGGCTGGGGTCTACCTTCACTCTCTTCTTAAAGAGTTTTAGTGAGCCCCTCTGAGATTTCTTTTTTGTTTATTTCCAAGAGTAAATGTGTGCATATTTAATATAATTTGCTGTATAATTTTTCTCTACATTGCTCCAAGTACCTTGTTCGGAGCATTACAGTAGCGTTTATGTTTCACTTGTTTTGCTCAGTAATGTATTTTTAATGTAATTGTTAAATACAGTTTTCTTGGTGATGAAGCTTGTGAAACGCCTCATAACAGCAGTAACAATGGCTTCTGATTACACTTCCTCCTCAACTGATGCATCGACCCACTATTAATGTTATTTTATTAAATTTAAAACCACCAAAGTCACACCTCATTTGCTCTAGTGTGTGGGGACAATGATAAAAAAGGAAAATCTGCCTAGAAGTGTGCAAGTTCCTGAGAGAGCAAACGAGGAAAAAGTGTAATATATGTGTGTTTTTGCACATGTATGCGAGAGTATGTGATGAAGTCCAAGCTGGTGCAGCATGTACTGACTTATTTTCTTTTATATTTCCCTATTCTTTTGTAGTTTTAAGAAAGTACTTTTCTATGTCTGTCTCCACAGACAGCACAGCCAGTATTTATGTGCTCCGCAAAGGATTCAGCCGTCTGACCCAGGGTGTTTACTACCTTCCCATTGAAATAAACGACAATGGTTTCCCCGCTATGAGCAGCACCAACACCTTGACCATCAGAGTGTGTTCCTGTGACAGCAAAGACACCATCCTCTCCTGCAACGTGGAGCCCTACGTCCTACCTGCTGGTCTCAGCACCGGGGCACTGGTAGCTATACTGGCCTGTATTGTTATTCTGCTGGGTAAGAAGCTAAAATTTTTGCTTAAAATCTTTGTGTTTGTTTGTTTTGCCTGATCAAGATTATCTTGAAGTATGTTTACAGAATAAGTCAGTCAAGTCTGTCAACTCACTGTTCCAACACCACCAAACACGTCTCATATTTACTTTGCACTGAGCTGAGACGTGGGGGGCTGAGTCAGGCTACCCACCCCCAAGTCCTCATCTGAACTGTACTGCATCGTTTGAGCTGTTCTTAAGATTAGTGGTCCTGGAGTCACATGTCTCAGCAGTTATGGCATATGGCAGTTATCTCATACCCCAGCTTTGCATTACTTTTCAGTGTGGGCACATTGTCTGAGAAACAACAATGCTTTTGCTGTTTGCTTGTTTTTAGTTTTTCGTAACTGTGTGTGTGTGTGTGTGTGTGTGTGTGTGTTTTCACAACTGAGAACTTTTTAGAAGCTGACACGTTGATAACCAGATGCAATTAAAACAGCAAAAAAATAGCACAATACAATAATTCATTAAACGGTCTAAGATTTGATTAGACTATCTCCCACAGTGCATACTAATAATCTAAAGCTCGCTTTTCTACTTTTTCACAAAGATTGTGTGAGGATTGTTATGTAATCACTAAATGAAGAACAACTCTTAAATAGTCTGTTTCTCTTTTGGCAGCAATAGTGGTGTTGTTTGTTGCACTGAGGCGTCAGAAGAAGGAGCCACTGATAGTGTTTGAGGAGGAGGACATCAGAGAGAATATTATCACCTATGATGACGAGGGAGGTGGTGAGGAGGACACCGAGGCTTTCGATATCGCTACACTGCAGGTATGAAGAGGGGTACCCCAGTACTTTTAAATGTTTTTATGCTTTTGTTGAAGATGATAGGTAGTTAAAGACTGACTCTACTTCACTACAGGCAGGTCAAATGCCATTTGTATCTGTCAGTCTCTGCTGACAGTAAAAGGCTTATAAAACCAAACTACAAATATATTTAAATTTTGTCCAAATTATTTTTTTGTATTTATTAAAGATGGATGAACTCTACCTACAAATAAATACAAATTGTCTTAAGCTCTTTCTCAGTCTTTACAACTTTACAACTTAAACACTCTTTACACCTTTATCTGTCTGTTGGATTTTAAAGCATGGTGTTCTCTTTCTAACTGTTCAGAACCCAGATGGTGCCAATGGTTTCCTGCCAAGGAAGGACATCAAACCAGAGCTTCAGTATCCCATCAGGCCCGGTATTGGCCGTCCTGCAGCCAACAGTGTCGATGTTGACGACTTCATCAAGACTCGAATTGCAGAGGCAGACAGCGACCCGACCGCACCTCCCTACGACTCCATTCAGATCTACGGCTATGAAGGCAGAGGATCGTTGGCTGGCTCATTGAGCTCCCTCGAGTCTGTCACAACAGAGTCTGACTTGGATTATGACTATCTGCAGAGTTGGGGGCCGAGGTTTAAGAAGCTGGCCGATTTGTACGGGACCAAAGACTGCTCCATTAATGATGCTGATGATGGTGAAGACTCTTAACAGTGGTCTCACTGAGTGGACGCCCCAGATTTCTGATTTATTGATTCAATGACGATTTGTTAACTGTGGGTTAACGCTCCCCAGTTACCAATTGTTACCAACTACCAACTGATCAGTTCATGCCAATTTGTCAACGAAAGTTAACAACTCTTCATTCCCTGGCGCCTCCCTGGTCCTCCAAGACGATTTGTTAATGAACACATAATGAATGCTTGGACTCAAACAGCTCCCAGTTTTTTCCCAGATCTCTCCTTTCCCTCCTGTATCTCCTTCCCTCTCTATTTCTACAGACTTGAGCATCGTAGAGCTGGGAGATTTGTTATGTCACCTTTTGTCTGTTTGGAAGTAAATTGCTGGGGAAAAAATGTTGCTGTATGATCAAAACGACTTGCTTATAGCAAACTGTTTAATCTATTAGAGGTTCTATATACTTTTGTGGACTGGATTCACCTACTTCCTCAGTGGATCCTGAGAGAGATTTTATTCCTTTATCAGGTTCCTGAGAGGTTTTAATAGGTTCCATAGCAGCTCTCTTTCTGGTGTATGTAAAAACACACTCGAAAGAGAGGAAGAGAGAGATAGAGGCAAATTAAAAGACAGAAGTTAATATGGGGTCCAGCAACTGCCTGATTTTATGTACGGTAAAGTGTCAGTAGGGTCGCACAGTTGAAACAAAGTAGGGTTTTTTTTCTTTTCTTTTTTTTTTCAAATTTGTTGTTGTGTGTGCAGGATTCGGCAGGTACTGTGGTGTAGATGGCATGACAGACTCTGGGTTGTTGATACTTTGAAGATGCTCACAGCATCTTCAAAGTATGGTGGCCTTATAATAAATAAACAACAACTCCAGGGGTGAACACAACAAGTGTAATGATAGAGACCGCTAGCTTCAGTAGCTACACACAGACAAACGAACACACGAGGATTGAGTATCTGTGAAAATGCTACTCAAATACCTTTGTTTTTTTTGTACTCCCAAAAAGAGACAAACTAAACATGAATTCAGTTTTAAAACTGTGGATGATTCTTTGTTTTCATTCTTCACTGCAGAGAAGACGTGACAACCCCCATCCTAGTCCACACCCCTGTGTCCCCATTCCTCCCATCAACAATCACTTCCCATACCAAGTCCACCAATGAATGATCACTTCCTCATTCGGAGTCCACCAATGATGATCAATCACAATGAGTAAAAACCTGTGAGCTCTAAAAATCGCCTTAAACTTAATGGACACTCTTGCAACGCAGTGCATTCTCTTTTTTTCTCTTTTTGTTTCTTTTTGTAACTTGATACGTATATTCAGAAAGCAAACTATTCTCCATGTTAGGTATGTACAGAGCAATGTGCAGACGTGATAAATCATTTTGAGGATCCAACTTGCGCCTCGTGCACTCTTAAAACAGAATGTACTGTTTCTGCCAGCACGGTAGATGTAGTCCGAGAAAATGTGCGTTGTGTGTTTTTCCCAACACCAGCTATGTTGGCAGCACCATCTGTTGTATCAACACATGTTGCTATTTAAACATAAAATGTGCACATTGGAAAATAACACCAGGTGCATTTTCTGAGCTACATATACAAAGAAGCTGAAACCAGGACATGCTTTTTAAGCGTGTAGGTTCTTGTTCAATCTCTTTTTTAATGTTATTATATTATTATGGTTATTATTGTTGGTTTTTATTATTATTATTATCATTATTATGACAATAATTGTTCTTTCTTTGGCTGCAGCTACACAGGAACAAATTCATGTTTAACTTTTTGCTGTTCAGATTTGGAGTTCCTACGGTTGTCTCAACATGAGGAGATTACATGGTATTTGACTTTCAGTTGTGGACAGCTGTAAGAAAGTTACTGCCAAAAGTTAAATATCAACTTTGATTTATGCCTGTGTGAATACAACCTCTCTTAATTTGTTTTTGTTTTTTCTTTTCTTTTTTTTTAATTATTTGGCGTTTCGTCGTTCTTTCTCCCTGTTCAAGAGGAAAACTAGCAATCTGTGTTTGTTGCAGTGAGAGAACGCCTCGTTTTTATTCTCTGTCAAGTTTTATGGTACCAATTTGTACAATTTTAAAAGTTCTTATTTTAGTATACATGCAGAATATTCCAGTATTACAACAAAAAACATGTTAAGAAGATAAGACTAAAAAAATGTTACAGCATCACACTTATATTTTCTGAACATTGTACTGTTGCTTTACTATGTGCTTCAATCTCTGAAGCAAAAAAAAAAAAACTTTGAAATAAATGCTCTTTTTATAAAAATGATATTGAACTGTGTATGGAGTGAACTCTGTGTTAACACATTGTGTGCATTTCTGCTGAAAGGATATCCTTTGTGGATGTAGTGGCAGTCAGGTCTACCTGCAATCCACATATGGTAGATTACAGCACTACATAAAACAAAACTCGAAAAAGCATGAGTAGGTTCAATCAAATACATGACACTTTTCTTTCTACAAAACCATTTAAATCTGACTTTACTCTAGTCATCTTACATATGGGACTGTTTGGTAATTAAAGGAAATCAGAGAAAAAATAAACATGACTAAATCCTTGTTCAGCCTGACTTTCACCCTGCATGTAACAACACATTGACCTGACTCAGGCCAGTCTGGCAACAAACTCAATCCTGACTCAACTTTGTGTGCAACACAATGCTAGGCCGTTCAGCAAAGGGGCTGCAGTGACCTATCAAATACATGTAGGCGGCTCATTCACAGTTTATTACTTTGTAATGTTTGCAACTGTATTTTCACTATTCACTCCATTTTTCGTTGCAACAAAAGATGTGTGTGGCTCACACACCATTAGAAAGACAGTACAGTATTTATTCACTTCACTCATAAAGAAATGCCATGCACGTGCAAACACATGTACACAAAGTATACAAATACACACACACAGATTTCATTCATTCCGTCCTGGGGGAGCAATACTGAGAAAGGTCAGGCAGCACTTTGGATGAACAAAAAAAGAGGTGTTAAAGAAAGAGAACGACAGTGTGAAGACACAGAGGAGGAAGTGAAAGGAAAAGGGAAATGGATCAGAGTGACCAGGGAGTGAAAAGAGGGGCAAAGGATGAGAGGACTGATCCAGCAAAACTATAGCCTAGACCATGCTGTAGATAGATTACTGATATATTATTCTACTATGTGTAAGACGTGAGACTGTGACATTAATATTTCTACTGATCTCTGATCAGGCTTGAACACAGTATTTAGCGGAATTAAAAGCGGACTCAATAAATTAGGCCTGCAACTAGCAATTATTTTCATTATCCATTATCTGTTTTGCATGATTATTTTCTAAATTAATCATATAACTGATTAATTGACTAATTGTTTCTGCTCTACAATGAATACCGGGGAATTGTAGGAATGGTTTAAAATAGTATGTACTGAAACCAAATAGGAGAAAGAAGCTCTCTACCTTTTGTGCAAGTAACATTCAAGATTGGCGAAACATTACAGCAACAATAAAAATTACTCTTCATATAACTAAGGCAGAATAGAAAACCAAAGGAGCACAGGAAGGAGACTTTAAAGCTACACTAAGATTGTGATGTTAAAAGAAAGCCATTTAGTCCAGATCACAAATCAAACTCCTACGTCTTCTAATTGATTTCCCATAGTTGCCACATGTACCCAAATTAAATTTTTATGACAGGTGAGTACATGTTTCCACCCAAAAGACTAAACAGAATCTGTAGCTAAATGAATTAGCAAAATATATGAGATGGAAGTAAGGCGAGTGTAAATAACAGAGGGAGAAAGATCAAGAGGAAAGGAGAAAAAAAAAAGAAATAAGTGTACTTTTGTGCCTCCTGCTAACAATGTTCCCACTGGGGAAGCGGGAGGAGAGGTGAACTTCTGCACCTGACTGAACCTTTTTTGTTGTGTCTCACTGGGAGAAAGAGAGAAGAGACAGAGAGAAATCGAAGAAGAATCAATCAGAAAAGGGAAGAGGACAAGTAAACTACTGTGTCTGCCAGCTGAAGGTGAGAGAGGGGAAGGAGAGAGGAATGAAAAGAGACTGAAAAGAGGACATGCAAAGGAATGAGTTTAAGAAAAGGGGAGGATTAAAAAGCAGAGGATACAGCAAGGATGAAGAGAGGGGTGGTGAACTTTTGCACCTGTTTATGCAAACTTAGCATCTCCAGCTGGGAGAGAGACAGATGCATTTACAAGGACAATCAGGTTTGGCTGGTAAAAAAAAGGAAAAAATACGTTTTAACAGCTAATGTGCCAAATGTGATCTTATTAGGGCATGTAATCAGATATTTTATCAGTTTAAACAGCCATCACAAGATTAGCAGGCGATCAGCAACTACTGTATTTGAAGATCAAGGGTAGGTGAGTGTGAATGGCCAAGATGACAGATATGGGAGCTTTCTCTACAATTCTGTTTATGTTGTTCTCAGTTATGATCATACTGTTTGGTACAGCCATCAATATCTTTGGGAAAAGTTTTTTTTTTTTTAAATGACAAAATGCATTAAAGTATAATACATAATCTCATGATTTTAAACAAAAGTTTATTGAACATTCATTAATTTTTTTTAACAACATCGTAGTAGTTAAACTTTTAAAATGAAAGATATTTGCATACTCATTGATTCTGGATTTGTAGATGCAATTTTAAGAGGTTTTAATTTAATTGTTTTGTATAAAAACCACACTGGACGCAAATGATTTTTCAAAACAAAGTGTTTCTATATGTCTTAAAACATGACTGGAGAGTAAGCAGCGACAGTGCAGCTGACCAAAGTGATGATGTTTGTGTGAAACTAAATAGTTAGAACCAAACTTCAATTTTAGCAACTACAACAGGCGGCAGTGAATTCTGTGTGTGTGTGGGCTGTTTGTGTACAAGAATGAGTGTGCCCTATCCTCATTATTTAAATCCTTAAATACCTGAACTCCATGAGTCCCCTTGGTGCCAGACACCATTCTGCCACACAAAATCTCATGAGGGAGAATATTTGTCTGTGCGTGAGGGGACAGGATGATTGTGCATGTGTGTGATGGATATGTTAACATTATGTTACGTTATGATATGTTAACATCCAAAGAGAACAGTGTTCCCACCAAAATATTTCTGTGCTCAGGTTTGTTTCCCGGGGTTTGTGTGTGATGCACTAAAGTGACATCATTTGTATTCATGTCAAAAATGTGCGATGCAACAGGATTAATCTGCAGCTCACACCCTGTTTTCCACACCTCATGTGGAGAACATGCTGCTGCTTTGTCTTTGCATGGTAGTTCCAGTGTGGGTGTGTGTTTGGACCACGGCTTGAGTAAAAGAGTGTCCTCTTTTGCTCATATTACATTTATGGAAAGTTAAAAGTTTTTGTCTGATCGTCACTTCACAAAGGTGTGCTTGAGAGTTAAGATTTGGTTTGAAGGTTAGAATTAGGTGTAGCAACCCCATACCTGTGACATGTTAATGAACATGTTAATGAAATGTAATAACCGGAACAACATACCCAAATCAAAACCGGTAAGACTGGCAGTTATTAGATGTGCCAGCATTATACTTTACTTTAGTAACATCATGTTTAAGATTTCTAGTAGTGGCTGGTAGTGGTAACTACCCTCAATAACAGAGGACACACTGAGGACAGAGCAGTCCTACATTCATTAGCAGTTTTATTTTGCCTGGTAACAAAGGGAAACAACACCAGCAGGGGAGAGCAAACCAGGCTCCTTACCTTTCTAGCTGCAGCAGCTGTGGCCAAAGCTTACTAAGGTAACATTAGCTATCAAGCCATCTTCTCTCCTCACTGCTGCACTTGAGGATGACTGACACTGAAACGCCACTGACAGCATTATGTCATTTAACGACACTTGTAGCATATGTCACATCATAAAGTGTTTTCTTGACACTCCCCACAATCAGATTAACAGTAGTTTAGTTTTTGAATTTAGGATAAAATCCTATCTACTGTCACAAAATCCTGTGGTTGGTCCAATTTGCAGTCTCATCATAAATGTACCATACCAAGTTTGATTAACTTAATAGCTGTTACAATAAAATCAGACTTTTGCCGCCATTCTAGATATGCATCACTTACCAGGCTAACAAATCAAGAAATAAATCCATGATAACATTTGACACAACTTTGACACTGTGACAACTCAGATATCAACACATTAGATTACTCTCACCTTTCACAGGAAAGTACAAAACCTATTTTTGATACTAATGAACGAACAGCAACAACTTAATTATCAATGTTTCAAGCGCAGTAGAAAAGTAACACAGTGACTATGTGACAAATCACTTCTCCCTGGGAGGAATAATTGCTACTTGGAGTTGAAGCGCAACGCTATCTGTGTTGTTCTCTTTGTTTCTATACAGCATTCCCCTTGTGCTATAATACCTTGTGCAATTGAGCATTGTGAGAAGAAACTTAAAAAGCATGATTCAGCAGCTTAAGGTAAAGAAGACTGGGGAAAAAAATACAAGTCATTTGAAGCGGTAATTTTTAGCCTTACAAATCTGTTTCCTTTTTTTGTTCCTTCTACTTTCTACACTTTAACTTTCTAGCTGAGCTTGCGGCCTACATGACTAGATTTAAATTCAGCCAGGGGTCTTTAAAATACAGAAATATCTGAAGAAAACGTGCGATTCGTGTGGAGTAACAGTTTATAGCTTAACTAAAGTGAAAGTTACCATCTCACCTGTGCTAAAGTTAAATTAATCCACAATAACCAAGTTTAAATGCTGCAGTGGTTTAGAAGATAAGCTATACTTCCCTTCATCTCACTTTTATAATCTTTCTGTATCTGACACCAGTCCTGATTTATCTCCATTTCTTTTCTGTTTTCCTTCTGAATACTCATTTTCCCGTCACACTTGTCTTTTTGCTCTTTCATCCTCCTTCTCTCTCTGTCCGTGTCTCTCTGCCTCTCGCTCCTCACTCCCCTGTTAAGATAATTACAGTTCATTCTGTGTCAGTGTGTAGGGGGATCCCAGGCTGGCTGAAGCCTGATTAGTTTTTAATCATGAAGTGGCACTTGAGTAAACAGGGAAATATTCTTCCCGTCACTCCAGAGAGGAGAGATGCGTGTGTGAAATAGTTTGTGTACAAGCTGGTTGGATGTCCTTGGGTGCACTACAAACAGACAGTAAGTTAATTAACCAGTCAGGAAGCCAGTCAGTAATGTAGTTATTCATTCAGTTCGGCAGTGAGTCTGTAAGTTGGTTAGATGCATGGGGAATGTGTTTTTGCATCAACTGGATGTCCTTGACTGCACTGCAAACAGAAACACAGCAAGCAACTGCTCACATGGTAAATTAAGTCAGTAACATCAGTAAGTTAATTACTGAGATGGAAAGTTAGTCAGTTATTTAAGGAGTCAGCCAATCCAACATTTTGTAAATACCGTATTTCCTCAAATAGTCACCAGGGCCTTTATTTAACTCAACTGCAAAAGATAGGAGGCCTTTATCTGGAGCAGGCTTGTACAAGAGGCAGGCCTGCGTTTCCAATTCCCTCTGTTTGATAAGTGTAACTGGTTATATTTTAGTACGAAGCCTTGTTTTGATCTGCTCCCATTTACAAGTTACAGCATTATGCTGTCAATACAAACCCACACTTCCTGTAACCATCACAAAGTCAAAGCCCTCTTACGTTTAAGTGGACAGAAACCCTTCAATTCTTTTATTGTAAAACACTGAATGATGTATGTTAGAACGAAGTACAGTTGGCTGAGATATTAAAACACATACACTCACAGTGACAGAAGTAAGACAGAAATACTGTACAAGAGTAATTCAGAGCAACAATGTGTTGGAAATAGCTTGACTGTATCGTTGAATTTAATAAATTAAAGCAACAGAAATGTCCATTATGCTGAACCATCATGTAGAGTATATGACAGATTGCCCAGCCTGTATTGAAGGGGGGGCATGCCCCCGGACAGTCCATATCAGACTGCCAGTTTTTATTAAAGAAAATAAGGTATGTATCACTCAGTTTGGCAGGATACTGATCTTTCAGCATGAACCTTAATCCAACAGGCATTTGACAGATGGTAGAATGAGAGACATGGCCAAGTCTGACACAATCCAAAACAACACAAACTCTCAAAATTATATTATACAGTAAAAATAACTTCAAAACTTTTGAAAACTGAACTCCTCAGAGATGACTATGAAGGCAAAGCTTGATTTGTATTCAGCCGTCTTCGGTCATAATAACTGAATAAACATATATAAATAAATAAACATATTTGGGTCCAGATTTTACACAACATACAGAGTACTTTTGTACTCTGTGGCTGTGACGTTACTCTAAAACACTGAAGGTTAGGTTTAAACACAACATTTATTACTAAACTCAAATTAAAAAAAAAAAACAATTAGCAGATCTGTGTAAAGAGGCATCAGAATTACTTTGCTAAGTGTGGAAAATAGAACCTAAAATATGCAGGATTGTGGTGTGTTTTGTTTGTGCTGTGAAGGCAAACTGAACCAAACACAGGGTCATGCCACAGCCAATGTGTGACCAACAACCAAATGATGTTAAACCAAACAAATTTCATTGTCGGTTGCTCATCTTTCTGTCATGGAATCTAAGATCCTTCTATTAGCAATCCAAATAATTTTCTGTGTTATCTTGACCAAAGATGCTCATAACCAGCCCCTTCTTCAAATAACAAAGACATACAAATTCCATCCTTAAAAAAACAATTCTGTTCTTTTCTCTTTATATATATATATATATATATATATATATATATATATATATATATATATGAGATAAAAAACACACGTGTCCACGCCACCCCAGAGCTCCCATATAGGACGAAGCAGCATGGTGAAGAAAGGGGGGGGGGGGGGGGGGGGGGGG
>JBBMJY010000003.1:3419108-3476041 GCA_037833715.1 Toxotes lorentzi
AATATATATATATATATATATATCTCTCTCTCTCTCTCTCTCTCTCTCTCTCTCTCTCTCTCTCTCTCTCCCTCTATATATATATATATATATATATATATATATATATATATATATATATATACATTCTCTGTGGCTAAAAGTCAAAACTGTTTGCTGATAATGATGTTGACCGCTGAAACTGTTAGGTATGCCCTCAGGTGGGAAACATTTTTTTCAAGGATCAACTTTGGCCCAACCACTGCAGCAGCTAAATCTCAGCTGTGTGGTGCACCTGCTGCATGTCCTGGGGAAATACGAGGGAAAAAAAGAGGTTTTCATGCAATTTCAGAGAAATTGACGGCTGTAATGGCAATTAGTTGAGTTAAAAGCTTAGTACTGTTTGAAGCCACCAGCTGGACTATTATGGGTCAAAATTTGGGTTGGTACTCAAGCTGTGTCATGGAAAGATTAAATGGATCCCTAAATGACTAAGAACAAAATGGCATTCAGGCCCATAAGCTGAATTGTTTTAAAAATGGCTCTCTAAATGATGCAGTATGCAGGAAAATCCCAGTTTGTCAATAATATAAAAAAAATGCAAATCCTCCATGAAAATGGTTCTGAATGCACTGAAAAATGTCATAATGCATGTTATGAGTGATGAATTAACTGCATGACATGGCGCTGATGTGCATAGTTTAGTTATAGGTTTATTCTCTAGTACATTTAATATGTCATTTAAATATGAGACTAAGTACCCCACGGCGTTCTGCCTCCACCATCTATCTATCCATCTCATTGCCCATCTGCCTCTCTTCTTATGCTCCTCCATCTCTCCATGTCCAGCTATCCAACACATAGTGTTGTGACTGATGTGAAATAAAAGCCATTGTCAGGTGCCTGTTGCTTACTATAGTCTCATATAGATCCATGTCTGGAGGTCACTGTTTCCACAGAAGCACGCACACACGCGCACACACACACACCTACCAACATCTCTTGTCTGTATAGTCAATACTTTGCCAACAAAGCTGGCCACGTGGCCATGCACACACTTACAGAAAAAAATAAAAGAAATATGTGCACACAAAGTCATGCATACACACACACAAACACAGAAGGGACAGCAGGCTCTCTGATGGAGTGGTATTGACCTCTGTGGTACAGTGAATCAAACTGCAGCTCTCTGGTTTTGGTTTTGTGTGTACGGTGGTTTTTGTGGTGTATGTCTGATGCTGAATATAATAAAGGGGAGGTTAGGGAGAGGGCACTTGTACACAGCAGAGACAACAGACAAAGCAATGAGAGCAGAAAAAATACAATATGTGTGTGTGTAAGAGAGAGATGGACAGAGCAAGCCTGCGTGTCAGTGAGTGAAGGTTATGTAAAAGCAATCAGTGGCCTGTTTAATCTTTCAGAGAAAGAACTTGCTCATTTCCATAATCATCATCTCTCTTTCCCTGATCCCCCACACTGCTTTGCAGCAGAGCCACCAGTCTGAGACAGTGAAACAAGTCTGTGTGGAGACCACCTCCTGCTCTCCAGATCTGTCCCCATAGTCCTCCTCTAGTCACATCACCCAGCCACACTCAAAGGTGGGGTGAAAGGCCTGCCATCCTAGAGAGGGGTAAGACGCCATAATTTCGGACAGTCTCTCCTAGAAGGCATTCATCAACATTTGATAGAAATAGTGTAAAGGATAAAAAGGCAGCTCAAGAGAAGTTCCCTGCTTACTTTCTCATCTCTGCACATTTGGCCAACTGCTATGTGAAGTGGGCACGATTGTCAGATTGTTACAGAAATTCTTCTCCTTCTGACCATTGTTGGCCCATGTAATGTATTTCTACAAGCTGTGTTTACTAGAGAAAAGCCCATGGATGTTCCTGTTTAATGTCTTACCAAGCCAGATACCGAGACAGTCTCGCACTTGAAGCAATTAAACCACAGAGCAGTGATAAAATCTTAACTTCAGGTGTAGATTCTGCCAAGACAGACTCACTTCTTGTCCCAGATTAAAGGACTGCCAAAAATAAAAAAAAAATAAAATGCACAGATATGACAGTAGAAGCTGCCATCCTAAATTACATCATCACATGTATATTTGTATGTTCTGAAATTAACTGGATTTGTTTATGATTGGACCACATGCTTATGCCTGTATCAGTGCAGTGTAATAACTCAGCATTCAGGACTTTACTTAAAACTTTGTGTATGGCTGTGGCCACATTGTCTCCCACTGGCTCCTGCACAAAGAAAAGAATAGGTGTGCAAAGAACTTGTCTCAGATAATCCAGCACACAAATTGCCTTCCTGTCTCCGCAGTAAACTACTGCCAGTTCCTTAGCCTGTGACTTCTATCATCCCATCATACCGGCATGCCTTAGGTGACAAGTTTGGAGCCACAGAAATAGTTTTTAGCTTATTTTGTTTAAATTGTGATAATGTCTTGGTACTGCAATCTAGAAGCAAGTCTGCCATTACAGGAAGAGCAGAGAAAAACTGTGTAGATCCAGACCTGAATTCAGCCAAAATATTTTAGGCCAAGTGAGGACACACAACAATGATCTCTGCAATTTAGAACAATACACTAAACAGTGTGTAGCCAGTGTGACCTAGTAAATAGTAAATCATGGAAACGTTCAATACCGGAGCCAGGCTATCCTTAGCTCAGTAATATTTGACTGAACAAACAAAATCGTCTATCAGCTGTCTGACTGGACCAACCAAAAATAAGTTATCTGATTGAACCCACTATAAAAGTCTAGCATGTGAATTATTCGCAAACAGAAGCCAAAAGATCAGCAACTGAGCCCAAATAAATGTCTCCAGTGGATGGACAGACTGAAAGGATACCTTTGCCCTGCCATGGTTACACGCGGCACTGATTCTGACACAAAAGAAGATATTACAGCCATTTGAGCTGCAATATTGCCAGTGCCAGAGAGGCAGAAAAAGCAGAAGGAAAAGGGGGAAGAGAATATAAAAGGGGGACAGGGAAGAGAGACAGTCTAGATGAATCCCACCCTCCCCTCTTCCATTTAGCATCAACTGAACCCGCTCATATTTAATGCATTTTTAATGAACTGATCTTTCATTGCAAATCTAAAGCTAATTTGGTGTGTTATGAATCCTCTTAGCTGGTTAGCCAATGTGCTAAAGCTGATGGTTGCTGTGATGCTTGTGTTTGCGGGCGTGTGTCTGTGTGTGTTTAAAGGGAGATTGCTGCAGTGATATGTGTACATGTGTGGCTCTGTGCGCATGACAGTTGTTTTGGTGTGTGTATTGGTAAGGGCGCTGCTGAGGCTGTGTGTGGCTCACAGATGGGTTGGATATGCAGAGTGGGCACAGAGGGGCTGGCTGAGCTACAAGCCATATCAGCCAACAGCGTCATTACTCACAATTAGACCCTAAACAGATTAAAGAATAGGGTGACAACCAGCCAGCCAGGCAGTCACATAGAAAGAAAGAAATGGTATCATTACTTGCCCTGTTTTCAGCATTTTCATTTATTTCTTGTGTATTGCTCCTTCATTCTGAACAGAGCACCATGAAGTGTTTGTTTGTACTTTCTTCATTGTGATGCTTTGAAGTCATATTCTTTGGAGCTGCCTTCGTAACTTTGACTTGACCTCTAGACGATGGAGCTGCTTTACTTCTAATGGTTACACACAAATGCACGCTGAAGCCCTCTCTGGATATTAGTATTACCAGGGGAGGCTGGTAATTAGGTTTTGCCCATGCACACCAATAATTTCAATCAGTCATCCAGATGGTAAAATTATTTACTGGAGGTTTATGGCAAACCAGGGACACTGAGCACCACAACACCAACCAGTACAGGAAAACAGGAAAAACTCTAATGACTGTTGCTGCTGTATCCTGCTTCTGGCTTTACTGTAAGGCCCTATAATGGGGATGCCTGCAGCAGAGGTCTCGTGTGAAACAGCTAGCTGGGAAGTATCCTGGAGTGTCAAAATAATGACATATATAGACACAGACATTTTCACTATTTAGAAATAAAGCAGATTGCTGGAAACTTGTAAAATTGCTGTTCAGAGGTGATTTTTTTTTTTCACAAGTCCAGCAGCTAACATGATACATATTCCAATAACAGTTATAATATTAAACCAGTCTAAAGACAACGTTCGCTCCACAGGTAGAGAGAAATGACCTGTGTGTATCTAAAAACTTAAAAGCACAACATTAATGTTGTCATGCTGTCTACCTGCTGCAAAAGACAATGGACCTAGTGTGTGCCAGATGTGCTACATTAATGTAAAAACTCAAATTAGAGATGACTGAAGTGTAAACAGGCAGAGCTGCATTTCTGGCAAACTGTCAATACAGGATTTAATCAGTATTATTGATCGGCTACAGGGGATCATGAAAAGAGACATTTTCCATTCCAAGTCTATCAGTCTGCTCCTCTGTCAGCTGTCACCAAACTGACACTGACACGAACGCATGTCAACAAAAGAGCCTGAACAATTTACATTTAACAGCCTTATTCCTGAGGAACCATCCACAGCCTTCATAAAACACAGAACCAGATTGTGATAGCTAACAGCTAATTCTGCACTTCTGCAACAAAAAAACTTTTCTTGTTAATCTCCTCATTAAACCTCAGGGTCCTGTTTTATTCATGCAAGCGCAACAACAAGTGCATAGTGTGGGTAGACGTGGGTGCACAGACTGTGTGTATCCAAGTGCACCTTCAGTTTTGGTTCATCTAGGTGCAGCAGTGTAAAGGCTAAATGTCTGGTGAAGGTTGAATATAAATCAGAGGGTGTGGTGATTAATACATTCAGTCTTAGTCACATCACTGGTCTCATCACTCTGAAACAGCTTTGCCAATCAGCGACTCATGACGACAACAACAGATAAACAAATTTTAAAAAACTGATTTGCCAACTTTCCTGCTTTAAACACAAATAGCCATTAATTTTTTTTATGCCAATTTAAAAGCCTCTACTGGCTGGGAAGCAATTAGCTAAAAAGGTTTATTCACATTTCAGTCATCATGGCGTCATCGCTGCGCATTTGCTCTGTGTATTTAGTTTGTTGTTGTCGCTGATATAATCCCAGTGGATCAAAGTAGCAACATTTTTTTTTGCTACTTAAAATTCATTAACCAAGTGCAAAAAGACTGATTTTACGGTCTCAAATTGTTTAGGTTATAGTGCACTGCCCATAGGTCTTTTTAAATGAGAACAACCATTTTAAAAGAGCAAGCATCTGTTTAAGGGGACTGAGTGCAACCTCATATCGTGCTCTCCACACATGGAACTGTGCCTCTTAGGACAAAAACATATTTTGACGAATAAAACCAATTTATAAATTTCTTACATTGAAATTTCACCCAGTGGGTCCAAAAGGTGACATGTAAAATTTCCTTAATTTCCATCTACAGTTTTTCTCTTCACTGCACACTTTGTGTCCGAGACATGAAAAGAAAAATGTTCCTTCAGTTAGAGAGATTAATTTAGCACATGGTGATGTCTTTAGAGGTTTGGAAGTGACAGGTTATACTGTGGTGTATAATTGAAGCTTCAGGCACACAGTAACCGCAGTTAAGACTCTGTTAATTGATTTGTCAAAGAAAACTCCAAAATAAGTAAAAATCTATGCTCGGAATGGGGTAAAATGACAAGGGTCTGTTTTATGTATGACACCACATTAATAAGTAATAAGTTAGTAACTTTTCATACAGTGCCAGTTAACATTGTCATTTTCAGAATTATTACGCCAACAAATGCTGGTTGAAATTATTGTTGTTAAACACTGCTGTGTTACTCTGCCACGCCTGACGCATCTGCTTCTCTTTTCAAATCAAACTGAATTTTCACTGTGCCATTTTCTTCAATTGTAAGAAAGCAAGTAAAAGTGCTCTGCAGTGACTTCATCAAATTAAATGAATGGCAGCACAACAGCTGTTGCCATATTGAGACTCTATATCACTGATACGCAGTGATATAGAAAGCCTAAGCTGACCACCTACAGTAAATGTCCACCTGACAGAGTTTTGGATATTTCCACATCACGCTTGTGCTTCATAAGAGCTGGTAATAAAATCGGTATCTGAATTCAAATTCTACGGTAGGAAATTTTACCCAGCACACTCAGCAGCCGGTACAACCCGTCTGTCCTAATTGGCTGCCTGTATTGTATGGAGTGTAATACTTATTACATACAAGACAAAAGAAGAGGCAGATAATATAAACGCACCTAATTCTCTTGTCTCCTTTCTTGTCTTTATCCCTTTTTGCCATTTCTTTTTTCTGTATCCCCCTCCTCCTCTCTACTGTCCCTTTTTAACCTCCTCCACACCATCTGAGATCGTCAATTTATATTTCTTCTCGTCTCATTTTCTCCTCTATTTCATCTCTTATGTCCGCCCAACCACCCTCCTTTCCTCTCTTCTCTCCCATCTCCTTCCCTCTCCTCCATCGTCCGTCCTCGACATTTTCCCCTCTCCTCTTCTCATTCTCTCCTCTCCCTCTCCTCCTCCTCCTCCTCCTCTCCTGACAGAGCTATGAATAACAATTAGAGGATATACAAGTCAGAGAGAAACCGTTTAAAAGTTTGAAATCGCTTCTCAGTAAAGTATCAGCCTGTTTCAGCCTGAGGGAGGGAGGAGGGGGCTATGGCTAAAACCAGGTCCGTCACCGAGGATACTGAGAGAAAAGGGGGTAAATTATTATTTCTCCTCTGCTCTGCTGTCTGCCAGTCCTCAGTAAAGAGGAGATTATCAGTCGTTCCTGTCTGGTGCCCAGAGAGTTCTAGTTATCATGTGAGAGGGGCTTCAACAGCAACACAAAGAAACTCCTCTGATTGTCGCCGTCATGCCGCTGCAGCTTTAATAACAAGCTGGTAACAAAGAATCGTCTTTGGCTTGCTGCTTATTAAACAAGCTGCTTTGACAACATGCATAAAGCTGAGGTGAAGGCAGTCTTATTTTATTTTAGGATAGGATCTGTGGTGCAGTGGCACACCTTTCAACGTGTGAGCAGAATGCATTTTCAGGTTTGGAAGCTGTGAGTTGCTGGCAGGGCTGGGCTGGTTTTTACCAAAATAACCTCAGGGATTAATCTAAAGATTCATTAACAATTTTTTTTCTACAAAACAGCTCCACAAATGACAAACAAGACACAAGATAAAAAATAAAGATAACAGTTCTAGTAGCAGTATTTCCAAAAGAGGTAATTCACTATGAAAGCAAACAAGATTTAATGTAGTCCAATCCAAAAGCTATGCAACAAAAATGTATTTGAGAAGCTTATAATGTTCTGTTTTTTAGACCAAGAAGAGTTCATTCATCCCTCAGGTAAATTTCTCTTATTTGCTAATATTGTGCCCACCCTGCATAAATGATTTTTTCCTGTCTCTCCAGTTAATAACTGTTAATAAGCCGCTGATATGCTTGCATTTTCCGAGCATTGTCTCATTTGGCATGCACTTCACTCTCCAGATCTGTCATGCTTTCCTTCCAATTGCTGCCTCAGTGGATTCCCGTGTGACGTGAATCTGTTTAACTTTTAGCATCCATTTTTGCAATGCAAAACTCTTTGGGTCTATTTCCTTGTGTGAAACTTGATGACAGGACACATGCTTGAGCTCCATACGCCAGCTTTTAAAAACATCACAGCAACATTTTCCAAGCATTTTGAGAATAGATGTGGGACAGCCATTTAATGTTGGTTTGGCATCATTTAGCGAAGCTTGAGAGGTTCAATTAACAGTGAAAACCTCATGGAAAGGGCTTGGTCATCCACCACAATAAATTCCACAACTTTCTTCCTGCATCAGCTTTATTGTGATGGTGTTTCACACACTTCTTCAGTCCTTTCAACAAGTTATTACTTTTTTCCTCACCGTGTCTTGAAGATCTTGATCACAATCTTTTTCATGATGGTACGTTTGTAGTGTTGAAGAACATGGAACATAGAATCCCCCTCCTTTATATGCAGTCATATTGTTTATATCACTATTTAGATTTGTCCTCATTGTGAGTAAAATGCTTTCATGCAGCTGCAATAATTCTTAAACAGCTGCATGTGCTGAGCAGCACCCCACCACACTGCCAACACTCTCCCACCACCACCACCCATTTTTTGAATCCCCCTCCACTAACCAATTTCCACCACAGTCACCTCTGTCCCTTGCTCTGCGTCACGCTGGCTAATTGAAATTGGCACATTTAATTTAGCCCCACAGCCAGCTTCATTCCAGTGATGGATGGCAGTGGATGAGTGTAATTGAACTTTGGAGAAAAGAGGAAGGAAGCAAAGGAGGAGACATCAATTAGCATAACCTGACTGGCCACTTCATTTATCAACACAGACTGAGGGCCTGGAATAGAATAGAATAGAATAGAATAGAATAGAATAGAATAGAATAGAAATCAGTAAGGCTGTACTGTCTCCTTCATTTTGCAGTATTTTTGCAGTAAACACAAAAATGCAGAAAAAGACAATTTAAAAGGGGACCACTTGTGTAGTGTAACTGACAATTAAGATCTCTGATTCCATTTCATCTCTCTGTAATGCAGAGGGAGGCTGTGCCGTGCCTGTCTTTTCAGTTCCTTTACTTTCTTTTACGTAAAGTTTTATTTTTGGAGCGTATATTACTGTCAAGCCTCTGCTTCTCCGATACCTGGTGTGTGCATTTTAATAATGTCCTGTTTTCCTTTTTTCCATCCCTGTCTTTATTTTTCAAGCTGTCACTGCCATCAGCCCACACTGACACCACTGTATGTACTGTGTATAATTATCTGCTTTCATAACAGCTCATTTTCCCTTATTTTATTATTTATACCGTATTTCAAATCCTGACTCGTGTTTATGTCTGTCCAATGTTTTCCACAATGAGGCTGATATTGTTTCATAACTGGCAGCAGAATGTATTCTACCTGTTAGCTCTGGTTAAGCTGCACTTACAACAGATATATGGCAGGTCTGTGTGTGTCAGCTCTGTTTCCCCTGCATCTGTGCTTACTACAGAAAACAGTTCAGTCGCATGTAAACAGACCCAGGGTCTGTGTTGGGGTTTTGGTGCAGTAAGGCCCAAAACGATGTGCACTTTCCTTTGACCCAACCTGAGCCTGAACTTCAGCAGCATTGAATTTAATGAGCATGAACCTCATTATTTAATAATAAATGTTGATAATTTTATACCACGACATGCATGTTGCTACACTGTCACTTCTCACTGTTGATAATAATATCAAAGTGTTTCTGTATCTCAAACTTTCTTTGATCTTCTTCAGTTATGTCATTTTGCTTTATTGATTTTTGGGTGTAAATATGCATATTTGCGGAAGATAACAAGCTATTACATGTCAATGAAAGTGATGAAAAGGCCAAGATGGTAGAGATGCCTTTAACACAATGGACTGTTGGGGATGTTCCCATTTCAGGAGTGGCGCAGTGGCTTAGGGATTACCGAACAAGACTTAAGACAATAATTTCGAAATAATAATGATAACATAATGGCAAATTTCAAATCTGTGCATGCCAAACAGATGCCTTTCATGTCAAAAATCTCCTGTATGAGATTATTTGAAACAAAGAAAACATCAGGTCTAAAAATGAATTATAAATATTATAAATGTAATACTTTTCAGCTGTTGCTGGCATGTTATTTAGGTGCTGTTTTTAATTACTGGATTGACTGATTAAGTTAGGAAGGTAGGAAGAGACAGGCAAATAAAAAACATCTGCTGTTAACACGATGAAGTTACTTTGATATTCGAGACATAGCCTATATATGAATATTTCAAGTATATGTACACACAATTCACATAATATGGAAGTCTTGCAGAGAGAGTTCCGCAGACTCAGGAAGTACTCTACAACAAACACTGTTTGAAGAGTGTTTACAAAGCTTCCAGGCAAAACATAACTTCCACACTTGTGTTCCTTCCCTTTCTTGATATCCTTCTCCTTCCCTTCCCTCTTTCACCCCTCTTTCCTTGATCTCTCTCTCTCTGCCCTGTTGTTCTCCTTTCCATCCCTCCATCCCCTCTTTTCTGTTCCTCCTGCTCCGTCTCTCCTCTAGCTAATTAGATCAAGATATATAGTGACTGTGTGACAGTATTCTCCATAGAGCACAGGGGCAATATGAATAATTGAGAAGCTATTATCCTCTGCTATTACACCCTGAACAGAGCAACAGGGTTGGCTGATACGAATAATACCACAACCACCATCATTTGTCATCATTTGTGTCCTCTGCTAATGAATAAGAGAACATCTGTTTTCTTTCTTTAATCCAAATTATTATTATTAGCAGCGCGTTTATTCCTATCACTATTAGTATTATTTTGCAGTGCTATGAATTGCAATACAATGGTGTCTGCCTCCAGACATGGCACTGAAAATTCTGTTTGTGTTACCGCCATGTCACCACAAAGAGAAGCTGCAATTATTTCTATGTTCAATTGTAGTTCCTGTCCCAGTTTAGAGTTAATTTCAGCTCACAAAGAAAGAAAATTGTAAGGTAGAAAGTCCATCGAGGATGACAACAAATCACCAATCACAACCTTATTCGATCTGCAAAAAACCTACAGACATGGTAAAGGAGTTAGTGTCTGGCTGATACTAGCTACAATAGTTGGCATTTCTTCAGGGAACACTGATGTTAATTAACTCTGACCCATATGAACATAGTGTTACGCCCTTTACTATCAACAGGCTATAACAATGTGGTAACATTTCAATCTAACAGCCATAAAAAAGACAGGGGCAAGAGCGTCTTAAAATATAGACTGACCGTATGCATTATATACTGACAGCACATTTGTGCGGTCTCTTTAACCTTTGGAAAAAGGACACAATGTCCAACTGTCACAATGTCAATTCAAGCAACATGCTTGCATTCAGATTGATTCAATCTGAATCGCTTTATTCGCCAAAGGTACAAAGTAGGCAGGAATTTGACTTGGTGATACAGCGCAGTGAAAACTAGGAACAGGCAGCAACAAGTTATATGGTTTCATGGTGAAGCAGCTTTAACTTTACTTTCTTGAAGTAACAGTGAAATAGAAAGTAGAGCATCTTTAGATTGTGACGGTTCCGAGTGAGAAGGGGTATGTTTTTCCGGGTACAAGAGGGATTCTAATAAAAACCTACAGGTATGATTCGATCACTGTGAGTGGGAATGGCTTTACAAATATGGTACTGCAATCTGGAGCTGCAGAGAAATTTTTATTGTTAGAGCACTGCTCATCTCCATGCACACCAACAGGTGAAGGGCAAGTGAGAAATTAATAAATTAGAGTTCAACCAATATTTTGATGTACAAAGTTTTGCTAAACGAGATAAACACACACACACATCTCTGACCCACAATTAAATAATTTTGAACCAGAGAATTATTTATTTTCAACAGAAAACACTTTGAAAATTTTAAAGAAGAAAAACTAAACTTTTCAAAACTCGAGATATGAGCGGGATATGACGAATTACCTCCTTTCAGATAACTCCTTAAAAGAAAACACTCACAAACATTCTTGTCTTAGGTTAGTTGTGAGGACACTCATTGACATAATGCATTCCCTAACCCCTTTACATCAAAACTAAATGCCTAACCCAAACCTAAACCCACTTCTACCCTGAACCCTAAAACCAGGCCTTAACCCTCAAAGAGCCATTTTAAGGTGTGTCAGAAAATGAGGACCAGGCAAAATGTCCTCACTTCAGTGGGTTAAAATTCAAACCAGTCCTCACACTGTATAGCCATAGAAGTACACACACACACACACGCATGCACGCACACACACACACACGCACACACACATCAGTGGTGCTGAAAGAAATCCAATCAAAAAAGGTATTTGCTTTCTGTAATGGGGGCAGTGCAGAGTCTAACTGTATTCTTTCTTTTCTTTCTATCTTCTATTTTCCTTAAATCTGTTTCTTTATTCTCTCTTTGCCACCTTTCTCTTTCTGTCTTCTTCTGTCTTTCTGTCTGCACCTGTCCCTTGGCTCGGACATTGTTCTTTTTTCACACCACCCACTATACCATATGGTTGAGTGGAGGTGATATCAGTTTAACTAGCTGGACAGGAGAGAAGGTGAGGCAGGGAAAGAGAATGTGCGTGCAGGTCTCTGGAAACCATCAAGCCAACTACACTCACTGTTCAAGAGCAGCCATGTATAACCAAACACACAGACTGATCTAATGAAACAGAGAGACTGAGAGTTGACAAGACTGTGTGTGCAGTCCAGCTTGTTCACGGGCAATCAAAACTAAAGGAGGCTACCCATTTTGACTTTACTTCATATGTTTCATGTCTTAACTGGGTTAAAGCATCAAACTGGTGTTTATGCATGTTTCAGCCAATTTTCCAAAAATCACAAACATCACTGCTTAGGGTTTTTCATACCACAGTGTTTAAGGAACACTCTGGTGGAAATTAACAGACCTATGATATAATTTTTTTTATTAAAAGGATAAAGTAATGTATGCTATCATGTATGAACTAGGTAACAATCAGTGTGACGAAATGTATTGCCTCATTAATAATTCGATCATGATTCACTGTTTTCCCTAAGGTGAGGATGGCTTAATTGCACATAGATGTAGTTATAATATCATCATCATCATCAAGAGTCAAAAATATTATGTTTGTGTTAACTGCATTGCAACTAAGCTATAGCAAAACTCCTCCAATACAGTCAAACTAATATTACACTTGAAACTACAAATTGGACAGACACTGAACATTTAACAAAAATAACTTAAATGTTTGTTATTTCAGTGCATATGAAGCATATGTACACGCAAAATGTATTTTTGTCCATATTACATACAAGAAGTTTTATATGTTTGAGAGTTTCAGTTAACTGTAAACAGGATGATAGGATTGCAAGAATTTACTAAGCAAAAAGCATGAGATCTTGTGTTTGTGTCTTTGATCTTTTTTTCATGCTTCTTCTGACCCACCTGATAATTAGATTTATGCAGGGATAAAGGAGTATTTGAATGATAGTTATAGAATCCATCAGGATATTTTTGGGATGCTGTAAAATTTCATACCTTCAAAGTTAGAGCTAATTCTTCTGTTCCTCTGAAAATCAAAACAGGATGCAACAGTTTTACAGTTATGGGATGGAGTTTCATGCATACCTGCAGAAGCCCACAGGTCACTTGGGAGCAGATGAAAGTAGGCCAACAAGCGCTAGTTTTACCTAACTCTGACTATCGAAACCTAAAAAAAAATTAAAAAAGGAAAAGAGGGAAAAAAAGGAAAAAGACGTGAAAGGATTATTTCTGTCATGCCACAGGAGAACTGCTGTATGAAAACAATTAGTCTCATTTCTGCAGGTTTGATTAACGCTCTACCTAATGTTTAAGCCCTGAGACCTTAAGGCCACAGGAGACGGTGCTAATTAAAACATATATCCTCAGCCTTTCATTGCTGGCTAATAGCACCTTCAATTGTCAGAAATAGCTAATTTAATCATATAATTCTTTTTTTTTGCTTGTTGATTGCTGCCTAATTAGAACATATTACCTTCAGTCGTCATTGCTGGCTAATTAAAACATAGATATCTGTTCTTCATATTCAGTGTTCTTAAGGAATACTGATGCTTTTCTTGGCTCCTATAACCCAGTGGATCTGAACCTTTTTCCTCCCTCACCAGAAAGTATGCATCTATGTAAAGGTAGAGGCCACGCCTCTCACAGAAATAAGAAGAGCTTCCAGTCTCTATGTGCAAGAGATCAGACTGTTATTTGAAGTGCAGCAGAAAAACTTCAATGCAGCATCAGCTGTCAACAAACTGGTGTCACTGGAAATGTTTTAAGATATATACAAAGATATTTTGGAAATATCTTACTTTTGCAGTTTTATTTTAAAAACTGCCTCCAATTGAAATTAACCTGTATATTCAAAAACTTCTTCTCCTTTGCAACAGCAGCAGAGGCTCATGGGTGCTGTAATATTCCAAACTGATGGATAAAACATGAAATTTCAATTTCAAAAATAAAACTAAATAAATAGCCAGTAGGTTTATTTTTTTTATTTATTATATTTTTTTAGTCGAGGGCACAGATTAGTAGCAAAACTGACCCAAAATCCAAAAGTGTATAGATTTAAACTGTAGATTGTCAACACCAAAATCTTGAGCTTCCACCCACAATTCACAGCATGCATAACTGAATTGTAGAATCAGTGTCTGTATGTTTCCTGTAATTTTTTTTATAAATTTCCTCATTTATTTGTGCAGGATTATGAAACAGGCATGACACTGTATCCAGATTTCCCTCGCCTGCCATTTAAAAATGGATGGTTTTAATGTAAATCAACGAGCAGGTTAAGTGTTTAACAGGCTATTGAATTTTCTACATACATATTTATTCATGTAATTTAAAAGTTAATAGCACTTACAGTAAGATTCAGTTTGTAAAAGATTATGCTGACATAATTGAATGAAACACTGTCAGATGACAAACAAATAAATAAATAAAAATAAAAAATAGTATTTAGTGCTTCGCTAAAAACCTGGAATTAAGCAGAGGATGAGTGTTAGCGTATCCTTCACTTAACACCCCTGCTTCCACATAAACATGCTGTTGAGACATGACCTGTTGAGACCACATACCTTTTAGGTAAGAATGCTTTTAAAATGCATTTGCTAGTCATGTAAAATTCTACACTAAGACATTAGCAAGTGTCATGAAAGGTTCTTCTAATTATATAAATGTCAAAGTGTAAAATCTGTGTATACACATCTCAGAAAAGTGTCTAATACTGCATGACTGCTTCAATCACCGTGAGATACCGTGGCTTTCTCTGAGAACAAACATCCTGAATTATTCAGTGAATTCTTATATTTAATGCCTGCAATGGTAATTCTGTCCTCGATTCATCATTTGTTTGTTTTTCCGGATGAGGAAATTCATATCCACTGTATTGATATTAAATGGCTAAGCGTATGTGATTATCTTGACTCTTCCAGTTGGCTGGAGGGCTTTTAGTTCTGCGACTTTGCTCCCCATTCATTAACTAATCACAGGCTGTAAATCACAGCCGTTCATTGTAATATCAAGACTACCCTCAGAAGCAAAGTTTATGCGAGTCTGTGATGCCCTTGGCAGTCTGTGCTTTCAATTTGAAGATTCATCAGATTATTTCAAGGTTTACACTAGACCAAAATGGCTGATTTATTAAAGCCTGAGAAATATAAGATCGTATTAATATCTGTGTTAAGCACTAATATGAAAGACATTAACATGTTTGTCTTTTTGTGTAATTGTTAAGTACTACATTGTCTCATGTTTGTATATTTATGTATGTTTTCGACTTAGGACCAAAGGAAGGCACCGATAATGCGATGGAAAATTAAGAAAACTTTTTTTCTTTTTTGTTTGGTGGAGGTTTTTGGCTGTATGCTGACCAAATGCTAACATTAAAAATCTGAATGGATCTGAGTTCATTTGTCCCCTTGTGAGTATTGAACTATACTGGAAGCTCATTATTTGCATGTATCTACTCAGTAACATATAGAAATGATGGCTGTTCGCACAAATCCTTTGACTATGACAGATCTATATTTAGAAAACCCCTGCGTGGAATATCCTACACCCTGTGTAATCCAGTTATGCCTTTTTAAAAGGCTGGTTTAGTGTAATGGTTTTTGATTTGCAGGGTTAAAATCAGCTGTTACATTTTCCTGTGGGGAATCCAGCTATTATTCTCTAAGAATAGTGTTCATAAACCTTCTATGTTCTCTGTTTCCCCTTTTCAAACAACATGATTTTTCTTCTTTCTCCATCTCCCGGACTTCTTTACCATCACCACCATTTTTTCATCTTTGGAGAAGCTGCTTTCAAATACATTTCTGGCATAAGCTCAAAAAGGCACTTGTAAGATATTTTGATCAAAAAAGGATTACTACACACTTTTACAATAATCTTCACTGATTGTTTATTCAGATTTTAATGATCAAGGCGATTTGGTGATCACAAGAGACTCCAAAATTACAAAACCTCATTCTGAATTGACTAAAATATGCAAACAGTGAACTCATGTTCATCATACCTGCTGGACTGCCACAGAAGAGGTGGAGAGCTCACTGCATTTTGAATAACATTTTGCTTATTCCAATTTTTCCTTAACCCTAACTGTATTAATCCTGTCATGTTCTAAATGCAATAGCAGAGATGTGGAGACCTCCCTCGCACCTCGTGAAACCTAACAGTCAGATATAATGTGATGCCCAAGTCCTTGTGTTTGAATTAACACGTCAAATATCCTAATCACTTTAATTACACTGTTTTATGGAATTACCGGACTACAAGCCACTACTTTTTTCACACGCTTTGCACCCTGCGGCTTAAACAATGATGCGGCTAATTTATAGATTTTTAGGGGCTAATAAGCTTCATGCCGCTGAAACCAGGGACCAGCAAGCAGAGCGCTGGTGAGAGAGGCAGGGGTCCTCAGGTGGACGGCCAGGGGGCCGACCCAGGGAAGAACAGGGCACCTCAGGTGGACGGCCTGGGTACCAAACCAGGGCAGGACAGGAGGCCATCATTCTGTGTAAATATCTCATGTTACAAGGTAGACACCTGCGGCTTATAGACAAGTGTGGCCTATATATGTACCTTTTTTTTTTTTTTAATTTAGCGGGTGCAGCTTACATTCAGGTGTGCTCAATAGTTCGGAAATTACGGTACATGTTCTTCCCACAGGGAAAGTCCTCCTGGACTTTGACTTTCCTCACTTCACTTCTCAGAGACGCAGAGAGAAGGAGGCAGCGGTGCAGCAGCAGTTCTGTAAATTTATGCTCCAGTACAGACATTTAGAGGCTGGAATGAACACGCTGCACATCCTGAACAATGTCAGAACGAGTACGAGGTCTCATGTACGTAAAGAGTCAATAATTTAATGTGCCACTGTGATTGAACTGCCATTAAATCAAATACTCATTTAGTATTCCAGATTATATGTTGCATACCTCAAGATCATTCCACAGATACCTGGGGGAACCAGGTTCATTAGACCAGAACTATCCTTGTTCAGACAGAGAGAGATCTGCGTCTTAATGTATTATAGGTCCCAAGCCAGAGGAATTCCCCTTCAAGAAGTCAATTTCTTTCTGCAGTGGAAGATTCCCAGCAGCAACTTATCACTTGGGTTTCATTTTAATGGAAGATTTGTCTCTTAAAAGCAAGGACTAAATTAAACAGACCAGTGTCCTGCTGTGTGCACAGGAATATATGCCTTTATAAAGTAACCTTATATAAACATTGTAGAAAAATCTTTAAAATGTCACCTTTATCAATTAAAAAAAGGATTAATTTTCATATTGATGTCCTGGACAATTTATAGATATTAATGAATTTTAAGGGCCCTAGGCCATAAAGCTGACTCAGCACATCACTAGTCAGGTAAACTTCTGATTCAATTAAAAAGGTGATCAGAAAAAGGTCAAAATTGCAGTAATGTGGTTTTTATTCAAGGCAACAACATACCCTTTTATAAAGGTCACCATTGCTAATGAGGCTAATTAGCATAAGCTGGTGTCTTCAAAAATATATCTTATGTCCCCTTTAACAGCTAGTGCTGGTAATACGGATAATTAAAAGCCAGGGCCTTATTGTTATAGACGGCAGCAGGTCAAGGACAACCAATCATCACAGAGCTGTGTGTGATTATGAGAGTAGCTTTGGAATTCTCATGTTTTCACTGTTAGTACTGTGAGGTTTTTAGTCAAAGTATCAGACCCAGTTATATAGTGTGTTAACGGTTTCTAATAAGTCCTGTACTGTACGCTGCACATTACTGTACAGACATGAGTAAAAAATGTGCTAAGGTGGAGCCAGACACCTATGTGTCACCTATCACTCAACAGAGGAGGGAATTTAAAACACCACTTATCTGCCATTGCAATGCTGCCCTGACATCCTTTCCCCAGTTTAAGGCCCATTCATACTTTACAATGTAAGGTCTGAATGGGCCTCTATCCCTCTGCCTCCCACAAACATTCCCATATTTCCTCTGACAAACAAGACAATAATATTTCTCTAAAAAATTCTCTATCTTCCATGTGTTCTGAATGCTCCCATGTCGAATGATACTTCTCTTTTTGTTTCCCGTCTTCATAAAACATTCACACAGCTGTTGTTCACATGTCTAACTAATTGCTGACTGATGATCATCCAGCTTTCTACCTCCTCCCTCCTCTCATAGTGTTTCTCTCTTCCACAACCACAATTCTTTCCCCCTCCACATTTTCTCAATCTCTCATCTTGTCTCATCTCTTGATCATTTACCTAATCATTTCCAGCTCTGTCCCATCTGGACATACCATAACACATCAAACAGACACATACATCTGGCCTTGTCATGTTGACATCTGTAGTGTGTATGTGTGTGTTTTCTGTCAGTAGTCACGCAGAGATGATTTATTGCTGGATGTGAACCCATCATGTGAACATGTTAGGTTAATAATGGATTTGTGTTGATCTCAGAGGAGGAAAAAAACAGCACAAAGTCTCAAGAAAACAAACACCATGAATGGCAAGAAAACATTCAAAAGCCGACTGACCGGTTCTACTGCAGACTGCGGCTTCTATGGCTGACTCTAATTTAATATATTTCCACCTACCCCACCATGGAACTATAATGCTTTATTCAGACCAGTTGGTGATGTCACAGTATAAAATGGCATCTAAAACTACAGACCACTGTTATAGGTTTTTAGCCATCTAGCTTAGTTAATTAGAAAAATAGGCCAAATCTGAGCAATTCATAATCATGGTGGTTCAGGTCTGAGACATCCTACGCTTACTGTGTGAGGGCAGCACGAAAAGAGTCACAGAATCATACCAGCAACAGCAAGCACGTGGAGGGAGTAGAGGATGGGGAGTAGAAATGAGCCCTGAGGGAAGCCCCACAAGGGATGCCTGTTGAGGAATACGAGGAATTGCCTATTTTCACTGAAAAAGTTCTGTTTAACAGTTAGGACCTGAGCCAGCTCAATGCTGAACCGGAGATACCCACCTGCCGCTTAGGGCAATCAATTAACACTGCATGATCAATGACGTCAAATGCTGCGGTTAGGTCCAACCTGGTATGAACTAAATTCACAGTAAAGATCTCCTGTGAGGATATACTGTGGTGAACCAAATTGAAAATGTGATTGGTTGTTGATCAAACAAGATAAAATGGTGAATGCAGCTTTTTCTCAGAACAGTGAGCTATTGTGTTTAAAAGTGCATGAAACTGTACAATGGAGTGGATCCTGTTGACTATGTATTTTTCCTTGTTTTTTGGCCACTTGGGGGCAGCGCAGAAATCTGTAAACAGAACATAAAGCATAAACTTATGAGCAAATAGCTGCATATTTACACAGAGCAGGAACAAAGAAACACTGACATCCATTTAAAATCCTATTTCTGGCCACATAGCAAATGTAAGTGCAACATTTACTCTCGCTGTTCATTTTAAGTGTTTGGCTTTTTTGCTGCTAAATGCTCCACTATGTCCACCAGCTAGTCAATAACTGTGTATGCCTGCTGTTTACTGCTGGGCAGATCACGTAAGTTCGGTTTATCTGAATTTCTTCACTGAAACTGCCTGCTGTGGGTGCAAATGACACTCATGAGAGCATGAGTTTGACAAAACTCCACTGAACTTTACAATAGGAGCATGACCCCTCACAAAATTCCCTCTGTGTTTTTATTATGTCAAGAAACGATGAATATGAATATGAACCAGCCAACCCTTCACAACAAAGGCAAAGAAAATGAAAAAATGCAAAAACAATATATAAAGTGTGACAACTCCTCATTGTCACTACTTCTTTATAACTAACAGTGATATTAACTGACCTGGCCTGCCACGGTAGAGTGGAAAAATGAATGACTATGTCAAAAAAAAAAAAAGACATCACATAGAAATGTGGTCATTATTCAACGAGATGAAACATTCTAACAAACCATGAAATTAAATGTAAATCTTAAAAAAAAATGCAATACAGCCTGCATGCTAAACAAGTTCTACATCATCAGTCACTGCTGGGCAGCTGAATATACACGTTACCGTAAACCATAAGTAAGATTAACAAGATTAAGGCCTTATGTAAAAGAAATAATGACTGTTTTTTCAATCAATATGTGCAGTACAGAGGAAAGCTATGTGTTAAATCAACTTGGTGGGAATTACAATCATGTCTCACAAGACAGGATCATTATTTATTATGAAGACATGTTTGGTGAGAGATAGGTCTGAAGCTGTTGAGCTGCTGGGGGGAAAAAATAAAGCAATTTGTTGAATGAAACAGGCAGAGCAAGAGCAGCAATGAGAAATTAATTGACAAAATTATTTACCAAGTTCATTGGGTTTAAGCAGGAAAAAACTGTGCCAAACTATTAAATAAAAAGTCAGAGAAAACAAGTCATTTTTTATTTTATAAGCTTTATAACTTCAAGTCACACCCTAATCAGTAAAGACGATGGAGTGACAGTTGTGGCGACAGGTCTAAAGTCAGTCCAGGAGAAAAACTGAGATGCTGAGTCAGAATTTGAGACATTTGATTTCTTGTTCGAGACAAGTAGGAGGGAACAATCAACACTGTCAACAAATGTATTAAGATCTATAGCTAAAACAGCAGTCATTCATCACTTTAAGAAGAGCTGTCTCGGTGCAATGAAGAGCTCTGCAGCCAGATCGGAACTTCTCGAATGACTCAATTTAGCTACCCTGAAAGTTAAAGTTTTCATTAAATTTGATATAACTGAAGCATTCAGAGACGCAACCATACGGTATCTTTGTGTTGTGAGTGGGCAATCTATCTTCCTTTGGCCAGTTTGTTTTCTTGCACATGTACAGGCAAACATACTCTAAGAAACCTTTTTATCTCTCTCTTGTATAAGGGTCATTACACTTGATGATTAAGGGTTTTTTTTTAACTGCTCAACAGTACTTTTACATCAGTTTTTAATTAAAGACAGTGTTATGGGTATAATGCTATTTTTTTCCATAGTACATTTACATACATAAAAAAAAAATAATAGTTAAGTTTAAAAAAACTTGAGGTAAAAGAAGACTGGATAAAGGTTCAGTCAGATTCAACCTTACAGTGCAGTGTCATCTTGCTGTTCAACAGTGGAGCTTCACATTGTGACGCTCTGTTTCTTTGTTTATGACTCCAGGATTTGTAATTAACTTTGCTGAATATCATCCTGAGAACCTGATTCCATGTTTGAGCAATTTTAAACCTGATTAATGTTTAATGCCTCATAATAAACGTGATTAATACCTTCGGCACAAGATTCAGTCTCTCTACCAGTACGTATTAGACCTGCATTCTTACACATACACAACACATACACCCCATGCATGCTTTGCACAGACACACAAAAGCACTTTCATTTATTTTCACTAACATACATACACACAAGAGGCATCATACTCATTTATGTAAGCAATCAAAAATTTTCAGATACGATTGTACAGCAAAACTTGGTACAGACACTACAACAACTTCACATCACTAGTTGTGTAACTGGCAGCTGAAATCACATTATGTTCATAAAATGGTGCCTGACTCCAGGACCAATTCGTGCCATTTATGAGGTGTTGTACAATGTGAGATGCTAAGCTCGAGAGCACTGACAAATTCCTTTTGTTTTTGGTTTTTCGCTCCTGCACCTCATTTTGCTTTTCATGTTATGTGCGCGTTTGAAAAGAAGAAAAAGTGAAAAACATTTTGTGCTTTAATCTTCAAACAGGATTATAAAGGGTTAAAATAACAGCAATTCTCATTTCCCCTCATCCCTTCTTCTCTTCTCTTTCTTTCGTACTTCACCTCTAGCCTTCATTTTATTTTTCAATGGCAAAACTACAAACAAACCACTCTGTCAGTTCAATATCATAATACACACAAGGCTGATTAAGCTTATTATTAAGCTTATGATAAAGCAGCTGGCTAAAACTGTCACTTAGTTCAGTTCAGATCAGATTAAGCTTCATTGGCAAACTTACTTGTTTACTTTTAAATAAACAAATACTGAGCATTTCTAAAAATTATCCTAAAATGTCTTAATTGCCCATCAGTATAATCACTTTTACAATGTTATTACCAATACTGTTTTGCACAGCTTACACAATTTTAAGGTACCACCATTGCAGTGTTCAAACTGTCATGGACACAGTGGCTCTATAAAAAAAAATGCTGTTCTAATGATGAAGTGGGAATGATATCATGACATTTTCAGGGTACTTTTGGAGGTGACATATTTGCCTTCTAAACCATAAGTTGTATAATGTGACCTTTTCCTTTTGGCACAGAACTAAGTTTGTTGTTCTATCAATAACAAGAGCTGTCGGAGCTGTGTGCCTGTAAGCCTATGAGGTACAGTAATACTCTTCTGATAATGCCTGTCTCTGTCCTGTGGCCTGTCTGTTTATTTGGTTGTGTCTGCTTTGTTTCTCTCCCTCTTTATCTCTCCCTGCTCCCCTCTGCTCCGTTATAATTCAAGCCTCATCTTAGCCTCAGAAATTAATCTGAAGTTTCCACAATGAGCTTAGATGGCATTACATATGCAAACAAAAGTCTGATATTAAAAATCCAGCTTTGCCGCAGAAGGGGCTGTGGAAGAAAACACTGTATTTATTTTCAGCAATGCCATGTTAATTCACATTTTAACATACTGGATTTATATGTGGGAAAATATATATTTATGTTTTATAGCTTACAATCTGTGAACAGATGGCCAGATTGTTCCTGATTTCAGTATTGCTCAAAAATACACTGAAGTGTAAACATAAGCGCTAATGTTTATTTGTGGATGATTTATTGGAGAGTGACTTTTATTAACATAATGTAGACAAAAATAATGACCAGCTTACATTTCTCCATCACCACACAAGGTTAGCAATCATTTTTGGTCAGAAAAGATGATGACAATATGGCACAAAGTCATTATTATCACTTTTGTCATTTTCCCCAAGAACACACAGTGCTCTGAAGGCCAGCGCAGGACTTAGCTTTCAATAGAAATCAACCGTGTTGTTACAGTAGGTAAGTACTAACACATCATACACAGGTGTGTCTATGTGAGCTTTCCTGATATCAGACTCCAAAGTAAACCATGTAGAACTGAGGGTGAAAACATTAAACCATAAGTTGCTCATACATCAACTTAAGGACAAGGTTAGCAGTGAGACCACTTCCTTCTCTACGCACCATTACTTACTGCAGGGACCTTGTAAACACTGTAACAGACTGAGGAAACGTGGCTGTAGATTAATTTTACATTTACGTGTATTCATTGTTTTTGGGCTGAATTTCCATTTGTGTTGACGAATTACAACTTAAACCAAATTTTAATGAGTGCAGAATCTGCTATTGTTTCTTTGACAAATTATTCCACTCTTATTTCGTACGTGATGAAATACTGGCACGTGGGTCTGTAAACATGGCGGTTCATGACTTAGTAATGAAATGAAACTCAACAGGAAATTGAATCGGAAGAGCGCAGTGCTCGCCCTACTCTGAACCAGATTATGAGGAGGAGAGAAGCTGTGTGTGTCTCTGCTCAACTGTGAGCACAAATGTATGTGCTTGTGTGTCTGGCTGATTAGGTCTTGGTGCTAATGCATTTATAACCATTAGCCGGAACATCCATCGATCACAGCCAGCGTATGCAAAATTAACAGCAGAAATCTGTGTGTGTGTGCACACTTGCAAGACTAGTTTGAGTTTTATAACTTGGCAGTGAGAGCATTTTGGTGCGTTTGTTTACATCCACGTGTGTTGTCTTTAAAGATTCTGCTTAGCTTTGTGCTTTGGAAAGTGAGCGAGAAAGAAGTAACATTATTCCATTAACAGCATCTCCCCACTTTTGCTAACCCATCAGTTTGCTTGTCCATTAGTTGGTGTGCAGTGCCACAATGCTGCTGGTTGTGCTTTGTGTTAGATACTGGCAATAACAGGGGCCTATCACAGACAGCCTACTGTTACATTTTTGGTTGGTTCACTCCGTATGAATTGCGATGGTAAATAGGCATCTGTTATATACAAACACCACCACTACAAAAGCGGATTGAAAGTTCTGTACTTCACATCAGACATCATGATGAGCCAAGCCTATACAGGACTGAGTGACAACACCGTATGCTGGGCTCCCTTTGGTCTTTGCCTCTAACTCCTAGAGTGAAAAATCACAGCTGCTGTTAAAATGTCAACTACCCACCAAAATTAGGACCTGAATAAATCTGAGATGAGAGGGAGCCCATGTGGTAACAGAAACAACCTTCAGTTTACATCTAGTCAAAGATGTGGTCCTTTCATTACTGTGGGCACTTTACAATTGAACAGATTTCTACAACAGCAGACTTGTTTAATGTCGAGAGCCTGGAGCCTGAAAGACCTGCAGTATGTGTCTGTCTGCTTTGACTTGTGGGTGTATATGAACAAACAGCCAGTTTAGACTATTTCTCAATACACAAACAAGCTGAATGCAAGCAGAACAAAAAAATCCTTTCTGTCAGTTGTTTCCTATCAAAATCCCACTCTGAGTTCCAGAGAACTGAATGATTCTTCCTTTCCATGATGTTTTTGGCTTTGAGATTCTGATTGCTTGTCATGTTGGTTTCTATCTTACGCTGAGGAGGGTTTTTTTTTTAATTAATTCAGCCCTCAGTTTTAGTGCTGAATAAAACAAAAACTAAAAAAAAAAAAACAGACGTCTCACTATGATGATTCCTTGATTTTTTTTTCCCCATTTGTGTTCAATTCAGCCATGAAGGCAATGACAAATACAGTGTACATAATTGCACATTTGCAACTATTACTCTTCCTATTTTTATACCTAATGTAAAAATCAAAGACTTGTACTTTCAAAATCTTTATGTAGTTTTGCTCAGGCCTGATAAGAGCTCCCTTGCATTTGCTGGGACTTTGTGCAAATCAATTATTGATTATTAGTTCACATTCTCAAATCTACATTGAACTGTCTGAAGTGCCACTAACATTATTTTTTAAAGGGACATTCCTTTGAAAACTTGGAATTGAAACTAATAAGTAACAGCTGTAATCAGCATCTTTGTATTGGGTGTACATACGATGTATTGGTCCAACTTTGCATTCAAAAGACTGACATCCTTATGGACCTTGAGTGACTTTTTCCTCTTTTAGCCGTCTGTCCAATCGCTTTAGCCTCAGACAAACTCTCCACATCACAGCGTTACCTCACTAAGAGTCAACAAAAAGCTCTGCGTCTCTCTATCAGCCCAACAATCCTACCCAGGACCAAGGGATTACTCACTGAGAGATAGACAGCAGGGTAGATACAGAGATGGAGAGAAAGAAAATGAGATGTTGGTAGAAGGAGTGAGAGAGAGAAAATGATACAGAGAAAAGTAAAGCGCTATAGAGAGTAAAGAAGGCATGAAGAGAAGGAAATAGAGTAAGGGAGGGGAGAGGAAATCTGTAGCGGTAATCCCTAAGATTCAAGGCTTTGTACACTCCATCATGAATGCATGGACGGGGGTATGAACAGAGATCGGAGGACGGATGAATGGAGGATAGAGTAATGAATGAGTAGAGGGGAAGAGGGAGTCATAAAGATAGACAGGGGTGTAAAGGCAGGGTAAAGGAAAGGGGAATAAAGTGAAAGATAGATGGATATAGGTAGAGTGAGGGGGTATTAAACAGTGCTTTAGAGAAGTGGATAGAGGCCAAAGGACCACTAACAGCTTTTGGCTCTCTGAGAGGCTCACTCTGATGGCTCACAGTGTGCTAATTCTGCTTTAATTCAACTTTTCGACTAGGTTTTTCATCACCAAGAAAGCATGAGTGACCACACTGCAATGCTGGTATCCTGCCAGAACTCAGTATTTTCTTTTGCCATTTACGTTTTGTAACTGTAATTCAAAGCTAACAAAACTCGTGCAGAGTGGCCGCCAAGGCATTGTAGCATTTTACAATGTGAACACAATATCAACATATTACACTAGTATTTCTAAAAGATAGCAAAATGAGGAAAATGGATAGCTTTGGGAGCTAAAACAACTAGACAAAGATGTACCTTGTCTATTTTTGTTTTAAATCAGAAATGAGCAGCTCTTTATACATTTACAATTACTGCACTTCAAAGTGTAAAAAATATCCAATGAAGACTCATTAGCGTCATTAATACAAAAAAAATCTTGGTAAAATGCGGCCTTATGCCAAAATAGGATTCCCCAAGATCAGAGCTCACACTTGCCAATCATAAAAGTATAAAAACAATACACAATAACTCAATGAATTTCTTCAGTTGCTAGCTGCCACACTACACGGTCAATCACCCTTCCAGGGTTCTCCTTTTCATACCAGTCATCTTAAGAAATTTTTAAATAAGAAGATCATTAAGTACATTAGTGATGCAATAATAGGCAGCCCCAAGCCAGGAATACATGCATTTCAAATACAGCCTCACAGCAGTGGATGAACCACTATGGCGCTGCTTGGTTCCAGGCCGATCACAGCAAACCTGAGACTGTCTCCTCCCTTCAAACCAAAGCCATGCCTTGCAGTAAACTGTCGGCTTCAACACATTTGTGACTGTGCTCAGAACAGAAAGCACTGTTTTCAAAAATCCCGCTGTGTTCAGCTTATAAACAGAATCAGATTTTTTCATGCATTGTTTACCAAGAGAGACGACTTTCAATATGGCCGTGCTGCTGTGTTCCACTGCCCCAAAAGTCATGTGTTTGCTTTTTTCTTGTTTTCTTTCTTTTTTTTCTAAATTCTAAAGTTGATGCGCTGTGGCGGTAACTGGGGGAGAGGGAAAAAAAAACAAAAACAATCTGCACAAATCTTCCCTGGCCCTGATAACCTGTTTGGACAGCCATGAAAAGACCAGATTTGAGCCACAAAGAGAGAGAAAAACATGTTTTTTCCTCTCCCAAATGCAAATGCAGCCTCAGAGCAGATGTGTTTTCTCTCTTATACCAAGTGCTGCCCTGTGATTGTGATTAGTATTAGTAGATGTCCCCTTTCTTGTCAGGGATAAAATGATTTGTCCACTGGCAGATCTTTGCTCATTTACTTGTATTGGAAGTCGTCCATCTATGGCTAATTAGATGGCCTCTCACCGCGGCGCTGATGGAATTCCCATCAGAAGGAAAATCCCAACATAATAGGACAGAGGAGATGCTAAAAGGAGCGATTACCGGGAGGAGGAGAGGTTGTGTACATTCTGTGTGTATGTGTGTGTTTACATACAGGCACGGCTGAGTGTGTAGGTATGTGTGTTCATGTCTGTTTCAGATGAGGGAAGGGAGGCAGGATTCAACTAAGCTTAGAAAGCTATGTGGCCTTTGTTTGCGTGTGAATGTGGGTGTGTGTGCTCTTGTTTTGTGAAGACATCTGTAGCATGACAGAGGACTGAGGGACAGATTGATGAGGGTGGTGGCGAGAACAAATCCTGGGGAGAAGAGGAAGTGAGAGACTGGGATTCGTACTGTGTTCATAAAGAGTTCACATGAATGACTGAATGTCTTTACTCGTCTGCAGTGTTCTCAGTAACTAAGACAGAACAATAAATGTACTACCTAAATCCCTGAAATGTAAAATTTAAACTAGAATTTAAAGATTTAACTATAATTTTCCAATCTAGTTATCGGCCACATTTTAACTAAGAAAAACGTTCATAACAGAACTGCGGTTCAACACACTGTGTGTGTGTGTGTGTGTGTGTGTGTGTGTGTGTGTGTGTGTGTGTGTGGATAAGGGTGACAAGTCACTTGACAGAGTTAAAAAGTGCATAATTGGACAAGATTTCTGCTGAAAACTGGCAAACATACCCATAAAGACATTTATTTAGCCGCTGACCTTGGGCATATGGCGAAGGCTTAGAGAGGCGGAAACAACATGATAAGAGCTTTTTATTCAGATAAGCCTCTCTGTCGCTCCCTGTCCTTTTCCTAGTCTGCATAACGTTGTAAAGTGCTACTGGGTGATTTTTCATCACTCCAATTGGAATAATAACACTCCCTGCTTTTTGGTGAAAAACACCCCTAATTACCGCAACCTTGCAGCGTGAGAAAAAGGGCAAACTACTTACTTTGACTACTTTCGTACTGAGTAGCTCTTGACTTAAAACAGTCTTGTGCATGAATCTGCATCCTTATTTACTTGTCAGGAAGTGATTTGTCTGTCTATAAAATGAAGGTTATGCTGTTGCTCCTTTCAGTTTTTAAATCTATAATATTCCCCAATTCAGTGTTTGCATAAGGACCTCAACAAGTACAAAAACCTCTGCTTTTGACAGAACCACAGACAATCATGCTGTCAGATTGTGAAAAGCTGTATTTTACTAAGTAATATTTGTTCACTGAATCATTCATTTCTCTACAGGAACGAAATGTAACATAGCAATCCTTATGCCAACAGTGTCCCATAGGTTTTTGCTTTATTTATTTGTCACATGGATATTTCTACATTGATGTACCGGTAGATTGGTTCCACTTCCTTGATAGATCCTTGAATGAACCAGACAAAAGAAATGGTGAGACAAGATGACCTACTGCTCAAATGTTTTGTGTTTGTTATTTATCATAGTCACACACAAGAAATAACAGAATTTTTGCAAAGGCCTGTTGGACTTTTGTGAAGCCACAATTTGTGTGAAAAACACTGCACACTTCGTTGACCTGGCTTTTTTCTTCTTGTCAGTTTAAATTAAAAGTTATTTAGCATTAATGGTAGCAGTAGTAGTCCTCCACTGGTAGCCCTCCACTCCTGCATGAACACAGAAGGAAACATAGCCAGTTCTTTTCAAGTGCAAAGCCATTTACTACATCACTATTCCTGTGTCTTGTTGCTCTCAAGCTCTCCTGCGTGCCAGCTCCCTTTTCCTCCATTTCTCTTCTTAATGCCGACTGAGATCATCATCACGCTTCAAAGGTGCTAAAAGATTCTCACCCCTGCAGTGTGTTTTCATTTGTCTGAACCACAATAAAGACCACATTGTTGTTCACACTGGCCAATACAAAGCTTAATTAACCAGGCCTGCAGAAGAAAAAAAATGAACATGGACACCTAAGTAAGACAACTTGTTTATAATACAATTCTATCTAGTTTCGACATTCTGGTTTTGCCATGCTTTTGGAGATCACATCACACTGATCAATCACTTAATACGAGCATTGGCCATTTTAGGGGAACTTTGTACTTAGTATCTTTCTTCATTATGCAACTTCGTTGAATCAGGACCAACTTTTGTGCAGCCTCTGTGCAATGATTTTATGTTCAAATTGCATTTTGCCAATCTGTTCAAATGAGTCAAACTAACTGCTCTTCAGTTCAGATAAACTGTTCCAAGCATGCCACCCACTAACTTGCTTTCACTTCCTCCCCCTCTCTCCCTTTATATCTCTCCATCTATCTTTTCTCTGCTCGCTGTCTCTCTGGATAATCATAACCTACCACACTGGGATCATTACAGCATCAAAGAGGGTCTCCATGAAAACACTGATCAGTCTGTCGGGAGTGGAGAACTCAGCTTTCATTCCCTGTAACACCCGCATGAAAAACAGCTGGGAAAAACAAGAAAGAAAACAAGTTCAGAGAGTATTCTTTAACAGGAAATATGTACTGACTTTGAACACAATAAACATTCGACAAAGAACGCAAACACAAGTTTGGCCAATCTGAATCGGCAGTTTTTGATGGCTGTTTATGATCTTTCGCCTCTGTCCTTCAGAAACTGCTTCATTCTTTCTGTGCTGTGATTATTGTCTCTGCTATTGTTAGAAGTTGGTTTTATTCTAATAGTAACAAATCTTGCCAAGTGTCTAATAACTGTGTGTGGAAATTACATTACTTATTAGCACGGATTCATAATACAGGCTGACAAAGTTAAGTATATTGACAGAATACTAATAATTTTCTATCTATGGAAAACATGTTGAAGGAGTTAAGAAAGACTTAGTCATCAACCTCTAAACACTGAAGCATGTCCCCAGTTATGCATTACCATTATTAGTATTATTATGCCTTATTCTAATAAACGTCATGGCTCCCACTCACAGCAAGCATCAAGCAGTGGAGCTGACGTGTGAAGCAAAAACTTGATTTGACTTGCAGTGTGTTTGTTATACTTGAACATGGGTTCATATCATGCGCATCAGATGTATCTGGTGAGAACTACGTTTTAGAAGTGACTTAATTAACCTTATCCTTCAAAATGAAAAGGTCTGATAAGTTATTTCACCGGTTCCAATAACCAACTTTAACTTGCTGACACAGACAGTGACAGAGAGGACAGACACAATCAAGATAACAGTCCCTCAAGTTTTAATGCTCCTCTCTTTTTTGTACTTGTCTTCTCTTTCACTTAGTCATATGGAGGACCTTGACGTTAAAGAGCAGCTATTTTGAAATTCAGGGCAGACAAGTGGAAATCAGTCTAAGTCTGAGGGTTGCAATTACCAGACTGAAATGGCTGTGAGGGAAAGTGTGCCAGTGTTTGGCATTGCACGCACACACACACACACACACACACACACACACACACACACACACACACACACACACACACACACACACACACACTCACAAGAACTGATTGGCATTTGAACATCACACACACACACACACAGGCAATAAAAGACAAACACATGCATATAAGCTGACCAACACACAGTATGTCTGAACTGGTCTTTCTGTACTCACCTAAAACACACAAACACAGAAAGACTAGATCACATCACTGAAGGACAAACACTCACCGTCATGTACAAACAAACACACAAACCGCAAACATCTAAAAGATTTCAAGAAGAAGTTCAAGAAGCATGTCTGGCCTCTAGTCTATCACAGGTATAGACTTCACAATCATCAGAGACAAACACAAAGGCTATCTGTCAGCTGAGCTAATTTTACCATAGCATAGCATTGCTTGTTTCTTCTTACCTCTGTTTATTAAGTCCTTACGGGCCCAGCCATCAGTCAGATGCAGGGGTGAGGCGCTGTACCTAGAAACTACTCTCAAAGACTTTCAGTAATGGGGGAGTAAAGGGGAGGAGGACTATTTTCTCTCTTTTTGCTTTCTTTTTTTGTTTCGCTGAGGACAACAAACATGATCTCTCTGAAGCTGTAGGACACTCACAGTTGACTGACAGGTTCATTGGCCTCTATTGTTTCACTGGACAACTGCATCAGCTGCAGAAAATGCAAAAATAAGAAAAGAAGTATAAAGAAGTTTCTGATCAGGTTAGGAGGCGCAGAGTTGGCGTTCTCTGTTTCCATTTGTTTTTGTCCTGTGTCCTTACTGTAAGTAGCTCCGGATAAAAGCATCAGCTAAACGCCCAAAACATCAAATGGAAATGTCTGCAGCAAGTAACTGATTGCTCAAGAAACTAGCTATCTCCGTGTCTGTGTTCATATTACATTGCAGGACCGTTCTATTATGCATGAGAGTGATTATGCTTTAGCAGATTACAAGCTGACCCCATTGCCTTTGCTTTACCTGAAGTGTAATTTGGATTCGGGAGAGACGGGATGTGATGTTTGTACCATCAATCTCTCTGATGTCTGGGGATTGAATGCAATAGAACAGAATAGAATGGGTCGGCTCTTAATGACATCCTGATATCATTTTAAAACGGAATGGGACAACAACATGATGAAAATGCTTATTTCCCTTGCTGACAACAAAACCAGTACAAATGGTATCCCCCACACACACTCATTCACACATACACAGTCAAACAATGTTTCCATTGGAAAGGGAGTCAGTATGCGTGTACATGCTGCAGTATGATGTATTTCAAAGCTGATGTTAAGGGAATGGATTCTGACTGACTCAGAGGAGCAGTTGGATATGGCTGGGTGAAAATGACCACCGCTCTAGCTCTCTCAGATCAATCTTATTTATTTTATTTATTTATTTATTTTTCGCCCTTGGTTGTCTTTATTCAGTGCCTGCAAAACATATATAGAGACTTCCCCTTTCTGGTTTACAATTCTCACTGAGGAAAGCATGTGACGCTTTTGTCAGGTCTGAATGGGTGCTTTTGCCAAACGCTAATTTCATCGCTTACCAAGACTTCAATAAACTATAGTTTGTATTGTTCATAAGCTCGTTGTCCTGAAACACAATTACATAGTTTCCCACAAAATACAGTATTTTAAAGTACAGTTCAGGCCTTTCTTGGATTATCCTTCCTTTCCCAGGTTTCCTCTATTCTTCTATCACAGTGTTAGCTGTCTGGTCTCCTCTCTCTAGAAGTCTAACTTGTTTTTTTTCCCCTCATTTGCACTTCTGCCACTTAAAAAGACTTGAGGCTCCAGTTTCAATGATCTCTTTGCATGGTAGCCTACACACACAGGCAACGCACACTCTGTCTCTTCATTCAAGGTTAGGATCAAAAGGCCAGTTTCTACCTGTCCTTTTTCTCTCTCAAGTGTGTCTCTTTAATGTGGCCTAGCCAGAGCAGAAAACACTCACACACACACAGTCTCACTTTTACACACACATACTCATGCACATACAGGGCAGTCAGATCAAAGGTCTGATGTCCATCCTCTTCTCTTTGTCTGATCAAGCTTCAAACAGTCACATGTTGACTGAGTAAGGCTGGGTTAGAATGTTAATCAGATATTAAAGGATGGCAACACAGCAAAACAACTTCTCCAGTTCGGCTGGATAAAAACAAAAAAAGAAAGATGACTTTCTTTCTTTAAATGGTTCATGGCTTGGGCTGTATGATGTGAAGTGTCTACTTGTGGAAACAGAGTTGTTACAAAACTAGAGATCACATCCCTGAGAAAGACAGACTGAAAAAAGACTGCTCAATGATCTAGCTCTCAGTTTCAGTTTGTTTAAGAGAGATTATTTCTGACAATTAAATATGAAGTCGTGGAAGTCAAATGAACAGTGTGTGGATTCTACTTAATTTGGTGTGTACTTGCTGAGGAGCTAACACAAGTGAGCCAGCTGTATGCAGATGTCACACAAACACAAATAGTGCAGATGAATAAGTGAGCAGACTTTCAGTTTCTGCTTTGTGTGCTCAAAGTGATAATTAAAGTGGATGTCTGTACTTAGTTGAATTATCTGTTACTGACAATGTGTAGATGTATGGGATAGCATATTTTTAAAATACATAACTTTGAAAGTGGTGCCATGTTTTTAATATTCTTGCCAAACATTTTTTCCTATGCAGGACTAATAAATATGTGTATGGCTTTAGAAACTTACTGTCTCGTTTTGTTGTTAAGTAGGTCTGTATTATGAATCTGAAAGTATGAATGAATATGGATGGCTGTCTGTCCATGTCTCCTTGTTCTTTAAGGATGGGACTGTTCTGTTCTTGGGACAGCACAGTAACAAACAGCATACTGCACATCCACACAGACAAATGCTGCTGTGGAAAATCTAAAAAATAAACAACAACACTTTCGGCCACACCTCATGCACAGCCCAGAGGGAGCTGCTGCCACTAGCTGAGCAGAGTCCCCACAGAGAGAACTGATGAAGAGGCTGGAGAGGCATGGGCCAGCAGTGACTGCTGGTGGATGCATTGATAATGCACAGCCATGCCTTCAGAGACAAAATAGATATAGCATATGGTCACAGACAGGACAGTCACACATTTTGGTTTGAGTCAGAGACTGGTAATGAAGGTCAGGAATCATTCTGTATTAATCATCTTTGAAGTTTATATGCACACATGGGCAGACCTTTCTCCACACATCCACTAGGTTAAACTGATGTAAAGGACAGAAGCTGGGCCAAGAGAGGAAAGGATTTACAAGGTCAATCCAGGTACTGGATTTAGGATTCTAGTCGGAAGACACACATTAGAAAAAATAAGTAAAACTGATGCAACAGAGGCATCACTTTTTGTAGTCCCTAGTATGATCAAGCTCCAAAAAGACTGGATGTGGTGTCCACAACTCCAGTGCTGGAAATGATTTGTCCTTTAAAAAGGTCTTTCGAGGACAGTCTATAAAACCCTGTCTCATAACAGTTAATTCATGAACCACAAGCATTGTAAAGGAATATTAAAATGGTAAGATTGGTCCGCTGTTGATTTGAACAAGTGTGATGAATAGAGGTAAAGTAATTAGAAAAACAAGAAAACACATATGGCCAAACAATGCGGAAATAAAGCAAAACAAGAGCAACTAATTGGTGCTGGTGACATACAAGAAAACCTCAAGGGCTTATAAAAATATCTCACCTCACACCAGAGAAAACAAGCATCAACAAAGAGCTCTGAGAGAATTGATATCAAAGGTTACAGGCAGTGTTGGCTGAACAAGACTGGGATGGAATGGAAATCAAAAGTTGGGGAGCAGCACATGTAATAGGATTGCAACAACCTGATTCCAGATAAAATGACACTGCTTTGGGAAGATTGATTTTAGCGATGTTGCCACGCCTGGAACAAAGTTGGCCGTTCTTGGGTAATTTCTGCAACATTGTCAATTAAAAACCAGTATTTATTTAATTTTCCCATTCATATTCCCATTTTCCCATTTATTACATATAGAGAACTGCCCCAACAACCCTGAAGTCATAAGCTCACACTCAACCTGTCTCTATAAGGGTTTACCATTTGTGCCTTTTAATATTATAAAGAATGAATAGTGAGTGTAAGTCGTTCAAAATACTGAGAAATGATGCCATTTGTTTTTAGTCTTGGGGATGAAATCCTAAACTTCTGATGGGCATTAATGTCTCTGGGGTTCAGGATTGTGAATATCCATTTTAAATTTCACTGCACTCTAATCAGCAAAGTTTGGATGGACAGACTGACTGACAACCAACAGACTGACACTGCTATCCACGGGCCCCGCTGCCAGCAAGGATAAAAGGGGAACGGCCCAGTCAAAGGTAGCAATAACTTATTCTCTTGTTGGAAATACTAATATGTTTGACACCATGACTGACCTGTGACTTTTGTTCAACTAATAATTCTTGAGGAAAAGCAGACATAAAGCACGTTCATGGAAAAGCCCTGTATTTCTAGGCTGAGTGAGTGGCTGGGTGCCAGTTGTCAAGATGGCTGTGTCCACCGCAGCACGGTGTCCCCTGTCTCGAAACTAATTGTCAGGGACAGCCTGGTAATTCCGCAGGTAATAGCAGAGCAGCCCTCTTCTAATGGATTCCTGCTCAGGAAATGAGACCCTGGAACCACATGACAAGATGACTGACAGATAGATTAGAGCACAGACAGCAGGAGGATGGGAAAGAGAGACAGGAGTATGCAAACAAAGAAAGAGATATGAAATGAGAAAGGGGGGAACAACAAGACAGAAGACACCAAGAGGTGAGATAAGATGAGATGAAAAAAAAGGATGGGCAAAAGAGAGATGACAGAAGAGACAGTAGGAGATGCAGCCCTGAAACTTAACTTTCAAACATTTTAATATATGTATACAGTACATCTATACTGTCGATGCACACACATATACATGTATAAATAAAAGACTGAGTCATGATGCCAATGTCAGTCATTTCATTTACAGTACAATGTGCTTTAGTAAACAGCTAGAACAGCTGAAAATGTGATGTACCTGCTCATCACTTTATGACAGTGTAGCACCAAATATAACTAACACCATCTGTTGCAAAAAAAAAAAAAAGGATTTTCATGAGAATGGAAAAGGTTTTAACTATTAAGTCTATTCATAGCTGAAGCAGCAGCCCATTGGACAGGTTGCAACAGTAAGCCTGCACCACAGTGGGAGGGAAGGGGGACGTTTAAAGAGAAATACTCTGCAAAGGTAAAATGCTGCCTGACGACAGAGTTTGGCACTGACATACTAGTCTTCTGTTTGCTACCACCTTAGCCAATCTGATGTATCACTGTTTGTGAATGAAAGAAGAGAAGGAAAAAGGATTTTTACAAAAAGAAAAGAAGGTAATGAATCACAATCTGCTTGTTCTTCTTTTTGGCAGAATCTCAGTTGCTGTGACTGAGCGTCTCAGAGTAAGGACACCCAGACACTGGGTATTCAAAAATTAATAAATAAACACAAATAAATAAGGAGACTGGCAAACACTCCACCAGAGTTGTAGTGACAGACTGGACCATTGCTCAAATCTGAATTACCTCCATTGATATATTATATGAGCTTTTGGTCAATTAAAGCGACTGAGGGCTGGAATTGTATTCATTTGACAAAAAGGACCAGGAAACTTTCTGTCAACCCTGGGAGATACAGCTTCAGTCTGAACTGTTGTCACTGGACTGTAACAGCATCTAGCCAGAAAATCTTCATCTGTTCTGTTTGTCTCTTGCCCATGCTTCATGGACTTGTGAGTACAAATGTGAATGTGTGTTTTCTTTTGGTAGCTTGCAGTATCAGGTTAAGCAGCCTGAGGCCATGACTCAGGGTTGTATCGCTGTTTTTGGATACAGTATATTATTATTTTATTTCAGATGCAGTGAATGCATGTTTGTGTTAAACTAGTGAAAGTGTCTTTTCAAAATTGAAAATGATGGCTCATTCTAGAGAAACTGTGTGAAAATTGAATTTTCTAAAAAAGTTATAAGGGAAACACACTTCAGTTAACATGACCAGCCAAGTATTTTCTACTGCCACTTTTTTCATTGCGAGTTTACTTTGCTACATACTACCTCCTGGAAACAGCCATACACTTGCACTCCAAAGTCCGGCTATGACAGCTCGCCTTCTCTTTTCTACTCGCCTTGCATATGTCACCAAAGTAACTGACAGCCATACAAATGAAAGAATTAAAACCTTAAATACTATGTATATAAAAACTTACATACTGAGTGACAAAGTTTAGCTTGCTGTAAGCAGAGCAGATGGTGTCTGACTGACTTGTCTTCCACTCAGGGATTACTGTAATTGTGTTTTTTCTCCTGTCATCTTTCCTGTCTCTGTGTACCTTCCACAGTGAAATCTGAGTCTGAATCAAACAGGGGTATGTTAGAATTATTTATCTCCTCAGACCCAACATCCAACATTCATTAGTAGAATCTAAAATGTAACTTTAGACATCATGGACAAGGCTAAGCTGTCATTTACAGTTTTCAGGTGATAAAACCACGGACCCAAGATACCTCGTCTTAACAGTCCAGGCTGATGGTGGCGGTGTAATGGTGTGGACAGTGTTTTATTTGCACACTTTCAGCCCTTCAGCCCCTTAGTACCAATCAATCACTGTTTGAATACTTATCTGAGTATTGCTGCTGACCATGTGTATCCCTTTATGACCACAATTTACCATCTTCTACTGGCTATTTCCGGCAAAATAATGTACCGTGTCACAAAGCAAAAGTCGGCACAAACTGGTTTCATAAACATGACAATAAATTCAGTGTATCTGCATGACCTTCCCAGTCACCAGACCTGAATCCAATTGAACACTTGTGGGATGTGGTAGAACAGATAATGTGCAGCATCAACATGCAAGTGGAGGGAGGTCCTACCCAGTATTAGCATGGTGTTCCTAATAAAGTACACAGCAAGTGTAAACATGTCTGCTGCAGCGGCCTCCCATGAGAGGAGCTGTTCAGAAAACTTTAATCCAACAAAGACACATCATTAGATTTGTGTTAGATTATAATTGTTTGCTTTAAGTTACAATAAAATGTAATTTTATCAGGATGTTGTTTACTTAACATTGGGCGGGGGAGAACATCCCAAAAGGGATCATGATCAAATTTTAACTGAAGGCATGCCAGTCACAGTGATGAAGATTAATGGTGATGGTGGCTGACAGTCTTATGTTCAGCTCCTAGTAAATAATACGGTTTGAGAAATCTGCAAACAATCAGGGAATATCCATAATCTATCATTCAGCACATCAGTTAATGTGTTTACTCACCACTGAAATAATAAAATATATGGACAGAGGCTTTCACCACACAATAATTGTTACTTATTTTCTATCAACTGTGTCCCATTAATATTAAGTTTTATTCAAAGAAACACTCCCTCCATCTTAAGACAAGCTTAATTCTTGATGCTTTAAACCAGCCTTATTGCTGGCGCAGATTCATCCTACCTTTAAGGAAGTTTCAGAGTAGCTCATATTTTCTCCACCCTAATGAGACACTTGTTTGGAACATGTAGTCATTCCACATTTATAAGAGGGTTTAAGCAGATATGTTTATTCATTCTTAATCTCTATGCTGACAGTCCCTGAGAAGCTAAATGTCAATCAGAGACTTTTACTCAGCCTCGGAAGGTGAAGGCTATTACCGATCTAACATAATTTGACAACATCAAATCCTCTGCATGGAAAGGTTATTCGAGGGGAACAACCCTAACTCAAGAATCAACACATTCACAGTTCAGACTATACTATTTAAATTCTGTGTCCAAAAGATAGAAATTAAAGAAGCTTAAAACACAATGACATGGAGGAGCCACAATTAGAATAATGGGTATTAAGACTATACAAGCTTCATCCATGCCAGAACAAAGGTAACGTTTTCTAGGTAGATATTTGATCCAATCTACAAAATCTGGGCAATAGATCAGTAGTAGAATAACAGATTCCAGGTAAAGGAAGGGGGTGGGGAGGTAGTTTTCACAAATATATAAAAGCCTCAATTAATGTTGCTGTCCTCAGGTTCAGTGGCAGAGACTTCCAACGTTTGGGTCCAGAATTACAGAAAGCATCTTCAGTGTAGGCTCTTGTCGTAGTGTTTGGTATGGTGACAAAACCTCCCAGCTTGTGTTAGTTTATTACCTGTATTTTGAACAACCTCTGGAGGAAAATTTTGAGTTGAACCTGTCTTTGGCACTGTGCTCCTGTTTTTCACTGATCCTCTAAAAGCCAACCTGACAGTACACACTTTAAAGGCATTATCAAGGACCAACAGAAACATGATACACACTTCTCTTTAGGTCCTTCTTGCTTCTGGTTATGATGTAAACTAATGATTTCAGTTCTCAAAATACAGCAGGGTGTCCCTCACAGCTATTGCAAGGTATTTTTGAAACACTCCATGACCAAAAAGGAGATTTTCTGGGGATTGCTTCAGTGAGCTTCAGAGGGCAAACACTATTACTGCTGGGACATCATTCGACAGCAAAAGATGGAACAAGCATTACATTAAGACACACTACAAGGGTTGGCTTGGGTTAAGTCTGTTGTAACTGTGATTGGGGCTTTATTGCTTCCTTTTCCACAACAAAGGAAATGACAGCTAAAAGCAGCTGTACATGTTACCAGGAAATCAAATATGGTTGGTTTCAGATGAAATCTTCCTCGCACAAAAGGTCGGTTTTCAGGAATTTAGGAATGAACATGATGCAGATGCTCAGATTGACCATCATCTTCTGAGTAAACTGGATTTGTTTTGCCGATTTAACAGCCTTCACAAAGCCACAGAGAAAATAATCCAGAGTTTAATCGTCCATTTGGAACATGTATCTGAATTCTATGCTTCTAATGTTCCCTCTCTTTATCTCTTCATCTTTCTCTTTCCTCCTCTTTTCTTCTTCCTCTCTTTCTCTTCACTCGTTTTCTCTTTTAAAAGCTCAGGTGAAATTCTCTGTTGCTGTCTTCACTGCCTTGGTTTCTGCCTTTGTTGGATTGCTTTTTTATCCCGCACTCAGTTTTGTCAGTACTCATCTGTCTCTCTCTTCTCCTTTTCTCGCTCTCCACTCCTTCGTGCCTTCATCTTTTTCATTTTTCAACAGAGAGGAGGGGATGTGTTGTTTGTTTCTTTGCTCATCACATGGTTGTTCATCTCCTTGACATTTTCCTTCCCATGCTATTCAGTCTGATTTTTTATATCTGTTCTCTCCCTCGCTCTTTCAGGTTTTCTGTGCTACGATGAAAAGATCACTCTTGTCTGCCGTTTGTTGTCTTCTCTCTGAGGGTTTTTCCTCTGGTTCTTTGCCACATGCTGCTAGTCTGACGGCTTGGGTCAAACAAACTGACCCGCTGTGCATTGCTAATGTGCTCCGGGGGAATCAGTTAAATTATGCTCACTGCGGGGGTTGAAGACATACATAACACTGCCATCAAACTCCTCAAGGTTACGCAGTATTTAGCCCTACAGCTTCCAGCTGTTTACAGAAGATGAGGCATGTTTTGCCAAAATGACGTCCACATGTCCTACAGTTCGCTTGCACCGGTCATGAGACCGACTGAGAGCGAACAACACAGTTGGACTCCAGTGGTCTCAGGAAAGATACAAGGTGATGATTTGTTGGCAGGCGTGCACATAAACCAACTACACTGCCACAGACATCAAAAGGGGTTTTGTGTTGAACACTATGACCAGATGTGAACAACATTCCAACAATGTATACTAGACATTATTTCATTGTTTTGTCTCCAGTTTCAGTCTGAAACAGCTCAAGTAGACAAAACATGACCAAATTAAGAAAACATCACTTGACAACACTTGCGCTGCAAATACACACAACGGAATCAAATAGACATAAGAGCTACAAATACTCACAACACAACCAAATACAGAACCATGCTACATGTAGCACAGACAACAACAGAAGTGTTTCCAGGGGACACAGGGGACTTGTGGTTCAATGCTTTGTAATTGCTTTTAAAATAACATTAGAAAAAAAAACTCAAATTTTAGCTCATTTTCCAACAACACTGACAAGTAGCCAACTTCAATCATTTCAAAAGTGACAAAGCAATGAACAACAAAAGTGTTCATCGCTCTTTTGTGTCCCTTGGAAACATTTATGTTGTCATCACTGCATTTGCAGCATATTTCTGTATTTGGTTATAATGACAATGGTCTGATGAGGTCATTGATCAGTACCCATAAATGAGATTTCCGACTTTGTAAAACTCCAGACACAACAGACAGACAGACAAGACGACGGGCCAATGAACAGAAATAGATCAACAAACTGACACAGGAGAGCAGACATGTGAAGCCCCAGGGAGATGCTGTGTCTGGGTGAGGTTTTACAATGTGGAACATCACAACACATCCATATCAAACATCAAGAGCATTTCTACAACAGCTCTCTTCTGTCTTCTCTCTTTCTTTCCCTCTTTTGTAAAGATCTTCCTGCAGCCACCCTCTGTCTGCCACCTTTTGTTTCCCTGTCTCATCTGTCCCCTTTAATCAGGGGTGGAAGGGAACAGATAAGCACTTTTCTATATATCCTGAAGTGGAAGTGCTGTTGCTTTGTTGAAACTTTACAAATCAGACCTAAATTACTAGTATATGGCTCCAGACATCTAACTGATTCAATTTGATTGATCAATGTTAGTCATTCAGACAAAACAATAAAGAAAAATCAGTTGATCATGTTAAATCAGTCTTGTTTGGTTCAGTTTTCAAATACGTACATGTAATCTCAATAAACCCCAAATTCTGATTTCTGTACAATTTAGACTGGTTTTGAAATGTTTGGATAGTAGGTGATTTGGCTCAAGTTCCCTCAATTTCCATCAGTTACGTCAGTTTAAAGGATTTATTGCCTTTCCAAGAGTACAGTATTTTAGCTTTACTGAGATGAACACTGAGACCAGATGGCAAAGAGGACCTTTTCCATTCCTCAGCTCCTGGTATTGAAGGGCTTTTTAAGGTGTTGAGAATGAGTGCTGCTGCTTAAGTAAATGCAGAACTCAATGACTCACACAGTATGTGGCATAAGTATAGTACGTCTCTCTTCTTGTCCTCGATGCCTCCTACCTCGCCTCTGACAACACATTAAGGCCTCTACCAAAACAGAAAACACATGAAGGGCAGGAAACGAGACAGACAGGGGTACACAGACAGATACAAAGTACAGAGACTGAGATGTGTTGCACAGTACAAAGGGTGAAACAAAAGAAAACTAAGAGGTTGTGACCAGAGAGGCGTCAAAGAGTGGTATGAGAAATTATGGAGAAAAAAGAGGAATATTCACCCCATGGAGAAAAATTTCCATCCACACTTTGAGTGCTACACTAAGAGAAGGGAAGAAGAAAGATGTGATAGAGTCAGGTGACACGTAAGACAAAATAGAATCAATTCACATGTAGATTTTTTATTTGCCTGTGTGTGTTTTCATTCTGACTGAAATGTCTACAGCTGAACTCTTCTTCTTAGAAGTAATCTCCACTACAGTCAGACAGGTGAGGATGAATGAAATGTGAGAATTAGTTTGTAACTGTCACATTTGATGAGGACACCTAAACGTTAAAACAGTGCACTGAAGAAAAGCGAAATGATACACATCTCTAACGTGAATATCAAATTTAATTTAAATACTTTGATAATGTGAACAGTATCAGACAGTAACAGTTTTTAGAGGAAGTTCAGGTTTCCCTTCTACATTATTGTTGGTGCACAGGGAAAGCGTTACAAACTACCAGATAGTTTTATTTAAAGTAACAAAAATAGCACTATCATTATGTTTCTCAGTATCTCAGGTGTGGTGAACACCTCCAACATGCCTTGTTATCGATGTTTCACCACAATCCACTATACAAATGGATGGATAAAACAACAAACTAATGGAAGCACTTAACTAACATTGGATTACAGTAGATTGTTTTTGAAATGATGAAAAAGATTTCAAGTTGATACAAAACCAATGAAAGAAATAAATTATTTCAGACTGAGCACCCAAGAAATATGCTAATAAAGCAAGAGAATGACTTTAATTAGTAGATTTGTGTAATGACTCGACAAAGTAGCAACAAGAGCCAAATGCAAACACCAATCTATCGATCTATCTACAGTATCTACATTACCACAGTATGAATTCCAGAGTAAAAGTAACACCTGAATTTTTTTGTGAGCAGCCATAGTAAAATGTCTGCTGCAAAACTTTGGCTATTTCCAGTTGTTGTTTGATCTTCTCTTAGATGAGGGTTGAGATTGATTTCCCCCTCTCTATCCAATCATACGCACCAGGCAGCTCTGATAATCACAATCACACACAAACACAGGACACCTTGTTCCCAGAGGACTGCTGGTATATGGACCATACCTGTGTGTGTGCGATCATGTGGTCATTTTTATCTATCTGTGAATGTCTTTGGTGTGTTTGTCCATGTGCGTGCTATCATGTGTAGAAAGTTGTGTGTATGAATGTGGGTGAACCTCTGTGCGAGATTTCGGAAAGTGGTAAATACGAAGACTGTGTGTGTGTGTGTGCACGTGTGAGAGAAAGCCAGCATTGTCAGGTGTACTAAGCTCAGAGCCCAGTGATGAGTCCTCCACAGTGGCTGGAGGTGTCATGACCCCATTATACACAAATGACACTGTTGTGGTCTGATTGTGTAGTTTATAGATTAAATACATATTGTGTGTGTGTGTGTGTGTGTGTGTGTGTGTGAGAGAGAGAGAGAGGGAGAGGGAGAGAGTGTAAATGTAATGAGAAAGAGAAACAAAGAGAGACAGCAAGAAATAAGGTGTAAAATCAGTTAAGCTGAATAAATTATCTGATTTTAATGTCAGTTTCAAGTGCCATTTGCAAATTTTACATTTTTGTTCTTTTGAATCTGAAATGAAATGCTGCGATCAAGTTAAAAGAGCTAGAGTGAGCTAGTGTCTAAAGAGCATCTTTTGATGAACTCATGTTTTTATGCCAGAGTATATTCCTTCAAAACTGAAAAAATGCAGTTTCTTTGTCCCAGATACATTGAAACGTTTAATACATTTGTGAGGTTGGGAATGAAACAGAATATTTTAATTTTTGCATCACAGGAGTTTTCACAGTTTTCACAGTTGCTAACTTTGTCAAGCTTCCTTTCTTATTGGACATGAACCTTAACAAACCAAATTGTGTAGGGCAGCGAAACAAAACCAGCTTCATGTTGTTATGACCAAACCAGGTAAATGTCACTGTGCTTCCTGGGACCCAATCATATTGCCTCTTGTCCATCAGGGACCAAAACTTAGTAAATGAAGGTAAATTAAAAACACATGAGTGCTCTCATCTCACGAGGACTTAATGCAAGTAAATATAGTACCTCAACCAAGAATCCAGGCTAATTAAAATATAGTAGGGCTCTTATCATTTGGGGACATAGTAAGGAATCATCTCTCACCTGGGGCCTGTTCAAGGAGACATTTGTGTTTTAAATTCAATTCTCTCAAACACTTTCTTTTAAAGAGAAGAGCAGGTCAGACTTTTTGCTGCTTTAAAGAATCATCTCCGTAGCACTCACAAAGGGGAAGAGAAGACAGATGGGGGGATCCGTCAAACAGAAACAAATTACACCTCTCTTCGTGTATGTCCCTTCTTTCTCCTTCTACTTCCCCACTGTGCTGCAGTCAATACTCCATGCTGAGGAGTCAGAGTTGAGTTACTGAACACATTTCTGACAAAGTCCATTTTGTTCACGGTCCTTGAATGCAAACACAACAACAAAACATTCTGAAGTACAAAAAAAGTATAATTCATTTAAGACAACTGCATAATTTGTTTTGATTTTTTTTTTTTGCACAGGCATATTTCAGTGGATCAGTAACGCTACAATAACACAGATCAAAATCTGATCCTTTCATTATTGTACTCTGCTGTGTTCTGTTCACCTCAGCCTGATTGTGTTCCTCTCCATCAAGACAGCTGGCCTCTACAACACAGCATCGCTGCATAAGCCAGTGAAAATGACTGTGTGTGAATATGAAATATTAATTGGGCGAGGCAGCGCGTGAGTGAGTTCAGACTGGGGTTGGAACAATACTCAGTGTTAAGCGTCACTTTAAATGGTTAAAATGACAAACGTCACTGGTGGCACATCTCATCAGCTGTCACTAATGAAGGTTAACTCTGGCAGTAATAACTTCGCTGTTGTCAGTATGTGTACTCTCTGCATGCCGCTGTCAATACCTGTCAAAGTTAGTTTGTGGAGGAAGAACCTCCAATCTGTAACACTGCTCTAAAACCACAGAGTGTTTCTTAAGTTCCAATAAATTCAGCAAAGTGAGATGTCTTTCTTTCTAGCGGTGGATTGAGTCAGTGTCACTGTCAGGGCTTGGCATTCTCTCAAATGAACTTTTATTCATATCAATAATTTAAGCTCAAACTTTATATTTTTAAACCATGACTTTCAGTATCTGGATCAAGAAGCTCAAAAAAAAAAAAGCCTGACAGAGCAGTCAGACAATAACAGTGAAAAGACACTTTGCCGTGACAAAGGTTCCAGTTCTCTTCCAGATTTAGCACCAAGCTAGCTGCATCTTATTTGGACTTATTTGGACAATTCAAAGCCAGGAACATGTGGTTTGGTATGTGCCTTATCCAATAAACCAGACGGGAAACCTCTGGAACCAGTTCAGACACATTTGTAAGAATTAATGCCAAAAAATACAAATGTTAACAGGAATACGTCCATGCCAGGTATACATCTGGTCTGAATAAATCCTTTCTAGGCACAATGTTGATGTTGTAGTTATAAATGTAATAATTTAGCAATGGTGACAGGGAAATTCTCTCATACACAGAGGGGCAAGAGTTCCAAAACACCTACAAAAGTTTTGCTTAAAAAGAGAATTGCTTTTAATGACAGTGGTCGCCAAATCATCAGTAGTCTCTCTCTGCTCATTCCCCACCCTGCTGCCCACAATTTCCTCCCAACAGCATGAAGCCATGGTCCTGCTGAAGTGTCCTTCACCAAGACACTGTTGACTTCATAAATATTGCTCTGCAGCAGAGTGCGTAATTAAACCTAGCTGTAGCTTGGAACATGTGGCATAACATATCTTATCTTTGGTGGTGTGTTAAAAAACTGTGTATTGTCCATCCTTTGTGCCCTCTGTTGTACTATATTTTAAACAACTAATACTCATGAGGACATTCACATATTTTCCTCTCTTTACAAATAACCATCCTCCTTGGGCAGCATTTGTATTACACAAAATCATTTGTTACACAAAGCTGCATTTACAAAGACCATAACAGGATGAAATTGATTTTTTGTGCCTAGTGAGGACGCTCTCAATTCTCCCGTTAGTGACTCACAACAAAGGCCTTTTACAAAACCTCTTGATATAGATTTCATTTGAAAATCTCTGGCTATGCTCACCCTGAAGGCTTGTTCTGGTTCCAAACCAGTCTGTCCCTTTTCTTCCTCCCGTGCTTTACTTTCTCTGTCTGTTATTAACTTTCCATTTTCATGTAACAATCACTTCCGTCACAAGGCAAAATACACAAAATATATTAATGAACCAAGGTATGAAGTGAAGGACAAACTGACTAAACAAGCCAATATACATTCCTTTATACATCACTTTATATTTTAATGTAGTGCCTCAAACTGTGAACATTTTGATTCAACATATGCTAAACCTACTTCTGTTTTGTTTTATCTGGTCCCAAACACTGGAATGTGAGCTCTTCAGCAGACATCTTTCAGCCATCTGGAGAATTCTGCTCCTTCTAATCTGAAGCATTCAGAGTATATCTCCAAGCATCTTGCATGGGTGACTTGTTTTATTTCATAAGCGTGCTGTCCCCAAATAGGCTTTGCTATTGGTTAACCCCTTTGAGGCGCCACCTCAGAACCCTGAGACAGATCTTTGCACTCACCGCCCAAATTAGGATTTAGCAGTATTGTTACCTCCTGTTTGGTTACTCAGTGGTGCCACACATTTTCTCCCAATGTGTTCAAAGGGTGTTGACCTACATTGACAACTGGCTGATCCTCGCCTCCTCACAGCAGGAAGCCAGGGCCAACACGGAGCTGGTGATCCAACACATCATGCAGCTGGACTTTGCTATCGGTTTTGGAAAGAGTGCTCAGCATCTGAGTCAGCAGGTGTAGTATCTGTGACTGCACCTGGATGCTCGGACCATGACCGCACGCCTATCAGAGGAACGCATGACCAGCTGGTCCCCTTTTCAGTATACTTTGCCAAGTTCTAAAGGGAAAGGAGCAGCATATGCTTCAGCATATGTGCTGGGGTTTTGAGTGAGTGCAAAGATCTGTCTCAAGGTGCCAAGGCAAAGCCTCAAAGGGGTTAACCAACAGCAAAGCCCGTTAGAGGGCTACGCACATACTCATATAACTGGAGTTACATCCAGTAACTACAATTTTACATCCAGTGTTCCAGTCTGAGTCCATTCAACAGCTTTGGGAACATCAACACCTCTGCCCATGAGAACAATACATTTAAGAATAACAGACAACAAAGTTTTAAGTTAGTGCTTAGACTTTACAGTCCTCAAATTACCTTCAACTATAGGTTCAAGGTTGTGTATATACAGTACCTTAGAACAGTCAACCATAAAACAGAACCACAGACAAAACACAGAAACAATCACAACCAAGACAGTGACTCAGAACAGTTTGGGAAACTCAAGTTCAACTCTCTTTTCATTTGTTGCAAGCTTTAAGGAGTAGAGTGATGACAATATTCAGATCAGAGACATTACATTTTTTGTTATAATATAACAGTTTGACTCCAGTGTATTATATTTAAATAAGAATTGTGTGCAGCGCAAATAAAATCCTTCATTTACTTTGGCCGTTCTTTGACAGTTAGCTGTATTTATAAAGGATAAATGTCAGTTCAGACCAGCAAAGGCTTATATTGCCATATTCTACTCAGTGAAGAGGTGCCTTCAGCCTCATTGGGGCTGCATTTGAAACAAGAGCTTAAACACGAAAAAAGTATGTTTATTGTCATTTGCGGGCCACATTCTCATTTTTGAAAAATGTGAATATGCAGTAAAAGATTTCTGAGGAGCACAGAACAAAAACCAAACAATCAAAAATAAATCTTCTTATTCCTTGCCATTTTCCCTTCAATCAAAGCATCGGTTCAGAAAACTTTTCATCGACAAGGAAATTTAGTATTAACCTAAAATAAAGATATCTGCCATTTCAAAGGGGTGACACTTGTTATGAAGAAATTCACTAACAAAAAAAATGAGACTTGGAAAGGGAATTTGTTAATACAAGCACCTTGGTACACTGGATTATTTTCAGCATGTTATAAAAACACAGATGAACTCTGGGCAATTATTTTAGTCCACAGTGGGTTTGTGTGAGTGGAAGTAATGAAATTTCAGCATGCCATTAAATTCTGAGATATAAGATTTCTGTAAGACACTGACAGGTGGCTTACACTGCTCACCTCAAAGTGCTCTTTCATATTCCTTTCAAAATCCAGTCTCAGTTTTCACCCCCTGTATGAGTGAGGAAAGAGATAAAAAAAAAAATGGAAGCACACACAGTGTATGTGTCACATACACTGACAAAGAGACTGAAAGGAAAACAAGAAGAGGCAGATGAAAACAGCGAGACAGAGAGACAGAAAGGCAGACAGGCAGACAGGCAGACAGAGGAAGAGAAAGATTGAATTGGTACTAGAATTGGTGGGAAATGTGGAGACTGGCAGAGAGAAGTATACCTTAGAGTGCCAGACAGATGGAAAAATAGGCAAACAGACTGGAGCAGACTGGGCACGTGTGCGCATGCACACACACATATTTACACATCCAGACCATAATGTCATCAAGCCCCGTGCCCTGTGCTGTGGTCTCTCAGTCTTGTACTGCCACCTAGTGGAGACAGAAGCTGAATCATTCAGGTGTGTGTTTATTCAAATAGCAGCTTGAAATGAGTGACATCCCATGAACTTAACACATCACAAAATGTCACTGTCCTGTAATCTTTCAATCTTGTCAGCACAATTTGAAACCTAATGAGTAAGTGACAACAAATCTCTCAACTCTCAATTATTGGCATTGACATCCCGTAAGGGTGTAAATGTGCTATTTGTATGATCAGCAGAGGGGCCAGTTTAAGACCTACAGTATTTTCAGATTTAAGTCAAGGTAAACTTCAAAGAAAAAGGTCAACAGATCTAGGGGAGAAAAGAAGCTCATGCAACAATGACAAGTTCATAAGTCATCAACCCCCTCAGCATGAAGTTAAAACATTAAGAAAGAGAGGTTATACAGTTTAGCAGTACAGCAGGAGGCTGGAAGCGAAATCAAAATGAAATCAAATCAGACATGCCTGCACAGTCCAAATGGTAGGTTTACAACCCAAGACAATTTCACATTTGGCTTCAATTTGTAGATAGATCAACAGATCGATAAAGTATTACAAAAGGAAACTGCAGACAATGTGTGCCAGCTGACAACCTGAATCTGTTCATTGCCCACATTACAGTATTTCCTACTAATGTTTAACAGTGTGATGTGTTTGTCTGTGGCTTTCCCACTTTTTTTTTTTAATTTCACATGCAACTATGTGTACCTCTTGTAATAAGGAATTTACAAATGGTGTCTGCCTTAAAGAAACATAAATGATAGTAATGGCCTCCAAATTCTGTAAAATTTTACTTTCAAGTCCAATCCAGTTCAGACCTTGAGGAGTAATATCAGAAAAAGATGAATGTCATGTGACATTACCATGTGTAGTTTTTATCTTAGAGGTTTCACTATGCTGTTTCCTAAAACGCTTCCTGCCATCCAGTGGTTGAAAAGCAACACAACAACCTCAGCCTGGCAACAAAAGTGAAAAGTACTGTTCAAAGTTTCCTTTTTATTGTAATTATTGACAGAATTAAAACAATACTTTTGTCATTATCAAATCAAAGTGCAGTTTAAATGTATTTCCACTGACTTTGAATTCAACCAAAAACATTCACTATTCATCTCTCAACTGCTCTTTTAATCAACGAATCAATATAAAATACCATAAACACTGACAAATATGCATCACAAGCTACAACATACAAAATTAATGTAAAGACGAAACATGTTCAAGTTATTTCTTAACTACACAGATGCCAGCAGCTAAAAAGTTTTTCTTATGTTATCATATGAGAAAAGCAGAAAAACAGAAAAGCCCTTTGTATTTGTGAAGGTCCCACCATCGAAATTTTAGCATTTTTACAGTATTACTGTAAATAATTTAGCAAAGCTGAATAACTTGTCTAGATCAAGTAACTGGTGATCTGAGTAAATGTTTAACTACATAAAATGGCACCTTAAGACAGAGTAAAACCTTAAACCTTTGCTGTCTTTGTAAGAGTTTCCTATCATGGCATTCATGCTGGCAGGGTGGTGGGTACTGTGTGTGTCAGTTGTGTGTGTTACAGGGTAGAAGCATGTGTGGACATGTTTCTCATTCCATCAGTGACAGCTCTCAGCTGTCCTCCTGTCTGCTTCCCTGTCTCTGTCTGTCTCTCTTTCCCCTACTCTGTCCATCTGTTTTGTCTTTCCACCTTTCCCCTGCAGTCTCTCTATATGCCTCTCACTCCCCTCTGCTTCTCTGACTCAGTGATAAGACGCTATACTGCAGTCATTCTCAAAAGAAAAACTTCCACATTTATGGTAAATGATAACAGTGTTGATTGCAGTGTTGAGTGCATTTTCAACACACACACACACACACACACACACACACACACACACACACACTCCCACCTGTCTCTCGTGCCTTGAAGTGTGCTGAGAGGTTGGGAAGTTGTTGGGTGGGGGAGGTGGAGAGGAGTTTGCCATGAGAAACCAGAGCTCAGAGTTCACATACTGGCCAATCCTTCTCACTACTCACTTAGACTCCAAAGTGACTGCTATGGCTTTAGTGCATATGTCTGCGTCTGAGTAAAGTCTGTTAATAGGTTAGCTTGTGACCTGCTAACTGGCTAACAACACATTATTAAACGGAAGCTGTAGATTTCAGGGCTGTTTTTACAAAGGCCCGGTGGAGATATGAACCTTCCGAAGATCCAGATATTGCTGGCATGGATTCTCAGTGTATTTGCCGGTAAGTTTGCCTGTGTACATGTGGGCATGTGTGTGGGAGTCCTGATATTTCAGCTTTCATGGTAATGTTTTTGGACTTGAAGTAGCAGCACAGATCCTGAAAAGTTCTCAGAAGAGGGAAATATGGTTGAAAGGGGAGCGTATGAAAGACATATTGATCTTTTTCAACACGGCTAAACTAAGTCTCACCCATTTTAACAATTTAACTATTTAGAAAACAACCTCCCAACTTATCCTTTTGTAAAAGCTATATCTAGTCTATGTTTTCAAAACTTACTATATGCGTTATATGTATTTAGGCAAAGTATTTTGTGTGTTGTTAAATTCCCTGTTCTAAGTGCTGATCTCTCCATACACTGTACGAGTGTGTCATGGCCATGAGCCATGCTCAGAAACAGGAGACAGTTTCCTTATACATGGACTGGCAACCAAAAAGAAAAGGCTACAACACACACTCACATATGAATTCTAATTCTTATCTCCAGTGAAGTCCAACTGTGTACAGTATCATCACCCTCACTATTTACAAGTAACATCTTAACAGTTTGCAGCTGAATCTTTTAATATGATAAAAAGCCTAATGTTTTTTGAGCAAAGCAATTCTACATATAAGTGTATGAGCATTTGTCCTTCAGGTACCCTATAAGAAGTAGCTCTACATTATTAGCATTCCTCACTGCATTTATATTTAAGGCATTTACTGTAGCTGATGACCCCCTCAAGAGTGATTTATAACCAGTGAGCAGGTATGGATTAATGCCTTTGTTCAAGGACACATGCTTGTTGATGCACACACTGTCTCTTGGGAGAACTAGACCTGTGACCTTTCAAGTACTGGACAGTCCAACATTCAAGCCTACTCTGCTGCCCCTAAAGTTAGAGCATTTTACAGGTTTGTAAGTCATCCATATTTCTATGTTTGCATAAATCTTCTTTTTAATAATTTTCTCTATCATTTAGACAAATGTTTTGCCCATGAAGTGCATGGTCTACTTATCCACTGATCCCGATACATTAATGCACTACACATTAATTAAGTGCTCTGAAAGGAAGACAGTAATTATAACATAATTTGACTGGTTTATCTGTAAAGCAGCGAAAAGCAAATGAAAGGACCCTGACTTCACTCACTGAAAACATCTACTTAACATCAAATTACATGATCCATTCATACCTGTCGTGAAGCATTAGGGCTGTGGCAGTATCTCAGAGAGAACATGATCACAAGAAAAGGCTTAAATGCGGTTCAGTATATAGAGTTCGAATGGACAGAACCCCCGATGTACACCAATCAGCCATAACACTAAAAATGGAACTAGAACTAGATTTAATGCTATGGCTGATCAGCTCATCCAGTTAAACCTGAAAAGGCTCGTGGAGAGTTTTGATCAAGCATTAATAGAAAGCTTTGACATTTTGAAACTGCTTTAGTCTTTATAAAGAAAATAAATTTTAAATGTTAATCACAACTGCCAATTTATTTTTAAATGGTGCGTTCATCATGGTGGCATACCTGATTTTAAATTCTCATACAATGAATCAGTGTTTATCTCTTAGTTCTGTCAATATCAAGCACTTGGTGTCTGCAGCAGAGAGATTACCAGTCTTTTAATTTCAATAGGAATTACTTCTATTTATCCTTTCTAATTCAGTGATCTGTGTACTGGCACATTTTATGAAACACAGTGGTGACAAATTGATGTGATGGCCAGATAGAGGTGGTGTGTCAGGATGAATGGATGCAGTCTGCAAGCTACAAGTTGGACATTATCTGCATCACTGCAGATGTGCAATAAAAATGGTGCTCAGTAAATCATTTGAAGGGCTTTATTCCCGGATGCTATGCGTTCACTTTGAAAAATATTTACTAGCTGAAGCCTGTATGTCAGTATATCAAACAGATTATTCCAGCCTCAAAATGTGATTGTGTTGTCTCAGGTTAAATAAATCAAGATCCACATATGATGTTACTTTAAAAGTGAACTATACTGTGGCCTGTCATACCACCGCATCAGAAGTGTAAGGACCATATTTAGTAATTGTTTGGTTTCTTATTTTAGAATAGCCTGAAGAACAAAACGCAAAACTGATTAAGACTACAATCTAAAAGTTATAAACTGTTGAAATGTGAAGTCTCATTATTACCGATCCTCATTATTCTGAAAACATCACAACAACTTAGCAACCGATGAGGGACAATAAAGGAAAGTGGAAAATATGTATAATCCTATAAAGTCAGTGATCTGTGTTTTTTAATAATCATTCCCCTCATATGTTTATGTATCTTGTATATATGAAATCATTCTCTCATGAAAATGTGACCATTTAAAGTGATTCGCATACAAGAAATAATAAATGGCTGCTAACAAAAAGTGTTATATCTGATGACTGAATTTGCAAAAGTAACACATTTGTAATCTTAACAGTAGAGATCCAGTTATCTGTGGGTCCGAATGGAGAATTGTTAAATATATTAAATGTTAAATATCATACAATCATCTGTATTTATTTCATTTAATTTTAGGTTGTTTTTTAAGTGAAAGTTACCTGAACTTTATTTCCATGATTACCTGGTCATTCATAGAACTGTCTGTCTGATTAAACTATCACCACAACAAGGAAGGTTAACAGCACATATTTTTCAGTTATCTACAAGATCAAAAAGAAAAATCAGGATTTTCTGTCAGTTAGAAACACAGAAGCTCATACGTTAGCTTGCTATTTTGCACTGTTCTTTTGACTATTATGAAGTACAGATATATTTGATCAAAAAAGAGGAAGAGCATATTTATTTCACTGACAGCAGTATGCAATGCAACCAGAGATCCTGTTCTTTTGTGTAAGAGGTGTCGCTGTCATCACAGACACAACGCAATGATCAAAGTAAGATAACTAGCTATCTATAGTCAACCATAGCCATTCAGCCACATTTGACTGAATGCAACAATTCATGCCCATCCTCTGGAAGCAGACAAGGCAATTTGAGGGAAAATTGATACCTTTTTTCCTTCAAAGGTCTGCTCAAATGCATTTTAACAGCAGCACTGATGCACTTTCCTCAACAGCATTTTTCCCAACCTGTCATGCCATTCAAACCAGTGACATTTGCTCAAAAGGCTTGCTTTGTGTCCTCTCTTTCATTATGGACTCAAATGCAACCTGAAATAATCTCCACACCCACACTTTTGTTACTCTCAGGTAGAAAATGGCAGAAGAGTGAAAGAGCCTAAGCTTTGGCACTGGCAGCTTAGTATCATGTGGAGCTGAGTGTGGGCAATGACTGACAGCTCCAAGTGGCTCCTCTGTCCCGCCTTCCTTCTATTTTTGTATGTGGTCAGGTCAAAGCATGTTAGCAGGATAACATACAGGAAACGGGCAGCCAGCAACAGACAGAAACAATGGCAAACGGCCAGGGAAATGAACATTAGCATCAACACAACACTCCTCACACTGATCTTTGAGAAAGATCCCACACTCAAAAACAAACTGCCTGCGTGTGTGCATCCGTCCTCTGCTGTTGCTGGCTAAATGAAACCAGATCCTCGTTGGCTCAGTTCAGGCTGAGTGTGGACCACCAGAGCATTCCAGAAATAACATGCAAAGGATGTAACGTGGGTCACAACCTGCCTGGTGACACTATGCTAATCTGCTGCATCATAATATATATATATATATATATATATGCAGTAGTCCACTTGCTGTACCAGGTGCATGCTACTACAGAAATGGTGCACTGTATTATCACAGTAGGACTGCTGTTGAAACAGCTTATCAATGTGGTAAGTGAGAGGGAGCGACTTGTCATTGACAAAAGCAAACTTTGGGCAAGAAAAGGGTCTACGCAGCAAGGTCAAGTAAACAACCAGACACTGTGAAAGTATGTGGAGTAATTTCACAAAAGGTATGACCATTGTTGTCAGTATCTCAATGAGATACATACACAATTAGATATTGATTGATCATAAATATGAGCTTGTAAATATTCTGAAAGAAATTAGTCATAAACTCTTTAATGACCAAAAGTGAGGGAGCTATGCCAAATACGTTTATGTTTTTTTTTTTATGTATCAGGTGATATATCATTGGCAGAGCTTTTAAATTCTCAAATCTTAACGTGAATGAACATAAACATAAATATGAGCTTCACAAATTCCTGTTCACACATGTTGAATTTCTACAACCAGAACAATAAGTAAGATTAAAGGTGAAGTGGATTCGAAAACTCTTTAGGTCCAAAAACTACTCATCAGTTTACCATGGTAAAGCAGCTTGTTTCCTCACTGTGCACATGGCAATAAACACTTTGACTTGACTTGTACGGACATTATAACCTGTTGTTCCCATTTATCCCAGTGAAAACCCAGTTACACAGCACAGCTTTTGTTTTTACTGGAATTAGCACTATTAACTGTGGTAGATGCCATGTTATTCTGCTATTGCAGAAAAACATCCCAGCCACACAGAACTACAACTTTAGCAGTGTAAACAAAGACTGTAAAAGTGATAGTGTCTAATCAGCAACTCAAAACATCAAGCTTGACAGATGAATCTGAAGAAACCCTAACAAGTTCCATTAAAGCTCTCTACAGGTACTGACAGGTGAACACTTGTGGTTCAGTGAAGCTGTCAATGCAATGCCTTCTAACAGCCTGCAGAGTCAGGCAAGCTGACTATGACTATATAGTGAAATAATGAAATAAAAAACGGCATCTTGTTCATCACAAACCAACAAGTGAAGTTGCTCTAGGCAATAATGGACTGTAGTACACAGTCATGATGCATGTCTCACTGACATAGCATAATTTATAGGCTAATAAAGGCATGGCTTTAAAAAAAAAAAAAAAACTAAGTCTGTTAGCTGGAAAGAAATTTTGTCTGAAGAGGTGTTAAATGCAGGTTAGCTATTCTGAACTCTAACTGATCCAGACTTAATGTGAAGTGCACTGGCCAGGGCTGGCTTTCCCAAACACCCTCTTAGCACTCAGATTAGGTTCACTCCAAGGACTTACACAGAAACAGACTTGATTGCAGTGCTTGGATAGCTCATGGGACACTTAGTGCGGAGGCTTTTCGCCAATATGGAATGCCAGTCACTTGACTGCTGTTGCTGTTGATCTGTCTGCATCTGCCTGTCCCTGCCTCTCTCTCAACTGATAATTCCTCTCTCTTGCTCTGTTTTTCTCTCTTCCTATTCCTATTCTCCCTCCCTCCCTCTCTCTCTCTCTCTCTCTCTCTCTCTCAGTCATAGAGAAGGGGTTTCAGGTTGCTGGTTGTAAGCCAGGAAAATATTTGGTGTGTGAATCACAGTTAAATGCAATCTGTTGGCTTCCCTCTCCCTTCAACTGAGATTTCAGTTCCGGTGCGAAAACATTTGTTGAGACATTGGCGTCAGCTGGGTATGGCAACATGTCATACTCACTGTACCTCAGCCAAAGTGAGCCAAAAATAAAATTTGTAATGATTGTGTGTAGCAGAGTTTGTGTGCAACATAAAAATGTTTATTACTGACATTAGTTCCAAGTAAAAGTTTAAAGGTTTGTGAGGTTAATTCATCCACATCACTCAGTCTGATTGAGCTCTGTCCTTACTGTGTTATGCATCTAGTAAAGACTGTGTAACAGAAAAAAAATCTGCTGATTGCACTTTTTTGTGTATGTTTGTGTGTCCTAGGTCCAGGACTCTGCTCAGAAGATGAGACTCGCCTGGTGAAGAAACTGTTTACCGGTTACAACAGCGTGGTTCGTCCCGTTAACCACTTCAGTGAGGCCGTAGTAGTCACAGTAGGACTGCAGCTAATACAGCTCATCAGTGTGGTAAGTGAGAGGGAGAATCTTGGCCTTGGCAAAAGCAAAGTTTAAAAAAAAAGATAAGGCAATTAATTACTTAATTAAAGCAGCATGAGATTGTGCTCCCTATATTTTCACTTGAGGCTTTCAGGCTTCCTCCAAATACATTGCAATTTGTTTGTGAGAAACAAAACAGAAATTTAATCTGTTTTTACATAAGGACAGAAATCAATGACTGTTATCACTGTAACTTAGAAGCTCTTCCTTGTCCCTGTATGTTTTAGAAATACACTGTCACATTGGTGATTCTATCTCTATGGAGACTTATAGGCTTTATACTCCACTACTTGGCAGATGGATATTGCAATTTCTTTTTTTCTTTGAACCATTTTCCCTTATAACCTCTGTCACAGAAAGCACAGTCACTACTCTGCAGACAAAGTCAAAGTCAAAGTCAGCTTTATTGTCAATTCTGCAGTATGTACAGGACAAACAGAGAATTGAAATTGCATTA
>JBBMJY010000003.1:3476141-3507112 GCA_037833715.1 Toxotes lorentzi
ATTGCATTACTCTACAGACTTCCGTGACTAAACAGACAACATATATGTATAAAGAAAGGATTTAAATAAAATAGAATAGAAAACTGTACAATCACCATCACTGAACTGGAGAGGGCTACAATTCCTTTCATAAACAGTACAACTTCTGCTGTTTCAGTAAAGCAAAAACTGCTGCTTAGTAAATACTGCAGTACTTTCAACCCCTGAAATATATTTACTGCACAACTCTAAACTACAGCTTTAAAAAAAAACAATTTACTAACTTAAGAATTTTCTCATTGGATTACACAGCCAAAACTAAAGGATATTTAGTTAATGCAGCAATAAACAAAATGTTCAACCCTTATTTTTGAGGTTAGGATAGCGTATTCAGAAAACTTAGCAACAATTCTGAAGGGAAGCTACACTGCCAACAAGTCAGAAGTGAAAAAGGGGATTTATCAAATAAATTCAGAGCAAACACTTCAAAGTATAAGCAAACAGTCTCACTGGAAAAAAAAGGACAAGTCACAGCAACCAAAGACACACAATAAGTAAAGCTATGCCACTGTTCCTGGTACTGAAATAAACAAGGCAGGTCTTAGGCACTGGCCAAGTGATGTGGAATAATAGAGAATATCTTACAACACCTCTAATATTTCTTCCAAATTACCGCAATAAATTCAAGAAACAAGGCAGCTTCCCACACAAATACAGCCACACTCCATTAATGAGAGCACAATGCAGCAGGGTGACAGTGATCTAAACAACAACAGTCTGACACCTTAAGGTTATAACTTAATAGGCTGGGGTCACAACAAGTACATAGGTTCGGTGATGGCACGGCAGCCACAAAACACAAGCAGAATGAAAAGAACACACAAGCAGAACACAAGCACCACAACAGAAGTGGAATGAAAATCAAAATGAGTTGCTCTTACTATTTATATGGCATGGCAGCCACTAAACAAAAACAGCACAGCACGAGTGGAATGAAAATAAAACACAAGCAGCACAGCACGAGCGGAATGAAAATTAGTTTCCCTTACCTTTTGTAGCTCTCCTTCTGCGTCTCCAGGCTGTAAAGATGATGACCAGGGTGAAATTCACTCTGGACAAGTACAAGTCCATCAATGGCACTTATTACTTGTTTTTAAAAGCTGAAAAGGTCTACTCCACTAAAAGAAAAAGTCACAGCAACTGAAGGATCATAAAGAATAAAGCTATGCCACTGCTTTTGGCACTGAAATAAACAAGGCAGGTCTGAGAACCTCTGATGCAGGTTAGTCAATATAGAAAAGATGTAACATAACAAATTATTTGATAACACCTCAGGCATTTCCTCCAAATTACCGAATCTGCAATAGATTCAAGAAACAAGACGTGTCACATACAGACACCGCATGAAGGCATGGCAGCCACAACAATGCAAAACAGTCAGTAACATGCGTGGTGTAGACACATACTAAAGACCAAGGCAGCTTCTCACATGAATCCAGCCACACTAACCCTAACCCACGTTAATGACAGCACAATGCCTCAAGATGACAGTGACCTAAAGGACACCAGGCTGACACCTTAAGGTCATGGACTAATAGGTTGGGGTCACAACGGGTACACAGGGTCGGTAATGGCACGGCGGCCACAAAACCCAAGCAGCACAACACAAGAGGAACGAAAATAAAAATGCTCTTACTATGAGAAGCTCTCCTTCTGCGTCTCCAGCTAGCTTCACCAATCTGTAAAGATGAAAACCCAGGGCTTAAATTGACTCCGGACGAGTCCATCGACGACACCTTTCACTCCTCTTTAAAAGCTGAGAAGGTCCTCCTCTCCTCTCCGGTCGCAGTGTCCATCTTTCCCATGTCCTGTCACAAGTTTACAACAATTAACTAGCATTAGCAGTGTTTACTTAAAAACAAACTTTACTGTTGCTGCTGGCAGAGCCAGTCCTTTGTCCTAACATTAAAGCTAGCTCAGTTAGTCGGACAGTTACCAGCGTTTGATGTTACCGCCAAGTTTGGACGCTCAGGCGGTGTCTCCATGGTGTCCATCTTCAAAAACGTTGCCTTTTCCTTGTGTGGAAAACGATCTCAGATGGTTTACTTTGATTTTACAACAATGAAAGATAGTTTTAACGTCCTCCTTGGCGACAAAACGGAGAAAAGATCACACTAAACGGCCGAAGACGAATTCGCGTCCGCTCGATTTAACGGTAAATTCATCGGGCGCCTGCGCGCGCGCAAGCGTCCTTTGATTTAAAGCTGAAAAGGCGGGAAAACAACTTCCTCTTCTTTTAATTCGGATTTAATTTATCTTAAACATGAAAAAGATATATTTTGTCTCGAAACCTTAAAAATGCTTGCTGTCTTTCTCTACATCTCCCAGGATGAAGTTAACCAGATTGTGACCAGCAATGTCCGTCTCAGACAGGTAAATGTGACTGTTGTGGAAGAAGAACTTATACCAAAATAATTTAATTTACAGTATTATTATTATTGTTTCATTGACATGTAAATGTGCAGCATTTTAATGTTATCGAAGTGGAGCTAATTTTAACAACTCATAGCCCACTGTTGGATTGTCCAGTCTATAACAATGTATAGTTAATAAATTGACCATATGTTTTACCTTTAAGATACTGATCTGAAAAGTAGTTTGTAACTATAACTTCAAAACGTTAAATATTTCCCTCTGAAGTGGTGGAGTAGAAGTATGTAGTAGCAGAAAATGAAAATACTCTTCACAATTGTACAGTACTTGAGTAAATGTACATAGTTACTTTCATCACTGTTGTTGATGGAAAGTAACCAGTACACTTGCTCTGCTGTGTACTGGATATGTATTGTGGATGACATCTTGCTCAGATTGGAGTAAAAAACTTGACTGGCCTTTAACGGCACATTAGCAGACCAAATGATCGAAAGTTTTCCAATTTTCACCCCAGCAATGGGAAGATGTGAACCTGAAGTGGAATCCAGATGATTACGGAGGCATTCGAAAAATCAGAGTCCCTTCAACCGACATATGGAAACCTGACCTGGTGCTATACAACAAGTAAACACACATTCCCTGTCTTTTTGATACATTCTCAAACACACGCCTACATTTAGCGTTCCTTAAGCATCTCGCTGCTCCTCTCCCACTCTTCTTCTCCTTTGCAGTGCTGACGGTGACTTTGCCATTATCCATGAAACTAAAGTCCTACTGGAGTACACTGGGAAGATAACATGGAACCCTCCAGCCATCTTTAAGAGTTACTGTGAGATTATTGTCCTCCATTTCCCATTCGATCTGCAGAACTGTAGCATGAAACTGGGAACCTGGACATATGATGGACTGCTGGTCGTCATCAACCCAGTGAGTGTGGGGCTGTGACAGATTAGCAAGATTACTAATTATCAAAAATCAGAATATGTCCATATAAAATCCAAATGCCTTTACCATTATACCCTTTTAACACGTTTTTCTATAGTAGCATATGATTTTCTCCTCCTCTGTTTTTTAGGATAGTGATCGCCCAGACCTCAGTAACTTCATGGAGTCAGGAGAGTGGGTGTTAAAGGACTACAGGAGCTGGAAACACTGGGTTTACTACACCTGCTGTCCTGACACACCGTACCTGGACATCACTTACCACTTCTTGATGCTGCGGCTGCCTCTTTATTTTATCGTCAACGTCATCATTCCCTGCATGCTGTTTTCTTTTCTCACCGGATTGGTCTTCTACCTGCCTACTGACTCTGGTACGTAGATCCTGCTGGGCTTTGGAGTGCATACAAACTTGTTCAGAAGTCAAGTACAACTATCCCATTTCAAATTTATTTGCTCACATATGGCACACATCAAATATGTATTAGGATTGTGGAAACTGTGAAAAAGCGCATGGCAAAACAGCAGCATCAGTAGTAAAGCTAAACAATCTGTACATTACAGTAAATGGCAATACAGTAAATACAGTAAAGTTTTTTTTATGCATACATATGGTTTTTTGGTAATAAGTTGTTAAAACTCATTATATAGGCAAAAATTTTCAGCTGTGCATCAAGAGCTGCAGTGTAAAAGCCACCTGAACATCTGTGTTTGTGGGTCCATCTCTCTGTCTCCAGGTGAAAAGATGACTCTCTCCATCTCTGTCCTGCTGTCTCTGACTGTCTTCCTGCTGGTTATTGTGGAGCTGATCCCCTCCACCTCCAGCGCTGTTCCTCTCATAGGGAAGTACATGCTCTTCACAATGGTGTTTGTCATTGCGTCCATCATCATCACTGTCATCGTCATTAACACGCATCACCGGTCGCCCAGCACGCATACCATGCCTGCCTGGATCCGCAAGGTTCATATTTTGTTTTTATTAATTACCTGTGATAATTTACGAAATGCCATTGTTGTTGTTGTTTGTGACTGGATTTAAAAAAAAAAAAGAAATGTAATGAATAACAACATCTGCCTGTGTCAGGTCTTCATTGAAACCATTCCCAACATGATGTTCTTCTCAACAATGAAGCGCCCCAGTCAGGAGATCCGACAGAAGAGACTGTTCCCCACTGACATGGACATCTCTGACATCTCAGGCAGGACTACAGCTAAATCACAGATCCGAGGGAACATTTTCAGAAAGCCAGATTTTATGTCCTCTTGGTTTGTTAGTGTGAAAGTGGAAAAGTTTTAAATAAATGCCAACTGGCCCCAGACGTGAAGAAAAGCTATTAAAAACAGGAAACTTTTGCCTATGCTTTAAGACTATGCTTTAAGATAGAAAAATCAAAATACACAAAATCAGTCAGTAATAAGAGAATTATTAGAGAAGACATAGAACCCTAAAATTGTTCAGGATGTTGTGTCTCTCTCTGTGCCCCCACAACTACAACCTGCCCCATGCTTTCTCCTTTGCAGGTAACCCCACCCCGACAAGTGTCACCTACCAGTCTCCCATCGTTAAAAACCCTGATGTTCGCAGCGCCATCGAAGGGGTGAAGTACATCGCAGAGACCATGAAATCAGACGAGGAATCTAACAATGTAAGACAACACCTGCATGAGTAATGATTACAAGGTTGTAAAAACTGTCTACCAAGGTTGATATTTTAATGACAGAAAAGGTTTATTTTTTTATATATATTTTTTTTTAATCTTAGTCTGCAGTGAATTAAATGACTGAAATGAAAATGAATTAAATGTGCCCAATGAAATGTGACATAAACATTCTTGTATTCTTGTAGTCACTCCATCATAGACTCTGTGAAATCACAAAACAAACAAATACGTTAGGGAGATTGTTTTAACTTTGGACAGACCCAGGCCAGCTCTTTCCTTCTTACCCGAAATTATGGACGTTCAAATTTAAAGCTTCTCAAACATGGCTTCCTCTCTTCCTCATCTCGTCTCATCCTAGGCGGCAGAGGAGTGGAAGTTCGTTGCCATGGTTTTGGACCACATCCTGCTCTGTGTGTTCATGGCTGTGTGCATCGTCGGGACGCTCGCCGTCTTTGCTGGAAGACTCATCGAGCTCAACATGCTGTAGGGACCTGGCCCATGAAGGAGGATGAGCATGAGAAAAGTTTCCATCAGCGGACTGGTTCAGGTTGTGTTGGTTCGCTGTCTCCCTCTGTGTCTTGGACACACTTTGTTGTGTTTCCTTCAACTATGTGAGTTTGTGTATTTACTGAAAACGAGGAGACTGCAGTTAAGGGCAAATCCAGGCATCATAAGGGCATGAAGGCATGAGTCCAGTGATCTAGATGGGTCATACTTGAAGCTGTTCTTTTCACTAACAATTTGTCAGTTTATTTGTTTTTCTACAGTGTTTTATTGCTGCCATCACTCTAGTGGTCTCTATGAGTGCAATATAATACTAATTAATAATAATAATAATTGTTTTAGTTTTTGTTTTTTTTGGCAGCTTGATTGTAGGTCAGAGAATTTTCTTAAATGTTAAACACAAAAAAAAAACCAACTTTAACATGATGAAGTTTTCATGTCCACTGTTCGGAGGACTTAAATGAGAATGGATATTGTATAATTAGCAAATACATGTATTTTTTATTAACAATTTAAATGAATAGAAAATTAAGTTTCCATCCCATTACTGTGGGTCAGTCGAGGACTGTCTGTGTAGAATCATGGCTTGGATGTTACATGAAGGGGAGGAGGATGTGACCATGTTCAGGGCAGAACCACTAATTTAACAGTATTTCATTTCATTCTTATTGCCAGTTGTGTAGAGTTCGTCTGGATGATGTTGTCTTGGTCTTTGAGTGCAGGCAAGATTATTTCCTGCCTGGAAGTTTTATTGTTTTTGTTTTGCCTGACACTCAAGTGACTTTCTGAAAGTCTCATTTATATTTATGGGTTATGGTTGTGAAATGTGGTGTAAAATTCAGATCACAAGTCTTGATTCAGAAATGGAAAACTACTTCAAATATTCATGGGTTAGTGGCAACGTTTGCTTTGTCACTGATGCATGTAAATTCCTCTTCACTCCGTTTTACATTTTCTTTAAGGCTCATTAGATTTGAATATTATTTTTTGATAAAGGTGATTTTTAACAATATTGAAGGACTGTAGTTGAAAATCAGTTTAACCTGTTACAACTATTTTTCAGTGAGTATCTGTAAAAACTAAAGACAACAGGCCTGAAGTCTGTTGCAGGTGAAGTTACTGGTGAATCTTTGTTCAGGCAGCCATCTCAAAGCTGATGTGCTGCTCCTCTGAGAAGCAGCTTAGATGAGTACACTCAGTTTTAGCAAGTTTAGATTTGTCAGTTTTTGTGAATGGAGATCTCCCACCAGTGACCATACCACATAACAACATATTGCATAGGTTAGGTCTAAAAGTAGTTTCTCATTTAGGGGTCACGGGATTAAAGCTGATGAGAATTTGGTGTTTTGCGCAGCTTTAATTGTGCCATAGTAAATAAAACAAACATGACATAGAAAGGAAGATTTTTTACCAATCACAGAAATTTTTCATTTCCATGAAATTAAAACTTGTTGTCACTGCTGCAGTGTTGCTGCCTGTGTTTACAGCGACCAGCTGAAGGCAACTTGATTTATTTTGCAGCTGTGGTTTTTGTTTTCAGGAGACAAGACAATCTAGTTCAGTGTAATTGTACAGTAACTTTCTGTAAAGTCATACTGTTCTGACCATTTGTTGTGGTTTTTTATATTTGTAGTTGTGCAGATGTGGAATAGAGTGAAAAATAAAAGTCATTATTTGTTTAGTTTATTTTGTCTTCCTTTATTGTTGTATTATAGTGGATTTCCTATCCAAAGCTCGGACTTCACTGGTATAACACATTACTGCATCTTACATTTACTGTGTAAATATCTTATCACTTACTGTTGATAGGAGGCCTATAATCGAGGGCACTAAAGCGGATGGAGATAGAACCACAACAGCACAACTCCTGGTTTCCTTTGTTATCAAAAAACTTTATTAGATGTGCCATGCGCACACTTGACAACCAGCATTTGCAAAAATGTATCTGATAAATCTAGCAAAAAACAAAAAAAACTGCAAAAATAAGTCGGCAGGTACTTCATATGTCAGTGTGTGAGAAGTTATAAGTCTGAGGAGTTTCTCAAATATTAAAGTGAAAGCTTCCCGTTTAGAATTTTTTCCACTGCTAGCCTTCGCCTTAACACAAATTAGTAAGTCAGTACGGGTACCATGATGCAACATCTGGAAACACAGCTGTCTGGTACAGGTAACTAATGGATCAAAATCGAAATGTCAAGCTGTGGTCAAAGAGTGGTGTCAAGCGACTTTCAATTCATAGTGTTCTCTCCTCAACATTCAACAGAGGTTTGTCCAAAAACACCTTGGCTGCCAGGTACAGATTCAGAGGTCAGTCCAAACCCTTACTGCCATTTTTTGTCGAATAATTTTGAGTTGCTGCGAAGTTTTGAAGAAGTCAACAACTGATTAGAAACACACATGGAATTAAGGTAAAAATCAGACACTACACACTAAAAGGAATTTAATGTGTCGTGTGTGTGCCCCACAGTAATGTTCTGTCCACTTAGCCTGGATGAGTTTCTCGTACCAGACCTGTACAACACAGCTGATCCAACATATTTACATTTGCATAGACACTCACTATTTCTTCTGATTCCATTTAATAACAGAATAAACTGGTGTCAAAAACAACTGCTGCTAGCTGAACAAAGGACCAATAGAGAGTTTTGATTTGATGTTGCTACAGTAGCTGGACATTGGACAGATGATACTGTAAACTAATGAATATACCAGCAGCAACCAAGGCACGCGTTATGGCACCAAGTAAATACTGAGAGTGCACACACTTAAAACACAATTAACGTAAGAACAGAAAATGCTAATCAACACACTGGAGGCTGCAAACCCAAACCAGGCCCAGCACTGTGGCCTGGTTTGTGCCAGGCCACAGTGTATTTGTGCCAGCACTGTGGCAGAAACAGATTACATCTCTAAATGTTTAAAACAGCAGAGCACTGCCTGAACTACAGGCTAAAACACAATATGGCCAAATAAATACAAAGAGAAAATCAGTGCAAATGATGTCAGGAGATTCAGACAAAACAACAGTGCATCTGACAAATAATAATCCCATTTAGAATTATGATTGGCAATCACCAGATCGAGATAAATTGGCAGTTGTAGCTCCAATCTGTTTTTTCTGTTTTTGCTTTTTTTAACAAGCAAAATGTTTAGAGGTTCAGTGTATTCAGAGACTGCTTCAATGTTAGCATTACTCACCAACACTAATGCAGTCCTCAAGTTAATAAGTTAGCTGATGAGTCCGTGTGTTCAAAAAGTTAGACCTTTACAACCTTTGCAGCCAGTGTTTAAATGCACAAAGTGTTGTTTTCTGAATAACTGTTCATACCCCATATACTGCCTGTCTGATACAAGGTGCTCAAACATCATGAAAAAAAAACACTTAATAAATAAGCATAAAATGAGTACATGCATCAGGGTTCTGTAAAATGTGAAAATATCTAAGTTTTCCTGGATGTTTCGGTACTACACCAAAAGATTGTATGAGGAATTAAAACTAGGAGAGGAAAAAAGCCACTTCAAGACCCTGAAACTTAACGGCATACTCATATGCATATACTGTAAACACAACTGATGTTGTCCTGCTTCACTAAAGGTTTATCTTAAAATGCACTTTGTCCGATTTTATGTGTTTTAACCAACTATTATATTTAGTAACATATGCAGAAATAGAATTACAAGATAAATGAGTAAAATTAGATTTAAGCATGTGTTTGCTTTTGCTGCATCTGAGGACAAACCCTTTGTGAACCAGCAGTTTCATCTAAAATCATAACACTTTTAATTAACCAATCATTTAGCAGTCAGCTACTTAATACCTAAACAAAACTGTGAATCTTTGAATAATAAACTATGTCAGTCTGTCAGCCGCCACATACAGATCAACATCAGCAGCCAACTACTAGTCTATCGATTAACAGCCTTACGCCAACCAGTCAACGAGCTGAGGCCATGATATGATGGTCTCATTTTAAGCAATATTGTTAAACAACTTAAATATTAAATATGGCAAACTCATAGAATTATGTTTTTCATTAAGAATACACACCATCTCTACAATCTCCTCAAGGCGCTTTGTCTTAGTGTGACGGTGTTTTGACAGTGAAAAATTTATAGTTAAATTTTGGCAAAAAAAAAAATTAAAAAGATGGAAGCTACAAACTGAAACACAAGTGAAGTTTTTGGTTGCAAGGAAGAAAGATATCATTAAACTATCCTTGTCCTTGTCTATATTGCTTTGAAATGCCATCTGTCTATCATGGCCAATACCAACATCTTCTATTTGGACGGAGTGATCAGACCTCCCTGGTCCTCTTCTGGACTTTCTGCAGCTGGCTGAGACTCTGTCTCACAGAGGGCGATGCGACTGTGCTCAGATTCCCCCTCTGCCTCCCGAACCACTTCTTCCTCCTCCTCCTGATGTGGCTGCTCCTCTGACTGGTGCTCGCTCTCTACTTCTTCAGTGTGTCCTTCGTCTTCTCCCATCTCTTTCTCATCTGAGGAGAAGACATGTAAGTAAGACATTTCTAAAACCAGAAAGAGAGACAGAACAACAGGGGGGTAGCCCTATCAGAAAGAAAGAGAAAGAGATAGAACAACAGGGGAGGGCAAGACAGAAGGCTGGAGCATCTAAGATGATGTGAATAATTTACATTGAAACAAATGATTGGTTGTTAGGGTTTAAAATTGGTGATAATTCAAAGAAATTGAGCAGCATTCCCTCTGTTAAGATTAACATCATCTCCCTCAATCTCAAAATCTCCCTCCTCCCATCAACAACGCAGCTTCAGGAGTATAATTAAAACTGGAAGATGTCTATGTTCAGCACAAACACAAACCTTTTCAGCATCAACACCAATGCCAGAGACTCTGGTGTTACAGATACACGTGTTAAGAACATAATTCTAGTTTTTAGAATGATTGCTTCTTACTGTAATGATTAGTCCGATTCAAAAAAAAATGTAATAACATATTAAAAATGAAATAACCCATTTCAGACTGAGGAATGGTTTTTACGTCACCTGCATCAGTGATATAATTTGCCTCAGAATAGACTTTCTTGAGTGAGCCTCTGATATTGTGCTTAACCAAGCAGCTATAGCCAGTTTTACAAGCTATCACATTAACTGACAATGTATTCGGAGCTTAATTTGTAAATCAGGAGGTCCTGAAACACACAGAAGGTGAGAAACAACAACCTGATTATTCTGGAGGGTCGTGACCCAAACAGGTTGAAAACCACTGACAGAAAATGATCAGAAGTCCAGACTGTGGCAAAAGGAGGACTTGAGGAGATGGACAGTAAAACAGTAGGCCTTCTGTTCAGTTACTACACTCATTGTTGGAGACCATACTGTGGCAAATCACTTTTGTTTTACTTTGTGAACAAAATATTAGACTTTCTTGATTTTTCCAGGTGATTGGACCAGGACACAGGTTAAAAACATGTTAGGCTTGTTAAGATAATTTAGACTTTAAACGTGTATACTGGAGAGCACATTAGGATGATGGTCTAAATACTTTGTGCATGCTGTGAAGACCAGATCTGGGGCAAACAAGTCTATTTTTTCTTCTTCTTTTCTACTTTGTTTGGCATTTGTTTAAATTTAACATCCATTAAGGCCATTCAGACTATACCAGGTCAGCTGTTGATAGAAATATGCAACTTTCACAAGAGTCTCTGCGATTTTCAGAATTTTGCAGGATGAATTTTGATTTTAAAATAATATTAATATCTTTGTGGGAAATGTACATGTAAACACTATTTGACCCAAGTCTGGTATAGACACCCAGTAAAAGCCAAAACATACTGTTGATTCAGAGCAATTAGAGGTAGCAATTTGGTACAGGCACTGGGATGTTATGGATTCTACAGCAAAATAAAAGACCCATTCAGGGGTAATCAAATTTATCAAATCAGTGCACAGAGAGGAGGGGCAGGGGAACCTGGACTCCGCAGAGGTCGGGTCTGAGGGTTCTTTGGACTCTGCTGGATCTGGAAACTGGAGAAACTGTGGACCAAATTCCACGGAGCCGGAGCCTTGGCTAGAGGCAAGATCACACTGTTAAACCCACTGGTCACTGTAAAGCTACCATGGATATGTGCTGTGACACTGTGATGAAAATAGAATTTAATGGATGCAAGCTGCAGAGCAATGAAGACACTGAGAGATACGTTTGAAAGAGATGACTGAGATGTTAGGTTTACTGTGATGCCAGCTGTATTTCTCAATTTAAAAATCATTATTTCTTCTTGTAACAGAGGCTTTGGTGATATTGGTGTCTCACCTCTGCTGGTTCCTTGCTCAACAACTACAAAGGGATAAAAGTTGTCATCGTTAAAGATGGAAAAAGAATCAAACACAAACTAATGAAAAAGCACTGCACTAAGAAGCCTTTAGCACGCAAGGTTAGGACATGGAGTGAGTAACCTAAAGATGCACAGAACAGTGTGAGTATGAGTGTGTGCATATGTGCAGGTCTCTCTCAGGTATGTAGCACACATGTTCAGGTCTCAAGTCTGGTGCAGTTATCTCAGTTCTGTTCTTGTATTTGTTAACAGTTTAATCATTGGTCTTACTGGCTTGCTACCTTCAGGATTGCTCTCAACTTTAACACAATCCCCTTTCACAGTTTTCTCAATTCATACCTCAGGAGACACTGTTTCGGTTGTTCATGCATGCTGCTTGTGTGTGTTTGTGTCTGTCTGTACATCTGTGTTCTTCTGTACCTCCAGAAGGGGGCGCACTCTCCTCTGTGTCTGTCCCAGAACGTGGTGTTGGTCCAGGGGAACGTGATTCTGCTCGCAGCCTCCTCTCATAGCTGAACTCTGGAAGCCTGGGAGCCTGAGGACGTGTCTTTCTGGCCGGATTCAGGAAGTAGCAATATGCACAGCGAAATGCTGGAGGGAGGGAGAGAGACAGAAAGTAAAATAGGAGGAGACAGAATTAGCAACAAAACTGCATAACAAAGTATTGACATTCCACAAATGAATAATTCCAGTTTGCATTAAAATGACTTCCTGGAGTTTTGCATCTCAAAAACTGTACTTCTCATTAAATCCAGTGGTGTATTTCTGTTCTTACCCAAATATTCAAACTCCTCTTTCAGAGCCATGCCGTTATGAGAAAAACACTGCTGGCAGATCAATGCGTATCTAAAGGGAAGAAGGTGGAATGGAGGGAGAGAGACTATTTGATTCAAGAATTATGAAATGTTCAGTGGACTCCCTGAGATTCTGATAGGGCTACAGGGTTAAACCGCTGCTGCTAATACAGCTATTACTTCCCAGTCCTATGGATAGTGCAGGTTGGCATGGATAGATCTGTTGTGACAATAACTGAGCATCACTCCCCTGTGGAGAATCTGCAGACTGCTACATACGAATGTGAGTTTGTGGAGAAACTTGCAAGCTACTTGCACAAAGAACTTTACATCCATATAAGGGTCTTCACCTGTTCTGCGGTCCATCCCCTACCAGGTACTCGATGACTCGATCCATGGCTCCCCTGTCTTTGGGCAGAATGGGTCTTGCTAATGGAGGACCTGGAGGGTGCATCCCTGCAGAAACAGTCCACACACAGGAAATTATACATTCACTATTTAGAAAAGATTCAGTGTTTTACATTTGATTTTACAGATTTGATTGTTCCACCATCCTGTGCTCTGCTTGCCACAATGCAACATACAAATTGACTGGTGGCTAAATCAGGTAAATGGGTGTTACAAAGCCCATATTTAAATAGTACAAGCTACACACATACAAGCATTTATGCTAAGATGCACTCAGTGGCTTTTCAACCTACCTACACCTGGTATAGGGGAGCAGGGGGTCCTGGGCACTGCCCCCTGGAGGACTGAGGAAGACAGAGCAGATCTCTCCGGCGGTCCTCCTGGAGCTGAGAGAGGGACAGGTTCTGTAGGGAGAGCAACATGGAATAAAGACACAAAATAATATCTAAAAGAACCAAGTCAAAGGCTGGAATTTGCAGTCCATTCCAGTTGCCTTTGACTTAGTGCTTCGTCCATGACCCGGATGCCTGAGAATCTTCACAGACAAAGATGTGACTTGTAATATTCCTCTGAGGAAGATCACAACTGACTAGCTCTCACAGTCGACTCTGTGGATCCAGCACAATGGATAATGCACTTAGAAACTGTGATACTTCATCATACTTGATGTTAAGTATCTCTGTGCCTCCTCTTACCCACAAGTGTACCCCCTGGTCCCTGTGGGGGCCGTGCTCCGGGTACAGGAGTCATTGCCATGGCAATCGGGGTGCCCATTGGCATGGGTCTCATTGCCACCCCTCTTTGCCGAAGCTCTGCACAGAGGAAAGAAACTCATAAGACCTAAAATCCATCCAATACCACTGACCAAACTTTACATGTGATGCTTTATCTTTCTGCTTTGTATTGATGTGTGTCGTACCTTGTCCTGGCCTGGGAGTCATCTGAGGACGCACCGGAGTCGACTCCAGCTCCTACAACACAACATCAAACAAAAGAAACAAAAGTCAGATAGAGCAAAGATAACATAACAATACAACTACATAAAGATATAGATAAGACAAAAAAATTGGACAACCGCACTCACAGCTTTCTTCTTAGCTTCAGGATCAAAGCGCTCCAGGATGAGTTTGGCATTTTTATATGTCTCTGTTTCCATCACTTCCTCCAGCTGGAAACACAAACCAGGGGAACTTTAGTTGTAACATGCAGAATGAATTGTGGCCTCATGTTTAAAACACGAAGGAGTACTGGTAATAAACAAGGCCACAATGATTCATTTGGAGTGAGCAAATTAAATGTTGGGAGGCAGCTGCAATGAATAAGCAGCAACTCACAACATTCAAACACTGTTTAAACAAGTCAGTAAAAAATGAATAAATGAAATGTGAACGGTGAAGGACTTGACACTTACAATCTTTTTCTTGGCAGCTTTTAAATCTTCTAATTTATCACCTAAAAACAGAAGCATGAACAACTTTAGTCAGTTCACTTTATCTTACATCAAGTTCTGAAATGCATTATGACAAACACAAGTGAGAAGAAGTGGTGTATACTCTGCATAACATTGAGCTAATCAGTTTGTATTATTATGTTATGTTGATTTCTGATGTTTACAAAACAAAAGTCATCACAGATGTTTACATTTATAGGGACAGACTAGTAAACCAATGCAATTTCAAATGACAGTATTATATATAATAACAACAGAATAGTTTACTAGTGTAAAAAATGTATGACAATAAAAATGCAGGTAATAGAAATTCCATAAGAATAGTTAAATAAATGTCATTTGGTTCTGAAATGAATAAACACTTGAAAAAGATGCGTTAGCTGGATGGACAGAGACAGAGAGGGACTGACAGACAACTTACTGTTTCTCTCAGTGCGTTTGGAAAAGAGGAAAATCAATAACTTCCTGATAAACCACACTCTGATCAGAGGAGAGAAAAAGAGGAGAGGACAAGTAAGAAATGTAGTTGTTGTTCATTATAAACTTCAGATTCAAACTTGTCGACTAACACCAACACTTGGAAAATAATTTTTAAAAATGCAAGATACGTACAAGAAGCAGGGCACTAAGATCAAATTTTAGGATGACACTTCTATGGTGCTGTGTACCAGATTAGAAATAGCACACTTTGCAAAAGATTGTGAAGGATCTTAGAAAACAATGTGGGGACTCACAGCACAGGGTATATGAAGAAAGGCAGGGCCATGGCTAGTCTCTCCAACCATTGTTCAGGTAGATAGAGACAGTAGACAATCAGAGAGGTCAACAGGTAGAGGACTGACGAGTAGAGAAGCAACCGGCCGACCCACAGCTGCAGACAGATACACACAAACACACTGATGAGGAAAAAGAAACTATAATATAAGGATATCCCCACATGCCATTGATGTTCTGCCAACATTACCTTTTGCAAACGTTGGTTTTTGGTTCTAAACTCCTCCAGCTCTTTAATCTCCTACAAGGGAAGCATGGAGGTTAAAGGTTATTTAAAAAGTGCAAAGAATCTCAATTAATCAGATGTTAAGTTTAGACTTCATAGGATGCTTAACTTTAACTTACAATCCATTAACTTTTTGGTTTCATTTGGGATACTTAAATATTATATGAGTTAGTGTAAAGTTCTCCATTATGAAAAGCTAACTGGTAAACATTTTCTGTTAATCAGTACCTTATCCAGGTTCTCCAGCTGCTCAACTGTGGTTGGCTTTGTCTTGATTCGGGATAAAGATCAGAAAATCATCATTGGGTTCATCAGAAGAACAAACATTAGGCTTCTCCGTGTCATTCACATCCGACAGATTAAGAAACAACTGATTTGTCAGTAAACAGTCAACCCAGTTCCTGTAAACACATGCTTACTGTGGTCTGTTCCTGGTTCACTGAAATATCTAAGCAACATTCAGATAAAAGCTAATTTTATATTTTATGTATAATTTTACATTTCGCTACATTAGTACTTATGTGTATCTGGGTTTATACTTCCTTCTCTTTGTGAAAAATGAATGTAAGTAAAGATAATGTGGACACACGGGTTGTGCTTTCTATTGCTCAATCTCTCTTGCTGTCTCTCTGTCTATCGTTCTCTCTTTGCCTTTGACTTCCCTAGTATGTCTAAAAATAGTGCATGAATTTCATCTTGCTCGGGCACAGGGTTCAGTGTGTTAACAGCTAACACACAAATTGTCTCAAATACTGTCTTCACTTCAGGTGAACAAAAGAAAAACTCTGGTGTTCAGAAATATTTCTTTGGCTGTAAAGTTAAATATGTGGTTTGCATTTATTACTGTTTAAATAACATGACTTACCAGGATAGTGAAGAAGTCTAATTAATTTGTCTAATCTACTGCTGTCTGTTTGGTTTGGAATTGAGTTTAAGATTATACTGATACTCAATAGGTTTGGCTCCACCCCATATATCAAACCTCTTAAATTCCCAAGATTATATATATAGTATCCTTTTAAATGTCAGTTCCAAGACTTCATATCTTTCTCCTTGAGGAGCCGATTTCAACTAGATCGGTTTTATCTGCTATATCCATTCTTTAAAAGGACTTTTATTAAGATTTTATGAAAGATGCCTCGTAATTGTTGAGTGTCGCAGCTTTCTATCTTTCATCTTGTTTTTATTTTGCAATGTTAATGCATCTGCTTCACTTTCCTTTCTTGTACTAAAACCTAATGTGCTTTTTGATTTAAGTCTCTCTTCTCTCTCATACACTTACCTTCCATCGGGATAACAGAGCCCCCATGTTTGTAAATTACAGCAGTCTCCTCTTCGTTTCCTTCGGTTCACTATAGAACAGGAAGTCTCTGTTGAAAATGTTTTAAGTAAAGACAGCACATAACACCACAATTAAGCCCTTAGCTGTGCCATGACATGAACAGTACACAACACACTTACATCATCACAGGATTTAGTGAGCTGCCTATAGAATAACTTGACACAATGGTTGCTGTTGTTGTTGTGGATTTACTGAAATAATATTTTCTTATTCATTCTTATATCACTACACTCAGATTATTAGGACTTGAGGTTTTGGACCCCAGGATGGTCACCAGACACAAATGCCCCTAATATGTACAACCCATAGGGGTTTCCAGGCAAATGAGGAACCGTCCTGTTTGTCTTTGCCCTTTCAAATGAGACCAATAAACGGTTACATAAATTCTTGTTAGCAACCAGTGGAGCTAACGTTAGCTGCTCCATCATAACACACTGGAGATCTTACGCCGCGGAAAGCAATCAAAGGTACTGTTAAATAACTGTCCCTGTACCAAACAGAGAGACCGTTAGTATTAACCTCTCAAATACCTTTGCTGTGAGATAAATAAAAACACACTTGCTAACAGATGTCTAGTAAAGTACTGCAACAACAACAGACTAGCTTGGACCGACGTCCACAGCAGACACGCTGTCGTTAACGTCGGGTATCTTCATTTGGCCTTTTCACATTAGCACTCAGGTAAAATAAAGACTCACATTATGCGGTGTGCGGGTGTTTCTGTTCGCCGGTCACTCGGTCAGGTTAGCGCCGAGACAAGCAAACAGACCGTCGCTGTTACCTGAAATGACATCTCCACCGCCAGGCGACAGTTTGACGCGGCGTCGCTACGTCACGGACGTAGCGCATGGATGACGTAACCGGGGGGCGCCAGAGGTTGAATTGTTTCCCAGAGTCCTTGGCGTTGTAGTGTATTTTGATCTTTTGGTCAAGTTGGACTTTTGTTTGTATTACAGACCAGTCTTTATAGTCTATACTTTATTTAAACCATATAAACTATGATATGCTGATATAGATTTAACAACTTAAATCACTGCGGGCCTATTGGCCTAAACATCACTGTCCTTCAGACACTGGGGCCACACACTCCTCAATAATGCGTTTGTTTTACCTTGTGGGCTTCACATGACAAGTATTAGGCAAAAATCAGGACATCTAATGATAAAAACTAAAACTAGTACAACTGAAGATTAAAAAAAAAAAAGTCCCTGCACAAATTAAATACAGCTTCATAAGATGTCTGGCCCCTAGATGTCGCAATTTCATTATTTCGCGTTGCCTTTCAGTAGTCAATGCTGCGGTCCCTGTGAGCCGAAACAACATATTCTTATTGAGCTGTAATGTCAGAAAGCTGTAATGATATCACATCTTTGGATGAACAATTAATGGCCACCTTGTGATTATGCGTTTTCTTCCAGTGTGACATGTCAACACACATTCCCTGTCTTCCTCTCTGCGGGTATCAACAGCTGGTGGGGCACTGCAATGCAAACCTCAGATGTGCATTTACAATACAAATGAATAATTTTATAGTTTCCATTTTGTGTTTAAATTGAGTAAAAGGGACTTATTCTAAAAAAATGACAATAAAAAGTCTATGTCGTAGTACTATGTCACACATGCACCAAAACAAACCAGGGACCAGCTCAGCTCCTTAAACACACATATGTTCCCATAGTGTTCTCCTGTTGTCACATCATAGAAAATGTTGTGAAGCTGTGGCATCTTTCTAATATTCACCAACATTTTCTCAATTCCCCTCGGAGCTGTTTCAGAGTAGGCAGCAGTGTGCAGAGACCTGGCCTTCAGCTTTAATGCTTACAGCTTCCTCTGGAGTCTGAAGAGTTATGGGCCTAATAAAACTCTCTCTCTCTTTTTCCCTCTCCCTCTTTCTCCCTCACTCACACACACACACGAAATGCTGTTGATGTATATTACAGCTGACGAGTAATCCTGATGCTGATGTTATTTCCGATTCATTAACCCGTAATAAATTAAACACTCTGAATGAAAATTAACAGCAGGGACTTTTCCAACTCTCCTGTGTCTCACTTGCACAAAGTACACACACGCAGAGACGCGCACACACTCTAAGTGTGTGTTGTATCTCTGTAGTGGGACAAATGGATGGCTGCAAAGCCACAGAATACCAAACAGTAATCACATCATGTAGGCTATCTGACAAAAAAATAAATAAATAAAATAAAAGTTGAGTGAGCGTTCGGAAATGTGCCTGCACGAAAATAGAGATGAAATAAACTATGTTTGAGTGATCTGAAATTCAGAGCGGCAAGACCTAATTTATGTACTTTTAAAAGCATTGTTTGTGAGCCTTCATTAGACAACTCAGACTTATAGCAGTCTTAATGAGCCTCAGAGCTGGTCTGGGCACGTACAGATACACGTCTAAAACAGGCCGCGCTCATTGTAATTCCAGCATGTTTTGTTCCGCAGTGTGGCAAAAAGCAAAAGTAAAATATGACTTGATCCATTAAGACTCTCAAAGTATCAAAGACATGAAACACTGCGGTAAATCTGCTCAAATGTCGCTGTAAATGTCTCTTTGTTGTGACCTGTCCGCTAATAGAACACGTATTTAAAGCTTAATTAAATCTCCATCTCATGGTGTGTTTGTACGCGCAATCTTACTTTCTCCCGATTTATATTATTATAATTTATATTCTTATTTTTATTACATTATTAAAGCTGTGATATGCTTGTGGTACTCATCTGTTCTGATTATAAGACCCACAGTTTGATATTATAGTGAAATAATATCAGAGAGACAGAGAGAGGCCTCCACGCCACCGTTTGCTCTCTGGATCTTTTATTGACTTATTGGCACATTTGAGTGGACGGAACAGACGCTTCAGTTTTGAGGGGGAAGGGGTGGGTAGACTTTGTATTGGACTTGACAGTCAGTGTATGTCTGTCAAAAAAAAACAAAAAAAAAAAAAACGAAACACCTGCTTTAGGACAGATGTCCATGTGGACTCAGTCAGTCAGTCAGTGAATTTGGTCTGGACGTGTTGCAGCTCGGCCTTTAATCCACCTAACAAGGTAAGCCTCGATTACTCTGCGGAATTCAAGCATTCATAAAAACCTGCACATGCGCACAGTTTATTCCTGTATTCAGTTATTCACGTTCAGTCACTATTGAAGAATGTGACCACTGCAGTCATTTCTGTTTTTATTTTCCTTCGCCCTTTCTACCTTTTGTGTGTTCTCTATAAATGTCCCACTTATCACTTCCCTTAATTTTCCATTAAATTCTCATATTACTTTTTGTCCTACACTTTAAATTGAATTTAAAGCAACGCACTGAAATTTAATGCATAGAATTTCTTATTGCCATATATTATAATTATTATTATATATCTCTATGACACTGTGTAGGAGAAAACACTAAATAACGTTTAAGGAAGAAAATTACTCTGGACTAAAAAGCCCATGTTCACAACGTAGGCCTAATTTTTTTTTTATTTTATTATTTACAAAATTCTAATTATTTGCATATTATATTTTTATTTACAAGATGTCGTGGAGTGATTAATGTGTGTTAGTTTAATAATTAATATGAATTCACACTTGAATAGGGAAACGATTCATTTAAGGGTTTTAGGGTATTGATGTCTCAGAAAAAAAAACCTGATGCACACTACTACTGATAATAATAATAATAATAATAATAATAATAATAATAATAATAATAATAATAATAATAATAATAATAATAATAATGTCTACCTTTCCCCAAGCCGCGTGGGGAAAAAATGCGAATGGCCCATCTATTAGTCTTGAAATATTCAGGATTGCTGCAGGCCTGGAGTTATTTACAGGGACAAAGAACAAGGACAAGGACGTTAATCTTTTCCGTTTCACGTTTCACAAGGTGCAAGATTTAAATCTAAAACAAAAATGACTTCAAACAACGTAGGACACGGCCCCAGTGATTTGCTTTAAACCTTCACATTCATTCATTCTCTGTGGCTGAACAGTCACCAAACGTAAAAACACAAAGTGAAAATATTTTTTTTCTAGTTGTTCTACTCTAACCTTGGTTGCATATTTATTTAAAGACACTACCAGATATAACCTCCTGTAACACAGGCGCAGGCAAAGCGCACATGGCGGCTCTGGGCTCAGTCATACAGCGGAGGAGGCATCTGTGGTCGCCCGAACAGCACGTTGACTGGAGGCCATCACGTGTGTTCTGGGATTTTAAACATTAAAGCAACAGTGATGTCTTCCAGTAATATCGTGTATAACATGTTCAGCATGTAATAAGATCAAAAGCAGGACAGTTGAAAGAGGTTAAAGTAGATGACCTTTCAGTTAGGACAGCGCATGTTTCCTTCAGCTGTCCTCGTGCTGAGCATTAAATAGCCCAAGCCTTTTAATTAGACATAAATACTTATTGTGTAGTAAATGGGAAAATCCCCACACACAGCCAAGGTATTTATGTTGCTGTGGCCCTGCACTGCTTTTTTCCGGAGGGGCTTCTGGTGTTTTAAATCTAAATCTGACCAAGGTTTAGTGCTAAATGTCTTAAATGCTGTTAGAACACCCAGATTTATGAGATGCAACCAGAAACAAAACCAGTACAGAGACATATCTCAGATCTAAATTCACTAGTGGTTGGCTCAGAGAAGCGTTTGTGGACCTGTGCGGTGTGGGCCTTTATATTACAGTAAGATGACAACCAAACATCCAACACACTGCTCAGTCTTTTTCACAGCAGATTCGTCATGTTCCTAACAACATCAACAATGTCTCTATTCTACACAAGTGTCACAGTGTGACTGACAGTGAGCCCACATGAATAGCAGGACGCTGAAGCCAAAGCAGCTAAATGGAATTCAGCCATTATCATTGACATCTGTGCTTTACCTACTGTAACATGTAAAAATATCTCCTGTTACAAAGGCCTGTTATTTGGTAGGGGGCGTTGGTTGAGTATATAACCTAACAGTCATGAAATCTTAATAAACATGCCTCTTATGTATATATGTACGTCAATTTCCGTTATATTTCATGAAGTGGTGTGCAGTCCTGCAACTGTACATCTGAAAGCCACTTCAGGCCATGATTTACATCCCCAACATTTACAGTCTGTGATGAAATATGCTGACAGGCCATGCAAGATGGAGGGGAGAGAGAGAGCCCAGCTCCTCACCACCACAGAGACTTTTGTGGTCTATCACCATTAATAATATTGATATTTTTGCAAACAGGATACATTAATGATATTTTCATCATTGGGTGAGACATCATGGGGTTAGTACATAATCAAAAAAATTAAATAAAACTTTAGAAAAAAATATTACTTTGGGATTAAAAGTAATAAATGCTGAGCTAATAATGGAATTTCATAACATATTGGCAGCGATTTTTTTCAACAAAGAATTTGCAGAATACCTGACTGGTTTGTGCAAATAAAACTGAGGTTTGCTGCTGCTTTACAACAAGCCAATTATAGGTGAGCCACAATGTTTCAGTAAAAAAAGAAAGACAATAAAAAGCAAAACAGACACCAGCTTTCGTACTCCCATTTCAGCTGAGACGCTGAGATGTTTTCCTTTAACTGGACGGTCACAGAGGATAAAACCTTTTTAAAAAAAAGCTCTTTCTGAGTTTTAACCAAGTACATTTTGCCCCAACTAAGCCTCCCTCATAAACATCCAAATGGGCTTTGACATCCAGCCTTCTCTAAGAAATGTTGGTGCTTCTTTCTTTTCTGTGAAAGTTCTAGGAAATTTGCTTTGGACATCATGTGTGGCTTTACAAGTTGAAAATACCCAAGAAATCTCATGACATGCACACATCCGTAGCGAATCAATCTACATGCAAAAGGAGGGGTTTTCCTTTGTGCTTGAAAAACAGAATTTTATTATAGGCTGTGCAGTCTACACAACACACTCAAGACCTCTAATTCTTGTTGTCCCTGCAAGGCAGATTTCAATTTCATCTCCTGGCAGTTTATTTACATTCATCGCATAAAGGCTTAACTGCACTATCATGTGGTGTTATGCCTGTGTGTGTGTGTCTGGGCCTGGCCAGGCTTGGATTTGTCATGGCGTGACTACAATAACATGCAGTCCAGCCTTTGGGCTAAGTTAATTGTACTCAGCAGAGTACAGGGAAGGCACAACATCAAAGACAGTGTTTTCCACACTTTCCAATGGACATTGAGAGGAGGTTTCACTGTGGTCTTGGGGGTAATGCAGAGATGTGGAGACAGGCTTTTCATTCAGATTCTACCCTATTTGTATCTCTTGCTTTAACTTTCAGTGCCTATGTCATGATGCAGAGCTAAGTTTACATGAAGTTTAGGTTTGTTGTATTTGTAGTTATGTAGTGTAACAACTAATTTTCTGTCCCTTATGTGGAAATAGAGAAAGTGTTCCACATTTTACCCTGTTTTTGTTGTTACATCGACCAAACCACAGCCTGTTAAAATTTAGATTGTTTTAATTATCCATGTATTTACCAAGCTGCACCTATCCGCCAAAGTCTGACTTTGGCACCATCCCTTCATCGCTTTTAACGGAGAACGGCACAGGTTTGAGGGACCACAGACTGTCGGAGCACCGGAGCTACTGCTACTATGAGCCACAACAGCGGTATCCTCCTCCGGGCAAATGGACCCTGTACCAGACGACTTGCCCCATCGCCTCCCGGCCGCCATCCTGGCTCAACTTACCGGGGGAGGCTGTTTATCATGAGTGCCAGGGTTTGCCATCCCCGGAGGAAACTATTTTCAGCAGCAGTAAGGACTGTTTTTTGTACGGCGGGGCGGTTCGCGGCGTGTCTGATCCCCGTTTTCACGCACATTCGTTTTCCGGAAACCAGCGGTGTTTCCCCGGCAGACACACGACTTACAACCCGGAGGCGGGGTCAGAGTCACCCCTGGCTAGGAAGGAGGACCAGGAGGATACGCCGTCATCCAGCGGCAGTGGAGGAGACGACCAGAGTAAGTGGGAGTCTTATATTAAAATTTAAATCATAAAATTTTAATGATTTAACAGTAGTTTGATTTTTAATGAAACGACACGGAGTCCTTTGAATAATACATCAGTCTGGAGCCATGACTCCATGGAGTCTACTGATATGCAAACAAGGCCACGAGACATTTGGGGAACTGATAATAACTAATAATATTCGATATCCTACACGTTTCAATAAAATATTACAGCCATGCGTATTAAAATCTCTGCATCTTCCAGGGCCTCAGTCCATGCTCTGAAACAGGCCTAAGCTTTGGGCTACACCCAGATTAACATCAACTTTCTAAAATATTTGGCTGCCAGCAGGTCAGCTGTCCAGGCTGAACAGTTAATACTTTTATTAATCTGATCAGTTATAGTAAAAGCCTACTTCCCTGTGTTTGTTGTGTCTGATGGATTTTTATTGGATTTTATTGGATCAGGTTCGTCTTTTCAAAATAAAGTCTACAAATAATCAAGAACGGTCTAAAACCTACTGAGTGTATTTACTGGCTCCAAATAAACTACAGAACGTATTCTTTCTTAAATCAGATGTGAAAAGTCTACACAGTGTTCAGGCCTTTAAGCTCTGATGTTTATAAGTTTAAAAATCGCTCTTTAAATGGGAAATATTTTCCTTAGATTTGTTAACTAACCCTTAAACAGATTTTAGTATCGGTAAACGATGCTAGTAACTGTGGTTATCCGTCCTGATCGATTTACACAAGTTGGTTAAATTTCCGATTTTCTCCCAGTTCGTTAGCTGTGATTTTATTTGCAGGAAACGATACTAACCATGCACGTGGGCCTAAATAAACTGTTTTCTTACAAGATGCAAATCTACAACAGCATGGACATAAGCACGTTTACATAATTATAAATAAGAAACATTAATTAGACTGTAGCTTCACCTCATAGCTACACATCATAAAGGTCATGATAACCTCTTGAACTCATTGTTTTGACTTAGACCTTGACATTCACCCTGACTTAAAAGTTCAAATTAATTCAGTTGGTCAGAACATTTACAGAGGATTTATGTTAGTAAGTCAGAGTTAAAGTTGTTGGATGTTTGGAAGAGATGGGCCTCCTCTGACCCTGAACTGGACTTTGTCATAGGCTTATTGTATTGGACTCACCTCTTGGTTCTATTTTCTTAACTTTTCATATTACATTAGAGCTAGTAAAATTCTCCTATCCCATCTTCTCGCTCTTCCTCCAGCAGAGTCTTCTGTGAAGAGGAAGAAGCGCTGTCCTTACTCCAAGCAGCAGATTAGAGAGTTGGAGAGAGAGTTTCTATTCAATATCTACATCAACAAGGACAGACGAATGCAGCTGTCCCGCCTTCTGCTTCTTACAGATCAGTGCGTGCATGTTGTAATATTTCCTTAATTAAGATGTATTTAATGAAAAGTCATTTGTTAGATTGTATAATGATTATGCCTGGGTGCACATTCTGACTCTCATGTGAGAGAGCTGTAAAATACAAGCTGCAGACACTGAAACACAGTTGCACCTGGGCAGAGGAACACAGTGAACCTTTGCTCCAGTGAGGGTGGGATCAGGGTAAATTGGGGTTTGTGTTAGTAGTTATACTTGTTAATCCACTCACCAGGTGTTATTCAGCCCCTGAGATTCTGGCTGCAGTAAAGTTCTCTGAGTAAATTCTCTTACACTGCAGTGTGGGGTTTGGCTCTGTGGAAGCCATGGAAGCATAATTGACATTATCTTTTTTTTTTTTTTTTGATGTGCATGTTTTTGAACACGAGAAAACACAGCGTTTACATGGCTTGGATCTATTAATCTTAATATAAACAATTAGAGCTGCATCAATGAGACAGCAACTATTTTGAAAAGCATTTGATTCAGTCATGTCTGTTTTATATCATTGTAGACTGAATATCTTTGAACTAATGATCAGACATTTGAAGTTGTCACGGGGGGTTTCAGAAATATTCACAGGCATTTTTCACAATTTTCAAACCATTTGTGCACTAAATGACAGATCGCTTAATCAGGAAAAGAAAAAGGTAAATTAACTGATTTGGCACATACATGTGTTGTTGGTATTACCATTGCAGTTCTTTTTGTCTCTCCATGCTCATGTTTTTAAATTCTAAACTCTATCTCAGCTATAACAACACTGGGAAAACAATTTCTGTTCTGTGCTTTGCTTTTGAAGACAGGTGAAAATCTGGTTCCAGAACAGAAGAATGAAGGAGAAGAAACTGAAACAGGAGAGGCTGCAGTACTACACACATTACCACCCGATCTGATGGATGGATGAGTGCGAGGGAAGTAAAAGACAATCCTTTTAATGTCATGTCTGAACTGTGTGACAAGTCTGCAAACTCTCCTGTAGGCAGGATAATGGAGACATAAATAATTGGAGCTCTTTCCAAAGGAGAGCTCCAAGAATTAGGTTTAGGCTCCTCGTTTTTCTGGAGAACCAGCATCAGAAACTGCAACTTCTCTTTTATATATCGCTGCTGATTTACTTATTTACTTTTACTAATGCTCATCTCGCCTTGTTCGAACCCAACTTCCCTTTGAAGTCATGTGGCCTATTGTGAAGAAATTAACCCGCTGCCTGCCTCAGGCCTTCATGTTCTATGAGTACTAAGAAATGAGGACATGCATTCTGTGAAAAATTAAGTGAAGAAACATCGAATGCAGCTGTAGCTCCTGAGACTTCATGCCTTGGAGCCACGTGTATTGGATTTCATGGTTTGGATTTCGTGCTCTGCAGGCTGCTGACAATCAAATGGTGTCTATCTAGCTATCTAGCTATCTATCTAGCTATCTAGCTATCTATCTATACAATTTTTAAAATTATAAATCCTCTTGTTGTTTATACTAATTTGTTTATAATTGATGTGCATTAACAGCTTATGACAATACAATTACCTCATTAAACCAAATGTAATTATCTATTTAGCATATAAGTTAAATTCTTTTAAACAAGTGCAGACAGACTACATTCATCATTCTGATACTTGTGACATCTGGTGTTGCTATCTACCACTCTTTCTGTCGTCTGTGTTTTAATGTCCTTGCATTTGTTGCAACATTACAGAATTTGAATTTCATTATTTATTATAATTCAGTACATGCATATTTAAAAAATGGAGACAGCGTATTAAAACGTTTGACAATCTGATAAGAGGAGGATTTAGAGAACAGCCATGCGGTGTGTGATCCTAAATTTGATGTGAAAACTTTTAGGTTAAGTTGTGAAAGGCACAAATCAGTTTAGGCACTTTCCTGATTTGCTAAAATAAGACTTTACACAAACATTCACAAATATTGCTTATCTTAGATGGAAGTTGGTTACAGTGCCCTCTGAAGCCACACACAGGGTGTTATCTTAATGTTTTTATATAGTAATAAAATGAAATGGATGTCATTTGTGATCACTTCTGCAACAACAAAAAAAGGGATACCCAGAAGCACAGTTAAATAGGCTCACATTTTAGTTGGATGATGCCGAAATCGTAAACACAACCAAAGAAACTAAAAAATAGGTTATTATGCCCCCAGGTTTCAGTACTATAATGTGTAACATTCAACATTCAACAGTAACGAGGAGGAGAGTCCAAGTATCGAAGAAAATAAGTAAAAGGAGAAAACAGGTTTTCTCTCTCGTACTGGTCCCGAACCAGACTTTGAACAACATGGGACCAGACAGCAGAAACACACAGTGAGTCCAAGGCTGCTAATGAACCTTGAACCGCAAACCAACCACAGCACACCACGCCCTCACAGCCACCATTTCCTCAACTTAATGACTTTTATTGGGGCAATACAGACAGTCTGCTGTCCCTCAGTCTTTGTCTCACACATTCACTCAGTCTGTGTGTGAGTGGGACTGTGCATGAGTGACGTAAAAAGAAAGATGGAGATGAAAGGAGAGATTGTGTTTCTGGTTGGAACTAAAGGAATTCACCCTAATGGCCTACAATAAACCAAACTACAAGCCTGCTGAGCCTATTTTTGACCTACACAGACCTGTTTCAAACAGATTTATTCATTATACACAGTATATAGATAGATAGATATAGATATTGCTGAGAATTGTGTTGTTTTGACTGCATTTTTGTTTGGCCCAAGAAACAGAATTGGAATTAGTAAAAAAAATTTTTGCAGTTACTGAATTACAAGTAGTAACAACAGCAGTAGAAGAAGCAGACAGAAGAAATACTAAATATCATTATCAGCAGCTGTAGTGATAATTGTAGTATTTGTAGCATGTAGCAGCAACGGTTCTGTTGGAAGGAGAAACAGTGGCAGCAGCAGTAGTATACTGCAGTGTGGGTAGTACTAGTATTAACATTTCATTTTTAATTGAAGCAATATTAGCACCAGCAGAGTTGAAGAGTAGCTGCCATAATAGCAGTATTGATAACAGTAATATTAGAAATGGAAAAGTTGTGACAATTAAAGAGAACACTTAATAGATATAAGTGTTTCTCCCTCTGTGGGCACCTATAAGGGAAGGCTGGTGTACATTATTAATGATAATTAAAAACACTCACAGTTATAATAATAATTTTAAAAAAGGTCTTCACTGTAGAAGTTGTAATTGTTGACAAATTCTGTACATGAATTACTTCTTACAAATGTCTTTATTACAGCTTACGGTGTTGGCAGTAATAGAAGTGGCGATATAAAGAATACACACATTAGTGAGGGACACTTACAGTAATACTTCACTAATTGATTTTCTTAATGGTCATCTCTAAAACTTGTTGGCATCAGTGTATGACAATGCACCACGGTCAACGCTGCCAGCATCTTTCCATTACTTCTTATAGTCTGTCATATAAATTTATACAGCAGCCCACATGACTTTCCCACAGCAAACACCTCCGATTCCTCACCAGCAGAATTCTCTCTTCACTACCAGAGCGGCCATGATGACACTGCCATCTAAAGCCTGTTAGACCCTAACCCAGATTTCATTCAGTCACTGGACAACGTCTCTCTACTGGCCTGAACCCTGAAGGGTCCAGACATTAAATTATAAGCACAGATTCATGTGTTTCTTCATTTTATTACTGAACCCAGTCAGGACATGTACCATGTAACTTAATGTGCTAAATAAAAAGGCAGTAAAGTTCCCTGCATGCTGAAAAAAAAAATCTTGTGTTTTATTTGACTCTTATGAGATTAACTGGCAGTTAAAGGTTAAAACTGTTTTACTCTGTCTGCGCAGAAAGATTACTGTGCTCAACAAGATTTTATTTTTTAATCAGTTTGTTTGAAAATGTGCAGAGTACAAAGACTAAGACGTGCAGTTAGAATCTAACCACAAGTACAAAGAAATAGAAATATTTATGGCAAAAAAAACAGGCGTGAGTAAATACTACAGAATAAGCTGTGCTATATCTTACAGTTTGTGCAGTGCGTGTGTGTATTTGAAGAAAGCTGTTTTAGAGAGGTCCAACTGCTTTGACTCATCCAGCCAGCAGATGGCGCTGAGAGCGCACAATGGACATCGATCAAGGTCTATGTAAGAAGGCTGAGACAAACTCTTCCAAAACGCACAGCTGGTTTGTGTCTCCATCCAATAAAAGTTCACTTCCACACAAAAAAAAAAATCCATGTGGCTTCGTGCTCACACAAATAGCCAACGAGATTTTATTTACCCTTTAAGCTTAGAAATAGGCTGAGCCAAGGAGTGGGTAAGTAACCCAAATATATTGTTAAATACGTGAATTAAAGACATGGCAGCTTACCAAAAAAAAAAAAAAAAAAAAATCTTTTTGAGTTGGACAGATGAAGAAAATCCCTTTACAAAGAAAAGTCCAAACTGAATCTCCTCTTGTTTATATCAGCCCCGTTACACTACGAAGCCATTTCTGTCGCTAATTAGAAACACAGTATGACTTATTCAATTAGTACTAAGAAGGTGGTTTAGAAGAAGCAACACACACACAAACACACACACACACACACACACACACACACACACACACACACACACACACACACACCTCAAACAAGCTTGTAAACGGCTCCCTGCTACTTTTTAATTCAGCTTGTGAAACGGTGGTTCAAGTCCACAGTTTTAAAAACCTATATGCCACATTCAGGCCCATCTGGCAGCAGCGGGCCTACTATCACCTTTCTGAGCACAAAAGAATGATTTGATTTATTTCCCATACTGAGTAAATACAGTATAACCATGTGGTCCGCGGTGTAACCAATGGGCAGCCGAGAAGAAGGTAAGGGCAGGAAAAAAATACTACCATTTAGGGGAGGATGTAAGCCACTATACCAGCCCCATCTAACGTTTTACAGTCGCACTTAAGTGTCTTTTTATTGAAATAATAAAATAAACATGTCGCTAACGAATTATTATTCCATGATGGGGCTGCAGACCGAGGAGCCATACGGTGCACATTTCATCACGGGAGGTTTGCAGAGTTCGACGGCCGGCTGCGCAAAGCCAGCCCGCGGAGCGGAGGAGGAGGAGGGGACCCCTGGCTCACACATTCCGGATTTTTCCCATTTTTCCAACAAACAAACGAGCTTAAATGGCTTTTCGCTTTGGACAAACACCTCTGCTTCCTCTTCGTCATCTTCTCCGCAGCTGCAGTCCGGCCCCGGTGCCTCCATCCCCGGCCTTTTTCATCCACATCACCTCCTGAGCCACCACCACCCTTACTACGGCCCACAGACGCAGACCCACACCGAACACCTCGCATCCTCGGCCGCTTCGGATAGCAGGTTCGTCCGCTGTTGGGAGGGAGCGACTCCCACCTCCGACACCGCTCTGTCTCAAACTCCAGCCAGTTTTCCCGGGTGCCTCCCCGCTCAGGGTGACCTCTCCAATCCGAGCCCGAGGTACGAGGCGGTTAAACCCGAGAACTCACCGCCGTCAGACGACAGCCCCGGTGATTCCAGCTTCGCCAGCCCGGCTGAGGTGGTCCTCGAGCGGCTGGGGACCGCAGAGGAGCTCGGTAGAAAACCTGGGCCGAAGAAGGAGGACGAGGAGAGAAAGACACAACAGCAGCGTGACACGGGTAAAGACAGAGATACCAAACTCAGGAATGTTTATTAGCGCTTAAGAAGTGGCATTACACAGGTGTGTGTTTGTGTGTGTGTGTGTGTGTGTGTGTGTGTGTGTGTGTGTGTGTGTGTGTGTGTGTGTGTGTGTGTG
>JBBMJY010000003.1:3515646-3542478 GCA_037833715.1 Toxotes lorentzi
CACACACACACACACACACACACACACACACACACACACACACACACACACACACACACACACACACACACAGGTTAACGAGCCGACATTGCCCGCCATTGGCCGCTAACAGTCATGTGTGCGCGTGCAGCGCATACCCTCACGGGCGGCCCGAGCTCGCGCTCTTCTTGGTGGCCCAGAACAGCTCGTCGGCAGCCGCGCGCCTCCGTGTACGGTAAACAAATTTCTCTCTACGTTTTGTGTTTATCGCTCTGCAACATTTCCCCGACTCAAAGTCTACGGTTCTAAACTTTTATTCGTTAAAAGGTTTAATGTTAAAACGAACAGTTTACACACATCGGACATAAACTACCGTTCATTACCGACAGACTGAAAAAAAAACTGTTCCCAGGCAAAACAACAAGAATACATAGATTTATTTTACACGTTTTCTACTCTTCCAAACTTTGGACGAATGCAACGTTCACCGATTTCACGTCTTTATCTGCTCTGAGACTTTTTTCCATTTGCTTTCTGTTTTGTTGTGTTGATCTCAGGAGGCTGCAGAGGAAAATGGAGCCCAGCAGATCAGCCCAGATCACATCAGGTACCAGCACCGAGCTTTGACATTTGAACTGTAATCTAATAACGTGATGTCCAGTCACTGCTCCACTAGATGCTTGTGATTTTGCTGGATTGTTGTGTTTAATGTCCACGGATCGATGCGTTTTTAATTTCTATGTTGAATAATAGATGAGTTACACAGATGAACAGACTTTTACTATGGACTGCACTCTCTGCAGAATATCTGGAATTGCCATTTTAATGATACATGAGACTCAAAATGTGTGTTTCAGATTCAGGTCTCAGCTGCATATGAACATAAAAAGTATATTACTAGATCTGCAAATCACTGAGTTTAAGAAATCAACCTCTCACGCTAAGAGGATTCCTGTTTAACTGTTCCTGTATTTTCAAGGCACAAGACTGCTGCAAAAGGGTTACAAGGAAATACAAGAGGGAACAGTACAATCCTTTATGACTGATTCTATACAATAAGACAGTTATGTTTGGTCACAGTTACCAGACCTGATGCAGAAAACTTAACTACAAATATGTGTGTGTACGAACTAATAGATGTTTCAGTGTTGTGAAATATAAACATGCATTAAGAAGAGTTAAACTAATATTAATGGAAAATGACCAAACTGTTTGTTTGTGCAGCCCTGAGCCTTTAGTGGGTCTCAGCGTGGTCAGAAGACACACTGATTTCACAGAGGTGCAAGTGTTTTATCCACCAACAAGCTGTTTGTCACACAGAGTAGCTTCATGTGTGTCTCTTCAGGATCACCTACCCTCTGAGTCGACAGGTGAACAGAAAATATCATCCTTTTAGCTCTCTAATCCTTCTTCATTCTGTTTTTGAATAAAACCTTATGAGGTCTGCGTGAGCGAAACTGAATTTCTCGTTCCTCCTCCACAAAACGTACGTGGACAGATGGACAGAAGAAGACAGAAGGAATCCTTTCCTCCGTGTTTTTGTTTTCATTGACGTTCTTTTTTTATGAGGGCAGCCTGAGTGTCACACAGACAAAGAGGCTGAAACACAGTATATTCTCCCTGTTTTGAATTTTACATTTCTTTTTTTGTGTCCGCGGTGGCAGCAGGAGGGGTGTGAGAGATAGAGAGAAACAAAGACAGTATTTCACCGGTGCTGCTCGGCTGAACTCAGCTGGCACTCAGTATTTACAACCTACTGCAATGCGGCAGGGAATCTGTGTGTGTGTCTGTGTGTATTTACGTGTCCGTGTGTGTGTGTGTGAAAGAGAGAGAGAAACAAAGGGACAAAGGGAGATGGGGAAGACAGTGACGCAGAGATTGAGACAAACATTGAATTAAAGCCTGAGACACACAGAAAGACAGAAAGACACAAGACAGACACAAACAGAGCTGGTGAGAGAGGCAGAGTGACTAAAGACAGAAACAAGACAGTTAGAAATGTGTTTATGTTCTGAATGTCTCTCTCTCTCTGCCCCTGCAGGGTGAAAGACCTCAGATTCAGACGGACATTTTTGGAGAAGAAAACAACCTGCAGGTTTGTCCTGAGAGCCTGATTTTTACAAACATCACTTACATTTCTAACAGCCAGAGAGCCACAACATAAAGCACAGTAGAATTTAAGAACAGATACTGGTATCAAGGCCTTTCTGCCCTGGCTTCGTCTGTCTTTAACATTTTAGGAAGCTTCTTCTTATGCATTTGACTGATAATGTGTTTCTTTTATTCATTTGTCAGAACTCACAAGGTCAGAACTGGAGCAGAGTTTTTAAAGTGAAGCAGCTGAGCCACGATCATCTGATACAGGTAACAAAAAGAAAATAGTATGGTTAACAAATACAAAAAGCTGTTCAGTTATTTATCACTTCAGTTTGGTAATCTGTTGTATGTAGCAACAGTAAAGCAGTTTTCTATTGGATTAAACGAATAGATTTAAAAAATGTACCATGTGACATATGATACGTAAACTGTATCACACTGCACCACTTTGATGTTGCGGTTTTGAATTTAAAGTGGTGCGTTGGTGAAACTCTTGATGGACGTTCAGGTAATTGTGTCCCATTTTAATTTTTTATATGCTAGTGTTGTTCTGGGCCACCAGGGGGCGGTAACAGTCAGGAAACCGGTGAGACACAGTGCTGGACGCACTGCAGAGGATGAGACAGGACTCAGAGAGCAGATGACCTCCATCAGAGCTGCACAGTGCTCTAAGTTGGTTATTTTAACACTATTAAAAATGATTAGAGGGCTTTCTTCCTGTTTACTGCATCACTGATGCATGTGTGCGTGGTAAAAACAAACAAATTAATTCTATTAATATCGAAACTTCAGAAAATATCCTCTGAAAGGATAAAATCATAATAAACAGCACAGAAAATCTTTAGGTGAGACTATGGTGCGGATCCACTGCTGAATCCCTCACTGACGTCACATTCAAGGCCAGAGAGACCGCTGTTGTGCGTCTTTTAAACACTGGATGGCGCTACTGCCTCAATGATGACAATTTATACAACGGCATCAGTGTCAGAGCCAGTTCAGCCTCGGGTAACGACCCCATCTTCCCTTCACCCTCGGGTTCATTCGGCGTGGAGGTCATGAGAGTTCTCTTCTCCCAGTCACCCTGAAAGCACTTCGAACAGTGCGACTTAAAGCTACAGCAGCTAGGAGGCGTTTTCGGGCAGGAGGCCAGGCCGAGACGCCGTAAATCCTGGGCTCAAGTGGCCTGTGGTTTAAATAAGACGGCGGTGACTAAAAACGTTTTGCATTGGAGTTCCTGAACACTGAACATCCTGCTCTGCAATATTTCTGAAAAAGAAGCGAACAAATCAAAGCTACAGACAAGAAAACATGATTTAAAATGATCCGAATTGAACTGTTACGCTCATGTAGGCTGAATTAATATGCTTATTGTTATTATTATTACTATTATTATAAGGTCGATTTTTTGTTATGTACACGTTTTGGTTTAATATGTTGCTTTGACACCTAAATGTCCTCAGCAGCCGCAGAGCTGCTAAAGCAAGCAAAGCAGTTTGACACACACACACACACACACACACACACACACACACACACACACACACACACACACACACACACACACACACACAGGCTCGCGGACTGTTTTCTCAGAGCCCGTTTATGGTTTTATTGCTCCCCATTTACGGAAATCAAAGCAGGAAACAAATGCTCCAAACAGCATTCCAGAAACATCCGGTAAAATGCAAACAGCGTTTAGTGTCTGCTACAGGAAAAGTAGAGCAGCGAAAGCCACACGGGGTCTCAACAGGGTGGCAGCGTGCAGGCTGCCTGTTTTACGCACAGAAAATATCCTTTTTACGCACGATGTTTTCTGCGTTCAAAATCCAACACAACTTCCTAAAAAGCCAATAAAGCCAATTAAAAAGCGCCAATTCGACCAAATAAGAGAAATATTTCTACTCCAAATACACCAAGGAAAACCAGTTTCTTTAGTAGGCAATCGTCCAAAAATGAGGAACACTTACTCAAAATAAGCTAAAAATAAAACAGAGAAGAGAAAAAATAAACGTCAACCACTCAAATCAATATATGTAAATGAGCTGAAATGACCACAGAAACGCACCAACGGCACAAAACCCCAGAGATTAAAGGGTGTTTTTTTCCTTTGGCGCCATTAGGCTATCGAATAAAGTGGCTCTTGGTGCAGGGCCTAATAATTTATATACCCGCGTGTGAGCTGCGAAAAAAAAAAAAAAAAAAAAAAAAAAACGAACACGTGACGGTAACAAAGTGTGTTTTATTGCCGGCGGGTTGACAAGCCCCAAAATATAACTCAGAGAGAATAGCCGACAGGCGGCCAGATGGGATTGGTAGCCGATATTTGTCCGAAATCAACAGAATGCTCTTTGTGTGGCTGAGAGAAACAACGGAGACGGTTCTGATGATCAGCTTCGATCCGAGCCCGCGGGATTTTACAGTAGCCGAACGAACGACCGTGTTTTAACGCGAGATCAGAGCAGAACAGTAAGTGAGTCTTGTTTTCATATTTGGCGCAGATATGAAGTTATGACTGTAAGGGGAACGGGTGGGGGGGGGGGGCAGATGGAGGACCAGAGGTGGGGGAGAGTGTTCCCCAAATAAAGCGGTGGTCCGGGGACACCCCCCCAAAGGCCCTCGATGGAGTGGGTGAGGGGGTCCAGAGATCCACCTGTGGTCCAATATATGATCGAATTAACTCACTCCAGAGGTTATAGTTTTGGCTGAAATGGTTCACTTTTTTTTTTCAACACTTTTTTTTCAAACGACTTTCAAGGCCTTGATTTGCTGAAATTCAAGGTGTGTTTCAGGGTAAGAATAACCTTGGCCCACTTTAGATATTTTTGTTGCTGCTGCTGCTGTTTTTTAATTTTTTTTTTACTATCTTGAGCTTATCAATTTAACTAATATATTTTTTAAACTGTTAAATACATAACAAAACTCGCAAAAGATCCTAAAAACACCTACAATTAATTTAATTTGTCCAAAGACATTTAAACCTCCTTTCCTAAACACGACTGTTTAGGGTTATATGTTTAATATCCTGCCTGCAGTCACCTCACAGCACAGAGAGTGTAATTCTGTTTGGATCTTTGGTTTTTGTTTTTAGGTTAAAGTAAGTGTGTTTTAACGTGTATCTATCACACTCTGTGTGTGTGTGTGTGTGTGTGTGTGTGTGTGTGTGTGTGTGTGTGTGTGTGTGTGTGTAAGATTTCCACAGCAGTGGACATCCTTTACTTTCTGAAGCGGCAAAGCCTTATTCCATATGTTGCAGATTTTCAAGCTTATGTACAGGACTTTAGAATAATAACACTAATATTACTGCGACTCATAATAATAACTTCGATGACGCTCTAACGATATCGCATCAGAAAACACATTTAGACCGTTTCTGTCTGGAGGATTTCAAGCTTTGTGTCGCATTCAGAGGATTTTTCGTTCTGTGTTGGAGGATGTTTGTGTAGACATGTAAACACAGTCTGAGTTATGACACTTTCTTGAGATGTTAAATTTTACAGCTACTTTTGATGACACCAAACAGCCCATAAACAGAGAACCACACACTAACATTTAATGACGAGGAGAAAATTTGGATTACATCAACAAATATTGCAATATAAGCTACTTTTCTCTAAGATGAAGTTTTGGCTTCATTGGATTCTGTCGTGTACCGATGTTTGCCACTAAATGAGATTTTTTAACTACCGTAACCTATTTTATTTAATTTTACTCTATTTTATTGAATTTTATTTTATTATGATGGCATAAAAGGTCGCCGTATTGTAATTATATAATAATAATTATATTCTGTAATAATTGGTGCAATATTACAGGTTTTCTGAGCTATAAACAGACATTCACATAATTTTCAGTCCAGACTTGTTCACGATTACACACAGCTACTGATATTTGTGGAAGGACTGTTGTTTAGTAGGCTATATGTTTTGTGCTGTTCAACACTTCCATTATTATTATTAATATTATTAGTTTGTCATCTACAGTATTTCGAACTAAATGTATAAACCAGTGAATATTTATCACCGTTGATTATATTTTACATATTTAAAATCACCTATAATTTAATTTATTTATCATTATTTTAGTCCCTAAAACACATTTGGTTTTCCTTATAGTAAATAGCGTTATTTGCGGTCATGTGATTTTGCTTAATTCCTTTTTAGTTTCAGAGCCATTAAATGGATCTGATTAACGTGTAATCACAATTCGCTCGAGCAGAATGTGCTGCAGCTGTGGACATAAAAAACAATTTGAAATTCCGCAAATTGAATCAAATACAATGCAATCAATGTTTGCGTTGAACTTTATTTTATTTAAACAGACCTCAGCTTTTCATCTGCCTGATTTCACAGTCACAATTTGCGGCTCTTTCGCGCTGGTCAGTCGGTGACGGTGCATGCGGGTTCCCATGCAGGGCTGGAGGTCGCAGTTAATGTCTAAACCTGGTTAAAGCTGCTCTGCGCTCGGCTTTGACCCGGCAGAGGGCCGGGGGCGGAGGGGTGAGCCGGCGGTCAGCCTGTCTAAGATGAAAAAGTGAAACGACCCCAGAAAGAAAAGCCACATCTGAATGGCTTTATATCACAAACCCGACTCGGGATGAGAGGAGAATTTATTTAAGAGTTTGTGTAAAAGGCAATAATCTGTTTATGTGAACAGCTGCTTATGTTACTGAGCCGTTTGTGGCAAAGAGCTGCAGAGCTGAGTGCTGCTGGCCTTAAAATTATGAATTCAAAAAAATATCTGCAGAGTGCAAGAATATTTGTCCTGTAACACACTGGTTTACAACTTAAGAGCTGACGTTAATAATTGAAAACTGATTTATGACAGTAGCCAGGGATGCAGCACAGAAACAGCAAACCCCACCTGTTCAAATGAAACGAGTCGATCATATTTCAGGATAAAAATGGCCTCGTGTTCTCACACTTCGACCCTTTAACTTCGGCGTTTGCCTTTGCACAACAATAATCTAGCGCAGGGAGAAACCCGTGGAACAATGGGCTCGCGACTCCCGCAGGCCGCCTGAACTCTGGATGGTCCCCAGCTCGGGCCCCTGCGTGGCCCTGTCCAGCGCGAGGACTAATGAAACGGTGAACCAGCGGTCAACGATTCTGATTGACCCTCTGGCGACCTGACGGCAGCTAGGCTACATTCTTAAAGAAGAATGCTCTTTCAAAAACCGAAACATCACTCCGTTGTTGTTGTTGCCTCTAAAAGGAGTCCACCAAAGTTCAGAGCTGGGGAACCCCATTGAAAAGGTGTGAGCTAATGACTCCAGTCTTCAAACCCCTTTTAGTAGAAGAACTTAGCCTGGAATAATCGTGAAAAATGAAAGTTTTAGGTCAAAATCCTTTTTTTTTTTTTTTTTTTTTACTCAAGGCATGGATTAATAGTCCCAAACTGAATAGATTTTTAACCATTTGTATTTTGCACATCTGCTGAAAGGTTCTCTGAACTCTGCAGTTTCATTATTCAACCAAATCAGTCTGAATAGTTAAGAACCCATGTTTAGCTGCAGCTTTAAAACGCTTTTGTGTTTATCTTTCCCACCGTTTCATGTGAAACCAATCTTGCTTTACACAAAGTTTTGCTGTTCTTCTCACTCCGTGCAACCCAAGCCTTTTTTTGCCAGAGCAACAAATGGTTCAGAGCAGAGTTTTCACCAGCCACTCACTCAAATGGCCACGGGAGTTTAGTAAAGGTAAACAAGCAAAAACCAGTCTCTGCCAGAGCACAGAAAATTGCTCGGGGCAAAAAAATGGAAACAGAAAATCTCTTTGGTATCTTGATGAAAATTTACAGTAAATACACACACGCACACACACACAAAACACCTACTATATTATTTGTGCACATGTTGCAACTAAATGTCACCAGTGTTCTTAATAACATATTACCATGCGTGTGAGACTGGAAAAAGGTGAGGATAATGTTGCCTTCAGTCGAGCCTGGACTTTGATAAACGGAGTAGGACAAAAATCTATACAAAATATACACATATATATGTGTTTTACCCTTCATTTAATGTGTCCAAGCAAAACCAGTGTACGAAGAGACAATAACGATGATAACAACAATAATGGTGATGCCATCGTCCATATCATTGGTAACTGCCTGATTATAATTTAAACTCAAACATTCCTGGATGTGGCCTGTGGTGTTTCCACTGGCCAGCTGATGGCAGATGTTGAATTATAAACATCTACAGGGGCTGTGGACCATCATAAATGTATTTCAGCAGCATCTAGATGAGAAATTTAGACTTGCCCCCAGGGCCATGTTCATTCAAGCACTGTGGTCCTCATTTTAGTCCAATCTGACTAAAATGGTCCAGACCAAGTTCGGAAATTACCATTAAACACCATTCGAATTATGGTCACGTTTACACTGCGGCTGGTGGCTTGTGTACCAGCGACTTTGGCAAGTGTCCAGTTGTCATTAAGGAGTCATGTTCAATCCACAAATCCTCGAGGGCTGGAGGAACTGTGAAAGGGGAGGTGGATTTAAAAACTGCAGTGGCCTGTGATATAGATTGTTTCCTGTTCACCATCAAATGTTTAAAATAACCAAATGTACAAGGCTTATTCAACCAAATGAGCTCATCAGTGACAAACCGTTAACACTTTAGGGCATAATTTTATATCTAGTATAAGCATATACACTCCCACTTATTAGGCACAACTGTAAAATCTAATGCAGTCCAATACAACAGCTGAACCATTAATTTTCATTCCTGATTGGCAGATCTCGTCATACCTTCGATAATAAATACATAGTTGAATTAACACCTTTCATTATTAGCTTTGTAAAGGTGGAATATGTGACAGAGCCATTGTGCTGTACTGCATTAGACTGTGTTTCTAATAAAGTGGCCAGGGAGTGAAGAGCTCAGTGAGGAACTTGGCGCTAACTGACAATGCTACAGGTGCTCAGTTACCACTGAGGTCACACATACTTATTAAAAATGCTCTTGCGGTTTTGTTCTGTAAATCACAGTGTGCTACAAGACCGACTTCATGCAGGTTTCCCAACTAGAAGATGAACCCTGTCCACAGCGCACTGTAATTACACATATGTATCAAAATTAGTGCAGTATGCCCATAATGAGTTACTGATGTCAAAAAGCGACATGCTACAGCACCTTTAATGGTTTCAGTAAATTATACAATGACACTGATACATCACACGTTGAACAACAGAAACACACACTTCTTAAAAACAAAGAGATGAGCTGAATGGGGTTTTTAGGTCCTGTCATTATCTTTAGGTAGAGCTTTGGAAGGATGAATGAGGACGTATGAGTGTAAATGTCCGTCAGCAACAAAAAGAAGTCATCAGCAGCCAGCCGTGACGTGAGCCTTCGCCTATATATACCCTGTAGAACCGAATGTGTGTGGAGCTGCCTCAGTCACAGATTGGGTTCTAGGGGAGTCTATGGGCGATGACTAACCATCTATCAAAATCCATGGAAGCGAAGGAGAAACTGAACACTGTTTACAGTGCCTTTAATTTGCCAAAGGAACACGTATGTCTTCAGTTCTCCATTTTAAATTCTACAGTCCTACACTTCCCCACATTAGAGGCTGGACCTGATTGGCATTTGTGTAGCATTAGGTGATGGAGAAGTTAAGTCACCATGTCGCCCTGTGCTGTTTGAGACCGAACTGATCATCACATCGAGCAGGATGGTTTTCACAGCCTGATTTTACACACTACACAATATGATCATTACAGCACTGGATCTGGTTCCCTGGTTGCATTAAGGTCTGCTCAGTCAAGTCTCGATTACGGTATCAACACAATAGTTTGGTTGCATGCTAAGAATACACAACAGTACCTTGATCTGCAGGCTGTGCATGTAAACCTACAGATTTTAATCAAAATGAGTGACATGACTCACCATCAGTTACATCACTTCTGCAGCCCATTCAAACGGACAGTGTGGCTGTGAAGAAAATCTGTTGCTTTATTTTAGCTGATACCATGATGTCAGTAATTGTCTGGTTAAAATTAAAGATTTAAATACAGTGTAATCTATACATTCGATTTTAAAACTGTATTTTAAAATGCTTTGTAGCTACACTCCACCACTGCCTACAAGACAAAGGTGAAAATTATTTCCTCTGACAAAATAAAGTGGCATTTAGCCCCTTCTTCACATACACAGTAGCTTATCAGTGATTTTCAGTCATTTATTATGAGCCACTCTGAACAAATGACTCAGTAGATGAGACAGATTAAGGCTCATATAATCTCTAGTTCACTTGTTCTCTGTCAGCCATGCCAAAATCTTCAGACCCATTACATCCTTCACATGAGCTCCTTTAATACCCCAGCCAAGCAAAAACATTTTCTTCCTCTCCTCTTTATTAGAGGATTATTACAGGCTATATAAGGCAGGAGTAATGGGACATCACATGAGTTATTAAGAGGTTTTGGCTCAGCATCCTTAGGAGCCGCAGCCACAGTAGGTGCTGAAATCCCGGTGAAATCCTGAAGGATGTAACACAGATTTATGGTGTACTCCTCAGCGCAAAGATTTTTTTTTTCCTTTCTTTTTTTTTGTTTTAGAACTCGTTGGACAGAAACGAGTTCATTTTAGCGAAAGACAGAATAATCAGACTCGCAGTGCGCACGGAGCTTTTCTTCGTGTGAGGGCTTAAATTTAGCATATTCTCACTTATCTCTTTCACACTTTTTAATTTTTTTTTCATCCTGCATAATTCACCTTCATTTTTTTCTAGCCCTGTCGCATTTTTCTCTCGTTCAACTTACTCCGGCATCATTTTTTAAGCCAAGCAATGCATTTTTTTTTTCTCCTTCAAAAGCCGAGTGGTTGGTGGTGAACGGGACACCTCGGGCTGACCCCAGCCTAACAAAGCCAACTACTAGTCACTGTCTGGGAACCTTTTATCCCATTCTTTTATTGGAGGCCTTTCTGACGGGCCACGTTTTGTTGTCCGTCCTTTGACTCGCCACAAGGCCAAATATGGCCCCGCCGTCCCTCAATATGGGACAGATTAATTTTTCAGCCCCGGCCATCTGTGTGGGGGTAAAAGTCAGTCAGCTAAAAGTCATAAATCTACAGTCCGTGCATTTTCAATAGGTGTGTGTGTGAGGGGGTGGGGAGTGTGCACATGAAGAGACAAGATTAGATAGAATCAGCAGTCTTTAGGATTCTTAACCTTATTTTTCAAAGTCCACAAACATCCATCTATTTTCCCCACCAGCAAATCTTCATTAGTCCTATAGTGAACATTTTTTTCCCCCTTCAAATTATCGCATTACGTCTGACATAAACAACCCGCAGCGCTGCCTCTCATTGGCTGGTCGCGGGGTCACGTGGCCCGCGCGGCCGTCCGTCTATTTGACAGCCGCAGGATGGCTTGATGCCAGAGGGGGAAAAAGAGACAGAGAGAGGGGAGAGAAAGAAAAATTAGTATTCTCCTACCAGCCTCGCTATAAATCAATCATGGAGTCCTACGTGGTGAGCTGTAAATATGCTGAGCCGCAGTTCCCCCCATGTGAAGAAGATTACAGTAATTTTAGTGACCAAGGGGGGTATTACAACCCCCAGGACAGTGGTAGTTATGGAGGGGGCTATCAGTCCATGCAGCCCCCTCCGCCTCCTTACACACAACAACAAACCGGCTATCGACACTCTTTGCAGGGGCATCACCGGGAGGATGGAGAGGACCACTCGCAGCACCAAGGTGCGACTTTCCCCGGCTACAGAGAGACAGACGCCCCCGGTAAGGAGAGATTCCCCGTGGGTAACCTGCAGTGTCAGGCCTGGATGACCTGTGCAAAGCCCGTTCAGGTGCAGAGGAAAACGGCCTGCCAGGGCAAAGATAAGCCGCCTATTGTTGTCTACCCGTGGATGAAGAAAGTGCACGTCGCTCATGGTGAGACAGCCTGAAGATTTACATCTTTCTATCTCTACTCCACAATCTCTCCATTTCATTTCTCCATCATTTGTCTGATTCCATTGTTTATGTTTTTATCTGCCAGATGCACTCTCACTCTTCTTTCTTTCTTTATTTAATTCTTTCTTCCTTTCATTCTTGCTTTCTAGTGTTTTGTCCATTTGTAAGCACCGTTTTTGTTGTCGAGTTATTTATGATCTCAGTGAGAGTCAGGGAGAATTACAACCCCTATAAAGTTTTATGGCCCTGCCACAGCGTGTGTGTGTTCGTGTGCATGTGTGTGTGTGTGTGTGTGTGTGTTTGTGTGTGTGTGTGTGTGTGTGTGTGTGTGTATGTGTGATGTACGGCTGAACAAAAAGCTGCAAGTTAAAAGTAAAAATTGTTTCTTGGATCTCTTCCCAGTCAACCACAAATGAAGATAATAACGGTTTCAGTAGGATTTTAAAATAGACTTTCAGGCTAATGCAACAAAACAAAGGTTAATTTAGTGAATGTCCTATTGTTTTATAAAAATAATACTAATATTATAATAGAAAATACAATTTTAAAAAGTAAGATTAAATGCATTTTCTGGCTTTAAGTCTTTTCCCTTTCTTTCTTTGTTATATTTTAGTTAATCCGAACCACGTGGGACCGGAGCCAAAGCGGTTGCGGACGGCCTACACGCGCCAGCAGGTCCTGGAGCTCGAGAAGGAGTTCCACTTCAGCCGCTACCTCACGCGCCGACGCCGTGTCGAGGTGGCCCACGCGCTCTGCCTGTCCGAGCGGCAGGTGAAGGTGTGGTTCCAGAACCGGCGCATGCGCTGGAAGAAAGACAACAAGCTGCCGAATACCAAAGGACGGAGCAAAAACAAGAAGACAACAGACAACAACAACAACAACAACAACAACAACAACAGCAGCAGCGGCAGCGGCAGCGGCAACGATAGTAACGCGAAGGCGGTGATAACTGTTTGAAAACACGGGGGTGGGAGCAGAGTTTGGCCGTCGGTGGCAGCCATGTTAGCACCTTCACTCTCCAAAACTCATGTCGCTAAATTGATCCAGGGTAACAGCGGTCCTGAAACAATTCTCCACTGCTTTAAAGGTATCCATCGATACACAGGTCAGCAGCTGGCTTTATAAACACTTCAGTGCATTTTGCCTCATGTTTTAATTGTTTTAAATCTTTCAGTTGTACAGAGGTTGCATCAAATTTTAGTCTGATATTTAATTCATTAGGGGAAGTCTGAGTCTTACATTTAGGGCTGCAATAAATTATTATCCCATTATCAATTACTTAATAGTAATAATTATTATTATTTCTCAGTTAATCCATTAATCCTTTAGTTTATGAAATGTCAGAAAATGGTGAAAAATATCCATCTCAGTTTCTGAGTCCAGGAAGACTTATTCAAATGTCTTACTTTGTCCAACCAACAGTACAAATCCCAAAGATATTCACTTTAATATGATATGAAACAGAAAAAAGCAGGAAATCTTCAAATTTGAGAAACTGAAACTGCATTTTTGCCCCTTGGCATAAAAAAAAACCCAAACTTTAACAATAAGTCATCTAATCGTTGCAGCGCTGCTTACATTTAGACTGTAAACGATCTGACATCTCTGGTACAATTAGTGAACTGTTTCATGTTTAGACATCCGATATCGAAGGCGTAAAAGCACAGTGCCTATAATGGAGTGCAGCTCTGCCTGTCTGCGGTGAACGAGGACAGATTGTGTGTTTTGGATAAAACAGGGTTTTATTTCTACAGGGTAAACATAATACAGGGTTTTTAGCTACCTAAAAGATTAAATAGCTCAACTTATGAATATGCACATTACCAAAATTTAGTTTTTACAGATTTAAAGGGGAAAAAGAACGAACGGAAGACCAAACACCATATTGCTCGGCGGCTGACCTGCGGAATGGTTGGACAGATAATGTTGTAGCTTTTATTCTGTGCATAGAGGAGCATCCAAAAACAATGAATTCTTGGTAGGTTCATCAGCCATATTCATATTTTTTCTTATCTCCATAAGGTCAATAAACTTTTGATTAATTTAGGGGAGAAGTCACACATGTGTACGCGCGAGGAAATAAAAAAAAAAAGAATTAAAAACAGACAAATTGGATGCACAGGTTTTTAAATGTACGACACTGACTGTAAATCCAACATATTTTCTCAGGGTCACAGGGTTTTAACGAAAAGAACTTTCTGAAAAGTTTGTTGCTTGATTCAGCACCGAGGGATTTAAAATGATCCTCTCTGAAATGGCATAATGTTGCATTTTCAAAGACTATGTTCTCTGTCTGATTCCAGTTTAATATGCTATTGATTTCTATTTTAGCCTACGCCAGTACTTATTTTTTATTTGTATTATTTAGAGGCATATTATTTTATTCTTCGTAGCAAGCATCATCTCTTTTCTATGTGTTCATTTTGGTAAAAAAAAAAAAAAAAAAAAAAGTAAAACTCTTCGTGTAAAAAATTTTATATGTGGAAATGTTTTGCTAAAAATTAAAAATCTTTCATATTGCAAAGCTGCGAATTTTTTCCTCAACACACACACACACACACACACTTTAACGGACCGTCAAGTCGCCTGTGGAGAACCAAGACAAATATCCAGCCTGTGATGTCTCAGCTGAAACGTTTCTGAAGTGTGACGATTTTATCCCGTGGGAGGATTTAAAATGTGCTCCGAATTATTCCGCAGATAAACGCTGATCCTTAGCATTTCATCATCAGAGCGTTCAACACTGTCTGAAGCCAACAAATAGATGTAGGAGCCTGAAGGAGCCTGAAGGAGCCTGAAGGAGCCTGAAGGAGCCTGAAGGAGCCTGTGTCGGAGGCAGCTGTCTCAACATCATACAGAAGGTCAAGATCTGTCAAGATCGTTCAAATGTAAAATGCATAAAATGTTTCTGCATTACACGCGGACTATCAGCCTCTTTATATGGTACAAAAATTATTCGAAGCCACTTCTTATACAGGCTCTTATGACTTCTATGCACCTTTTGCGCATCGTTTATGCACAGGCACAACATGGGCTGCTTTCCGTGAGAGAACTCCTCTCTGTTCGTGTGTGTGTGTGTGTGTGTGTGTGTGTGTGTGTGTGTGTGTGTGTGTGTGTGTGTGTGGTAGGATGTAAAGGAAGTGAGTGCAGAGTGCCATTAATTGGTGGCTTCCGGTCGAGACGCCGTTAAATGTGCAGGAAAGGCACAACGGGGCTGACAGAGCGCAAACCTGGAATATCTGCCACATGTTTGGGATCCACCCGATCAGTCAGGCTAACACAAGGGCAAATAATCTCTCGGAAACGCAAAGCCTCTAAAGGTCTGCATGTCTGCAATGATACGCCACAGACAAAAAAATGAAGGACACTCACAATAACCCGCAGTAAACCACTAAACAATGTCAAACTATAAATCTGGAATCTAACACTGATCCTATTACACTGTCCATATACACAGTAAATGTGGTTTAAATTCAAATGAATAAAAACATAAAATATTACAAATAAACCGGACCGTAGTGCGAAACAGGCCACGGGTCCTCTAATGAACGTCGTTTAAACAGTCAATATTACATTGTACTGTTTACAATATTATGTAAACAGCACAATGAAAACATTTCATATCCCACACTGTCCGAGGTGTGTGTGTGTGTGTGTTCTGCCTGTATGCAACTGTGTGTCACACCAACCTGCCTTTTCCCAGTCTGACTGTGGTGAAGCAGGGATGCACCCGACTGGTTGCGCCGAGTACTGCAGCCTGAAAGAGACAGAAACGAGCATTAGAGAAGCTCAGGTGAACTGTGAGACTGGGGTCAGTTTTACTCTGAAGAGTTCTTAGTTAGGGAAAACAGCCCACAGCGCACCTCTGCAGGTGTCCCTGGACTATAGACGGTGTGGTGTTGCCACAAACTGTCGTGGATATTAATTCAGAGTCGAAGGAGATGGATAAGCCACAGACAGCAGCTGCAGCGGTCTCCGGCTCAGGAACTGAAAACCGGAGGAACTGTTTCTACCCGGGACATTAACCGCTGACGGACCAGTCCGTGACTGCAGAACAAGCTCTTGCCCTTATACTCACATACAGTGGAACTGACCTCACTTGTCATTATTATTATTATTTTTGTAATAAGGACATAGCAGCAGCAGCAGCACCATGTCTCTTGCGGCAGAGGCGTTCGTGTCGCAGATGGCAGGTAAAGCGCTGACTTTGCCCCCGAGCCTCTGTTGTTGTTGTTGTTGTTTATTTATCTAGCTTTAGCCGCTTAGCCGCTAACGCTTGTCCTAGATGGCTAACGGAGAGCTGCGCCCATTGTAGACAGATTATGCTAATAATAAAAAGACTGTTAAAAATGTTAAAAGCACAAACCCGAGGGAGGACAGGAGCAGCTCACAGGGATTCGCGTCGATGTGTCGACGATTTCTTCCAACGAAGCGCAGCTAAAATGTAAAAATGTTAAATTCAACCACTAACGCAGGCTCCCACATGAGCAGCACTGCTGTCGCACAGAGCAGAAATAATGTGCCATCTTGGATCTTACACGGCTTATATAGACGTTAATGGGATGTTCCCATAATAACTTATGACATGACATTAACCTGAACTCTCACTGAGAGGCTAACCTCCACTGTGAAGGCTTTATTTATTCAGTGTTTGTCCTTTGAGAAGCTTAATTCGCACCGAATAAATGAAGTGTACTGGCAAGAAGACCAGTTTACACATGGGGATAATCAGTTTAGGGTCTTTGTCTGTGTATCTATATTATAAGTGTACCCCACAGTAAAGTTATCTGAGTGTTAGTAGTATTAATAAGCAAAAATAAAGACTTGAAAGGCGGATTAATCACCTTCTAATTTTGTGTCAGCTGCTGAGCCTTGGCCTGAAAATGCAACCTTGTACCAGCCGCTGAAGGGTAAGTCAGGGTTTGTCTGAAATGGGGAAATAATACCAATGATCAGTCATCATGTAGTTGCTCACATTCTGTGTTATTTCTTGCCTTTTTTTCTTGCAGAGGATCAGATTCTGCTGTCAGACTGTGCCTCATCACTCGCTGTTCAGGTGACGTTCTGTTTGTGTTTGTTCTCAGCAGATAAATCAGCACACATCTGAACTGTGTAAACGTTTTAGGCCCCTTAAAGTAAAATGTTTTATAGATCATCAACATTGTTGTCATGTAATTTCTTATCGCCAGTCACCTCAGTGTACTGTTTCACCGCTATCTGACCTCATCCCATTTCTCCTCTGTGCAGGCCTACCTCAGGATGTGCGGTTTACCGGTGCAGGTGGTTTGCAGAGCAAATGCTGAATACATGTCACCCTCTGGTGAGTACACATGCTGCCGTCGAGGCTAACTTTCTCTGGATTGTCCTTTTCTTGTCATGCAGTGAATACCATGTTTGAATTCCAGCATTGTCACAAAAATGGAGTCTTTGTGGTGGGAAACACGACTGTGTTTAAAATATAAATCTCTCGTTACTGTTACTGTTTTGCAAATTGACTGGTACTTATATTTGATTGGAAATTCAGTGTTAACGCTTGTGTTTATTGAATCTTGTAAAATGAACAGTGTGTAAATCCAGGTGAAACAAAGCAGTTTTAACTAAATTTTGTGGTTACAGGTGGTTCAAAAGCGAGTCTAATCATTTTTAACGACCTACCTTTCTCTGCCGTGTGTGTGTGTGTGTGTGTGTGTGTGTGTGTGTGTGTGTGTGTGTGTGTGTATTTTATGTGTCTCTCTGTAGGTAAGATTCCCTTTATTCATGTGGGGAATCAGGTGGTGTCAGAACTTGGGCCAATAGTGCAGTTTACCAAAGCTAAGGTGAGTAACTCACATATACTGACACTGAGGGTGTTACTGACTTTTATCACAGCCTCCTTGTTGTTCAGAGATGTTTTAATGAATTAATGAATTCTCATGTAAATTTAATTTGCTTGGACTATTACACATTTTAGGAATTCACTCCTAGTCTGTTAGTATGTTCTTATTTATTCATTTGGGTTTTCAGGGTCATTCTCTGAGCGATGGTTTGGATGATGTTCAAAGAGCTGAAATGAAAGCATACATGGAGCTGGTCAACAACATGCTGCTTACTGCTGAGGTACACACACACACACACACACACACACACACACACACACACAGCTGAAACAGTAATACTGGTATTAGAATCTCAGCACCGTTACACACAATACAATCTCTGATTCATTTTAGTCTCCTCTCCCCTCCACAGCTGTTCATCCAGTGGTGTGACGACCCTACAGCTGCTGAGGTGTGTACGCTTGTCTTTGTAATTTTAACAAAAAGGTTTTACCGTGATCATTCATTGGCTCTTAATCACACGTGTGTGCTTTGTGTAGATTTCTCGTCCCAGATACAGCAGTCCTTACTCGTGGCCCCTGAGTAACATCCTCGCCTATCAGAAGCAGTGGGAAGTTCGCAGGAAGATGAATGCCATCGGCTGGGGAGGGAAAACCCTGGAGCAGGTTAGCAACATTTGATATTTCACAAGTTTTACAATTCTTTTCAGGTTTCCTCAGATGTTATTTTATGTTTTTGTAGTCTCACAAAATGTTGACATAAATCGACAAAAACGCTTTTTTGTGTTTCAGGTTTATGAAGATGTGAGTCAGTGCTGCCAGGCTCTCTCCCAGAGGCTGGGAACACAACCCTACTTCTTTAATAAACAGTATGTATCTGTCTGTCTGTGTGTGTGTGGCTGTTTGACTAATTCCTGTCTGTCTTGATTTTCTCTGTCTGTCATAGCAGCTGAATGACAAAACAACATTAGGTCTTATAGTGCTTGGGGATATTTCAGTACTTCAGCAGAATACTGAATCCTTATTTTTATGTGACTTAAAAATGGACAAAAAAGTTTGGAAGCATCTGACAACTTTCTCTGTAGCACCACCTTGTGGTATAAAACTGTAGTGGCTTCTGAATAACATGACAGAACTTCTTTCTGGACCTGTTAAGTATATGTAGTAAGTGCTTTGTGTTGTGTTATGTCTTCTTTTAACCTGCCATTGATTGGATGAAATGATTGACAGGAGGAAGAAGGATGTTTCTCAGTATAAGCAGAGATTCCATGGTGTATCACACAAGGTTTCAACAGTATGTGATAGATTTTAGATATAATTAATGATCAGTATTAACTAAAAATGACAATGTCTGCATTGCAACAGCTTAGAAATATTATTCCTGAACAAATGTTTACTTGCCCCTGAGACCAAAAAGTAGAGTAGCCATACAACATCACTATAATTAAGGTATAAATCTTTAATTAAATGGTTAATTTAAGCAGTAATATACACTGTGTGTGTGTATCTGTGTGTGTTGCAGGCCCACAGAGCTGGATGCACTGGTGTTTGGTCACCTCTTCACTATAGTGACAACCAGACTGACCAGCACTGAGCTGGCAGAGAGGATCAAGAGCTACAGCAACCTGTTGTCGTTCTGCAGACGTATCGAACAGACCTACTTTGAAGACAGAAGCTCTTGAAGGACTGAAAATAACCTCTGTGTCTCTGTGTTATCACATCTTGTACATTCTGTCTCTCATTCCCTCCCTGTAGCTCTGAAAAGCTAAAAACTGCTTTTATTCACATACATGTCTCCTTCATTCTTCCTTTGCTCCCCATTTTTCTTCCTGCTGGTACGTTGTTGCATGCAGCTGATAGGAGTCCTGAGGAGCCAGTCCACTAAAGGATTAAGGTGTATTGAAGTAAATATTCCAGGAAGGAAATTCTTTACTGTAAAGATCATTCCTAAGGCTGTTAACAGCCTTAGTTTTTTTCCCTGCATTTCTCAGAATAGTGAGAATACGAGAGCACACAACACATTCGCTGGTCAGTCTGATCTGCATCTATGTTTTAATTCAGCTGAACAGTTTTCAACAAACCACGAAGCCTTTACATTTCCAGCATTGCAGGAATTTAATACAAATATTGAGGATAATAATAAAACTCTTAATGGATTTCCAGAAGAAGCTCAAAGATCAGGCTCAGTGACACTTCAGCAAGGCAGATGCTTCTTGAAACAGAGGCTTAGATTTTTTATTTACACTTTTCTTTGAGCGATCTTTTTTTCCATGGAGCATTGTGCATTTACAATCACCCACAGACTGTCAGAGCAGTTGGGTGTTGATTTTACAGCTGTGCAACATGGCTGCCTTTTAGAGAGCAGGGCTACACTTGCCAGCTGTTTTTTTGTTTCCTCCCCAGAATCTTTAGAAGCTTGCAAAAAATGTGAAGTGATGTTGGCATGCTTTAAAAACCCAGATCTGGCTTTACTTCTGTACAAAAACTCAAAAACCCATGAACATAATGATGAAGAGGATGTGATTTATTCCTTAGTTTTTCCACTGTTGTTTTCTTTGTGTGACTGGGAAGTGCCTACAAAATAAAAGTCATTCAACACAACATATTGTGTTTTTGTGTTTTTTTTTCCCCCAGTGAAGAAGCTTTGGTTTGATTGAGGGAGCTCATTCTTGGATAATGTTTCATGTTGGAATTTATCACACAAATGTCCCAGGGACCCCTTCATTGTATAGACCTGTACAATTTCATTCAGTCAGTACAGTCATCTGTCTTCACTAAGATCATAACCAATAATATTTTCATACAGAAAATGTAGTAAAATAAAAGACAACACAATCCACAATCTGTATTAATTAAGGGGAGAAAAACATGGCTTCGGTCCTTGAGAAAATTCCTTGAGCTCTATTTTTGGGGCCTGACACACTCGGCTGTGTGTGCTCCTGCCTCCAGGTCTCAGACAAGGTCAGTGGTAATGTCTGATCACCTCTGATTGCCCTCCAGTTGATGAGCAGTTAGTGTGTGTGTAGCAGGCAGGGCACGCTCCAGGTTTTCTGCAAGGTCCGAGTCTGACCTTTGAACTTCCAGGACTTGTGACATCATGAGTGATGATTTGCAGTGACCAAACACTGCACAGCTAGAGGTCATCGGGCAGACAGCAGACAGAGAGAAATAAACAGAAGGTCAGAAAAGTGGTAGTTCACAGTCATGTGTGTATCATCATGACCGGAAGCCTCGGGCCACCAAAAGCCCAGAAAGTTAAAATACACCATAAAACATGAACTCTTTAGAAGCATGCTGTGCTTCAATTTCAATGGGCTTCAATTTCAAGCCTGGTTTTTATGTTTATTTGTGTATTATTCATATTTTGGAAGATACTTATAATTACAAATGATGCAGAGTCATGCTGAGATGTTCTCAGTGCAGCTACAAAGTGTTTTTTTTGTTAGTTCCTTACAATCAAAGAGTGACGGCTTCACAGAGGTCATGAGTTAAAATCAAGTTTTATGGACATGGTGCATTTTAATAAACGTATTTGTAAACCCTAAACTAAACTATTTGCTAAACCATTTAATAAACCCCCATTTTTATGCACTAGCCTGACTATCACATACCCAAAATAAAAAAAAAAAAACTTATTGTTTTTCAACCCTTTTGGTTTTGGTTACAGTCAAAACCCTGGCCTCCAGCGACAGTATTTTAAAGGGTTAATCCAGTTAACAGAAGCACATTACTTCATATACAAAATGTAGAAAGTGGGAGAAACATGGGGGTCAGCAGCCCTCAGAACTGTGCCCCTTGGAGTCTCAGTAACTGACTTTTGAAACTCCTACAACTCTGAGTGTGATTTAATCTCCGCATTCTAATTGCTGACTTCTTCCAGAAGGGGGCAGCATGAGGACAGAAAAGGATCCTACTGCTGCAGAGCCTTGAAGATTTAGCTGATCATTGCAAAACTGTATTAGGATCTATTTGAGAAACTGAAACAAGAAACAAAAGGAAATGTGCAGGCATAGACTGAGCTTTGTGGTTTTTGGCAGATTTCATCTGACAAAATTTGGATGCAGTGATTGAGACAAGGACGGTAAATATTTCACATTCAAGGTGTCTGCTGTTTTTAACACACTGTTCTGCTTGGTGGAAACAAATAACTAATAAGTAAAACAAACAAACAAAATTCAAACAGATTTTTGTTCTGTTCTGTTTTATTTGCACCATTGACCAGCATGTCAAACAGCTGTTTGCACCGATCATCATGCTTCTGGATACATGCTGGGTCATGATGCAACTAAATGCAAAAAACATTAAGGAATTTGATTTAGCAGAGCTGTAGACTGTAAATGCAGCCAGAATAAAGATCAATTTAAATGAAAATAATAAAAAGAGGGACTGAAGATGTGATGAGAAAATGATGTGCAGCAGTAGAAATAGTCCCGGTTGCCCCCTGATGACCACTCCGACATTGGTCCCACGCAGGTGCTTAGAAGACGCATGTAGAGTCAGTGGAAGGTCCCCAATGAGATACACATGTGAGAAACGTGTGTGTTTCTGTCAGTGAGAGACAGTGTGTGTGTGGAGGGTGTTAAAATGCATTGAAAGAACACTTTTAGTGTGTATGAATGTGAGTGTGCATCTGTACATGTGCTGTGATGGGAAGTGTCAGATTAGACAATACGACTGGAGGCTGATAATTACACAGCTTGATTATCAGAGTGAGTCATGATACATAATCTGGACTTTCTTCTTCTTCTTCGAGGACAGCAAGAGAAGATTGTTTTCAGTGTATCTGGTGAGTGTGGGTGAGATGGTTTATGTATACTGATGCGTTTGGTGCATATTTTTTAATTTGATAGAACCAGTGCAATGAGTCTTCTGTGATGCAGTGAGCCAGTAAATCTCTAATCTCGTTCACAGAAATAGGATCAGCGTGACTTCTCAGGTGTCAAAGCACAGAGACAGTGTTAATGATATGGAGGCCGCAGGCAGAGACTGAGCTGAGGGCCTGATGGTGTGTGTGTGTGTGTGTGTGTGTGTGTGTAAACTAAGCATGTACAGACAATTTAGGAGAATGTATTTTTACATGACAAAATCATCCCACCCTAGAAAATGTAATTTCATAAAGGCTGAGCGACTGCCTTCGCAAAATATGTCATGACACAATCCCCCACATTCATTGTGATTTACCATCACACTACCGAGGCTCAGTGCCAGGCTACTCGCAAACTATGTGCAGGCAGCTGTTTTCATTGAACATCATGAGGAGCTTTACTCAGCCTGTGAAAACAGTTTTATCATGTCTTCAGGAAATGAGAGATGCTTCGTGGGAAACATAGGATTCAAAGTTTTTGGAGCTGGACCCATACTAGACTAAAAGTCAGCTCACCTCCATCTCTTAAAATCCATCTCTTGTAAGTTTCCTCTGGGGCGCAGATGTGTGTTTGCTTTGAGTGGCTTAAACGGAGGTGAAGACGCTGTAGGCATCAGAGAACACACTTCCTGTCTCATCTCCTACAAACACTCAGCACTAGTTTCTTTAACCTTTCACCTTTAAAGGTGACCTCAAGCATACGGATAAATGAAAAATGATGCTTCTGTCTCTCTTCAAGAACACAAGTTTGTGTCTCTAAACAGACATTTCATGGACAGAGTAACACGTTCCTTGTACAAGAGCAAAAAGAGGAAGAGCCAGCAGAAGAAGCCATGCTTACAGATATATTTGTCAGCAGTGCGTAGCTTTCCACAGAAGTGTGCAAACAATCATCATCATCTCTATCATCATCATCATCAGAGCAGAGATGGAGCAGATCAGAGCACGCAAGCCTCAAGGGAACTGCCGAACCATGGCTCACTGAAGGTCCTGTCAGTCCAAATACGTGTGTGTGTGTTTGTTTGTTTGTTTGCCTGTGTGGTGTGTTGCTGTGTGTAAGTAGCCATTTATATCAGTAAGTTTGTGTTTCTCCAGAGACTGTCCTCCTGTTTTATTGTTAAGTGACATCTAGTGGCTGTGTGAGACATCATCAGCAAACATGTGGCTCAAAACCACATGTTAGCGTTCAAGTGACAAAGCCCTCAGGCTGTAGTAATTGTGCCGTAGTACATATCGCAGCACACAGGGAGGAGGTCTGGACTTTAACACAGGAGACTGGTGTTTCCTTCATGTTTCAAACCAACAGTCAGTGTTGTTTCTTGTAACCACGATGGTTCCACAACCTAACGCTATGGGTCGTATCAGAGGGTCAGGACAACTGAGCTATGTGCCTGTTTGTTGGAGGAATTAATGTTTCTCCATCATGTATGAATGTGATCAATCAAACGTGTGTGTGTGTATTAATTTAAGTGTGCAAGGAAGTGTGTTTTTTTTTTTTGAGGCGATGGAATAACAAGATTAGCAGTGTTGATAATCCTCTCCTCTTCCCAAAGTCCGTCCCGTCACAAATGCACACACACACACACACACACACACACACACACACACGCTCTAACATTTTCACCTCCCGCCCCCCGTAATTTTCATGTCTTGTCTAAACGACTATGTTGTTTCTTGTCGTCGTGTTCAGCCTCATCCTTCACAGTTTATGCTGATAAACTTGTTTTGCTGCACAGACTTAAAATCCGAATTTACATGTTGAAAAAACCACAATAAGTCTGATTTGTCTCGGTTGCTGTTTACACTAATAGGCTTAAACATTTCAAGGTTTCAGACACTCTCACATTCTCCCACTTTGCTCATAGTAATTAACAGTTTTACACACAGATCACCTAACGGTTTATTCTCACCCTGGTGTAGTAGGCGACAGACATTTTAAATAAATACTAAATGTTCTCTGCTCACCCACAAGTTACTGGCAAGGGATTCTTAAGCAAGTTATATAAGGGAAAATACTGCACCTAAGGGCTCTTAATGTGCATCCAGCTTTTATTATGATGATAGGAATGTTGCATCTGGTCCAGTCAGGTGTAGGAAGGGTTCATGTTGATGTTTGAGGAGTGTAAGGTACATGTGCAAGGGCTCATATTCATTTTTCCTTCAACATAACAAGATTGCAAGCTGGTCCAGGCTGCTCGAGCCAACTCTCACTTATCAGTGTGTAAATGTGCTTGTAAAAGAAAAAGGCAAAAAACATTGGATTTGGAAATCTTCCTTCGTAGCAGGATGGGCTTCCTTCCAAAACACTTTAAATCCATTTTGTAAGTAAGCTTACTGATGATTTTCTGCCAACATTTAAGAAAAAAACATAAAAAAATAAAAATAAAAAATAAATATATATATATATATATATATATATATTTTTATTTTTTATTTTTTTCAGTCAGTCAGCAACTCCCGTGATAATTTATGATTAGTGTTGTGGTCAAGACAGCAATTACTTTGGTCGTTTCAAACCAGAATCTTGGTGTCATTTAGCATCAGTATGATCCATTCACATCCGTCTGCGTCTAGTTTACAGTACAATCAGTGACTGAGCTACAAGGTCATGCATGTAAACTGAGACGAACATGGCGTATTTAGCCAAAGTCTGGTGAAAACATGAGCGTTTAAATCATAATGAGTGTATGGTTGACTGGCGGAGAAGTGGATTGTGTTGTATGAGTGGTTTTGAGACTTTCTCCTCCATGAAAGCTTGTCACTGCTGGAATCCACTGTAACCGCTGTGAACTGATCTCAGACTCCAATTTCAGCGAAGGAGACTTTTCACAGCCACATTTGAGCAGAGGCTGAGTGTTCAGTAACGAAATGACACATTTAGAGTGGAGCATCATTTTAATGAAAAGACACAGATGCAGTGTTTGAATTGTTGCAGCATTATTTATTTTTTCCAACCTTTGTGCCATTAGTTCCGACTGCATACCAGCACTCAATAGTCCTCAGACTTCAGTGATAAAATTCAAGTAAAACCCACCTGAACTCACATCTCTCAGCTTCTGATCCCGCGCTTCAGCTATGGGACGAGGAAAGTTTTGGTGCCTCCCAGTATCAAAGCAGTAATTGTAGTATCAAAAAAGAGTGTAGCATTAAGTAATGCATGTTGACAAACCCAACTTTCGTGAACTGAACCTGGGAACACTGACACGTGTGGGATGAAGACAACACCGGGGCATTGTACCATTTAAAAGATGAGATATAATCACACACATCTGAGGGATTTGCCTTTTATTATTTTTTTTGTAGTTTTCATAGAAAGAGACAGAAACTAACATGATCACATGCTTTGTAATCATCCCTCGTTGTAAACCAGCTATAAACACTGCTTACTTATAAAGAGTGAGTGCTGTGCAGTTGCTGCTTTGGAGTAAAGACACCTTTTATTTACAGTTCAGTCTCTGCATGGATGTTACAATGAAGTGTGTGCGGCATCATCGTGTTTTTAAAGGGATCATTTCCTGGTGGAGAACTCCTGCTGTGATGCCGAGTGACTGGCAGCAAACAAAGAGTAACGTGATGCATATGTTGACATGAAAACACTCAACAAACTTGCATCTTTTCTTTGATGGTTTACTTATCTCTAAAACTTTATTTAAATTTTAATATTAAACAGCAGCAGATGGCTTCTTCTTCTTCTGAAGGGAAACAAGCCTTGATATCTCCCACTATGCTGAGTGTGTGCAGACACCAACAGGAACAATCCGCACGAGCAAGGGGAGTAAAAACACTGCAGAGTTCGAGCTGGAGAGAAAGTCCTGGGTGTTTTCAGAGCGACATTTTCACACTCTGCTGTTTGTGTTTAAAGCGGCTCGACCGTGGAGGAGAGCGGCCCTGGTGGAGAGAGCGAGTCATGCAAAGCCACATGTTTTAAATGTTAGTTAATGTTGTTTAGTTGAAATTCGAGGTGTGTTTCATTTCCTGGAGCTGTCACTCTTTCTTCAATGACCTCACTCCGTGTGTGTGTGTGTGCGGAGGCCCTCTGTGACCATAGGGCTTAAGTGGCCTCAGAGACCCCAGCACCATGTAATCACACACACACACACACACACACACACACACACACACACACACACACACACACACACACACACACACACACA